>OZ010667.1:41126908-42341908 GCA_963932185.1 Troglohyphantes excavatus | reverse complement strand
GGAGGATGTGGAGGGATTGGAATTTAATACTGCAAATGTGATTAGAGGCCACGGATTCAAATTAAACAAATCACAACTTAATCAGGATATTAGAAAGTATTATTTTTTTAATAGGGTTATAGACAAATGGAATAGTTTGCCTGAGTATGATGTTAATTCTTCAGGAGTAGGTAGTTTTAAAAAGCAATTGGATTGGCATTGGAGAATCGTGAGGATGATAGAATGACAGGACCAACCTTGTGGGGCCTATAGCCTGTAGTTGGTCGACATTATTTTTATTGGTATTTATATTACGATTTCAGCATTCTTTCGACCATGTCATCACGGACCTCTACATATCAAAGAAAAATAAGGATTATAGCATATTTAATTCATTTAAAAATATTGGTTTATTATTATATACGTAAGCCTCGTTTGATTTTAATCTGTTTTGCCATGCAACGATATCCTAAACCCGTATAATCTATCCCCCCTCCCCCTTAAAAGTAAACCGCCCCGCTTCCTTTATTCTAAAACCAAAAATCAAATTTCCTCACCCAACACCCAAACCACGATGAAAACCGCCAGTAATTCAATATTCTGTTTTCAAAAATCCACTTCCTTTCCACAGTACTCGCCTTTCAATTCCATAACAGCCTCTAAAAAATCCTTCCAAATTAACTCCGATCGGGAATGGCCTGAGTATACGACCCCCCCCCCCCCCTCGCACCCTAGTAAAAGAGCAACAAGCACTTGTCAAGAGGCAATGAAAGGGGGGGGGAGGGGGAGAGCAAGCAAAGGGATGCGCGGTGGCAGGGACGCACCAGACTTGCCGGATTTTCAGGTCCGGGAGAGCTTGCGATGAAGGATCCCGAAATCCGGTTTTCTTCTACGTGCGATGGCTCCGCCGGTTTACCCGTTTTTTGAGGACACGAGAATGGCCAAGTGGAAGGAAGTCGTGCTCAAGGTAAGGGGTGTTTCGTCTGGTCCAGGGGTTTTGTGTGTTTTTAAGGGGATGAGTTTCCACCTGTAGGGCTGGGATCCCGTGAGAGCATGGGGAACTGCGCCGATTGTAAACAATCCTGTGTGTGCTGCGGGTTCGTACTGACTTGGAAGGGAACGTCAGTGGATGGTTTTGTTATTGTGTGTGTAGTTTCACGCTATTATTTAGGAACTTTTTATTCTGAAAAGCGTGCGATATATTTCTTATTGCACACAATCTTCCATGCTTATTAAATTTGGGTTGGGTCGAATTGAAAGGAACGACATCCGGATTGTTTTGAGTATACTGTATGTCATCAGTGTTGAGTATATTGGGTATCATCAGTTGTCATTTCAAAAACATGTCGTATTGAAATAATTGTATACGTTTATTGGGTGGTGCAAAATGAACGTTATGGTTTAAACGCTTTATAACTTTTTTATTTTTGAATAAATTGTTAACATTATTTTGTAAAAATACAGCATATGAATGAGGAATATTGTTAACTTAAACGTGAAAAAGTACGTCTCGCAGGTGTCCGCTTCACAAACTCGTGCTCTTTCCAACACATGTTGCATGACTTTTCGCAAAATTTCAGTGGTTATGGCACGGATTTCATTGCAAATATTGTTTTTCAGTTCAGGTATGGTCTGTGGCTTATTGACGTATACTCTGTCTTTCAAATAGCCCCAAAGAAAAAAGTCTGGAGCTGTCAAACCCATTGAGGGTCCAGTCCGCACATTAAAATATCAACGATATGCACGCTGCGTCAGTATAAATGAGTTTCCGTTTGAAAAATAAAATTTAATGATTTTTGTTCGTTGTTCTATTGTGTACTGTTCCATTTCAAATTCCCCAAGCCTTCTTTACACAATTCTGAAGCAAAAGAAAAATGCAATATTAAATAAAAAAGTTATAAAGCATATAAACCATAACGTTCAATTTGCACCACCCTGTATATGTGTAATGAATCTTATGCAGTGGAAAGCATCGTAAGTGGAAGTTTTTTTGCTATTTTTAAATTTACAGTTTTGTAAACAGTGGCCAAAATATTTTGACCATACCCATATGCCAATATGCCATATATGCTTAAATCTACGACGAACAGTTCCTTTCGGAGAACCTTTGAGATGATCCTTGACGAAAATCTGTTTTTGCTGCACTTTTGCCGTTTGGTTGTCCCTTACAAATCTGGACACTCATATTTCTGCTCAAACATTCAGTAGCCTATGATAACCACAAGGAACAGGTTAAGATGCATTTTTTGGCTAAAAGTTCAGTCTTTAAAGGGATTCACTACATCTGCTCTTATTGTTCACAGATGCGCTGGTTTTGCTAATTCTAACTCCATGACTCTTAAAATCCATAATCGCTCGACATTCAAAGTCCATCGAATCTTGTTTTTTACCAATATCTGTTCGAACAAAACGCTTCTACTAACTTTGTATGCAAGCACCTTTCCTTTTTATTTTCTACCTCTCTCGCTCTCTGATGAAAACAATGTGACGTCATAGATCATTTACTTAAAAACGTAAGTTAGGTAAAAAAGTATCGGAGCATGTTTATCAAATTTATACACAATGGAAAAGAGCATAAATGTATTGCATTGCGTTTCTCGTGTCTGAAAATTAGCTTTCATCACCAATTAGGAAAAATCGCATTAAAATTTTTTTTAAACAATCTTGTTTATATAATAAATGTTCTAAATTGGGGGGAGATACTAAACTGGTGATTGTTTTGTTTTTTGATTATTGTATATCAACTTAATGTGTATTAAATTTGGACATGAAAGAAGAAACATAAGTGCATTACTTGTAATTTTTGTTATTTATAATTATCACTTATAGTTGATTTGAAAACATGCCACTTTTAATCGAATACAAACAATCCCTTATATCTAGTGAATATTATAAAGTTATGTGAGAAACTTAAATAGAGATTTTTGTTTATTGTTTACAATATTATATGTGCATTCATTTGATGTATATTTTGAAGAAAATTAAGTAGTTTGCTTTAAGTATTTCGCCAGCTCTACAAATTGCTATCTATCGTCAATTAAAAAATCGATCTATCGTCAATCGAACCGATCAAAAATACCCTATTTATGTATAGTGAATTTTATATAGTTGATATGATAGTAAGTGTAGATTATATTGGCTAGTTTTGTGATTTAAAAGAAACGGGAGTAGGTTGCTTAAAATAGTATGATTGTTTATATCGGGATATATCATCTTTCAAAAACATTTCGTACTGAACCTATAGGAAGCAATCCTATATTATACGAAGTTAATCTTTCGTAGTTAGGAGAAACAAGTGTAAAATGTTTTGATTATTCGTGTCCCATCCCATCAATCTTCACCATCCAATGACATTTTACTTAGAAAAAGATCAGATATTTGCTTTACCTTGAAGCACTCCCCTTAATACAGTGAATCTTATAGAGTGGGACGATAAAAGGATTATTTCATTACCTCAATCCTTTTAACTTTCAGCGGTATTGCGTTTAGAAAAGCTTGATATATTGCCAGATCAAGAGAAACGCAAATGAATATTTCGTGTTGATTTTAAACACTGTAGAAAAAGGTACTTAAAAATGAGTACCTGAACATACTCGTTTTCTTATTGAGTACAATTGCATCGTAAATGAGTGATGACCTACTCAAATTTCAGTAATCGTACTTTCTCAAAAATTAGCAGTGTGATTTAATATTGCTAATCTCAGCTTCTGCTCAAGCCATCTTAACAAAGCGATCTGACACACTTAAAATAGTTGTTCAGAAGATGGTTTTAACATTATTTGATATCAATTGCATAAATGGAAACTGAGTTATTGCAACTCAATTATCTTACTTCCCATTTTTTGGCACAAATTTTTAATATTTCTGTTTATAATTTCTTCATGTCGCCCTGGTATTGCAACGGATAAGATACTGGACTGCTTTACCTTAGGATATGGGTTCGATTCCCGGTGAGTCTTGGTTGTAATTGTTGATATTTATTTAAAGGGATTTATGAAGGCAGCCTATGTAGACAAGCAACTGCTCTTTTCCCTCATTGTACTCATTTTTGAGTACATGTCTTTTTCTCAAATGAAACTTATGTATTCGGAGCTATGATAAGCATCGAATATATTAAAAAATAAGTACTTTTACTTATTTTTGAGTACTTATTTTTAGCATTGTGTGTTTCTATAAAGTTTTACCTCCTATTGATTAAGAAAGAAAAGCGTTTCGCAGATGACAGTAATAATATCAAACGTGGATTTGTTTGTAAAAAGCTTGACGGGAACGTAAAATACGATTCTTTAGATTATATTTGTCCATCTTATCTTACTTTTATAATCTATTATCAAATTTTCCTAAGAATATAATGAGTTATACCAGTTGTGAACAATCCGATGTAATAGGAAAATGTTTGCTGAAATAAAATAGATTTCAAATGGATTGCTTATATTAAATTTATCTACTTGATTCTTATATTAATTTCATTCACTCAATTGCTTATTTTGATCTATATCGTCATTTTATTTCATTGTGGCATTGTATATAGCACCTATGTAAGCATTATTGTATTATGCATGCTTATAGATGTTTGGAAAATAAGTTGAGTTTTTGTTTCATCCTATTTTTATTTTCTCATGTCTTGGGTCGGGGTTGTAAAGTATCGTACCAATGTGGTACTATAGTTTCATTACAGAAATATTTACATAATTATTATTTTTTTGCTTTTGTTTGTTTTCTGATAAATAATTCAATCTAATAAAAGATTTATTTATTTATAGAAAGAGAAAATTAAATTGCTTATGTTATTATAGTTAAAATTCATTTCAAACTATTATAAAGTATATGGTCCAATCATTTTGTAAATTGTTTTTTTCTGTTTTAAGAACAATAAGAAAACATTACAGAAAATATACACTGAATAGCCAAATTAACACAGTACTTCTTCTGATTATTAATGCATTCAGAGATCCTTTGGAAGGATAGTTGATTAAAATCTGCTGTATTTTGATTCTGATGATTTATTACTGTTGACTTGGATTGCTCCTTCAACCTCTGACACTATTCACCCTCCCCTCGAACATTTAGTGGCCGCTGAAGACCACAGACGGTACGTTGAGACCAGTTTTGTTGGCTAATAGTTCGTTTTACCATACTTTCACTACAGCTCCTCTCAAACATTTCACAAATGTAGATCTTTTGCGGATGCTCACTTCCTGACTACGAGCACCCACAATCAACAAAGTCCGTCAAATCACGTTTCTTACCCGTACCTGTTCGAACAAAACGCTTCTATTAACTGTGTAAGCTAGCATCTTTACCTTTCTACACCTTTCTCGCTTTCTGGCGGAAAACCAGTGACGTCATAGCTCATTTAGTGAAAAACGTCAACTGGTCATAATATATTGGCCACTCTGTACATTAAATACTGTGTTGTTCACATTTCAAAGTGATAAATGAATTTTCTTATCATAACTCAGAAATGTAAATAATCATAAATAGCGCGTTATATTCATGAATTTCTTATTTTTGCATCCTAAACATCTAATAAAAATGTTAATGTTACATGTTTGTTAGTTACATGTTTGTGAGATTCAGCAACCAAATTTATTACTAAATACATTTTTAAGAATAAACTTTAATTTGCAAGAATCAAAAATATTAAATATATGTTAATCAGTCATTTGCTACATATACTTCTTTATATATTTTTATGTTATATAATAGTAAAAATTAAATTCCAATTTAGATAGTTTTTATACCTTTTCTTTTCATAAGGCAACTGCCTAAGTGCTTTAAGTGCTACTTTAGCATCGTCTGGAAACAAATGTTTCAATGTATTGAAAAGTAGTAACTATTATCCATTTAAATACATGAGATAAAGTAAAATGTTTCTAAATAATTTAACTTGAAATGGTTTTATAAACGTTAAATTTAGATAATATTCTCCAGACGATGAATCAATCCCATGCTGGAATTGTTCCACATATATATGCAAATTTACGAATTAAGAGTAAAGTCGAACTGAAACCCATCCTTTTAAATCCCCTCTGACATACCCCTTTAAACTAACATTCAGTGACTATTTCAATGCTATAAACTAATACATCTTGCTTTGTATTAAAACCAACCATGCAGTTGCAGCATTAGATATTCTACAATAAAATAGATGAATGATATGTAAAACGATGTTTGTTTGATATTAAATCTTTTAATTCTCTCAAATTTAAAATGTCAGTACTATAAAAGTATATAGTAAATATTTAAAATGTTTCATGGTAATAAAGTTTAAAATAAATTTTAAGTACGTGCATTTCTGAATCAATTTTAGAGTTTGAATAAAATTATATAAACAGCTTTTATATTATACTAAATTAGAAGTTATAAATATATTACAAAAGATAATATTTTTATGAATTCATAATATTCATTTTGCTAGAAAAACTGAAAATCCTCTCTCAAAAAATTAATTCCAGTTCAAATGTTCATAGTGATGAAACAATTTGGCATATATTATCATATTCTAATATATTTAATTAATTTAAAGTAAACCAGTGTCTATTTTTTTCATTAAATAATAAAACTGCTGTTGAAACAATAATCTTTTTTTTGCGCTGTTTATTATAAAACTATTTACACTATTTACGATTAAAAGTATAAAAATTTTAAGATCATGTTTTGTGTTAGTTATGTGCGTGCATTTCATATGTTAAAAATATAAATATTTACCTACATCGCAAAAAATGATCCTGTACAAGACACATATACTCAGACATTAATTCAATAATATATTTTGTTTATTTCAATCATATGACTTAGAGTGAATTTAAATGTATATTATTCACTTAGTATTTGAAACTTTTTACAACGTAGTAGAGGAGTACTTTCTAGATGTGTTGACAGAACGCTGATTTTGACTCAGCACATGGATTCCGACTGACATTTACAAACTGTAAGGCAACGTAATAGAATACACGTTAATCATCCAATGCATGGTAGTTTCCAAACTAAAAATACCCTGTAAGGAAGGTTTTAAACAAATATATCTTTAGCTAGACGCCTTTTTATTTGATCTCAAAACTCTTAATTACTGTTAGGGTGATTTTCAGCCACCAAATCCCAGTACATGTTAATGAAGAGAACATTTAATTTGATGTTGGAATAGATGATGGCACGTACATCACTTTCCTTTCTTGTCAAATAAAATCATTGGATTGAAGTTCTTACTAAAACGTTTTAGATTATGCAATAGAAGTTAAAGCAATTTTTGTGTAACGTTTAAAATGAGTTATTTCATTTGTTGCTGAGTTTTACTACTCCGCTTGGGACCCAACTCCTTTTGGGGGTCATAAAGCTCAATTTTTTTTAAAAATAATATTTATTTAGGTCTCTGGAAGGTATTTTGTGTGTACACTATTTTGTGCAAAAAGAAAAAAAAATGTATGTGCTGTGAAGAGGTAAATATACTTAGAACTCTTTATAACTTATTATTCAATAGGTTTCCAGAAACGTAGGAATACTCAGATAAATTTAAAATTGTTTAAGCATTCCACATTTATTTTAATAACATGCACGTAAATATTTATTGAATATTTGAGAATTTAAACTTGATTAAACTTTCAATATATATCTTTTGCACATGTTCAATTTAGATGTATCTGTAGTTATTATGTGAATGTGCAACAGTAAATAATATACTTTCTAAAATAAATACAGTTTTATTATACTAATAGGCCAAAATATTATAATCACCAGACAGTTTTAAGTAAATGATCAATGGCGCCACACTCTGCAAGAGAGGTAAAAAAAAACGGTGCTTTCCTACAACATTAGTAGAAGAATTTTTAAACAGATATGTGTAAAAAAATCGTAATTTGGTGGACTTTGTGGGTGTTCGGGAGTCATGAAGTAAACATCAGAAAAACCGATGCATTCGAAAAATGTTCAAACGCAACTGTAGTGAAAGTGTTTAAAGTCTGAACTGATAGCCTAAATGCTGGGTATCAACGTACCTCCTGTGGTCGTTAGTGACCTCTTAATAGAGGTCACTAACGACCTCTATTAAGAGGTCACTAGCGAAGAAAAAAGTGTTAAAGTTTGCAAGGAATAACCGAAAAGAACAACAGTGCAGCAAATGAAAGCAATTTCTAATCAAAGATCTTCTATCTCTGAACGCGCTATGTACACTTCAACATATGAGATATGGGTATAGCCATAATAATTTGGCTATTTACTGAATTATAAAGTACACCAGGCAACCTCCAATCCCTTTCTTAAGAAGTCTATAATTATTTTTAATTCAAGAACATCCATGTCTTCCATCACCTTATATTTCAAATAAAGTATAACTTACCGAGTAGTGCGAGTTTCACTTAGTTTTGGAAGCAAGAAACTTTCCTTAGAGTTAGAGATTCTTGCATAACTTCTTCTACAGGAATAAGCTCTTGTTATAACACTTCCATGGCGTTGCCATGCAATATAATAAATACATTTAACGATAAATCGCTTTACAAATAAATACCAAGCTCGTTAAAAGTTATTTTTTAGAAGTCAGCATAGATCGAAATAACTAGTTCTTTCTTTAGAGGAGTTAATTGTTAGTTAAAAATATTTACATTACATTTGTAAATAATTGATTTTGCCTTCGAGACTTCGGAAGGGGTGATATTTTCATTCAGTTAAGTCTTTATAAAAACGCATAGTTTATACAATCTAATCCCATCGCTTTGAACCACTGTGTTTATTACAGAGTGTGCACTAAACGCAAATGATAAATTATCAGTGTTATTTAAAAAAATTCCTTATTACTATTAAATTCAATTTGGATTATAATCCTGTAGGCTTAATTTCTGATGGTGATGAGTTCATTATTGTTTACAGTTTAACGCAATGGTTCCCAATCCGTAGGTGGTCCGTGAGAATTCTAAAGTAGTATGTGGAACTAATGTTAATCCAACAAAAATTTTACATTTGCATTTTCAAATGACAAAGCAATAGATCCTCTGATTTTTTTTTAATTTTTATAACAGTAACAATATTTTTTCGTAATATTCTTTCTTGTGTTTGGTTTGGTTATCACAGCAATTTACCAAAAATAAGTATAGTCTAGGGCCTAGATGAAAATGTTATCTTTCAAAGTAATATCATAGCTTAAGCCGTGGTATTACGTACCTCCTAAGTTTGTATTTTTAAGTCGCGTGGTATCACGGATTAAACTTAAACGACGATTTCAAAGCATATGGACATAAAAAAATATTTTAATAAGTATTAAAATGTGTCTCAATTTTCCCAAATTCTCCGTGGCCGAGCGGTTAATGCGTTCAGCTACTAATCCGAGGATTGGTGGTTCGAACCCGTGCGATGGACTTGACAAAGGAAAGTAAAAAAGTAGCAATCTAGTGATCGGAGGGTTGCCAGCTTCGCTACAAAAATACTATAAAAGTCGTCCAGAACATCCGCAAAAATTAACGGCGTGTATACGGGACTGCTGCACGATAAATCTGATCGGGGTCCAAAGTCCCGACGTCTATTGAAGGCGTTGGGTGCCAGTTCAGGTGTTCCTCGTCATCTGAACATGGTTTAAAAATAACGAGGTGCATGTATGAATGTGTGTGTGAATGTGTTCCCGGGTCTTTCCTTCGAGATAGACCCCGAACCGTCGCCAATAGCCCACCGTGCAGCTCTAGTACGACGTTAATTAAGTTCAATGTGGATTCAAAGTTTAAACAAGTAGTATTAGCTCAGCATAAAATACAAAACATCCAGTTTCGCTAAAGTGTAGTGTTAGAAAGATTTAAATTATACAGTGTTATAAGCATATATAATTTTTTTTGGTTAAATATTATTTCAAAATATAAAATTCGTAAATGTCGCTTGTAGTAAATAAACTTTAATTTATCCTACTTATACTTATGAAAATATTTCCCCTACAGATAACATTCATAACTTCAAAATAAATACTCTTCCGGTATTTCAATTTCATGAGCTAATTATCAGTAATTTGTTTATAATTTAACTATGAAAGCACAAACACTATAAAACCACAAATAAAATTCTGTTTACTAGTACTATAAAAGTACACTTCAAAAATGTACATTCCATTAAAATTTATTAAATTTGAATTATTATATTATTATATATCATTAATTATCTTCAAACAAAAAGGGATTTTTACCTGGAAAATTTCGTACTAAAAGTAAATACTAACTAAACCAAATGTTACTAAATAAAACTTAATATACCAAAATCTAATTTCAATTTAAATTCAACTCTAAAATGCATTTATTTTAACTGCAAGTACATCGACGACGTCACTTTTAATTACATTATATTCTACTGAGAAATTACTACTCCATTAGTAGAATTGAATATACCTGTTCTCTACCCCTCAACGTTAGTCTTTCCGAATCCACAGTTAGAGCCATCGACATTTAACTAATTACACTATATTTGACCATTGCAAACGACATTTTAATAAGAATTTAGTTACAGGAAAGCATGATTTAAATATCATTCTCTTTAATCATATGTGAAAATGCAATAATAGCTCTCTCAAAAGTAACACTATGGATCGTCAAGGCTACATTCGTTATATTTGACAATCCTTTTATCATTGAATCCCGTGACTTTTGACAAAAAAGAATCCTCAAGTTTTAAAGAAAGTCATTTACTCAGATTCCTTTTAGACCTTTTCCTGGGTCATCAGCTCATGTTTAGTCCTTGTACTTAGGCTGCCAGGTCTCCAAAGAGCCTTCTTGGGCCAGTGTTTTTGTTTTTTTCATCATTTATTTTGCAATACTTTAACTCCTTGTTTGCTGTTACTAAAGCAAAGTCATTTATTTAAAATATAAGCGAAATAGTTGGTTAAAAATACTATTTGTAGACCAATGTAGCAAAAGGGGATACATTCAAATAATGACCATCTCCAAAAACTGTGATAAATAGTAAATAACTCTTTGAAGCGTTTAATGAAATCTCGCTTATAAGGTAACACAAAGATTGACTTTGAATTATTTATTATAATATTAATTATAACAATGATACAAGCGTACCACTCATTTTTTTTATAATGCAACATTCAATACGCTAATCATTCTCTTGGATAAATATAAATATATATTTGGTTAGTTAAAAAAAGCAATCATAAACGAACAATCAGTATTCCTCGTGGGAAAACTTTCATGCATATCTATCAAGAAAATGGACTTATTTCCTGAATTAGTACCCTTAATATGCTTTGTAAGCCTATTACAAGGGGAAAAGCCTCTAATAATAGGGAGGTATATGTTATATATTCCAGTAACTTCTATTTCCAATAAAGCTTTTCAAACAATCTCTAATTACACCCCGCCACTTTAATTAAGTTATAGTGAAGCTTTAAGTACCAATTATAAAGAATAGCTAGTAAACCTATACAATGCGAATCAGATAAATTCAAATTAAAACTTTCTATTGTGATTAGACATGAATTATTTCCCTCCGACTTTTGCCAGTGTGGTTGTACCTGAATTACTTTCGAATGCAGAAGCTGAAGTAGTTTATTCTAATTGGGTTTCTCTTTCTAACTAGTTCTGTTCGGAGTTTAATTATAATTGGTTTCGATGGCAAATTGTTTATGAGGTTTCCGTTTATTATTTTTTACATCCTTTATTGATTAACAAAAAACACATTTAATAAGTTCACGGTTATTATAGTTAGATTCGATATATTTAAAAGTGATAAAAAAAATTTAGTTTTATCAAAGGTTTTATTATTTTTTTTTAAAGTGAATTGTGTAGATTAAAAGAATTTTTAACTCATTGCCGCGTAATATTATAAATAACAACCTTCAACTTTTAATAGCTCAGTATATTTGGTTATTAACAGAGGTTGTTTTTTTCGTAACAATTTATTCTAAAAGAAAGTTGTCATACGCTAATTTGAAAAATCCACTTTTTTATTGTTTATTATATTCTAAACCGAACACATGCTATCATAATTTGTTTTATTTTGATTCAAAAATCTATGCTGTATTTACGCTATTTTTATTTGTTCCGCAGATAACTTTTTATCTCATTTAAGACATTATATTTCATTTGTAATGAAACAAACAAATGGCGTCCATTTTTTGTATCGAAATATATTCTTTTGTTCGACGTATATGTTTGTTCATAATATTAACATATAAAAATGTTAAATGCATTACAGTTGTCATTTATAAGCTTATAAATTAATATTTTGTAGAATAATTGCACGTTTGGCGAAAATTGTTAAATTTTTACGAATTTCCTATTCCTTAGCATTAATAATTCGAAAACCCATTTTTTCCACTTTCCAAAACACTGGGAAAAAGTAAATAAATTAGAAATTTTCTAATTTTTTCATCGGAATGTATTAACAGATTTAGGTTTTATACAAAACCCAGGGACATTGGTAAATAATTTGACTTTTCTAGTTATATATAAAAGTTTTCATACATCAAATTATCCCGATTTTTTTTTTGTATACTTAAACAAATCGACTGTAGGATTTTTATCAATTCACCCAAAAATGTATTTTTTTTATAAAATATACTCCTTTAAGCGTATTATTTTTTTTAAAAAAAACGAGATCAAAACATAAGTTTAACACGATGTTCAATTTAATATTAAATTTCATAAAACAATGACCTATTTCCCCGCACTTTAACATATCCTGAATACCATAAGATATTATCAAATATTGTACTGACAATACTTTAAATGCACCGAGATAACAACGAATGAATTTAAATCGCAAACCAATCATTCAGTCGCCAGCAACTCCAGTGCCATGAATCAACGAAAGTAATATTTACGAGTTCATCTGCTGAATAAATATCGCTATTTTACAAGAAGTTTGTAGCTTTAAATCAGTTATCAACAACCCCCTAACTATAGAAAATCCTTTACTGAAGAACTTTTCCAGTTTATTCAAATACTAACATTCGCAACTGAAAAGCATCGTGATACACTTGTAGCTCGAACTATTCATATTTTCTGAACTAAACTGAAGGGGGAGACTAAATTTAAACCTGCTTCGAAAGTGGAATATTTTATTTTATTTTGTTAGATTCTCTCGCCCTCGAAAGAGTGACAACGGTGCCTTTTCGTGTAAAAATCTGCGCAGTAAAGATCAATTTAATTGATATTTGATCGTTGGAAAAGGGAGCTACTTCTCTTTTCTCACCCCCGTCCCTTTTATCCGAGAGATAACAGGAAATCCCTACATCCGGTCGCTATGGAAACGCTATCTCTGTCTTCAGTTGTCGCCCAACGATTTCCCATTCTTCAAGTGGTAAAGGGGGGGGGGGGGTGCTTTCTTTTTTTTCTGTGTGTGCTCTTCTTCCGCAGAAGATGAAGGGAATAAAAATGTTTTCTAGGAGCTCTAAATGTCGAGCCGGCATTGTGGGGAAGTTTTTGATTTAATGGGGGGGGGGGGGGGGTAATTAGTCGTTGCTATCGGATGATCTTGTTAGCTCAAAACAATGTTCTATAAATAATTCTTATAATTAAACTATTCCGGGTTAAGTAAGAGTGTGAAGTATATTAATCGTGTTGAAGGCTAACGATATAGGTTTATGACATGCGTTAGTTTCCTTATTAAAGTTTCTTTTTACAATTTTATTAATTTATTATCCTTATTTAAGTTCCTTTTTCAATTTTATTTATTAATTTATATTTACCAAAATATTTAAGCAATAAATTATAAATAGGATTTAATGAAAGTCAGATTTTAACCCTCGGATGGATCCCAACGGCTAAAGTCGTCTATGGATTTTCGGTTTTTCAAGCCATACACACATTTAAATTTATATATATATATATATATATATATATATATATATATATATATATATATATATATATATATATATATATATATATATATATATATATATATGTGTGTGTGTGTGTGTGTGTGTGTGTGTGTGTGTGTGTGTGTGTGTGTGTGTGTGTGTGTGTGTGTGTGTGTGTGTGTGTGTGTGTGTGTGTGTGTGTGTGTGTGTGTGTGTGTGTGTGTGTGTGTGTGTGTGTGTGTGTGTGTGTGTGTGTGTGTGTGCGTGTGTGTGTACGTGTGCGTGTGTGTGTACGTGTGCGTGCGTGCGTGTGTGTTTGTGTGTACGTGTGCGTACGTACGTGCGTGCGTGTGTAACAGGGTTTTTAAGTGGGTATATATATATGGACACAGTGAACAAATATCACAATTAATCTTCGTGTTTTTATAGCAAGAAATAATAAACTAACAATACTTTGTTGTACCAAACATAAATAATTTTTTCAGACATATTCTCAAATAACTTTGGAAACGAGTATAAACAATATTTAATTAGCTGACATTGTAATGCATCAAAGAGTTGTAAATACATACAATTGTTTCATTCCTAAAACATAACTAAAATATTCCGATCCTGTTATACTTTAATTTTTGAAATTTGTTTGCCGTTTTATAATAGTAACTTATATGCCATTTTTTCTAAGCTTATTTTCTGTACATATACAAAGATTTTATTTCATTACGTTGATGAAACGTATAAAGCAATTATCAAAAGTATGGCAGCTCCACGTTATTTTATAAATGGTTAGCAACTCCAAAATAAAATTAAAATATCATCAAACGAAAACACTTTCTAATTGTCACAGCCCTTAAGCCTAACTTATTTTAAACTGAACCACTGAGCTAAAATAATGACTGGAGGGAATACTCCCTTGGGGGAGAATGTAATTTACCGTAGCATGCGGATGAATACTGTTCGGAAGACAAGGTCGAGAAAATATTCTACATGAGCTATTGCTCCGTTAGTCGTTTGCGAATATATATATGCGTCGGTCTTGAATATTTATTTGATTAATATATATATATATTTCTTTTTCTTGCAACTAAGAAAGCAAGTATGGTAAAACATTAAATGTGCAACATTAAATATGTTTTTGAAAGTCAAAAATGAGGTTATAAAACTAGGATGTCTGCACTTCATCCTATGCCAAACCCAATGCAAAAGGACTATATTTTTCTACCTTGGCTCAAAAGGGTGTAAAGCGGTCGCGCACGTTTAGTCTTCTGTCCAGTGATTATTTTAGCTCAGTGAACTCAACACATGTGCTTAAGGCAAATAAAACATACCCGCTATATTTCTATTACAGCATAAATGAAAAGCATCAACCTTATATATAAGAATAAACTATTAAAATCACTTATGTTTGGAGGCTGGAGGCACATTAACCATTTTCTTTCAAAAGTTGTAAACCTGCCGAAAATAGTACCTAACTGTTATGTTTAGACAGAAATTCCTTTGTGAAAAGAAATAATAGTAACACGATATCTCACTTACCCTAAGGCTGCCAACTTTCCAAAAGAAAAATAATTAAATTTACTGAAAAAATGCCTTTCAAAAGCGTCTTGTAGACCTACAAAAAAAAACAAATGATGTACATTGGCTTCTGGCAAATTACGAGCCCTTGGTTATCAATTAAGTGGTGAGTAATCGATACAAGGTGGGTGGTAGAGGAGTTAATAAGCCACGTGGGGAGGGATGCACCGTTTGTCACCCACAGGTGTCAAAGATGAGACCGCCGGGCATCATTTTCCGGGCTAACAAGGATGCGGGAGAGCAATCTGTGCTATCATCAATGATAATGCGCGCTCTGTTTATTATGTGTAATTTGGTCGGGGTCGAAAGTTATTTTCAGTAAAGTTTCAAGCAAACGTTTGAACATATAAACATAAAACAAAAAAAAAAGACATTATATAAAAAATATTGTATTCAATTAAAAATAGAAAAGACAATGTTCTAAATAAAACCACAATAAATGATGAAAACCGAATATTCTTCGAATGTCATAATAATCAAAATATAAGAATAATTTTGTAGAAAATATTTTACAATATTATGGAGAGTCGTTTCTCATGAAATATATCTGTTCTTTCATTTTGTTTGAGCTTTTTTATAGCGTTTTTTTTACAATTAGGTGTGATTCAAGGATGCATTTTCAAAGAAATCAAGCATCACTTTATATATTTTTATTCACATAATTAAACCATTCTTTTTTCTATACGTTATTGCTACAGAAACTAAACGACTGGTTTAAAATACAAGTAAAGTATGTAGTTGGAAAAAAAATTATATTATGCCAATACAGCTCAATGGGACTAAACCAAATAATGATCATCGGCCAACAATTTGAGTCGACCCTGTATAATATAGGGAAAAAAATTACATTTTATTAAACATCTCAGTATAAATCATTAAAAAAAATTAGTCATATTGTCATTGCATAGTATTGATCAATGTATCCGCTCCGCAAATTTTTATTATAATTTTATTATTATATATTAATTAACGTAAAATAAACCCAATTAGTTAAAAACTAACTAAACCCGCTAAATAATTGGGTTTAGTTTATGTTAATTAATATATTATAAAATAAAGATGCTGCGGAGACAAATCACGGACAAATACTGTAAAATGGCCTTATACTAAATTGTGTAATGTACACGTATGATGTTTACATGTTTTACATAATGTATGCTTGTTTATAATTCAAAGTTTTCTTTAAGCACACTAATGTCTTATGTAAGAAAATTGAGAAGTGATAATTATCTGTTGACAACATAAAATTATTTAATACATAATATTGAAAAGTTCACGTTGAAGGAATATTTTGAGCAAAAAAAGCATTTTTAATATTGTTTTATGCGAAGTAATAGCGCGATTAAAACAGTGTTGAGTGTTTTTTAATATTTTTAATGAAGACGATTCGACGAAAATACACCTATAAATACAGCCAGGAGTCAACAAGGATTTCAACGCATAAAAAACCAAGCAAACTCTTCTCCCGAAAACGTTCCGACAATTTTCAAAAATTAAAAAAGCACACAGACTGCCGCATTTCAAAGCGCGAGTCCCGGTTTTATATCTCAATCCTACACTGTCTGGCAATGTGATGTGTGAAAATGTTATTTTGTGTATTTGCAGAACTTTAGCATATTCCGTGAGCAGCCCCAGAGGAGCAGCCCTCAGCAGCAGCAACAGCAACAGTCGTACCTCTCGTCGTCCTGCCCGACCCCGTCTTCAGTGCGGCCCCTGTCTGCCGTCACCCACTCTTCCGCCCACGCGTCCCACGACGAACAGGTGTACGTCCGGCTCTCGCTGCCGGACGTTCACGTGGAGGACGAGAAGGTGTCCTCCTCCCACTCCAGCTACTCGCTACCCGCGATCAGGAAAAGGTGAGGACACGCCGCAAACACATTCTAAGAATGTGTGATCTAGAAAATTGTATTATAGTTTTGCTATAGCATGGGTTATATATATGGGTTATTTGCTATAGCATGGGTTATATATATATGGGTTATTTGCTATAGCATGGGTTATATATATGGGTTATTTGCTATAGCATGGGTTATATATATGGGTTATTTGCTATAGCATGGGGGCTTAGTAGTTATAGTCCCTTACCACACATGGGCCCTAGCGCACTGTTAAATATAAGTACTCGAAAATCAGTTAAACGTACTCATTTTTGAGTATATTCGTTGCTTATAATGGCACCTAATAGATAAGTTTTAATTTTGAAAAAGACATATACTTAAAAATGAGGAGGAAAATGAGTAAAATAAGTGGATACTGGCCTACATAGAAATACACAAAATTGAGTTATTGTCAGAGATGAAGGAAGCATGTGTTGATTTGTTTTTTTACACTAACAGAAGCACGGTAAAAGCATTATTCACAGAGAAACTAGTGTCATAAAAGAGGTATGTGACCACAACCAAAAGCTAAATGAAAATTTTAAGGTCATATATCTCAAACCATACACTGTTAAAAAGAAGTACTTGAAAATGAGTAAAATGTACTCGTTTTTTTCATTACATTCGATTCTTATCATAGCTCTGAATATAAGTTTTAATTTTGAAAAAAAACAGTTACTAAAAAAGGAGTAAAGCGAGTAAATGCTTGCCTACATAGGCTGCTTTACCTCTTATTTTACGAATTTGTCATTGATATATAATACAACATAAATCATTTTCAATCAATAGGCATACAGAAATATCAAGTACATCCACGATAACAAACAAAATTTATCGGGAATTGAACCCAGATCCTCGGCACCGCGGACCAGTGCCTTATATCAGTTTCACTATCAGGGCTTATAATCATTAAAAAATATTTTTAAAGATATGCTAAAAGAATTGGAAGTAAGATAATTTAGTTGTAATAACTCAGTTTCTATTTAAGCAATCGACATTAAATATATAATGTGGAATACCATCTTCTGAACAACTATTGAAAGGTTGTCAGATTTTATTAAGATCGCTTGTACAGAAGCTGAAATTAGCCATATTATATCACATTGCTCATATTGAGAAAGTGCAGTTAATTAATTAAATTTGAGTACTTCATTGCTCATTTACGATGCAACATAACTCATAGTAGATTCAGGTACTCATTTTTAAGTGCTTTTTTTTTTACAGAATAGAAACTTCTGTCGATGCAATTGTAAAATCAATATCCATACCACGTTCATTTAAATACAAACAACAAAGAAGTTCCTAGTGTATGTATATCCATTTCAGATAAATTTGTGGTGTAGTTATATTAAAATTATTTATTTCTCTAAACAAAGTTTAGAGAAACGTATCCTTTCTTCTGAATTTTGATGAATGTTAATATAATCTTTCGCCGAGATTGCACATTTCAAAGTAATGTAAGTTTAACAAAACTCAAATTGAACACTTCCGCATAAATGTTAATTTATTTGTTTTTCAAATAGAAAACTTTTAAGTCATGTACTCTTGATATATTAGAAAACAACTCACGTTTCCCACCTTTTTTTAAATATTTCCCAAGCAAAAACACATTTTTTTAATCCGTTTGACATTAGAATAACATCGATAACCTTTGCATTTAAAATCTGCTTTGTTTCTTTTTCCAATCGCTTGCTTCCTTCTAGTAATTGAATTAAATTTTTCTTCAGAATACATTTACTTCTTTTTCGAACACAATGATATTTTTTTCTTAAATCTCAAGATATTCGAATACTTATCATTTCGCATTTGGAATCCAAATTACGCTTTAATTTATGCATTTATTCTTACTTTCGTAAAACAAAAGTTTTTGCTTCACATCAATGTAGTGATTAAATTTAATGATTCTCAGAACACCTACGCAAGAAATCGTAAATGTTTTTAATCGTCAAAACTTTGTACATCATTAAAGTACTTATATTTTCTTTTTTATGTGACCTTGGACGATTGCATTTCATTTCACTTTAGATTAATAACGTTTTTAAAAGAATCGTTTTAAAAAAAAAATTTCAGAAAAGAACAAAAAATAGAATAGAATTAGACTAATTACTTAAATAATGTTTTTAATATTTGTGTTGAACGTGACAACTATTTAAAAATTCATTTTAGTGTTTATTGGGAAAATAAGTTTTTAAATTGTATTTTCACTAATTAATAGAATAATACATTTGATTCCATTAACAATGAACATTCGAATTATTTTTATTGAAGATATTTATCGATGATTTGAACAGATTTTATGAAGATAAATCTAGTAATTAAATTTCCTCTAAGCAAAACAAAACCTTTTATTTTTTTCTCAAAATAATTAGTCCATATTTAAATTAGAATAAAACTTAAGGAAACAAGTAATATTTTTAAAACGCCTATGCACAAAATATTCTAAATAAAATAATTTATTTTCATTGGGGATCATCGTCAAATTTTTCAATCCCTCAAATCAAACTTCAAAATAATATGATTTTTATTGATGATGATTACTTGACTTTTTTTATATATTTAGATATTATATAAAATGGAATCTAATTAATAATATTATGGTATTTTTTCTTGAACTCAATAATATGAATAATATGACTCTGAGAAAGTTTAAAAAAAATTTAATTATCAATTACAAAGTTTTTGAATAAAAAATTAATTTCTTGAAAGAGGCTTTGATTATTATTATTCTGTTTACTGCGTTTACAGTCACGCTTTTGCATTACGTGTGATCATTCACTTGTCAAGAAATTTCTTTTCCTTTAGAAACTCATCAAATACTCTCAAACTAATTTAGATTATCAACGCAAATAGTTAAAAGGAAATTAGTATCGTGCCAAATGAAATCATTTTTCTCTCTTTTATTCTTTCAGATAAATATACTTTCAAATTAATTTATTTAAATATAATTTCAGATTTATTTTATTTTACATTAATTTATTTAAATATAATTTCAGATATATTTTATTTTACATTAATTTTATTCAAATTAATTTTATTTAAAAATAATTTTATTTAAAAGTAATTTCAAAATAATTTTATTTAAAAATAATTTCAAAATAATTTTATTTAAAAATAATTTAAAAATAATTTTATTTAAAAATAATTTCAAAATAATTTTATTTAAAAATAATTTCAAAATAATTTTATTTAAAAATAATTTTAAAATAATTTTATTTACAAATAATTTCAAAATAATTTTATTTAAAAACAATTTCAAAATAATTTTATTTAAAAATAATTTCAAAATAATTTTATTTAAAAATAATTTCAAAAAAATTTTAGTTAAAAATACTTTCAAAATAATTTACTTTTAATATGATTTCAAATTAATTTCAAAATAATTTTATTTTAATATGATTTCAAATTAATTTCAAAATAATTTAATTTTAATATGATTTCAAATTAATTTCAATTACATATAATTTTAATATGATTTCAAATTAATTTCAATTACATATAATTTCAAATTAATTTCATTTAAATATAATTTCAAATTAATTTTATTTAAATATAATTTTAAATTAATTTCATTTAAATATAATTTCAAATTAATTTTCTTTTAATATAATTTCGAAATAATTTAATTTAAATATACTTTCAAATTAATTTTATTTAAATATAATTTCAAACTAATTATATCTAAAAATAATTTAAAATCAATTTAATTTAAACATAAGTTATTTTATGTTTATTTTAGTATTAATCTTTTACATATATCGTGGAAATTAATTTAAACATTTAAGTAAAGTGCATTTATGTATTTCACTTATATTATTCATTAACAGTGACATGAAGAATTTAAAAATAATTAATTAAATGCGGATGGTATACGAGTTGTATGAAGCCCAAAGTTACATTCAACTGGTTTCGATGTTGTGGGAATTTTCATCTTAACCTTTTATTTAAGTAAATAATATTTTTTCCTTTATTGTAATGTAAACATTGAATCCTAATCGATAAAATAACTAACCATACCAAATTATCCGTTTCGAAATCTTGGATGTAGTTCGTTTTGCATCTGATCACAGTTGTTAGTTATTTTTATTTTTTAACGTGTACAATAATTTTCGAGCACCTTATATTATTTCACTGTGTCCAAACGCAAAAACTAATCCGAAATGTGTGCATTTCAGGTCCCCCGTGAACCGTGCCCGATCCATGGACGCCCGTGCGATGCCGAGCCCCGTGCCCCGCCTCTCCATCGCTCGCCACGAGAGCGGTGGGTGCCCGGGGTCCCCCGGTTCGCCCTCGTTCCTCCTCAGGACCCCGTCTCCGGAGACTCGATCCCCGGACCCCCTCGTCCTGAGGCCCGTGTCGCCCGGGGGAATCAGGCCCAGGTCGCTCAGCCCGCTCCTGTCGCCCGCCTACTCGCACAACTCGTCCAGGGAGTCGTCGGACTGCGGGCCCAGCCCGGGGTCGGCGAGTCCGTTAGGTGAGTAAAAAAACTGGAATCAAAATGAACGATCATTGACACTCGATATAGTGTTATGGTGAGTCAATGTTTTGAAATTTGTAAGCAATGGTACATTTAGAAAAATTGAAAATGTACAGTTAATTAAATAGAAATGTGTATTTCAGTTCACAAACACATTTATAGTTTTTTTAACTGGGCGCGGGTCCATTCATAAGAGCAGGGCCCTGTACGGTGACACTCGTTTCACATCCCTAAGAGCGCTCTTAGATGTAGATCCATTTTCCTAACTGTGTAATAAATAGTGTGCTAGATAAGTAGTTCTCCGATTTTTAGGCTAGCCGCTCACTAGCAATTATAATACGACATGCAGCCGAACTATTTAGTTACATGCAACCGCTCTAACAGCTTCGGAAAATAATAGGCAACTTGGCAGAATAATAATGTGACATTAATAAGTCTTTAAAATTGATACAGGTACATATCCGCAGAAATTCGTAATGTAAAAAGCAAGATTCTTTATATCCCTTTAACTCTCTGTGGAATCATCCTATGGGAATAAATAACCTAACATTGCTTAGAGGAAAGTAAAACGCGTCGACTAGGTTAATTGTTAACCCATTCCACCTTCTTATCACAATCGTTGAAATAAGTCACATTTCTTAGAAATCCTTATATTTGTAATGGAATGCCTAATAAATTGCACAGAATGAAAATTTTAATGACTATTTTTTCATTGCTAAATTTTTCACGACGTGATGAGGTGAGGAGGAAGGATTACCGTGTCTACCGTGGCAGTATGGAATAGAGGTGTACAAAAGAATAAAAAAAAACATGACGAAAAAATGAAGAATGCACTAAGCAACTACACTGATAATACATGCTCATATATGACGAAACTTTTGTAATTTTTGGTAAAACAAACGCCAGCTATATATGCTCCCATTAAATATTTCGTCAAACTGAGAAAATTCATTTTTTCGGTTTTTAATGAAATTTATTTCGTCAAATATAAGGACGATTTCAAATAAATATAGAAAGCGCGATTCGAACCGCAGACCGCTCGTTCCAGAGTGCAACAGTCTATCCACTCGGCCAAGAAATCTGACAATATAAGTCTAAGAACCAGACATCAGCTGAAACCCCCGAAATAGACGATTGAAAAAATAAAAGATTGAAGTGAATTACTTTCGTTACAAATTTGAGGATTCTTGTTTCGTCAAAAGTCACGTGCTTAACTGACGAAACGAATATCAAATATGACGAAATTAGTAATTAGAGAATTTTCATAAATAAGAACATTATTTCTAAGAGTGTAGTTAGTAAAAAAAACATTCAATTTCCCATTATATAGAATAAAAATATATACAATTATCCCAATTATTGATAGCAAATCCCTCCATTCCTTTTGCGACATCGTTTCATTTTGTCCCGAATTTCAACTCCGAAATTCCTTCAGGGTTGATTTATAAACCGTCTCTACACTCGCACTTATTTACCAAGAACGGTTAAAGCTTCATTAAAGCGTCTGACCTTCAGAATTCGATACTCTGGGCGTTAATTAATGTTAAGACAGCACAGATCCCCCGGAAAATAGTAACCAAAACTTTGATAAATGCCTCGCTTGCGTCAACTGTGACCACTCTCCGTTGCCATGGTTACCGGAATCAACCACCCCGCCGTGGCTTCGATGCATGGCATAAATTGGCTAGTGTCGGCTGTGGCTGAGCCAGAGGAAAGATTAACGGGCACTCACACTTTGGTATATTGGATGGAATCCGTCTTTATTTTGTTGTTGTAGTTATTTACTTTTACTTGAATAAGAATGACGTAAATAAACAATGAATAACATCAAGCCGTGCCAAATAGTATAATACAGAAAATGGTATAGTCCACTAATACAGTAAAATTAGTTTTATACTAGACGACCAATGAAATCCATTGGATTATTTAGTGTCACACAAACTACAAATGTCTTAAAAATGGAATTGCCCTACAAAAAGAATTAACACTAAGCTTCACGAAAGTTGTAAAATTGAAGGTTTTATGCAAGTTTAATGTTTAAAAATGTAGCATTGAAATAATTGAATGAAAAATGCATGCTTTTTAAAATATTTTAGGCAGGCAAATTGAAAATGCCAGAAAATATGTGAAAAACACAATATTTGTCTTTATAAGAAAATAAATAAAAATGCCAATTGCTATTTAGAACCGTAAAGTGTAAAATTAAATACTTAATAAGACAATTTTCTCTTGTACTACAAATTTCTGTACAAACCAAAATATTTGTACAATCGGGTAGATACAACAAAGTTTTAAAACCAAAATCAAAGTTTTCTAATGACACTAAAATATTGAATTTAGTAAAAGGTGGTGGGCATTTGTGTCTTATATTTGATTAGTGTATCTTCTGGAACACAAATCAGCAGATCCCAAGTACAGTGAAGAACGTCAGAAAACTTGTTAAATTAGGAAATATTTATTTAATGGCTTTTACATACTTTGAATTCAAAATCTGAGTTATCTTCATAATAATATTCATAAAATCATGTGTTAAATATCTCATAAAATGACATCTTTCTTTCAGTTATCTCTGGTTAAAACATCAAACAGAAGTCACGAAGTAAAATTCTAAATATTTCAAATTCATAAAAAGATCTAAAATGAAATTTTCCTATCACAAAATTAAATATGTCCCAATTAAAATTATAATAAACTTTAAACTAACAGAGGACAGACCTAAGAAAATTAAAATAAAAAAAATTCCAATTTTACAGAAGACACTATTAACGTTTTACAGCTCGTATTATAGTTTACTAACCACATGAGCTTGAAAGCATTTTTGCGTTGTATTCAGACTCTTTTTTTTAAAGACTCTTTTTTAATGACTCTTTTTTAATGA
The DNA here is from genome assembly GCA_963932185.1 of Troglohyphantes excavatus. Lineage (NCBI taxonomy): Eukaryota > Metazoa > Arthropoda > Arachnida > Araneae > Linyphiidae > Troglohyphantes > Troglohyphantes excavatus. The sequence continues at coordinate 42,317,351 of OZ010667.1, read as the reverse complement.
CTCTTTCTTTTACCTCTGATGTAGTGCATTACGAACTTGTAGCAAATAAAAAATTAAATATTTTGCAAAAAAATTGGATTTGACCGGTTTTAAAACTAATCACTTCATTTCTACTCTATATTGTATAATATAAGATTAACATCACCATGCAAGAAAAAACATGCTCAATGACCATCACAATTTTAAAATGACAGACATAATTAAATATTAAATTAATATTAATATTAATGAATAGTAATTTATTTTATGGTTTTCAAAAACTATAATATGTATTTTTCTCAACAGGATCGATACAACCTGATTTGTACAAGAAAAAAGACATGGTCTTCTTCCACCAATCCACAGATAGCCAAGATGGTTCAAAATACGGCCGCCTGCATTTCCGCCTTAAATACGACTTCGACAGATCAGACTTGGTTGTACACGTCATAGAAGGTAAGATCTAAAACAACAGTTTTAAAATAACCTATTATTATGATTTTTGAAATTTAGTATACTATTATTGGATCCCTTAACAACACGCATCACAAGTATGTATAATACTAGCAGATAATACTTACAAAATAACTAAATTAAAAAACTGTATTTACAAGCAAAATTATATATAGGGGGTTGATATATATTGATATATATATATCAAAGGGACTTAAAGTTGAAAAAGTTCAAATTTTTAATGAAATTTTATTAGCAAGATATCAAAAGAAATGGAAAGTTTCATTATACGGAAAAGATGACGATAAAACAATATAGACATCGATACGTTATTCCCGTTGATTAACATTCAAATTTTAAACTATAGTAACATGCATCCCAAAGATATAAAAATGAACAAATCTAATAATTTTTAATAATTCTAAACAACTTGCATTAAACACCTATATCAACAAAAGACTTACTTAAAAACTTACTAAATTAGCGGAGGTATAAAAATAAAAAGAGGGAAAAAATTTAAAGTTTCCATAATAAAAATTCTAGATTTTCAGATATTTTCCTATGTATATGATAAAACCCTAACTGCATACAAAATTTCACGACTCTAAGACATTCGGAAGTGTCTAAAACTAATATTGCGTACAGAAAAAGATGTAATCGAAACTAAAGTTTACCAAATTTCTTCTTCCTGGTTATACAGGAACTTGGAGAATTAATGATGAGTGAATGCGTGAGTGGATGAGTGGAGAGTCATTTATATATAGAGATTCCTTAATAATGAGAGAAATTAACAAATACTTGAAACCTACTTTTTATTGCACAGAATTACTTCAAGTGGAAAAAGTACCATCCAAGCCGCGTGTATACTGATCAGCGAATATCAGTCATTCTATTATTTAAAAAATATAAAATCATTTATATTCTTTTGAAGTTACGCATATTTATTTCAATTTTGTTTCGATTCAAATAATTATTTAATATAATGAATTAGAATAAGTCTTTGAAAATAATTTTCCTTTGTGGGGTTATTATTATTTAAATGCATTATCTGTAATACATTTAACGAACATTTTAAACTCATAAATCAAGAAAAAAATCTTACAAAGAGGACCTGATGAACGGAGATTTAAGTATTTCATGTACTTTGTGTTATATTGACATTTTTTCCGAGCATTGTGTATGTCAAATTTTAATTCCTTATCCTATTGAAATTAAATTTCGCTTATACAAATTGTGTTCTTTATGTTCATATACTTTCCAATATTCAATTGAAAAATCTATAAATATTTTTACTATATATTTGAAGCCATGCACAACAAATATATACATTAGACAATCGATAAATAGATTCCTCACAGGAACAATACAAATGGTGTAACAGGAAAAGGTCATTGAACTTGTCGTTATAAGGAAGGGTTCGTTATATCGAATGGTCGTTGTAGGAAAGGTCTACTATATATTAAATTCTTGTGTCATCGGAAGTATAATTTCTACTGTCTGTTTATATGCATTCCACAATTGCTAAATCGCTGTTCTCCCCCCCTTCCAGCCTTAGACTTAGGGACACTGTCAGCGAACGGATTCAACGACCCCTACGTGAAAGTGTCCCTCATCCCCGAAGTGGACTCGAAGCAGAGGCGGACGGACATCAGGAGGAACTGTTCGGACCCCTTCTTCAACGAGATCTTCAAGTTCCCCGTCACCTACGACGAGTTGGCCGACAAGTCCCTGCTGTTCGAAGTCTTCGACTACGACAGGTTCTCGCGGAACGACGTGACGGGGGAGGTTCGAATCCAGATGTGCGAGGTCGACATCACGGCAGAGATTGAGGTCTGGAGCGAGATTCAGAAGAGTGGAAAGGTAAGCGTCTATCAAGAGGGTGCTACACTAATTAACCAAAACATACCGAACACCCTTCTATGGCCTGGTTACTAATATTTGGCACAAAAAAAAGAAGGTAAACTGTCTTTAAAAGGATTGCACAAGTTTTTTAGTAAATGGTCGAAAGGAAATTGTCCTAGATATGTAAGCAGTTGTTTAGTTTTAAGCTCTGAGTTGGCGCTCCGTGGCTTCTCGGAACCGCTGAACAATATTGATCTAGCTATTTAGGTGACCAGGACGTCAAACAAAATTCCTCAGCACTCACATTAAATCATTGCAGCCTAATTTCAACCTTTAGATAAGGAAAAATGCTCTGTTAAATGACACCATTTATAGTGGAAAACACTTTAAAAATTAAAGGATCAAGCGACTATGTTGATTTAGATCATAGGTTTCATAGTGTCTTATACATTAACAATCAGTCTCAGGATATCCAATAGAATGTCTTCCAAGGCATATTATGTCCTTCATTGGCTTGTTGACAATTCGGGGTACATTTGTGAAGCAATTATTTTCCTGGAAGATGGAGCACCGTCACACGGTAATCGACTTTACCAAAATTAAATAGTAATTTGTCTAAGTTTACAAATATTCCCCTCTAATCTATGGTGAAATCACGATGTGTTCACGGCGCCACTGCAGTAGTAAATGTCAATCATGTTTGGTAGACAGAAGCACATGATAAGGGTCTGAGCGTCATATACAACAGAGTCCTAAACTCTGTACATTCAGAGATACTTATACCTGAAACTGCAACGATATTAGCTGTCAGTTGCTCCCGCTAGCAGCTGCTTAATTTGCTTCATCAGACGAGACGTTCTCCAATGAATGTATTCTTTGACAAAGCGTGGATGTCCAAGTGCTCGATGTCCACTATTTTTTTATCCACTTTTCGCAGGTACTAACAACAACAGTGCGCGAACACTCAATTTCCATTACAAATATAGAGATATTCATTTCTAGCCAACGGACTATCTCAATAAATACTTTTATAAAAGTCGCTTAAATCACCAACCTTTCCTATTAAACACGCACGCAGCTAACAAATAATGGTTCATTAATATATTTTTATATTTCTGAGACATTGTTAATAATTGTATTTTTTTAAGTATTTAAATACTTTTTTACTTAGTTCATAATATGTACACACATATTACAAATGATATTGGGTATTATAAAAAAAATTGAAGGTCTAAATGAATTAGCTAAAATTAACAAACCGAATCCATATTACTTCACTATAAAGTCCTTAAAACTGAAAACATAAGCCAACAGTTCTCATACATTTTATACTAAACATTTTTATGGTAGCTTTGTGCGTTTTAGATTACTTATATTTAAATCGTGACCATATGAAATTTTGTATATATAAAAACCCATAAACTTATTAATTAACCTTTGTAAAGAGAGAGTTTCACACATGCTTGATTATATAAGTTGAGACACTGAAAATACTTTTAATTATATTCCTTAAACTAAAAAGCACTTGATGTTACAACTAGATAAGTTAATTAAATGTTTAAAAATATGTTCACTTAAATTAATTTAAAATAAATTGGAATAAATAAATATCCTTCCACCAAATTTAAATCCAAAATATATTAGGTGCTTTTTTCAACTCATTGGTTTTTCTCAGGAGACATCCTAAGATCGTCAAAGAGTCATGAAAATGATAAAATTATTCTTTTATTTAACACTGGATATTCAATTATTTATATATTTTTGCTTTATGAATATGACATAAAGTCTCTTGATATTTAATAATTGTTTTTGTTATATTTAAGTAAATAAAAATAATTTTTTTAATCTAAACGTTTCTTTGATGAAGTGCCAATATTCTATTAAAAATTTTGCAACTATGACGTCATATTAGTGGAGTTTTGCCAAAACATAGCATCAAAAATATTAAAGATAAAAGAAAAATAAGTTCAACGGAATAATTTCTTTTGCTTTGCAATGAGTTAATATATATTTTTTAAGAGACTTACTTTTATGTCTATGGAAATCTCAAGTATAAAATATCACAATTACTTTGAAATAAACATTTAGAAACAAGTAACACACAATTAGGGGATGTGCAGTCAAGGGTGTATTTTCTCCTTTCACAATTTTTTTGGGAAATATTACAGGCTTCCCAAAGAAAGTATACATAAATTACTATATTTTCCTCTACTTGGAGTTCTTTTAACATCACTCTTGACATTAAATCCATACTATCCCTCTTATCGTTCAGCATAGTTAAGGATGTTTTGAAACCCATGTAAAATAATAAAGGGAATTTTTATAGACATTTAAGATCTAAAATATTACATCTTATGTATATAAATAGCAATAAAAATATCTTCAAATATTCATATAAATATTAAGTAAACTTAAGTGTAAAATTTATAACGACATGTAATCCCTCAAAAGGTCATTTAAGGTAAAGGCGAAGGTCATTTAAGGTAAAGGCGAAGGTCATTTAACAATCAATAACGTCATATAGGGTTGTCACAAACTGCTGGGCGATAGTCATTGTTTGGTTGTTTAACTACACGTAATATACAATTTATTTATTTTTTTGCTATGATTTAAGTATTTAGTTTGTGGCTACTAAAATTAAGCGACTTGTTTAAAATATAGTCAAAGTTGTCGGCCAACAATATTATTTTTATCTTGCCAATACAGCTAAATGTGATTCAGTCAAACAATGATAATCGCCCAATAATTTGTGATGACTGCATATTCTATAACTGTTGCTGTATGTTGTTGTTTTTTGTATATTTTAGGTATCACAGGATCGACCAGAAATCTTATTATCTCTTAGCTACCTACCATCTGCTGGAAGGCTGACACTGGTAGTCTTGAAAGCTGCCAACTTGGTGTCCCTTGAAACTAAAGATTACCCCGGTAAGACAACCATACAAAAAATTAATTTATTTTCCAATTTTACGATCTTTAAAATTACGCAGCATGAGTTTTGTTTAACAAAAAAGCCTTCCTACTTGATTGGGTAAATTTTGCACATGTTAATTCGTTTCTTTGTTCGCAATTCGTAAATATTGCCGAAATTGTAATACTAAAAAAATTGTAATTTCTTTGTCTTCCGATTGACTGTATACCACACAAGTGAAGAAACTTCTGTTTTTCTCCAACGTTAGATCGGACACAAATACATTATCCGATTGCACTTGTACCACACAAGTGAAGAGTCTTCTGGGTTTTTTTTAAAGTAGGATCTACCGATGTGTGGTATTTACCCGATTAACTTGTACCATACTACTATTTTCCAGGATTCTATCTTTTATTAATATTAAAGTAAATCGGTTTAAGTGCAGGTGAATAAATTACGTGAACGTTAGTTTGGAGTAATTTAAATAACAATAGACTACTGCGTAATATATTCACTCTTTTTAATCTCATTCCCAAATAATGAAAACACCTATTTAAAAAGATTCGCATAAACTGTTCTTCTAACTAATATTTAAGATGGATCTTCAATTTTCCACTTAAAACAAAATAGAGTGGTAGCAATTGATACGAAAAATAATATATATTTTTTAATTTCTCCAACAATATGAAGCAGTGTATAAGGTAACTCAGTTAGAGACCGCATTATAATGTTGTAGTAGGGAAGAGGGTCAAAACAGTATAAAAATTATTTTCATTTATTCACAAGTTGGTTAGCCTTTATTGGCTGAAGGACAAAAGTTTAGAATTTCCGAAAAGAGTTGGGGGAAGGGAAAATATTGCACGCAATAGTAAATTTTTATGTACTCGAAACCACCTCCGAAAAAAAAATGTGGTTGCACCCCAGCGACATTCAGCAATGAATGGTCCGTTGGTTATCAAATGGAATATTTTATGTCCATATTATCATCTGACCTTGATACAAAATCGCAAAGTAGTGTTGCCATGTATGTCTATACCCTGAAGACCCTGAATGGATAGCCCATTTTAGCCCTAGTGCTACGTTTCCTTCATCAGAGCTCGATGAGCAATCTTTATTTGAGGCACAAAGACTCCTACTTGTCACCTCTTGAGTATATGTAATGAACTCATTTCCAAACTATATCGTTATTTGGAGAGGTAATTTAAAGTTCTGAAAAGTTCACCCCGAAGTTGATGTCCATCTTCCCTTTCAGATGCCTATGTTAAGGTGAGCCTAACATCCGGCGACAACAAAAAGATCAAAAAGAAGAAAACGACGACGAAAAAGGGCGTCAGCAATCCAGTCTGGAACGAAGCCCTCAGTTTCGACGTCACCGAGGACGACCTGAAGCACTGCCACCTGGTGGTGAGCGTCGTCAACTGCCACCATGGCCACAGTCCTCTTCTGGGCACATGTGTCCTCGGACATAGGGGTCATGGCCAGGGGTCAGTACACTGGGATAGCGTGGTACACACCCCCAGAAAGGCCATCGCCATGTGGCACCAAATCTACATTTGACAACCAGACTGAAAGAGAATCATCGAAAATGGTTTATGGTTATACGCGCGCTTAAATATGTAACAAGAGGCTCTTTAGTCCTCCTGTCCAGTGTGTATCCGGTACGAGTCAAGCTTTGATGTGAAAATGTTTTTTGCAAACATTTAGAGGGTGTGTAATGTCGATTCAACGTCTTGTAATTCGTAAGGCTTTCCATTGTTAGGAATCCACATATATAAGTTTTCTGAATGATTTTGATTCCATTTGTTATAAGTTTGTTATTTATAAAATTGTATTTTGATGTCATTATGTTTAGTAATTATTTAGTAATTGTTAGTAACTCTAATTTATTTAATTTTAATTAATCCAACAGAATCGCTACATATGTTTGCAAACAAAATGTAAACCGAAAAAAGTAATTAATTATATTAAGACGCTTAAATCAAGAGACAGTTCTTAAGGTGTACATAATATGTTATTTTAATTATGATTACAAAATTATATATTTTAACACATCAGAAATTGAAACTTAAAAATATTGAAAATTTATGTATTTTTAATAATTTTAATATTCTGTTTAAAAAAAATCCTTCTTTCTTGAAAATGTATTCATATTTCTTTCTTCATAATAATAAAAGTTTTTTTTAATAAGTAATAAAACTTTTTTTTTATTTCAACGTTTTTAAATATCCTATGTAAATAAATAAAATTATGTAATAAGACTTTTCCGAAAAGTTTTCGAATTTTCGCATAGTTTGTGATGCAAAAACAAAAATTTCCCACATGTCCTATAATTTATTTATCTTCTGAATTCGTAATATCTACAAACTTGCAGGTTTGAGAATACTTTTATTTATAATTTAATTAACATCTGCGATCCAAATATACTTTTATTCTCATTAATTTCAATCTTCCCGAATTAAAATTTTTTTTGTAATCACACAAACTAAACACAATAAAAACTTAAACAAAATCGGAAAAATTTGTGAAATTCTTTATAATGGCAAATAAATGAATCTATTATTATTAATAAACGACATTTTCAAACACTTTTTTTCTATAATTTTACATTAAAATCCTAAGTATTTTCGTAATTTATATTTAACATAATTCATGTTAAAAGACTCCAATTATGATAACTGTTAGTTAGTAAAACCATTTCAAAAGTTACTAGTTGTATACTTGTAGTTGTTATAACGATAAGTTTCAAACTGTTCCTAATACTTTATTAAAAGTATGTGATGTAAAATAATAATGTATAATCGACAACACAAAGCTACTAAGATGAGCGTTCCGTTATTGTATGAAGTATTATCAAGGAAATGTGTGCTATTGAGACAAAACGTTTAAACGACTGTTTTTGTGTGTAATATTTTATGTATAATATAGATTAGTTGTTATTGAACTTAACAAATACTTTCGAACCTATTTAAAGAAAAGCTACACCCTTTAAAAGAACAACGTTTCCTTTTAGTATGAGATATTTAATAATTTGTATTGTATAATTGATAAAAATATATCCCACATTCAGATTATCTTTACTCGCTGCACATTCTTTTCTGATACACATAAATAGTATAGTTTTCATTGTTTTATACTAAATCCTTTGTTTCATCGTAACTACAATTAAAAATGACAGAAAACTATGAGAAAATCAATGTCCTCAATCTAAGAATAAAAGTATTTTTCAAAAGTGATTGAATCAAATTGTATTTTGGAAAAAAAATGTTTTTAAATCCACTTATAATTATTAAAATAACTTAAGACAATCCCAATTTTTTGAAGTTTATTCATTTAAACTTAACATAAGGGATTTTTTCAAAAGAAATTAAGAAATAAGTCCATATTGCTTGATAAAAACTATTTTAAAATGTACAAAAAATTATATTGGTACTTAACAAAATCACTACGAGCTAATAAAATCATCTTTCTGTATTTATTAAATTTTTATATATATTTTAAAGGAGATGATCTATGATGATATTTAATAAAATGAATCAAAATTGTTTATATGGACAAAACCGTTTACGGAAGTTTTAATTAATAACTTTTTTTACATCAACCACGCGTTTGTTGATCAGTTTAAAAAAATATTTAGTTGCAGTTCATTTTATTTAAAAAAATTATAAACTTTAATTTATAAAATTTGAGCTTACATACCAAATAATTTAGTATAGTTTAGTTTTGACGCATTTCGCATTTATAGTTGATTAATTAATAGTTAAATTAATAGTTATGGATGCATATATATTGAACCTAAATATTGATAACAAAAACAGGGTAAAACAGATTTTTGACTTTTAAAGTTTTTAGATTTTAAAAAATAATTAACCAGTTAAAAGAGCTGTAAATTATTGATTTTATATTTTGTTATTTTGAGTTGAAAGATTTTAAATAGGCTGAGACAAAATCCCACTTTAAAAAGTTTATGCTAATATAAAATGTTACTGAATATAAACTGTTATGTGAAATTTAACTGTATTGAAAGCTAATTGTGAATACGTCTCTAACATAGAGCGTATACTTAATTTCATTAGGTAATGTGTTACATGCTCTTTAATAATAAGCCACTATCCATAATATAATTTAAATATTTTCCTTTTTATAATTCTGTAATGAAGAAAATTTTTAAACTTTTTATAGTTATTATTTATATTTTATTACACATTAATACATTTAACATTTACAAAAATGTGTTTCAGTATAAATTTTAAAAAAAAATTATTATTATATGATATTGTAGTATTGTTATAATGTATAAACTAATATAACACTATATAAAATTACAAGTAATTAGTTTAATATTGACTGTGTAAAAACATACTGCAGCAAACATAAATATTATAGTTTTCTATGAAATATAATTCTTAAATAATGAACATTTAATCAAAGTACTTTCAAAAATATCATATAATGTTCCTAACAAATATACTTTATAAAACATTTCCCTTACAGGCAAGTTTAATAAATTTTACCAAAAGAATAAACTGTAATGGATTTAAATTTTTCAAACCGTTTCATATACAAATTTTATTAGGACGATTTAAAATGAAACATTCCATTGAAACAAATTACCAGCATTTCAGAAATTAACAAAAGTACCTTATTTTAAATAAATATTTTTTAAGAATTTGTCCATTTTGTAAAATCTAAACATCTATTCAAAATTAAAGTTAACTGTTTATGAAAAGAAATTGTTTATAACTTAAAATCTACCTGTAGTACTTAATTTATGTAAAGTGCTATTGTGATAAAATAGTGACGAGATATTTGTCATAAAAAAATTTATAAATGTTGTATGTAATTTTTAAAATCTTATTATCTATCTAAAATGATTTTTGTTGAAATATTATAAATTTCTTGACATGTGATAATTAGGAATATGTATTTATGAACACGCTAAATGCTAACGGTGATGTATCAAATAAAATTTATGGTTCGATAATTTTCTGATTCCTTAATTTTATTTGTCATTTTACATTTTAGATTCATTTAACATTAGAGTGGAATTTGAATGTTCATAGTGCAATGACCTGATAAATGTTTTTTAATATAATAAAAATGACTTTATTATTAAAATATTTCAGAAATTCAGCAATTTGCACAATTTTCAAAACTATTTTGTTGTTGATGATTGACTAGTATTTGAGTATTGACTAATTGAATGTTATCTCATCTCAAATTAGATAAGAATTATTTTATTATTATTACCCCAAACTTTACAAATTACAATAATAGTAGTACTCATTTACATTAAAAAAAATGTCGACCAACTACAAGCTCTAGGCCCAGAAAGGCTGATCCTGTCTATCTAACACATTCTCACAATTTCCCAATGTCGATCCAATTGCTCAGTATATTAGAGGTTAGAAAATAATACAAATAATTTCGAAAATTAAAAACTTATTGAATATTATTACAGTATAATAAGAAAGAGATAAATATATATGAATTAAGTTTATTTAAAACAATTAGTATACAATATAATATATATATATATATTCATAAACCCATTACTTTAAATAACAGCACTGAAATAAAACTAAATGAAAAATGAAACAGCACAAATTATAAACAACTTTTTAAACGCGACCCCTTTTAAGCTTTACATTTGAACTTCTTAAATTTATTTGTAAATATAACGCGACTATTTTTAGACTTCTTAAAAAGGAAAAAGCATTTTTTTTAAAATTAAAATCATCAAGTTAAAAGACATTTTTAAGCCTAAATTGTAAGTCATATATATTAATTTTTTGCGTGTTGTTTAAATGCATTGATACAAAAAATTACAACATATATATTTATCAAATTATGTGGAAATGAATTCTTTTTTCCTAATAAAATATTTTATACCAAAAATTTTATTACAAGAATTAAATTATATAACTTTTAGAAATGCTTCATCAACACACTATTATTTTTAAACAGACCCTCCAAGCGGTTAGGACATCGTCCAAAATAATCCAGTTTTCCAAAAATTGCACAGAAATTTTAATTTCATAAAAACCTCAATACCGAAAAAAATGTCAAATCACGAGCTTTGATATATTTTGTGATAACTATATCTATTAGACTAATTCAAATTTTAAAATAAATAATGAAATACACTTGTTAAAAATAAAACTAAACTCCCTTATTGTAAAACTCTATTACAATAAAAACAACTTTACAATTTAGATGTTACGCTTTCCTGTTGTTACTGTAACTTCCCTATTATTTTAGAAGATCTGTTAAGATATAATATCGATAGACACGATTTTCACTTACAGAAACGACCCTTCTTATTTGAACAAGAAACATTCAAAAAGAGAGTTCTAATATTTTTATCTAAACTTAATTAGGGACAATTACATGAGTTTAGTACTCTTATAGACAAATGAGTAAATTTTTATCTATAGGAAACAACCAAATGGATTCATTAATAAATAATTCTAGTAATTAATTCATAGTGCAGAGTAATATTAGTTAATATTTATTTTGAAACTACTACCATAGAATATAAACTGTTAAATATATTTATTCTTTTTTTTAAAGATAGTAATAGGATACTTGAAATTCAAAAAGTCCATGTTTTGATCCATAACTAACAACTAAAAAAATTAGGGAAATTTAACTTTTGCTATTGAACAAATAGCCTTAACGAATTTACTGACAATATTTTTTTTTCAGGATTCGTGTTAAATAACACGAAAATTAGAATCTGCATAAAACATAACATTTACCAAAATATTTTATTAAAACTCACAACGGAAGAAATAATGCAAACAAATTGAGAATTTTAAATGCATTATTATATATTATGTAAGAATTGTTAAAATTAATTATTAACGTATATATCGAAGGAAATAAATTTATTTATTGAAGTATAAATTCATGAAGTTCCCGTCATTTAAAAAAAACGTATAATATTTATTATTACACGTTTTAATTAACTCACTCTGTTATTGTATTATCCCCACCCCCCATCCTTTTGTAATTGTCACGTCGATTTGAAACTTGGCATACTTACAGAATCCCATTGACTAAACATTATTTATTGATAATAATTTTAAATTAATAATTTGTATTAAATAAATTATCTTATATTGAAAATTTGGACATTGGCAAATTTTGAATCCGTGTTGTCAACTCAATATATGTGCATTATGAATACCCATTTTTTTTAAAATAATAGTTTTGCTGAACACATTATGATGATGCATTAGTCTTAAAAATTAATTAAAAATTATGACGGTGAATACATTCGGAAACTAACTAAACAACAAAAATACAGTCGTGTTTTCTTTTAACTTTATAGAAGATTAGAAGTTACAAAAATAACTTATCTAACGCAATGCATTTAACGTTATTTATACACAAATTATAGATCTCGCCGTATTCGCTTCCAAATCTGACTCTACTGGAAAATACCGTCGGTTGTATTACATTGGCCATATTATGAAGAAAGTCTTAATGAAGATTAGTCTTAAAAATTTAATAAAAATTATGAAAGTGATTACATTCGGAAACTAACAAATTGACAAAAATGCAATCGTGTTTCCTTTTAACTTTGTAGAAGATTAGAAGTTACAAAAATAACTTATCTAACGCAATGCATTTAACGTTATTTATACACAAATTATAGATCTCGCCGTATTCGCTTCCAAATCTGACTCTACTGGAAAATACCGTCGGTTGTATTACATTGGCCATATTATGAAGAAAGTCTTAATGAAGATTAGTCTTAAAAATTTAATAAAAATTATGAAAGTGATTACATTCGGAAACTAACAAATTGACAAAAATGCAATCGTGTTTCCTTTTAACTTTGTAGAAGATTAGAAGTTACAAAAATAACTTATCTAACGCAATGCATTTAACGTTATTTATACACAAATTATAGATCTCGCCGTATTCGCTTCCAAATCTGACTCTACTGGATAATACCGTCGGTTGTATTACATTGGCCATATTATGAAGAAAGTCTTAATGAAGATTAGTCTTAAAAATTTAATAAAAATTATGAAAGTGATTACATTCGGAAACTAACAAATTGACTTAAATTCAATCGTGTTTCCTTTTAACTTTGTAGAAGATTAGAAGTTACAAAAATAACTTATCTAACGCAATGCATTTAACGTTATTTATATTGTAGATCTCGCCAAATTCGCTTTCAAATCTGACTCTACTGGAAAATACCGTCGGTTGTATTACATTGGCCATAGGTAGCGCGTGCCGCTCTACTCTCTCCCCGCGATCGATAACCTCGTAGTCGGGGAGAAATCCAACGACCGGGGGCACTTGGTTCTCTTCAGGAAGGCCAAGATCGCGGCAGACAGACTTCGACGTCTAGCGAAACCCACTGTTCTCGGCAGAAATGACGTTTTCCAAAATGGCGTCCCCCATAAGTGTGATATTCCTCGCCTTCTGCAGCATCTATTAATTGCAAGTGCTGTTGTTTTGTTTCCTTAATTCGTTACCGGTGTGTATATCATCGGTAACCTGGTCTTGATTTGGGTTGCGCATATTAAGGGACGTTGCAGAAGTGCTTCCATAGCTGGCAGCCAATTGGAGGGCGGTATGTATCAATGCGTGTTTCTAAAATCGTATTTATTGATAACCGTGGCTCACGTGGTTATTGGTTTATGATCCGCTGTTTTTTTATGTATGAGACATTTTTGCACAATACAGTGTCTGGATGTTTATTGTTGACATTGCTTTTATTAAAATGTAAACATTATTTTTGTCTGATTTATTTAAGAGATTTTTATTTGTGTACTGGTGCTGATTTTCGAAACTGTACACATTTGGTTTTGGATTCTTCATATGTTTCATTTTATTTTAAGCTTTAAATAATAATTATTGCTTTACAAAAAATATTTGTTATTTATACGAGTTTAATTACATTAATAATGTAACCATTGAAATATATAAAATATTTTTTCTTCTTCTCCTCCTCCAAATCATATCGTCGCACCCATTAATTAAGAATTTTTCTTTCAATAATTGTTTCACATTTCGTATGTTTAACGAATTAAAGCATAAAAGCAAATAAATATTCCTTTTAATATTTGTTTGATAAATCGCTGGTAAAGTTTCAATATATAAAATAGGTAATTGAACTAATCTCTCAATATCAATACCTATGTTAAGCATTGTAACATGGCATTTCGTCAGTTAAATATCTATTTTAAATTATATTTTTTAACAAATCCTAAATTATCATCATTAAAGGATTTCAATTATTTCCTTAAATTCCAATCTAGTATCTCTATTATTATTATTATTCTTAGGTTAATCTCACTGGCAACTCATTATATTTGTTTTATAATTGTTACAGATAAATACATGATATATTGTAATCCTATCTGTTTGGCCCAGCGTTGTTGGAGGACCCTTTAACGCATATTTATCGGCATATATAAAAGAAATTCGAGTGACCCCGTCGTAATCGAACCCGCTACTTATTCCGAAGTCCGGCGGTCCACCCACTAAACTACAGATGCGCGTTCTAGATTGTAAAACGTCCTTTCTAAGATGTTTCTTATGCAATATTTCTTAGAATATTAAAATCCAATTAAAAAAACTAAATGGAATTTTTCAAATCCGAGACTCAGATGCGCAACTTAAAGAGGAACAGTAATAGGAACAGTAAATTTCAGCCGAATACCAATCCACACTTTTCCTCTTAAAAATGAATTCCAAGAATTCTCAATTTTTTTTAACAATTAGCAAACGATTTTGTTGGTGGAATTCTTACGTATCCATAAACCAGAAAGAATTGTAACAAAATTAACTATTTCTATCAGGAGTAATTTTAAATCTTATTTTAACTATTTTGTGTTATTGTTTTCTAAAAATTATCAGCCGTTTCGCATAATTCACAAGAAAATAGTTTATGCTACTGCTTCCTCTTAAACTTCCAACTCCGTAGATACAACCTACCTACATTTTTAAGTTTGTTCTATTTTTTATGCAACTTGTGTCATAACTGTGTAATGACATATCAATTATTCCTTTTAGAATTAAAATTACTATATAAACCTTTTGATAAAATTAATTTGGTACCATTTACAAGATACATTACAGGGTAAAAAATTCAATGCAATTGCCCATACATTTTACAAAAAAAAAAAAATTTCATTCATTATTCATCGAAATTAGAATATTTTTTCAAATTAAAATATGCATACGCAAACGAATGTCAAATATTAGGAAACGTTAAGATAAAAATGCGATCCTGAGTTTAAATGTTAAATATTCTAAATGAAAAAAATTATTTCTGACAGACATATTCTTTGTAAAAAATCTATAAATTAAATACAAAAAAATAACAAAATAACTTTATAACGTAACAGATTAGCAAGTTCATCCACTAATCGAATTTCTAATTCTCTTATTACAATTAAATTTATATATTTTGTGTAAGTAATATTCCCAATTAAAAAACATACCTTTTAAAAATATGGTGAATTTTTATTTGTTTTTGCAAAAACTTCTATAATGTAAGTTTTCTGAAATTATTTAGTTGTTCCAGACGATTTTTAAAATTCCATCATAACATGTTCTAAAGGTTTCAACTGTATAGGGAAATTATTTTTTCTTGTTGATTTTATTCCCTAAAATAAGTTTTTAAAAAAAGAAACGTTCTTCACTTCCTAACACTTGATCTTATAGTATTTAGTATTTATTTTCAGTCCGCGACATAGTATAGAGACTAAACGGAATAGGATCAAAATCGTTTTTGTATTTGTAAAAGAAAACAGAATTTAACGGACGATATTTTTAATACACCATTATACGTAACACAGCTTTTCTTCATCCGAATGATGACGTCATATGTATAGAGTCCATAGAATCGACACTATGCACAATTTAGTGTCGATATTAAAATGCTTCAGAATAAACAAAAGCACGTGTAACAGTTGCCCCTCATGATAACCATGATCATGATAATCATTAAATATAACGTGGTTCCTATTCACCAATCACAGAGGCATCTCCTGCACTTACTTTGGTTTATCTTGCAGCATTTTAATACCCTAACAAGGTCGTGCATAATGTCCAAATAAACCTTTTTAATATTACAATTTTTGCATTTATTGTTTGTTTAAAGTGATCTAAAACAATACTTCTATTGACAAAACTTTTCATATAAATTATTAAAACACGTTTGTGAAAAAATCCGAACATAAACGAAATGAATAATAAATGTAACATTCATCAAACATGCGACACTAATTTCTATAGTAAAAATTTAAACGAATTACATCGGACCTTTGAAACGAAATCTCTTTTGTAACTCAAAAGAGCTGGGATATAAATGTCGTCTGAAATACAAATCGACCAATCAGCTATGACGGTAAATGATCATGACAATCTCATTAAAGAAAGAAACGACTGAAAAATAAATGGTCAACCAAAATTAAGTTTATTTAAATATTAAAAGATTCAAGAAACCCTTTTATCTGTGTTAAATAGTTGCGTGACGCTGGTATTTGACTTCTGATGTCGTCATACACGGAGTTAACCACACCCTCGCTCGATTTAGGTCCGTCTTTTGTCATTGCTATTGTTTGGTTTTTATCATTGCTTTAACACAGGTGTGAGCCTTATTTTTTGTTCTAACACTAGATGCGTTGTGGGTTGACCGTTCTAATGTGTGCTTACCCTAGTGTCACTTTAAAATATTTCACACACACATATTTAATACTTCATCTTATAATACTTCATCTTATAATATTTCATCTTATAATATTTCATCTTATAATATTTCATCTTATAATATTTCATCTTATAATATTTCATTTTATAATACTTCATATTATAATTCACTGGACCATATTTTTTTGGTCAATGAAGCACATTTTTTGTTACCTTTGAACTTAACAACTTTTTCGTTAATATTTTTTAAGGTTAATTTAAATTTTAAGTGTTACCTTATATTTACAAATATATTTAATATATTATTTAAATAATGGATTAGAATTTTCCTAAAATTTGGCAATTAATATCTATGCAAGATTATAACGTGGTACAATGTAGATTAATTTAATTAAATCACATTATTTGATCAGTTCTATATATTTATTTGTACATTTCCTCAAATACTAACATCTAAATGTACTGTATATTTACACATAGGTTACGAAATGGGTTCTAAAACTTATCACCACTTTTATTATTAAAATATAATATAATTATTACACTCCTTTTAAACAAACACTTATTTACGATTCATTTAAAAATATTCGATGATAATAATACAATTATTTTATGCGCGCGATGTTATCACTGACCAATAAAGAAAATGGGCCTCGAATGATTGATTTTTTTTAAAGCTTCTACTGTAATCATTACACAAATGGATATCCTCCATGACGAACTCCGGGTATAGGAATTTGAATGCTATGATATGTTGACATTTTAGTGTTATAACATTTAATATTCAACAGAATTTTCCAAAATGTTATAAATAAAAATTATATCCGTATGAATCTGATTTTGTTTTCAAATTAATCCCTCTGATCATCTTTGAGAAGTTTGAAACCAACCAACGGTACCTGTGAAACAAGTTTAATCAAAACTGATTCGTCTTGCAGAGCTGCACTTATAAGACGATCTACCTATTGAAAAAATTATTGAGTTTTTCATTGAGTTTATTTACAAATATATTGAGCTTTACTTTACATAACAGCTGCAGCACTGCCTTCAATTTATTAAAATAACAGTTTTGAAGTCTATTTTAAATTCATTTAAAAGGGATTGCAGTAATCATTAATGCCCTAACGCGAGTAGGAAAAGATTATTTTCTCCAGTCCTTAAATGAGTATGAAGAGAAAGTGACCTCTCTCCCGATCCGAAGCTATCTATAAGCCGGTCTGTAAATTTTCAGCTCAGTTGAATCATAAAAACGATGACTGAGCATGCCTAGAATGACGCCAATACGACTGAGCCGGTAACAAAAACCACAAGAGATTGTTTAAATCAGTAATAACCCATCTTTTTATACTTGAGTTACTCCTTGAGAATTATGTAGGGTCGTGAGGTATACTACTGATCATGTTACTTATATAAAAGTATTTAAGTATAATTTTAAAACAATACAGTGAATAAATATATATAAAGAGAGAAAGCCGTTTATATGTAATGTTATTAACAAATACATATTACAAACACTAAAATGACTTTATTGGGAGGTTGAATAAAAAATTTGCTAGTTTTATTAGAGTTTCTCTATGTCAGGTTCAATAGTGCTTATCTTTAATCTTAAGTCGTATTCAACAGTCTATTCCTGAATTTGTTTTTAATGTACACTAGCTCTTTATATTATTATTGAATCCTTCTGCGTACCACCCTAAATGCTCTTGCATACCACCAGTTGGAAATTAATGGTTTAAATAAGTCTATTGAGCTTGCAGATCACGACCACCACAATTTGACTTAGTTTTTGTTATTATTTACATATTTTGCAGTAAAAACTGTTGTTTGAGTGTCTCACTCTTTTTGAGATACTGTGTGTTTTGCAGTAAACTGCTTTCTTTAAGCTGTCAAACAGAAATATAAACAAGTATTTCACATTTGTAAGGAATGAATTTTTTCCAGTTTTCTTTCACTAAAAATGTTTTGATAAATGGAAAGATTTTGTCGCTATGTCAAATTTACTATTATGATAAAATGTAAATTTATAATTTAACACCACGATTCATTGCTATATTCGTCACTTTACGAGCCGCCACTGTATTTAATATACCAATATAGCATATATATATTTAATTTATGTACAAAGTGAATACTTTTTGCTTCATAAATATTTTAAAAGTAGTATCAAACAAACAATTTCCTACCATAAACTTCAAATATATTGAGTTTCATATTTAAGAAAAAACACATCAACGTTGTTACATTATTCAAAAGTCCGCAAACAATGTCTCAAAATCTATAAATTCTAAGCCCCCGCTCCCACTACTTTTTCATTAACTTCAATTTACTTACACAGCTTTTGAAATTGCTTCTTTAGTATAACCAAACCGGTTGTATCCAGATTTACACAACAGGGAGTAAACAGGATTTTCGAGGACACCGCGTCCTGGTCGCAAATCAATGGGCTCCTCACTCTATTTCGAGGAGTTATGAATAATAGAGGAGGAGGAAATATGAAACTGCCCTTGATGTAATGCTCTCCGGGGCTCGCATTTTATCCTGACTGCATTACCCTCCTTCATTATTAATGAAAAGGAACGAGAATTCTGGATAGGGCTGGCTTTAGAATGCGCAGTGGAGATTTTGTTTGGTTTTATTTAATTCTCATTTCAATTTGCCCACTCGTTGGTTTTGACGTCGTGGAGATTGGCGTGATTTTGTTCCTTGGGGTGAATAGTTAAGATTTTCTTGGGTTCTGAATAGTTTAGATAGTTTAATATGTGGGGGAACTATCTTGTTCCCATCGAGTTGAGAATAAGCGTACTTATTTAATAATGTTTAACTTTAAAATCCATTTAGTATTCGAAAAGGGTCTTTTCACAAGGGATCATATATATTATTTCAGTATTAAAAGTTCCCTTTTGCGGGTCTCACACACCGAGGAACTTAACGTGTGAGGTATGGTAAAACGTTAGATATATCGAATAAAAGTACGGAAAATTCTCAATTCAACTCTACTCAACACTGTAAAAAAGGACCCTAGAAATGAGTACCTAAACCAACCCGTTTTTCTTACAGTACAATTGCATCGTAAATGAGAGACGACGTTCTCAAATTTAAGCAGCCCTACTATCTCAAAAATGAGCAGTGTGATTTAATATTGCTAATTTCAGCTTCTGTTCAAGCTATTTTAACAAAGCAACCTGACACACTTAAAATAGTTGTTCAGAAGGCTATTTTCCACATTATGTGATGTCAATTTCTTAAATGGAAACTCAATTATCTTACTTTCCATTCTTTTGGCACACCTTTTAAACAAGTCTTCTGTTTATAACTTCTTCACGTCATCCTTGTCGTACAACGTATAAGAAAATGGATTGCGGTGCCTTAGAATATGGGTTCGGTTCCCGATAAATCTTGGTTATAATTGTCGATATTTATTGAAAGCTATTTATAAAGGCAGCCTATGTTGGTTAGCATCTGAACTTTTTATTAATTGTGCTTATTTTTGAGTACATGTCTTTTATAAAATTGTAACTTATGTATTCGGAGCTATGATAAGCATCGAATGTAATGAAAAATGAGTACATTTTAATTATTTTTGAGTACCTACTTTTAACAGCGAAGTCAGCATTCCACACTGTTAAAAATAGATATTCAAAAATAAGTAAAATGTACTCATTTTTGATTACATTCGATGCTTACCATAGCTCCGAATACATAAATTTCCTTTTTGAAAAAGACATGTACACCAAAATGAGTAAAAACGAATAAAAAGAGTAGTAGCTTGCCTTCATAAATCACTTTCTATAAATATCGGCAATTATAACTTAGACTTACCGGGAATCGAACTCAGGTCTGCAGCACCGCTGTCCACAGTCTTTATACGTTAGGATATCAAGGAAACGCGAAGAAGCTACAGGCAATAGCAGAAGTAATGTTGAAAAGGCGTGCCAAAAAAATGGGAAGTAAAATAATTGAATTTTAATAACTCAGTTTTCATTTAAGCAATAATGTGGACAGCATATAATGTGGACAACATATAATGTGGACAACATATAATGTGGAAAACTACCTTCTGAACAAATATGTTAAGTTTGTCCGATCGCTTTGTTCAGATGGCTTGAACAGAAGCTGAGATTAGCAGTATTAAATCACTCTGTTCATTTTTGCTGAAGAATGATTACTTAAATTTGAGTACGTCACCGCTCATTTACGATGCAATTGTACTCAAAGAAAAACGATTGCGTTCATGTACTCATTTTTAAGCACTTTTTTTACAGTGCAAAGATTATAAATACACCGCTTCTATTGCAAAAACTTGAAAAAGGTTGAAGAAAACTTTCCCCTATCTCATTCACGCTCCCCCGACAATATAGTCCGGCTACTCTACTCTAGCAATCTATCATCTCGAGTTCCTCTGTATCCAGCGGTGCGATGACCGGATACTGAAAGTCCGCGTCTGTTTCCTGCCCGGCGTCTAATGAGGCTATTCCGATCGATGGCTCAAGGGTTTACTATCGCCCTGGTCTCATCCTGCTGAAGGAGAGATTTTATTAGTAATAATAGTTACGCAGCAATTACTAGTTTGCAGTATTTTTATTCAGTCACTGGAAAAAGCCGATGTGTTTTAATGCATTCCCAGCAAAAAAAGTCAGCATAAAACCTTCATCAAAATTTTAAAATTGAAAGTTTTATGCAGGAAAACTGCAGTTTTTTTTGAAGATCTGTTAAAGGTTTTTGTTTCAATGTCTTTCATAAAAACTGCAAAAAATCCTTCATAAAACCTTCAATTTTTAATCATGAAGGGAAAATGCAGATATTTTAAAGGTTTTATGCAGGAAAATTAAAAACTTCAAAAAAACTGCAGTTTTTTGTTTCAATATACTTTATAAAACCTTCAATTTGACAATTTTGATGAAGGTTTCTTGCTGACTTTTTTTGCTGGGATGTTAGTCGATCATGAATATAAAATGTAATCCTGTAATATAGTTGTTTCAAATATGAAATTT
The DNA here is from genome assembly GCA_963932185.1 of Troglohyphantes excavatus. Taxonomy (NCBI): domain Eukaryota; kingdom Metazoa; phylum Arthropoda; class Arachnida; order Araneae; family Linyphiidae; genus Troglohyphantes; species Troglohyphantes excavatus. The sequence continues at coordinate 42,295,496 of OZ010667.1, read as the reverse complement.
TCAAAATTTTCTATATTTTTTTTTATTTTAATTAATAAGAAGTCATTTTTTTATTAAGTTTTTTTTTTTATTTAAACAAATAAACATTCCTTGTAGTTCTAGTACTATGTTCATTTAACCAACAAGCAACATTATGTGTCCAATTTCTCAATCTTCAAAAATTTTCAAATAAGGAATTGGTATTCGCTAAATTTCAGTTGTTTTATGAAATGTTTTATTGACAAAAGAATTATAATTCTTCATATAACTATTCTTAACGTAGGTTACTTTTTAAAATACTTTTCGAACCCTCTTTATTCTTTAACAATTATAAGTTGTTGTCTTTTAGTGTGTAATTAGGTAACTTCGAGTACATCTTATGTCGTATCAATAACTAGTAGTTCTGAGAATAATAGATATTGCGACCGAAAACAAATAATAATAATAAAAAACAAAAATAACCTATACAGCGATTTTAATGATTTCAAGCAACATTCATGCCGAATTAAAAAAATCTAACAACGCGTTTGGTCGTAAATGTGTAACAAATAAACAAATTTACAGATAAACACACACGAAATGCTGGAAAGGACAGGAGGGCAAAAAGTAGATTAACAAAGAATTCAAAATTTGATTTCTTTTTAAACTGAATACAAATAATATTATTAAAATCCCCCTTTATTTAGTTTCGGGAGGGACAAATGAATCTGTTAATACTTAACTTAATTGAAAACATATTTCAAAAATATTGAAAAATATGTAAAGGGCACTTCAATGCACTTCAATCTTAAACACTCAAACTAGAAAAATATGAAAAAAATATACATATTTGGTTTAAATTATAAATATTTCCTAAATCAATAAACAGAAAAAATAATTCAAAGTTTTATAAGTTATAAAGATCCAAGTTGCTGAGTTTTCTCTTCAAAAGTGCCATCATTTGAAAAGTGTAACTCCAAAGTATCAAACCCGCATTTATTTTTACCCAGATGAAAGTTCCCGTTATCGTTCCGTCTAAGGAATCGTATCTCAAACTCCCATATACTCAGGAGACTTCAATTTTTTTCTCAACTTCAAGACTTTCTCAAGAACATGAGCATTATAAAAGTATATTAACTTTAAAACTTGTCTAAGAACGCAGACGCTGCGTGTCTGATAACAAAGTAAAATTTTAAAACACTGAAAAAGAAATATACTTCCATCTCCAAAGAAATAAACTATTCGTATTCGATTTATTCTTTAACTGATTTTATTTTAAATTTGGGGGGGTTGAATATAGTTTAATAAAAAAAACTATTTTATCTTTTTAAGATTAATTTGTATTTACATATAAAATATATTAATTATAACACTAAGACATCCAATGCAAGCAAGCGTTAATTATTTTATTATAAACTAGACTTTTGGCCAAGATTTGCTGGGGAACTAGTTAAAGCATTAATTTTTTTTAATTGAGTCGTCCCAAATTCCGGCGCGCTACCAACTAAGGTACAAATATACTTTCTGGAAAGCGGATATAATTTTTAAGGATGATTCATTATGCAATATTCTAAACATTTTAAAATCATTAGAAAATTAATAGAATTTTGCAAATTCTAATCTCGAATGCACGTCTTCTGGGTGAATTGTATTTAAATTTAAATTTTCATCCTTTTTTTGCGCAGAGAAAGTAGGCGTTTTGAAATCCACTGACAAACTCTTTCTTTTATTATTATTATTATTATTATTATAAATATATTTGCTGTCGAAATGGTTAATCCCTTGACATTTTAACTGTACTGTCCTGTTAATGGAATCCGACGTTAATTATTGTTTTTTTTTATTTTATTAGAAATTAATTTAATAAAGTCCTAACTTTTAGAAATACTTTCAGGACATCTTACTATGTTATTTTAGTAAGTAAACAAGCTCTTTAAACCCCTCTAAGCGATGAAAAAAGTATCGAAATCATAAATTTGTTTTCACTACATAGCTTAGTTTATATTTCCAATACATGTATTTTATATATTTTTTTTAATTATTCTAGTGGAGATAGCTTACACTAAATACTCCCAACTACCAAAAAATATTATTTCAAAATAGAGTATTTTTATAAATTTGAAATGTATGTATAATTGATGGGAAAACTAAAGATCCATCAACGATTAAAGACATCCAAATCCATAGGGTTAAACAATTTATAGATTTATCTTTAAAATGGTTAAAAATGGCAAATTAAAATGCATATAAAGAACGTTTGCTAATGCTAAGAAAATGTGTTATAAAAAAAGTGGTGAATACCCATTTACATATTGCTAATATTAGAAAAATTAGTGGATATTTTATTAGAACAATTTGAAATTGAGTAAACAATTTTTTAAATTATTTATTTTTGATTAAATAAAAAAACTTTAAACATAGTTTGTTAAATATATGGATAAAAGTACAAATAAAACGTTATATCTAATATTAATAAACAATTTATTTGTCGTAAAAACTTATATTAAGAAATTGAAAATCTAAAATTGTTGTTTACAAATTCTGAATAACAGTTCTGTTTTTAGGACTGATATCAATAAATAAAGAAAGCATCGTAGTTTGAACAAAAATACTTGATAGAAAAATATTTTACAAAAAAATCTCAATTTACAAAAAAAATAATATACTGTATAAAATACTACTTGAAAGTATTGCTAAAAAACCTTTCAAAAGTTTTATTCTCTTAAATAATACTTTATATTTCACTTTCGTTTAAATTCAATCGAATCACTTTCCCCTAACGAGACACATGAGTAAATAATGAATGGAGTTCAATAACTATTCAGTTTTTACATAAACCTTTTTTGTATATTTTCATTGAAGATTTTAAAGCTTATTTACCTTTTATTTTATGAGTAATGAATAAAAAATTGGAATGAATTAAAAATTTTGCGAAACTTTCTTCACATAAATACAAATATATTGTGTAAAAGGGAAGGGGGGGGGGGGGGGTAGGGGCATTTTTTTCGCTTGTAAAACTTTTTCTAAATTAATTCAAATATATCTTCTTATAGTACAAAAGTAAAAACTTCAAATCTACTTTTCAAAAACGTTCAAACTTAATATTTAATAAGTAATATAAATTTAAACCAATAAAAAATTATAGCTGTTATAATCATATGTAATGACTAATTAGGCATATTCAATGATTTCAATAAAATGCAAAGCTTCTAAGTTTAAAATCACTTTTATTTTCAAGTTAGAAGCATTTATTAAAGTGACACACCGCAAAATGGCTTCCGTAAGGGTAAATAAATCCGAATAAAATTCATGGAGCGTAAATATTGTAAAAGATATTGCTTTACGCAAAGAAGAAAATTATTCTTATTAATAAATAGTCCATATGCCGTTCGAATCACGGAAGGAAGCCATTTAGGGACTAAAAATGGAAAATATCCGATATTTCGGAATTGATTGCACCTCAAAACACGAATCGGCCGCAAATAGGAAGGATAAAATTGATGAAGTTTTCTATTTACGACTTTTGACATTTTGAAGTTTTCTCGTCCATTTTCTATGTAGATTTTATTTTCGAAAGTATGATGTCTTGCTATGATGGTGGTTAAACGATTAAAAAGTCGAATATTCTCGTAAAATCTTTAGCATCACGAACGTTTAAAAATTAAGAATGTTTTGAGGGGGGCCTTTACAAATAAAATTATTCAAATGTTTCAAAAGTACTTTTTAAAAATATTAATAATTAAAATAAATAATAAAATAATTAAAAATATATATAATAATGTTTAATACTTTTTTTTTAAATCAAAAACCGGACATTAAGAATAACCTATTTTACACAGCACCTTAAAAACTTAACCAGTAATTTTTCTCGTAAAATTTTTACTTAATCTGCATTTGGTATAACTTAAAATATAAGAAGTATAATTGTACTAACTAGTATTGTATATAATAAAAAAAAATTTAATATTTCTACTTATAAGTACTTTTTCATCTTGTTATTAATAATATTTTTTCATCTAACTTTTATAATTGAAAATAAAGCTACTTACACACTTAACTATAATCTAGTACAGTACTAAGATAGCGTAATTACTAATTGGAAAAAAGTTAATTAAATCAAATATTTAGCAACATGAAGTTAATCATCTGCTATATTAATTGAATCGATGTATACAAACTCGTTAGTGTTCTAACTTGACTTGGAAAGTTTTTGTTTACATTTATTCAATTATTATATGCTATATAAATGCAATATTTAAATTATATCTTAACAATATACAAATTTCTCGATGTAATTAAATGCAACCGTTAAAAAAACATTTTACACTGTAACCTTGCATTTAAATTGCAAAAAATAACTCATTTTTAAACAAATAAGAGTAATAGTAAAACTTATTGATTTCTTCTCCATCTATACTAATGAAATTACAAATGGGTCTGTGTTCGGTTACTTGTATATCGGAAACGAATGATCCTATTTTGATTTGACTTGGTAAATTGATAGTTTTGTATTAAAAATAATTATGTAACATCAGAGTTTTCTTGATATATTTATTAAAAATGAGTTATGGTAGTAATATAATTGTAAAATAGGTTTTTTGCCTATTGACGTAAGAGTCAAATTATGTTCACATTAATCTCAGCATCTGTAGTACCGATCTTAAGAAAACTTGACAACCTTAAAATAGTATTTCATAAGAAGATTTTCCATTTTATATAGTTTCTGCGTGTTACAAAAGAACTGAGTTATTACAACTTATTTCATTTACATCCTTTTTTCTACATTTTTCTAATTTGTCCAGAAATAGCTTTTTATTGTGTGCACTTATTTTGATGATTTCTTTTAAGTAATAAAGAATAATCAAAATATGGTTCCATCCCGCAGATTTATAGATTTCTTACAAATATCCAGAGTTTTTAGAAAAAATTACATGGAAAACTGCTTAACTCGCTATTCTATTGGGATTTTTGTCCCACTTAATTACAGCATAGACGACTAATTTATGTTTATGGTGAATTGAAACTGAGTTTTATTATGTACTCGGGGACAACCTAACTAGACCCCAAAGTGAAAACTGTTATCTGTAAAAAGGCCCAACTGTACAAATCTATAGCTCAGATTGTCGATAAAGAATTAAACCGCTACCTTAAAAAACAAACAAGAAATAAGTATGTATCAAAACAGTCACATTTGACGTCTTTATCGTCGCATTTTCTTCAAACTGTTGAAAACACCAAATAATTCACAACATTATTTCTTATCTTCCCTCCCTCCCTTACAGATTGAATTATTTAATCTCCAAATTCAAGGACCTATTGAGGTTACGTCGGGTGCCAGCTCAGGTGTTGTCCTCATCATCTAACCATGGTTTAAAAATTCGAGGCATCATTCCCTGGCCTTTCCTTCGAGATAGGCCCCGAACCAACAGCCCACTGTTCAGCTCAAGTGTTACGTTAATTAACCAAACCAAACCTAAGTAAAATTTAAGCGACCTAGCTTTTCCTTCCCATTTGAAGAAGTAACACCTGATTTAAACCATGGTGTACGAGGTCTAACAAGACGAATAAAGACCGATTGAAACTACTTAAAATATCCAAATAACATCCTAAATACATATTTCCCTTCCATGCATGCATATAGATTCTTTAACATTCTAATTTAACTTATTTCCTTTCAGAGACTGTTAAAATCCCCGTAGCGTGAAGTGACGGATGCCTTGGTGTGCCCAATGCTATCCGGGTCAACAGTCATTGCGGACATAATAAAGGGAAAAGACATACCAGACACCAATACGGTGTGTCCAATGTGAAAGGTGAGGAAAGTTTCTGTTGCTTTGATTCGCCTATAGTTATATTTTATTATGAGTGCGATCCGTGATTATATGCACTTAAGTGGATCTTCATCACTCTTGTCGTTTGCGCAAACTAACAATGGGTGAGTTTATTGTAATCGTATGAGTACGTTTTGTCATTATAGCCTGGGTTTGATGGGAAACTCAATAAGTCAGTTTTTTTTTTTAAATAGTGGTTGTTAATGTAATGCTAAGGTTATATGATATCAGAAAATACTTCCCAAATCAATGCTAAATAAGCTTCGGTGATGATTTGATATATGTATTAAAATCCCGGAAGTAAAAAATAATCGCGATTTCGATTTTGTAATCTTCGATTTGACGATCAGTCGAAAGTACAATCCAAGAGAATTACATTTGTTTATCAACATAAGTAAGAGTAGTTATTCTGTTAAAACTGACTGGCAAAAGACTGACAAAGTATCTATATTTTTAATAATAACAGAGAAAATAAAATTGTGCTATGTTTTTATTTAAAAACAATATAGTTTCGAAACGTCAATTTGAGATTTTTTCATCCCTGTATTTACTTAATGTTACTGTATTTATTATAATCACAAAATGTTGATATATCGGAAATATCTGTATATCAACTATATGCATGTATCTTCGATATATTAGACATACCGATTAATCAGAAATATTGGTTATGCGCTGGCGATTAATCACAATGGCAAAAGCCAAATTCAAAATAGATATGAAATAATATTACATGTTTAATTTCCTGCAGTCTGCAATGGCTCCGTCCCAAGAAAAACCCCAATATCTCAAAACAGCTGCGAGTGACTTCACCAAGCCAAAAGATATGATTTCTTGAATTAAATTATATCGGTATATTTTTCGTTTAACTTTTCAATAATAATAATAGTAATAATAATAATTGGCACCCAAAGAATCACCAAGTAGAGGGAGTTGGTGTAAGTTAAGTATGTTGAGACTCAAATGTCCTAATACTGATCTCAATATGAAATTTTAGAGAGTAGAGAGTGGGGTGCTATCTATGTTGTTGTTCTCGTTTTCTGACCATGGTACAAAGTTGAAAAGCATTATTTTTCTTTCGGGAGAGATTCCGAACCGTTGCCAATAGACCGTTGTTTAGCTCTAATGACGTTAATATCACCAACCAATAAAAGTTAGTGGTAATATATATAATTAATAAGTATTCATGGTGGTAATAATATTGATAAATATATAACGAAATAAATAGCAATAAAATAATAAAAAATAACAAAAAATATATAAACAATAACAACAAAGATTTTAGGTCAAATGAATATTTCTTTGAGCAATTGTTGTGGGAAATTTGATTACATTTGTAATGATATATATTTGCTGTTATGAACATTTATACTATATTCGTGTATGCTTAAATATATGTTTATTAATGCAATTAAACTAAAAATCAGGGCATTTTAGAATACTGAATACTTAGATTGTTTCTTTGAGCAATTGTTGTGGGAAATTTGATTACATTTGTAATGATATATATTTGCTGTTATGAACATTTATACTATATTCGTGTATGCTTAAATATATGTTTATTAATGCAATTAAACTAAAAATCAGGGCATTTTAGAATACTAAATACTTAGAATGTTTCTTTGAGCAATTGTTGTGGGAAATTTGATTACATTTGTAATGATATATATTTGCTGTTATGAACATTTATACTATATTCGTATATGCTTAAATATATGTTTATTAATGCAATTAAACTAAAAATCAGGGCATTTTAGAATACTAAATACTTAGAATGTTTCTTTGAGTAATTGTTGTGGGAAATTTGATTACATTTGTAATGATATATATTTGCTGTTATGAACATTTATACTATATTCGTATATGCTTAAATATATGTTTATTAATGCAATTAAACTAAAAATAATGGCATTTTAGAATACTTATAATGATAACTAATTTTTATATAAATTAACTATTTACAAAACAACAACGATTATAAATTAAATTCCGCTCCTAAGAGAAAACATAATTATTAAAATGGTAAAGTTGTTTCCGCTATAATAATGTTTCATTTATATTTCTAACAAAATTTCTTCCTTTTTAAAAATATTTCAATCGTAGTTATTTTTATAAAGGCAACATTTAAACTATATATCCATTTGTGAGATTATATCAAAGCTCTATCTTAATTTCTTACGTTTCTAAACATATATTCATGTTTCAAGAAATTCAATTGAAAGTCAAATTATGCTGAAAAGACTTTATAAACATCTAATTTTAAAATGGTGAACAAAGAGAGAGTAATTTATTTGGTCTAAAATTCAATGGACAGGTAAATTAAGAAGAGTTTAATTAGCACAATAATTTATTAAAGGGATATATTTTGGGTTTTAGAATTTATTAAAAGTATTTGGTAATTATGTGTATTTATTTATTTTTGATAATTGGTAAAAAGAAAATTGGTGTATTTCATGCATATTTAACGACGACTTTATTTAAAGGAAATCTCGGGAATACATTAAATTATAAATAATTTACTTCTATACATTTTAAAGAACCTTTTATTCCTGTATGAATTAAGTAAAAGAACATACTGAAATCATTTATAATTTTTGTTTAGACTAAAATTATCGTTTTCTCTTTTAAAATACGGAAGGTAGATCGTAGGTGTAGTCATAAAATTACTTGTATATTTAGGCTATGTACTTCTATATTTAGAGAGCTAAAGTTCTTTGAATAAAAGCGTATTGCTCAAAACAAAAGATTTCTGCTATTTGAATCCTTTAAGGTATTTTTTTAAATAAATAATGTATTTTTAATAAATTGCTTTTATATTGAGGGCGTACAAATAAACAAAATCTTTTAACTTTCGAATTGTGGTTAGTGTATAGAATGTAAGAGTCGCTGTTTTTGTTTAAACTTGTTGAATCGAACTTAGCCAGATTTTTATGTAGTTTACAATCTTGTTTAAACTTTTTCAAAACCTGCAAAGTGACACGATGTTTTTTTATTTTGGAAGTTATGCTTGATCTTACTATGTATTCAAGATTGCTTCAGAACATTCTAATAAACTTTTTTAAATTACGTATGTGCCCAACTGTGGGCAAATTTGTTTCTGTTCTTAAAAAATTATTGTGTCTTTCATGATATCCTAAAAGAGTAATATCTCGATCTTAACTCGCTTACCTCCACGATGACAAAAAAATAACAGTATTACCACCTTGTTTAATTAAGTAAACCACACATAACCACATATGCGGCTTTTGTTAGTTATAAAAAGTTTTTATTATATATTCTATAATTATTTTTTTTATCATTAATTGTTGCAGATATATAAAATTACTCATATAATTATAGTACAAATAATCCGTAGTTATTTTACTCATGTCGATTTGGTTGTTTAGATAATTTGTTAAATCAACGCCGCATGAGAACTACACAATGGGTTATTGATGATAGTTTAGGATACATCCGAAGAAAAAATCGTGGACACTGACTCCAAAATTTAAACCATGGTCAGATGACTAGGACAACACCTGAAAAAGCACCCTACTCTAGAAACTTCCATACCACGACCAAAGTGGCGAGATTTGGATTGCGATAGATTTTACGTACACCAGCTTTTTTAGATCAAGTATCATCCGACCGTTGCTTTAAATTAAAATGCAGTATTTACAAAAGTTCTCCAAAGTGCCAGTTTGTTATAAAAGGGATTGTGTGTTGAATTTTCAAATAAACTTGCTTTAAAAACTAATAAATTTCCTTTTTACATTGTGTAAGTTAGAAAATCTGGGAAAAAGCAATCGTCCCTAATGCCCTGCAGGGGCGTACAGAGACATTAAATCAGCCCGGTGATTATAAATATTTACCAGCACAAAAATTAATGCTGTTCAAATATATGAACACATATATGAACAATTAACAAACAAATTTTACATTAAATATAATAATATACTATACATATTACCATAAAAGATTCCTATATGCACTGATTTTGCACAACGTGGTTTTGTTCCTGCAATTTATCTGGCTGGACCCAGCACGGTTTTGCACTGAACAATCATATGGCCAGACACTGATTTCGGTGCACTTAACAAAGGCCATCATTTTAAGGAGGCACCCAAAAATGCTTATAAAGCTAAAAAAGAATATTAAAAAAAAATTTACCAAATAATGATTTTTTTAATCAAGAGCATTTTTTATTATTAATTTATTTTTCAAAATTCCTACTATTTTATCCAATCAAATCACTTTCGTGTTTTCTGCATGTTCATGATTACGTATCATCTTTCAAATCGCGTTCGTCAAAGCAATTCTCTTTGGATCACTTGCAAAATTCAATTAATTACCAATACCAAAAATAAACCGTTATTACTTTAATTGATTTTGATAATAGATTTTGTCGTTTACTGATGCATTTTTCCTTTTCTAAATTTTCTGATATTGTAATCATTACGGATTTTCTATAAAATCAGTAGAAAATACCCATCAGGCTCAACCAAAAGAAAGCTAAAAGGGAAGAAAGTACAGAATGAGAAACGAATGAAGAAACTATTCTGAAGTACCGCATCATTAACGTCAATTCGAAATCTAAGAAGAAATTGTTTTTTAGCATATTCAAAAATATAAGTTTTTCGGAGTATTTACACTCGCATTAAAGCTGATTGATTAATATATTGCATTGTGTGCTTAAACATAAATTTAGCAGTTTTATTTTAAGGTACGTCGGGGCTCCCCAAATGTTGTTTTACCCTAGGCCTCTAAACTTGAAAGTCGGTCCCTACCTATGGCCATTCCGTCCCTGCCCTATAGGCATATCCGCCACGTTGGCCAATATCGCAAGGGAATGCGGACTGTTCAATTCTTGTACTGTCCCACAAAGAGGACATAGAAACATCCATTGCTGTATCACTTGGTAAATCCCCATAAGATCGTTCGTGCAGAGTAAACCATTTAAAAATCTTTTTTTTCTCGTCAGGTTCCTCGGGCTTCGATGCGATGCAAGAGTGGATCCTGGTGACTTGTCTCGCAGGAATCTGCGCGGGCCTGGTGTTTGTGGCCGTTGCCCTCTGGAGGCTGCTCGGAGGCTGGTCTCGACTCCACTCCTGGGTAAAAGGAGACAGGGAAGAGACGGCTCAGCTCACCAAGAACGGACACTACGGAGGCGTCAACGGATACATTGTAAGTTATTAGTATTTTGAACACTCCAGGAGCTTGATTACATCATTTGGCACTTCACACGTAGAAAAATTTAAATGTAATATTATCCGTTCTTCAATTACTTTGATCATATTTACAACGACTCATTTTTAAACATACATTTTTTTCCTTTCAATATTTAAACATATAAAGACAGCTCAATTTATTTAAAAAAATAATAAAACCCGAGATTTTCTTAATAATTAACAATATAAAAATAATATCCATAATTAATAACTGACTAGTTATTGTCAGAATAAAAACGATTCCACGACCTTTCTTTCAGAGTTCTGAATCAGACATAGCGTTGGACCTGAGTGGCAATTACAAGCACTACGATAACGTGGGTAATGATCTGAAATTAGTGACGGCCATCGAAAGCAAAGAAACCATCAATCACATCATTTCATCTCCGTCTCCCACCAATAAAACCAACGGAGTCGCTCTGCAACTAGACACTGTTGAAGAACGGGAGCCAGAAGATGTGTTATGTGAGTAAATGGACCTTCTATATATATATCTGTGGCTCGGAGCAAGACGGACCAATGTTGAATTGATTTAACATTAGATATTGGCAATGTCTAATGTTAAACCCATGCGACATTTATACTTTTTATTCAAAGGCACAGATATAAACACATCTATTTCTGAAAGTTTTTTTAAAAAATTAAAATAAATTGTATTCGAAATAACTTCAGGTACAAATTTAGGCTCTAAGAAAAATTCTTCGCAAGAATTTATTTCTAATTTTCCTACTTTTTTTTAGTATTTTCACACGTAATAAGCTTATATTATTTTGAATAGACTCATGTACAAAAAATGATAGTTTTCTGTTCATTTAAAAAATTTAAAGATTATTTAAATAATGCTTTAAATTGTACATTACTATCTTCTTTGCTCATTTATAAAAATATTAAAAAAAAATATGGTTCTAACGACTCTTAAATACGAAATAATAAAAATTGCGTTTCTTATAAAAAATAAAATATTAACATTTCCTATTTCTTTATTTATTTTTAACAGATATAACACCATTTTACTTTCAATAAAAAAACATTTTTTACAAATTTTGTAAAAAAAAGTAGTTCTTTAATAATTATTCAAGACATTATTCTAGTTTTTCACTATTTGTGAAAATGTAAGCGATCATTTATAACTTATTATTATTATTTTGAAACCAAACACGAAAACCAAATCAAAGAACAGTTAATAAATGCACAATTGCGTAATTAATTATACTACATACAAAAGTTCAAACTACAATGCTCATCAGATACTTTATTAAATTCCTTACTTTTTCTTCAGTTTTAGAGAAACCCAGCAACACCCCCACCCTGAAGAGAGCCATCTCCTGTGATAGCATCATGTCCAATTCATCAGTTGCCGCAGATTCCTTGGAATCTCCTCACCACTGTGGAGAAATCGAATTAGGCTTAGAGTACGACGCGTAAGTATCATGCTCTGAGTGGCCAAAATACACTGTAAAATTAAAAATTATTAGGACTCAATTATCTTACTTCCCATTCTTTTGGTACACCTTTTTAACATTTATTTTTAACTTAATCACATATCTCTGATAGTACAACGGATAAGGCCCTGGAGTACAGTGCCTAAGAATATGGGCTCGATTCCCGGTAAATGTTAGAATTGTTTAAATTTATTGAAAGGGATTTATGAAGGAAACCTGTGTAGGCAAGCAACTGCTTTTTTTTATTCATTTTTACTCACTGTATTTATTTTTGAATATATGTCTTTTTCAAAAATGAAACATATGTATTCGGAGCTATGATAATCAAAAATGAGTAAATGTTACTTATTTTTGAATACTACCTATTTTTAATAGTGTATTATAACCACCTAACGTTTTTAAGTAAATGAGTTATGCCTACGACATCGTACTGTTTCCGCCAGATGGCGAGAGATGTATAAGAAAAAGGAAAGGTGCTGGCTTAAAACGTTAGAAAAATCATTTTGTTCGCATTGGAATGGGTAAAACACACAATTTCACGTACTAATTTGAACGTGGGATTATTTTGGGTGCTCAGAGACATTGAATGAGCATCAGCAAAGCCGCATTTGTGAAATGTTCAAGAGCAGCCGTAGTGGAAGTTTTTAAAGAGTAGGCTATTAGCCCAAAAGTCTCAACGTGCCTCTTGTGATCGTTAGAAGCTTCTGAATGTGCGAACGGAAAGAAGATACTCGATGTTTGTTGGGACAGCCACCGAAAGACAACAGTGCAGCAAGTTACAGTACATTTCAGTCAAAGACCCTCTCAAAGAATCTCTCAACGTAGTATTCGTCGTACTCGTTATAGAAACGTATGGAATTAAAGTATGGTCATAATAATTTGACCAATAAGTGTATGTCATGTCAGCAATTTAGAATGCTTAAAGAATCTTACTTGTCTACTCTTAGGTTGTTGTTATTTTTTTTTTTAAATAATGCACATAATTAGATTTTAACATATAAAAAAATATTTTTCAATTTTTACAAAAAACAATAGTAGTTTCTTAGTATTTGTAGTTGACAAAATTTTCTATTTTTGACATTTGCAGGGAAACTGAAGACCTAATAGTGATAATAAACCGAGCCAGAGACTTAGTGGGGCCTGTACCAAACTCAGTCATCAACAGCTACATCAAAGTATTCCTTCTCCCTGACAAGTCTACAAATATGCAGACACGGGTAAAAAAAATATTTACATTTCTTCACAAAAATATGCAAAAAACATGCAATTAATTATTTAATTATTTTTTATGACCAATTGTATAATAAGAAAATCCGGGAGAATTTCTTATACATAATTTACCACACATAAACGAAAAATTTAGTATGTCTATACCCACAATTAATTACCTGTATTTACTATATATATGTTGATACAGATTTTCCACAAAAATTCAAATTGATTACTCGTAAATGTCTTAGTATTAATGAACGTAATTCACCCTGTTAACCGGATAGGCTGTATTCCCATGTAATTGACATTCTTTGTCAATTTTAGATAAACCTATTGGTCAACTCTCCAAATCTCGTTTGTTGATTCAATATAACTAGTTTTGAATGGCGTAACCCAACCGTCCATTAGTCAGAGCCACACTGTACAATGCCTTCGTCCTTCCCAGGTCCATCGCAAGAGCAGCAGCCCAGTGTTCAAAGAGCGCTTCCTCTTCGGCGTGGACGAGACGGACATCTCACAGAGATCTCTCCTCTGCACCGTCTACACCAGCGACAAGTACACCAACACCATGATGGGCGAGACGGAGCTCAAGTTATCTGACCTGGACCTCTCGCAGCCCTACATGGCGTGGTTCCCCATTGTCGACTCGAACCAGGTAATGGCTTCATACAGCTGTTTAACAGTACAATTTGAAGATGTGCTAAAAAGCCCCTACCGCAATGAAACCCTTTATTTAATTCGGTTGTGTGGCGGCTGCCATAGAAACGGGCAATATTATTCAATTCCGGGGGAGGAATGTAGAAACTAACAGATGGGTACAAGTTAAGTTGGCTTAGTATAGACAATCATTTTTAACTTAAAACCCTCACTCAATTTAGAACGTTCCCAAGTGACAACCCTATCCGTGTGGGCTTTCTCATGACGGACGGACAGAATTTGTGTTTCAATTTCAATTACTGTTGCTTAGTATTCTTTGATTTCTCATTATAATTACTTTATTATTATTATGTTATGTTATGTTATGTTATGTTATGTTATGTTACGTTACGTTACGTTACGTTACGTTACGTTACGGTACGTTACGTTACGGTACGTTACGTTACGGTACGGTACGTTACGGTACGGTACGTTACGTTACGTTACGTTACGTTACGGTACGGTACGGTACGTTACGTTACGTTACGGTACGGTACGGTACGGTACGGTACGGTACGTTACGTTACGTTACGTTACGTTACGTTACGTTACGTTACGTTATATTATATTATATTATATTATATTATATTATATTATATATTACTTATTATTGCTATTAATACCCTTAAACGAGATAATTTTGAACCTGAACCGACCAATAAAGGTCATAGAAAAATGATTTAGTTCAGGTTGGCATGGCAAAAAACGTCATCTTTTTTTAAAAAATCAGTTAACGGTTTACCTTTATGTGTTACTTCCTAAAGTTATCTATTAGTTTTGAATGTGTGCAATTACAATTCGATTAAAAATTGCGCAGGGTCCCGCCGAGTTAGGCGACATCATGTTCTCCCTCAGTTACCTCCCCACTGCAGAGCGTCTCACAGTGGTCATTGTGAAAGGTAGAAATCTGCGATGGGACAAATCTCCTACTTCATTAGGTAAGGACTTACACACTCCACTGAATACTAAATTGACACAAGTAATTACTCATAATGAACGTAATAAATGAAATAGTTTTCTTCATAATAATGATAATATAGATCATTTCATACTCCTTTTTTATATACAAATCTATTGAAAAACTAAAGCACTAAAGTACGGTTTACATTTGTTATTTGTACAGATATTTACTGAAATTATTATTATGTAAAAGATTTGTATAGCATTTATTTTTTTAATAACATTTAAGAAATTAAAAAACATTCTTATTGTTTTTATGGAGGTGTCTCCATTTTTGTGCTATTATTTATACATATGTTGAAAAGGAAAAAGGAACAAATTGTCTAATTCATAAAAAAAAATCTAATCCATTACTTACTCAGTGCTTAATTAATTTTTAATACATTTTAAGTTAATACATTTTACATAAATTAAGAAAATATATTTTTAAATATTCTAATACATATATAATCTGCTTTTATTAGTTCTCAATATTTAACGTACGAAATTTGTTCAAATAACTCAATATTAAAGTAATATTCATTTAAGACAGTTAAAGGTATATGTTAATTATATTGAAAAGAATGATTATACCCAGAACTACATTAAAAAGGCAGTATATTTATTTTCTAGACTTATCCCTGTATCCTTTCTGCCTTTTCTGATTCCAGTAAATAATCAGATTGTATACAAAAATATATTTTAAATATATGTCGTAACTTTTACATTGTTCATTTCGGCAGAGTTCAATCCCTTTGTAAAAGTGTACCTTCTTCAAAATGGCGAGAAGTTTTGTAAGAAAAAAACTACTGTGAAGAGAAACGAGCGAGACCCTAACTTCAACGAAGCGATGATATTTTCTGTACCGTCGAATGCCTTACAGGTTCGTACCTTGAAGTTTGTAGTTTCTATAAATAACCATATAAATATTACGCTACAAGGTGGTATTAGTTAAATGACTAAATGAGTGAGCTTCACCTGAAATTGTAAAGTTGAAAAATATATTATTCTTACGTCGATATTGAAAGGTATGCCAAATTGAACCACAAAAAATTGGGTCCCAAAATTTAATTATTTTATTTAAAAATAAATTATAAAATTCAATTTATTACACTGGATGGGGTGATGCCATTTTATGTTAGTAACATGGCATTATCTCGGCAACGTCAACTCGTTTATCAAAAAATACTGCTGATGGTAAGAAAGTTTCTACATAATATGAAATCGTCTATTTGTTACAAAGAATGTCAAACTTAATTAAAATCTTAATTAGTGCGAATAATTATTACTAAAATAACAAATTACATTAATTAATTTTAAGCAATTTATACAACCGTTCTTAAACATCCACTATAAGATTATTTTATCTTTATCTTTTTACAAACATAAATAACAAATTTATCTTACAAACATAAATAGCAAATTTATCTTACAAATATAAATAACAAATTTATCTTACAAGCATAAATAACAAATTTCTCTTAAACATAAAAAATAAATTTATCTTACAAACATAAATAACAAATTTCTCTTAGAAACATAAATAACAAATTTATCTTACATACAAAAATAACACATTTATCTTACAAACATAACTAACAAATTCATCTTACAAACATAAATAACAAATTTATCTTACAATATAAATAACAAATTTATCTTACAAATATAAATAACAAATTTCTCTTACAAACATAAATAAAAAATTTCTCTTACAAACATAAATAACAAATTTATATTACAAACATAAATTACACATTTCTCTTACAAACATTAATAACAAATTTATCTTACAAACATAAATAACAAATTTATCTTACAAACATAAATAATAAACTTCGATCATGGATTCGAAGTTTGAAGAGCAGAATGAGATGTTAATCATCTGACGGGGTTCTTAAAGTTATCTTTGATTTTACTTTTATTTATAATAGATTCGTTTGCCCTGAATAAAAAAAAATTATAGTAATCTTACTTCAATATCACAAAAAATAAAATGAAATAAAAAAAAATATATTGCTGCTATGCTCGGGGACAACCTAAATTGAGCCTAAAGCAATTGAATATTTATACACATCACATCTTCCGCTTCAGGTTCAACTTAGGATGTCCCCGAGAATAGCTCATTTGAAAATGAATCACTTCGCTGTCACTCTTAACACTCCAACCCATTTCTCTTTAAGTGGATTACAAATGAATGTTTTTACAATTTTTCAGAACATGCAACTGCGAGTCACGGTTGTCGATTCGCAGAGTTCCGGCAAATGTTCATCTGTCGGACACGTGTTCGTGGGCCCCTACTGCAAAGGAAAATCCCTGTCGCACTGGAATCAAATGATGTCTTCCCTAAGAAAGCCCGTGGCCATGTGGCATCCGTTAAGAAAAACGTCCGATTTCTGAAGTTGCAGTGAGAGTCATCCTCAAACTGAAAATAAGGGTGGTTTATCCACATTTTAGAGGGGATTAGTATTGATACAAATAAGTAGGTAAATTCTTAGTTCTTAGGAACTACAGGTTGGTCGCCAAGTACAATTTCTGCTACACCTACTCATGCAAATTTAGTTGGTGAGGTGAGAGTATTGGCGACCATTTAACAACCGTAATGTAAACTAAGACTTTCCTATATTTACGTGCCGCTTATTTTAAAATAACGGTGTCATTATAACAACGGTATATTATATTTTGTGATGTAAAAGAAGTAAAAAACAAAAGCGTAAATGTATTCTAAGGTAATGAATTTAAGATATTTTAAACTTCAAGTCAGAAAAGCAATTAGAATATTTGTCCTCATCTTATTAATAACTTTTATCTGACTCTCCTTAAAAATATTGACAATAATAAGTTTGTCTACATATTACAAACATATTATTGTCAAGTTCATTATTTTATTCAGAAATATTTTCCTTTTAAATATTTTCACTAATTGCTACTAAATTTCGTTCATATTAAAATAATAAAATACTCAGTTAGAAGATATACTCGTTAAAACTTATAATATTTTGAATTACGCAATTTCATGACTTTGTCATGTAAAGTCTTATTGGTGAAAGTTCAATATTTTCAGGGGTTATGAGGTGTATAATTATGCAGGACTATATATTGTCCCTTTGTAAAATTTGCAACGTATGAAAAACGTGGTGCATTTTCACTTAGTTTTTTGCTTTAGTGTAAAGTATTAATAGAACTATCACTGGCACTCTGCATAAAGATAGTTGATTTCAACTGTAAAAGTAAATTGCAGTAAATGTTTTTTTACTTAATATAAAGTTATTACAGCTTATTTAGCATCTGAACTCGTGTAAAAGGAACTTTTGAAAGACAACTGTTGAACTTTCAGGTTGATATTTGTGATTTTGTATACAGCGGAACGATTGCATTTCGGAAGTGCTTTACTGTTGTTATTGCAGTCAGATTATTGTTAATTTACACCTGTAAATATATTAGTGTACTTGTAAAACGTTCTAATGATTTTGTTTCATTTATTATATGACGTTAGAGAAAAATGTGATATATACATTTCTTAAAAATATCTTATACTAATCCTTAGGTGCTTTGTCAAATTCATATCAACGCTTCACTTTGTTTCTTGTGTATATTTACCTTAGTCTTAACTAGATAAACTAAATTTTCCTTCGAACAATCAGTTACCCAATTGTATTCTATGCATGAGAACGAATTTGCTGATCTCACTTCAATGCCATCGACAAATATCAAGGAAGCTATAGAAAGCAAACTGGTGGGACCACAAGTTGAGGTTAATACTTGTTTGGATTTAATGAAAGCTTAGAGAAAAATGTAAAACAAAAAATATATAGATGAAAAAATTAAAACGTGTGTCAATTTTAATTGTATAGAAGCCTAGTTACAGGTACATGTTTAAAAATCAATCAAGTGTTCAAGTGCAATTTTAGTGACACTCAAACAACTAACCTGTCCAAAATAGAAACTGCACTTTGACGAAAGTTTCGTTAAATATTCTCCAATTATATTTTTCGTCAAAAATGTCGAAACAAAATATACGAAGCGGTGAAATATATTGGGATTTTTGGCGATTCTTCCGTTATTCTGGCGAAAATGTAATAAGAGCATATTCAAAGAAACTTTTGTCAAGCTTAAGTAAGAGCGCGGTATTTTTTTTTAATTTACCATGGAAATATTGCAACTTCTTAGAACCGGTACCATTAACTAAGAATTGTATTTAGCTTTTTACACAATTAAATGTGCAGGTGAAATCAAAAAAAATAATATCTTAGCACCGTTGTAAACAACCTAGACAGTGATCCTCTTGAAAAGGCTAGTAATACTGAATACTTTCTGCGATAGTACATCTCCTTCCTAAGAGTAAACTTCAAATAGTAAGCAATATGTATTATGCATAATTAATTGCTGTATTGCTGAAGTGATAGCTAAAGTGGCCTTAATTGAGCTGATAGGGACGTTTCCCTGCTTAATTTAGATATCTTTAGATGATTAGGCAAGAATTAAAAATAAAAAAAGAAAACAAGACTTGATTTTTCTATGCAGAAACTCTCACTACCGCACAAGCTAGTAAACAAAAATAGTTTAGTTTAAATAAAAAAGAATTAAATGTATTTTCAAATACGTGATGATATCATATTTTTATTTTGAGTAGTTAAAATATCTCCGTATTTATGAAGTACGAAACAAACACAAGCTTTGATTGACATTTGTCGTATATTACCTCTTCTCAAAAAGTTGGGTTGGTTGTGTCTGTCGTAACGACCGTTAGGTTTTTAAGCTTGTAACGTCAAACTCAACAGTAGAAATCTTATAAAAATGTAACATTTACTCGTTGTTCTACAAAAGTTTTGAAACGTTTCAATATTTCGCGCAAATGTATCTACATAAAAGAAATGATATTTTGGCTAGATTTTTTAAAATTGATAAACAATTTCCGTCTGGAACATTACAAGAATAACTAAATTAAAATACAAATTAAAGAGGCATTAATACAAGTTATATAATCGACATGTTTTCTGCGCGCACACAAGACCGTATGACGCAAGTAATTTCATGTTTTCGTTACTATTTCCGTTAATGACCATTTTTCTTTGCATACCACCTCTTTCCTGATCTTATAGGCGTTACGCGTCAAAACAACAGAAAATGAAGTAATTATTAATTTACAAATAAGTTATAAAAATAAATTATCTATGAATTTTTTCGCATTTATGGAAAATTCATTCGTGAAAATGCAATCTATATAAAATTTTAGGAAATCAATAAACTTAAGCATGCTGCTTACAATATTATTTCCTAATAGCAATAAAATGTTTAAGCCATTATTTATATTATTTTAATTCAATATTTTTTTGTACTTTTCTTTTTAAATTTTTCTTTTGTCTTCCCCTTTTATGTTCAATTTATTAATACTTAAATAAAAGTACTTTAGTTTTAAGTGTCCAATGTTAATGCTTTTTCAAGTGTCTTAAGTATTATCTGACATTTTGCCTTCATTTTTAAATTTGATTTAATCAGACAAACTATTTTTACGTGAGTCATTTAACTAATATTTCCCCTATAAAAGTGAATTTTAGTATTCAACTTGTCTCCCAAATTATCAGTAATATTCCTGTAATATTTAAATATAAATTTACTGTAAATACCATTCTACAAAATATTCCATTTATAGTCCCATATTAAAGCTATAAATTTATAAATATCTTAATTATTTTTTTTATTAAATATCAAAACATTTTAACTTTAGATATTTCTTTGCTCCTTACTTTATATTTACTATTCGTTATAAAAATCATTGAAAAATATAAATGTCTATAAAAAATAATTTAAGGAGTAAAACTTAAAACCAGAATATCTTTTAATCTACATAATAAAAAAAAATTATAAACATTTAACTCAGATGTTCAATTTTTGTTTGTATCATTGTTCGGTTTTTGTTTTTTTAAGATTTTTTTTAAATATATTTACGTACTTAATGATTCTTATACTAAAATACTAGTTTATACAATTAAGATGTATTTTTGAAAAAGCATGATTATTATATTTTCCGATACAATTCAAATCTTGCATTCGCCCTGCTACATAAAATATACCTAGTTAGCTTATATAAGTCAAATAATTGTAATAAAATGTCTAATAATAATTGTATAATTTTAATGCACTTATAAGTTCAGATGTCAAATCTGTAACATATTCGTAAATGTTACAAAAAAATCCTTAAATATTTAACCTTTAATTGGAGGGGGGGGGAGGCTCTCCCTTCCAATTATATATGGAAAAATGGGGGGGGGCTAAAGCAGATATCACAGGGGGGCGAGCTTGTAAAGGGGGACGAGCTTTGTAAGCGATTTAAATACATTACGGGCTTAAATAGCTTACAAAATAAGACTCTTTAATAAATGAAACTCCAGTATATTTGAGATATATTTAATTACTGTATATTTTATAAAAGTATGTTTTATTTGCTTGTATATTTTTTTAGTCGCACCGAAGGGTCTAAATCAATAATTTTAACGGATTCAGATAATATTCTTTGTAATTATAACTAACATTTAATAATCTAAACAAAAAACATTTAATAATCATTGGATATAAAATAACAATTGTTCATACGCGCAAATTAAACTGTCTCCTTTCCACTCAAAGGACAATTATGGGTCTTTAGTAACAAAACTTATTCGATTTGAAATCCTCATCTATAGTACTGTGACAATTCAATCACATGCTTTTAACTATTTGATTTCAGATTTGACACCTTGACAGATCATAAGTTGTGACTGATACATTTTGACATTTAAACGCTCAGATATGTATGCTCAAATGTAAAAATGAAAGCTAGCTAGTAAATATGTTTATAAATGGGAAATATATCTATTTTGTTTACATAGGCATGGAACAAGGATATCAAAGAGTTGAATTGAAACAGCTAGTGGTAGAATTGTATTCTTATTTCTCCTGTCAACTTATTTTATCACTTTGTAGAAGAAACAAAAGAAAATTTATTATTTATATATATACTCTGTAACATACAAATATCTCATTATCTTTAAAATTTTATGGCAATATTGAAACTTCTCTAACCTTAGAAGGATACGCTGAAAAATATTGATTTATTTTTTATTCTTTCGAATTATATAATAGATAGTTTTATTGAAATTAGTTATAGATTATGTTAATTCATTGTAACATTTTACGATAATTAATAATTCAATGGTAGTTTATTCTTCTTTACAAATATCTTGCAGTTTAAATTCTAAATTGGTTCATATAATGTAATTAAACTTATTTATAATGTTATACCTAGTCTAATAAAATGTCTAATAATAATAATTGTATAATTAAAAAAATATCATATAATATATTCAATCCTACTTTAATTTTAATTCTAAAGTATATAGATTCATTTAAGTTGCTGTAATTTCTTAGATTTGAATAAATCATTAATTCTAAACAAAGATATAATTTTAATATTTTAAATGTTACACTGTTAATATCAGGCTTGCAAATATATAATAAGGCTACGTATAAAGTATAAAGGTATATCCGCTCTTTAAAAACTATTGTGTTTCGTATTCACAATTAACAAATTAAAAATTCAATTTTGGTTATATTTCAAAAAATTCTTAAACTGTTTCAAAATTTTATAGAAAGTGCATAATTTTCTTAAATATCGGCTTATTTATGATATACTATATTCTAAAACATACTATACGTAAAC
Source organism: Troglohyphantes excavatus (assembly GCA_963932185.1). Classification (NCBI taxonomy): domain Eukaryota; kingdom Metazoa; phylum Arthropoda; class Arachnida; order Araneae; family Linyphiidae; genus Troglohyphantes; species Troglohyphantes excavatus. The sequence continues at coordinate 42,272,512 of OZ010667.1, read as the reverse complement.
AGAAAATGCGAAAACTAAATCTGATTGAAATCTTCATTTGTAGGATTTCATTCCTATTGTTCCTGTGCTATTTGTTGAGAAATAGTGTTTATGCAAAACAGATTCAAAGCAAATTTACGTTAAGCAAAAGTTTCATAAAGTTCCAAATGCAAATATAGTAATCTCATATTCTATATGCTTAGTTTACTGCATAAACATAAATATTAAAATTGCTGGATTATCCTCGCAATACGTATAAAATTGCAATTTAAATCACATTGTGAGGATGAAATGATAAAATGCAATGCTATAAAATGCTTTACTTGCACTAGATTGTTATGTGATTATTTGATATACTAACATATCATTATTTGAGTCGTTCTCTTGTTATTTAGTTCCTTATATTCTTGTTCTAAATGTATTGATGTGCCACGTTATTCTTTGTAAAAATTGTAATTGTGTGCTCATTTTTTGGAATAAATAAACATTCAATATTTCATGGGTCTCTTAATTAGTTTTATTTTATTGATATTAGGGTATTAGATTTATCATCATTTAAACAATTTAAGTTTTCCGTCAACAAGAAAGCGGCATCCATTGTTAAAATCAATATATACTTACCGTGTCCTTTGAAAAGGAAAGATAAATTTTCTATAACTTAAAAATGCATGCTCTTTTTTGAGGAAACTTTTGTCATTTTGAAAAAGCTTTCGTCGTAAAAATGGACGCCCCGTCGAACCAGGGATCTCATGATCCGAAAAGATGCACGCTACATGACGAACCAGAAAATATTTTATGAAATGTGGCGAAATACATATAAAAATCAAAATTAGAACCGAATAAGCCGATATCACCGAAAAGGAATCAGAATAAATCACATTCGTTAAAAATGTGAAGATCCTTATTATGTCAAAAATCAAGTGAACGCATGACAAGATAATTGGCGAAAGTAGTCGTGAAGATCGCAGAATGCTAAAAAAAAGGAGAGCGTTATTTCTAAGTCTACGATATATGAAAATTCGAATACAAAAATCAGATTTTTAATGTTAATAAAAATTTTAATTGTTCTATTTCAAATGATATCACATTGTAGAAAAAATCCGTAACTTGGAAGTATTTTTTAATAAACCCACCAATCCAATTGCAGTCCCCTGACGAACCTGAAGCTAATTTACACGAATTGTACTATTTCGTTGTTTTGGGACACATTTTTTAAAAACTTATCGAAATATATTCTTGAAACCACGATGATTGGCGCAAACGGTGGATGTGATTTTGCCAATGGGATGTTTGTAGGTAAGTAGTTTTTTTCCATTTATTTGTGCTTTTTTTGGTTTAGGATTAACTTACTGTTACCCGCAGTTTCACACGCGTTAAAAAAAATTACCCCAATGATTCATTCTCTCCGTTTACACCTTCTCATTCATTGTACAGAAGGCAAAATGACTGAGCTATTGTTCAGACATCTCCGTGGAAGAAACACTCCATTGAGCTGGTTTGGAGTCGCAGGTTAAATTGGTAAGGTAAAATAGGTTGGTGTGATAGGTAAGGGAAGGTAGGTAAGGAAGAATATTGGGAGTGGTGCTCCGGGGATTGGATAGCACGATATATATCCTGACAGGCTCATGGAAATAACACCCCATTTGCGGTGAGGGCTATTGGTACCCCTTTGTTATTTTAAATAAAAATTATTTATTTTAATCAAATAAAAATCTATTAATCTATAATCCATGCCAAATGTCCAAATTTTTATTACAGTATTTTTAAATAGTTTTTTTTTTATGTTCAAGACGTAAAATAAGTAGAGTCAAATATGGTTTTCCCCTGAATCTTTGTTTAATTTACATAATCCTTGAAAGAAAATATGTTTCCGTTTTATAAGAGTTTTAAAAAGAATTTACTTTGAGTTTTTATGATTTTAAAACATTTTTTTTTATAAAAAATATTTTAAATCAAAGAAATAACATTCAAACACTGTGAATAATATATCATAAAGAAGTAATATGCTAAGTGTTCAAATATAAATTAAAAGTGTTTTTTTTGTGTAATTTTGTTTTATCGGAGAAGGAGTGGTTCTTTGGCGTTGGGTGAAACGATATGACGTTGAAAAAATCGTGAAGGGAACACTCCTTCCACCCGGGGAAGGACAATTGGAAGTGTAACACACACCTGTCGAAAATGACTAGAGTTCCTGTGTTGACCGCAATTCACGCTATACCCACACCATACCAATACTTCTGTCCTAGAAATGAGAGACTCAAAAATTAAGTTTTAAAAATATTTAATTAAAGTTAAATTTTTAGATTTAAAAAAACCCATAATATTTAAGTTACAGATTTTTTTACAAATAAAACAAAAGAAAAACAGAAAGGACTCCTGGTGACTGGTTCCTTCTAAACGACAATCACGTTATTCCAGCTCAGTTTCACAAAGGTCTCTGTCGGTTTTCTCAGAGGTAGGAAACCGCTAAGTTCTTAAAGCATGAAGCCTCGAGCTGTTGGCTCCACCCAGTGTCACTAGATAGAGTTTATAGTTCTGGGGATGGTACAGAAGTGGAACACCAATCTCAATTGTTCCCGCAAGTGTTCTGTGGTTGGTTGGGTGGGACGATATGATTCTTAAAAGGTCGTAGCAGAACACCCCGATCACCCGGGAGGAGACAATTGGGAGTGGTGCCACAGGGTAGAACGATAAGGCTGTAAAAGGGCAGTGGAAGAAACACTCCGTTGAGCCGGTTTGGAGTCGTAGCATAAATAGTTAAAGTAAGGTAGGTAAGATATGTAGGTATAATAGGTAAGTAAGATAGGTAAGGTAAGGTAGGTAAAGTTGAATATTGAGAGTGGTGCTACGGGGTTGGATGGACCTATATAGATTGCCCAGATAGGATCGTAGGAGCAGTGGTGGCACCAGGAATTGCCCGACGGAGGGGCTAATATCCTCTACGTAAATATTGCTTATAAAATTATTTTATCGTAAAAATAATCAGATGTGACTGTATTGGAACACGTCCAAAACTATTATAGGTGAAACATCATTTTAGCAGATTATAGAGAAATAAGAAATGGCCGCCAACAAAAATATCTCAAGCAAAAGGAAGACATTGTTTCGTCTGATGCAGCGTGCTCCATCCACGCCCTATGTGTGCTTTGCTTTAACTAAATTTTACACGCATCAGCACGTAATTTCCTATCGGACAAGAGAGAACCAATTTAAGTAAATAGTAATATTTGTCTGGTAGTAAAAGTGTTAGAGGGGATCAACTCTAAAATCGTTAAATAGTGTTTCTGTCTAGATAAGCCAAGTAGTTGATTTTAAATACGTTTTACTTTAAAAAAAATCAAGTATTAATCAATATCTTAAATTTGTTAGTGATAAAGTTTTATTGTTATTATTATGGGCTAAAATCAAGAAGTACACAATCTCGCTATTTTACATATTTTCATAAACTTAGAGCAATGTGGAAAGCAGATAATTGTTGAAAAAACTGTACAAATCGTACTACAGTCAAACGATGCGTGTTAAAGATAACTTAATGGCACTGTAAAAAAAATTGTATAATCATTGTTCGATTAATTTTTTTTTTTTTAAAGTTATGTTTTGAGAATTAAAAAAAAAATTCCTTACTGCAGTATTTTAGTTATATTTTATTTATTACTAAAATTTTAGTTATTTAAAAATTATAATTAAATTTAAATTTAAGGGTAATTAATAAGTCTGTTAAATTGTTAGTACCAGGGGACCGAGCCCAGCTCGTTTGCATATTTTATTACTTAGTAATATTTCTAATGAATCGAATCAAATGCAAATGTTTTGAAATGCCCATATCAATGGTTAGACGTTTCATAATATATTTTATCGTTTAATAATGTCTTAATTATCGAAACAAGTTAAATTCTTTGAAATGTTCATACGATTGGTTAGAAGTGTCGAGATTGCAAAGATACCGTAACAATTCTGCAAAGGTAATTTAAATTAATATTTTTAAGGATCCTGAGCGTCTAATACGACCATTCGCACAATTGTAGCACAAAGATGTTTTCGTTTGCATGCTAAACCCTGACAATATTATTGTTGTTCAGTATTTTAAGTAACAATTTGTAACGATATTTGCTTTTGTCTAACTCTGGAATAACTGACTGGATTTTTAAATGATGTAAAGCACTCTTTGTTAATAAGAAGACTATGATAACGGATATTAAATTATTTTTTGCTACTGCAAAATTATTTCGGTAATTTTTTTTTATCTTCAACCTGTATACATTCAACCTTTAAACAGCATTTTATATTCTTATAAAACGTTTAATCAATAATAAAGATTTTTACTCATTTTGAGTAATTTTATGTGTTATTTGGAATTGATCGTAGTGACGAAAGCAGTTTTATCTTTAATTTAGTGAAAAATAATTTAATTTTACCAATTACAAAAATTAAATTTGTTGATTTAATTTGTTGAATTTGTTAAATTAAATTTGTGGCTGTTGCTAGGAATATTTCATACTTTTGAAGAGATTACAGAAGAAAAGGTTCTATAATATAAAATTTGTGTAGGTGGCTAGTAGTATGGGTCGTTACTTCGAACAAATTTTTATTAACAAAATACTTATTTGAAGTAACACGATTAAAATAATTAAAAACACATTTACAGTTTATATTTACAAATGGTTTTAAATTAAATTAATTTCCCTGTGTGTATATGAAAACTTTTTCATTCAAGGGTTTAGATTACTATGTAAGTTTCAATTGAAAACTTTTAAACTGTTTTTCCTTTGTTATATTGTAGTCTCGTTACTCATCTAAATATCTGCTTGAAACTAAACATGCTTACGGAATGCGAGAAAATGCCGAAAACAATTTCATATTTAATTAGGCAGGTGGTTTCGAAAAAATATTTCAATAGGTTCTATAATATAAAAGGTTGTGTAGGTGGCTAGTAGTATGGGTCGTTACTTCGAACAAATTTTTATTAACAAAATACTTATTTGAAGTAACACGATTAAAATAATTAAAAACACATTTACAGTTTATATTTACAAATGGTTTTAAATTAAATTAATTTCCCTGTGTGTATATGAAAACTTTTTCATTCAAGGGTTTAGATTACTATGTAAGTTTCAATTGAAAACTTTTAAACTGTTTTTCCTTTGTTATATTGTAGTCTCGTTACTCATCTAAATATCTGCTTGAAACTAAACATGCTTACGGAATGCGAGAAAATGCCGAAAACAATTTCATATTTAATTAGGCAGGTGGTTTCGAAAAAATATTTCAATAGGTTCTATAATATAAAAGGTTGTGTAGGTGGCTAGTAGTATGGGTCGTTACTTCGAACAAATTTTTATTAACAAAATACTTATTTGAAGTAACACGATTAAAATAATTAAAAACACATTTACAGTTTATATTTACAAATGGTTTTAAATTAAATTAATTTCCCTGTGTGTATATGAAAACTTTTTCATTCAAGGGTTTAGATTACTATGTAAGTTTCAATTGAAAACTTTTAAACTGTTTTTCCTTTGTTATATTGTAGTCTCGTTACTCATCTAAATATCTGCTTGAAACTAAACATGCTTACGGAATGCGAGAAAATGCCGAAAACAATTTCATATTTAATTAGGCAGGTGGTTTCGAAAAAATATTTCAATAGGTTCTATAATATAAAAGGTTGTGTAGGTGGCTAGTAGTATGGGTCGTTACTTCGAACAAATTTTTATTAACAAAATACTTATTTGAAGTAACACGATTAAAATAATTAAAAACACATTTACAGTTTATATTTACAAATGGTTTTAAATTAAATTAATTTCCCTGTGTGTATATGAAAACTTTTTCATTCAAGGGTTTAGATTACTATGTAAGTTTCAATTGAAAACTTTTAAACTGTTTTTCCTTTGTTATATTGTAGTCTCGTTACTCATCTAAATATCTGCTTGAAACTAAACATGCTTACGGAATGCGAGAAAATGCCGAAAACAATTTCATATTTAATTAGGCAGGTGGTTTCGAAAAAATATTTCAATAGGTTCTATAATATAAAAGGTTGTGTAGGTGGCTAGTAGTATGGGTCGTTACTTCGAACACATTTTTATTAACAAAATACTTATTTGAAGTAACACGATTAAAATAATTAAAAACACATTTACAGTTTATATTTACAAATGGTTTTAAATTAAATTAATTTCCCTGTGTGTATATGAAAACTTTTTCATTCAAGGGTTTAGATTACTATGTAAGTTTCAATTGAAAACTTTTAAACTGTTTTTCCTTTGTTATATTGTAGTCTCGTTACTCATCTAAATATCTGCTTGAAACTAAACATGCTTACGGAATGCGAGAAAATGCCGAAAACAATTTCATATTTAATTAGGCAGGTGGTTTCGAAAAAATATTTCAATAAAGAAGAAGAATTATTTGAAATAACAAAGTAAATCAATTTTAAAACACATTTATAGTAAATGTCAAATTTATATTTAAAAGTGATTTTAAATTTTGTTAATGAAAAATTTAAACTCTTTTTCCGTTGTTCTATTGTAAAATATCATTACTCATTTTCAATCCCTCTCTGCTTGTAACTAAACTTAATTAAGTAATTCGTGAAAGACTTCATTATTAAATTATTACTAACTAATACAATTTAATATCGAGAACTATTTCATATTAAATTAGATAGGGTAAGGATTGACCTCGCGCAATTTTTCTACGCAATGGTCATAGGTAATAGGAATGTTGCTTTTACATTCAGAATGTGACAAATTTACTGATATAACTTTTTCAGAAAAAAATTAGCATTTCAAACTATTTAACTTTTTCAGTAATTATTTACTCATTAGAATGTAGAATAAATAACAAACCATTTTTATAGACACTATGCATGACATGGTCTCAAGATTAAAATTTTAACAAATTAACAAAAACGCATGGTCGATTAGCCTCTGTGATTGGTGAATAACAAACCACGTGGGATCCATCAACCAATAACAAATGCGCATGAAGTTTCTTATATCTTTAAAGACGTCATGTTAATTACAGCTGAAAGCAGTGCAAAGTGTCCACAGTAAACAACGCAAATTTTTGGAAACGTTTCATTTTTCAAAATTTCTAAAACATATCTTCAAAACTGTTAAACTCACAAAAAAATTTCAGTTTCTTGTTTAATGCTATCAGTAATATTAGTGTATTTATAAACAATTGGGAAAATAAAAAATATCAAATACCGATAATGTATAGAACAAAACCGTTTTTTAAATGTATAAAATTATTTTTTTTTATCTTTATAAATAGTGCGCAAAATTAATTTGATAAAACTTCTTTTAGTTAATTCCATTTGAATATAAAAGCTTAAAAAAGTATTTTTAAACAGTTGGTAAAATAAAATTTATCAACTAACAATGTAGAACAAAGTTTAATTTTAAAAGTAAATAAATATGTATTTTAAAAAATAACACGTAACCTTCGAGCATAAATAGTAGTAGTAGAGAGAATATGACTTCATAATCGTGAGGTAAACATCTCAGACCAAATCGCTACAGACACGTGACTACCTTTCAAAATTTATGAATGAAAAAACGTTCGCGATTGACTTTTGTAGTAAAAAGTTTAAATTATAGTAAATGCGTAAAAATTTTGCGCACAGTCAACATCACCTAGACGGAGCCATGTTTAGTAGTTGTGTAATTGTTAAGTAGAACATTGACCATAGAATCTTAATACATCGACATACAAGCGACAAGCTGCACAGTGGCCTTTTTGGCGATGGGTCGGGGCATATGTCGAAGGAAAGACCCGGGAACGATGCCTCGTATTTTTGAACCACGGTCAGATTACGAGAGGTTTCTTTTAGTTTTGGTTTTTGTTAATTAACATCGTACTAGAGCTGCACAGTAGGCTATTGGTGACGGTTCGGGGCCTATGCCGAAGGAAAGACCCGGGAACGATGCATTGTATTTTTGAACCATGGGCAGATGACGCGTTTTTTTTCTTTCTTCGTTTTTTGTTAATTAACGTCGCACTAGAGCTGCATAGTGGGCTATTGGCGATGGTTTGGGGCCTATGTCGAAGGAAAGACCCGGGAACGATGCCTCGTATTTTTTTAACCACGGTCAGATGAGGAGGTTTCTTTTTTTTTTTTGGGGGGGGGGGGGGTTGCTAATAAACGTCGCACTAGAGCTGCATAGTTGGATAATGGAGACGGTTCGGGGCCTATGTCGAAGGAAAGACCCGGGAACGATGCATTGTATTTTTGAACCATGGGCAGATGAGGAGGTTTCTTTTTTTTTTTTTTTGGTTTTTGTTAATTAACGTCGCACTAGAGGTGCATAGTGGGCTATTGACGACGGTTCGGGGCCTATGTCGAAGGAAGGACCCGGGAACGATGCCTTGTATTTTTGAACCAATGTCAGATGACGATGTTTCTTTCGTTTTCAATTTCATCGATTTGTTTGTTTTCATCGATGTTCGATTTATTCGATGTTCGATTTATTCGATGTTTGATTTATTCGATGTTCGATTTATTCGATGTTCGATTTATTCGATGTTCGATTTATTCGATGTTCGATTTATTCGATGTTCGATTTATTCGATGTTCGATTTATTCGATGTTCGATTAATTCGATGTTCGATTTATTCGATGTTCGATTTATTCGATGTTCGACTTCATCGATGTTCGATTTATTCGATGTCCGATTTATTCGATGTTCGACTTCATCGATGTTCGATTTATTCGATGTTCGATTTATTCGATGTTCGATTTATTCGATGTTCGATTTATTCGATGTTCGATTTATTCGATGTTCGATTTATTCGATGTTCGATTTATTCGATGTTCGATTTATTCGATGTTCGATTTATTCGATGTTCGATTTGTTCGATGTTCGATTTGTTCGATTCACCGATGTTCGATGAAATCGATGACATCAATTGTATCGAATAAATCGAACATCGAATAAATCGAACATCGAATAAATCGAACATCGAATAAATCGAACATCGAATAAATCGAACATCGAATAAATCGAACATCGATGAAATCGAACATCGATGAAATCGAACATCAGCGAAATCGAACATCGAATAAATCGAACATCGAATAAATCGAACATCGAATAAATCGAACATCGAATAAATCGAACATCGAATAAATCGAACATCGGTGAAATCGAACATCGAATAAATCGAACATCGAATAAATCGAACATCGAATAAATCGAACATCGAATAAATCGAACATCGAATAAATCGAACATCGAATAAATCGAACATCGAATAAATCGAACATCGAATAAATCGAACATCGAATAAATCGAACATCGAATAAATCGAACATCGAATAAATCGAACATCGAATAAATCGAACATCGAATAAATCGAACATCGAATAAATCGAACATCGAATAAATCGAACATCGATGAAATCGAACATCAGCGAAATCGAACGTCGAATAAATCGAACATCGATGAAATCGAACATCGAATAAATCGAACATCGAATAAATCGAACATCGAATAAATCGAACATCGAATAAATCGAACATCGAATAAATCGAACATCGGTGAAATCGAACATCGAATAAATCGAACATTGAATAAATCGAACATCGAATAAATCGAACATCGAATAAATCGAACATCGAATAAATCGAACATCGAATAAATCGAACATCGAATAAATCGAACATCGAATAAATCGAACATCGAATAAATCGAACATCGAATAAATCGAACATCGAAATCGAACTTCCGTGAAATCGAACATCGAATAAATCGAACATCGGTGACATCGAACATCGATGAACAGGAATAAATCGATGTAATCGAACAAATCGATGTAATCGAACAAATCGATGTAATCGAACAAATCGATGAAATTGAAAACCAAAAAAAAACTCGTCATCTGACCAGTGTTCAAAAATACGAGGCATCGTTCCCGGGTCTTTCCTTCGACATAGACCCCGAACCGTAGCCAATAGTTAGAGCTGTACAGCTCTAGTGCGACGTTAATTTACAAAAACCGAAACAAAAAAGAAACCTCTTCATCTGACCATGGTTCAAAAATACGAGGCATCGTTCCCTGGTCTTTCCTTCGACATCGGCCCCAAACCATCTCCAATAGTCCACTTTGCAGCTCTAGTGCGACGTTGATTAACAAAAACCGAAGGGAAAAAAATGCGTCATCTGACCGTGGTTCATAAATACGAGGCATCGTTCCCGGGTCTTTCCTTCGACATAGCCCCGAACCGTGGCCAATAGCCCACTGTGCAGCTCTAGTACGATGTTAATTAACAAAAACAAAAAACAAAAAACTCCTCATCTCACCGTGGTTCAAAAATACGAAGCATCGTTCCCGGGTCTTTCCTTCGACATCGGCCCCAAACCATCGCCAATAGCCCACTTTTCAGCTGTAGTGCTGCGTTATTTAAGAAAAAACCAAAAGAAAACCTTTCCAAAACTATTTTTCCATCTCGAAAATCCACTTACACCTCACCCTAAGCAATACAACATTTATACGACATATAAAATTCATTCATAAAATACGGGATATTTTCATGAATGAACTTGAAAAAATTTATGAATGGAATGACGTCATTAGTCACATGTGTGTAGCGATACATGTTGACCTCACTTTGATGTCAGATATATTATATCCCGTTGTTTGCTCTACTATGAGGAATCCATGCTCGAAGCACGTAACACATTAATTTAATAAAACATAATTCAATTGATTCCATTAAAATATAAATACTTAGCAAAACAAACGAAATTGCATCTAATCAAACATATTTTAAATTGAAAATTCCATGTTCTATTTGTGGATATACATAATCCATTTTACATGGAATATAAACAAAACCTACATGGTTTCCCTAACAATATTTTCTTATACGGTATTTTAAAAACTTGCTCTTGCGTATTCCACTTATGAATTAGAAAACTTATAGTATTTAGTAGACGAAAAAGTCATTTAGTAGACGAAAAAGTCATTTAGTAGACGAAAAAGTCACGTTATTAGAATATGTTTTTTCTTTACTTGAAAACGCAAACGATTTTCCAATTCTAATTTAATTTACTGATGTTTCATTTGTTCATTTATGAGAAAAAAATACTTTATTTTAGAATAATTAGTAAAATGAAAATTTCTCATCAAAATATTTAACACGTTTTAAATTAAAATAAGATATGACGAATTAAATAACGTTTACTTCGTTTATTTATGAGAAAAAAATAATACTATTTTAGAATAAAAACTCAAATAAAAATATCTCATTAAAATATTTTACACGTTTTAAATTAAAATAACATATGACGAATTAAATAACGTTTAACGGTTATTGCCTTATAACTTATTAACTCATTCGCGATGAATAATTTGCAATGGAAAGAGTTAAATGGAACTTTTAATTTACTTATTTCACCCTCTAAATGAAATTTTTTGAAGATGAAACCTATCCCAATCGAATTTTTACCCCGAAAATTGGTAGTACATAAATTTTCGTGAAAATCGTTAGAGCGGATTTGGAGATTGTGCAAACAAACAAACGAACAAACGAACAAACAAATATAGTGACATTGCTCGTTTAATAGTATTAGATTAGATATGTAGTAATAATTATGCTTAGTAAAAGATTACTAATAAAGTATATTTACATTTGAGAAATAAAATATTTTAAAGTATGTATGACTTTTATAATACAAATTGTTTCAAAATTCTTACTGATATCAGTACATATAAAGTTCATTTAATTAAGAATTAAATTTAATACAATTAATTTATTTGGTTTGACTTTTTTAGACTTTAGGTTTTAATCGAGAGAAAAAAACCAACAAAATATATAATTCACGCCATAATAAAATATTTTTTTGACACCGTCTGCAGATAAAATATTCAAACTTTACATATATAATTTCACAAACAAGATATTCTATTAATTAATTTTATTTTACTTAATACAATAACTTTAGTTGGTAGTTATAAGAATTTAAAAATTAAATACAAAGTACAAAAAACCAAACATTCGGTCGGAACTAGAAATTGGGACAGTTCATTGAAGCGATTACCATTATACCAATGAGCGTCGGTCTTTGTAACAAGCAAAAACCGATACCGATAGCTTATTTTTTATCCCATCACAAATACAACCTTGCTGTTTTATTTTGTTTCCTCGTTATAAGAAAATAGAAAAGTTTACTTACTTCAATATGGTAGATATGCAGAATTGAAAAAAAGATGAGTGTGAAAAAACGTTTATAGTTAGACTCACAAAAATTTAACATACACGAAGATGAATTTTCGTTTACGCTATAATATGCAGAAAATAGTCAGCGAGTGAGCACTGGAGGGATAATATTTTTTTACACGGACAAAAGTCCACACCACCCAGAAAGTTAGGGGGATATCTTCAAAGTGTTTTTTTGGGCCTGCCATTGTTCGATCACAACTCTTCCCGCCCAATGGAACGAGTTGTGATAGAACAATGGCAGAGACGAAGCAATATTTGGAGAGGCGTCTTGGTCAGGTTGTCACTCCCCTAGGGTCACTCGATGGCCCGGGGCATCACTCTACTTCCAAAACGTGTCATCCACCAACAAAAAACGAAGTATGTGGGGTTCCTTTCTGATCCCCTACGTTACAAAGAAAAGAGAATTGCGGTGTGCGAAAAACGTTCACTTTTCTGCTGGATCCTTGACAAAGAATTGGAAACCGTTTGCCTGATGGATGGCGCGGGAATAGTTTTTAAGAGGAGGGCGGCATAACTTTATTTGTTGGTCCAAGCGACCGCTTAGCCCGTCAGACTAAGGAGGGCGCCAAATTGTAGTACACAATGTTTGTACTTTACTAATGACTATTTCATTTTTTAATACATATTTGTACATTGCATAGATAATGTGTAAGTTTACATATTAATTTTTTATCGTAATGTTCAGCCATTATGTTATTTTTAAGGGTATGATTTAAAGCATTGAAAAAATAAGCTGTCAGACTGTCTACAAAATATTATTTTGTGTAAAAGGAAGAGGGGCAACAAAATTATGCCTACTTTGGCTAAAAAAATTCTTAGGCTATCCCCGTATTCAATGGTCATTCGAGGAATTTTAAGGATACAAGCGAACATGATTTTGGTCACCAATTTTCCTAAATCTTATTATCTAAATTTGTCTACTAAATAAAATAACCTTTCAAGAAAAAAGAAAAACCGACTTTAAGGAAAATGCGCTAAAAAGTAAAAGAGAATTTTTAATTTTACGAATGAGTAGAAAAAATTGAATTGTTGAATATCAATTTAATAATTAGTACAACTTTTTGAAATCGGCGCAAAATTTAAGTATGATTTTTTTAAATTAGCACCAACTTCAAAACGTTGTACTAAGTATAAAAGTGATATTCAATAATTCAATTTTTTCAACTCATTCGTAAAATTAAAAAAATTTACTTTTTAGCGCATTTTTCTTAAAGTCGGTTTTCTTTTTTTCTAGAAAGATTATTTTATTTTTCCCTTTTTAGTTTTTAATTTAGAAGGGGGCTTCGTCCCTTATTATTATTCACAAAAAAATTCAAGTAGCAACTTGTGCTCAAAAATGTATATTGTAAAACAATCCCTATCAATGCCAACAACTGCTGGTAAACCGAAATGTCATTGTTGTAAACTTCTGTTAAACAATGAAAATATTATGAAATCGGATAAATTGTTTACAAAAACTTCGGTTAATCGACATTTCCGGATATATAACAGCTGGATAACCGATATTTTTTTGCAGATTTTGCCTAAGTGAATTATTTTCTATCCAACAAATAAAGAATTTTCGAAATCGGACAATATTTTTTTTCAAACGGTCTGGTTAATTGATAATTTTGAATATTTAAATACCTGATAACCGGATATTTTTTTTAAATTGCTCACAAGTGAAACATACCCTATCCAACAAAAAAAAATTGTGCAACTATCTGAAGTAGAACCGTAATCTCGCGCGAACATACACACACCTCTCGACTTGGCGCCCGTTGGCGGTTTTAATTTAAAATTTCTATCGGTTTAATTTTGGAGTTTTGGTGGGCGCGCTAGGCAGTCGGTTAAAAATTATGTTAGTTTTACTAACGTGCCAAACGACACTACTGTCAAGAATGCTTTTTTTATACACTAAAATAAAAACCAAGCTATACAATCCTTTATAAAATAAATTGACTTGTTAATAAAGTAATAAATTAACGTAAAAGAAATTTAGTTAGGTGTAATATATGTTTTAATTATGATTCGGGGTCATCTCAAAAGAAAGACCCAGGAACTGCATTTCTGAACCATGGTCAGATGACGAGTTCAACATCTAATCTGGTACCCTACGCAATTTCAATAGACGTCAGGACATTGTATCACGATCAGATTTAACTTACATCAATCCCTTATACACGGCCAATATTTTTTGGTCGCGAAAGGAACGAATTTGGCAACGCTCTGATAACCAAATCGCTGTATGTCGCTTCCCAAAATGTTCAGTATCAAACCTGCGCTCATCGGTTCGAGCCTCTAAACATTCGACCACCATAGGATATTTGTGTAGAGATTTAGAGGTGTCGGTATTTTATCTGTCGGAATTATGACCTATATTCCATTTTATTAAAAAAAAATTGATTCAATGTTTCAAAAATATTTGGTCTTAACAATTAAAGTAACACTTTTCCCCGACGAACTTCATAATGTTCCCCAACGGGGGGGGGGGGGCTTGCCATGCCCGACGGGGGGCGCTAGAGCCCCCCCCCCCCCCCAGCACCCCCAGTGGCGCCACCTCTGCGTGGGAGGAACACCTCGTTTGCCCGGGTGGGGACTATTGGTGCACCTTTGTTATTTTAATAACAATTATTTGCTTCAATAAAATTTTAAAAAAATACGTAATCCTTTAAGAACATTAGTAACTGCTTTATTAAAGTTTTAATAAGATACATAATATTAAATATTGTAATAGATATATTTAATAAATATCGACGTACTGTTTAAATCAATTTCTAACAATTTTAAGGTAACAATAGGTTTTTTTAAGCTAGTGTACATTGTTTTAATAATTTACTGAAACATTATTTTCAATAATAGAAATGACACGAATATTTTGCATTGTTTAATTTTGGATCCTTTCGTCGCCATCTTTAAAAAGTATCAGACAGCTCTCCCTAAAGCTTAAGGGTCCTTACCGACGGAGCTGAGCAGATGCATCTGTGACTTGAGGGTACCACACGGTTTGTAATCTGGAATCCCAGATCCATCTACACCCATATCCGCTTCGTTTATAAAAGCCTTTACTTGCTTTTATTTTCTTAACATCGGTGCCCGTTTTTAAAAGCGTTACGTATGTTGTTGTCTGAGGTATGTATATTTTTAGTTTAAATATTCGTTATATAAATAAATAATAATGGTTATATTATAAATCAAATAATTCCCAGATAGAAATTGTCTGCAAAAAATCTACATAAAGCTAAAAATCTGCAAATTTACTGCAAAAGCGTTGTCTGCAAATTTCTACGGGTTTTATTGCAGAAATGTGAAGATTCTAGTTTTTTGTTTCTTTCTTAAAATGCAGTTTTACGGCTAGAGATTATCTGTAGATTTCATAACTTTAAAATATCGGGCAGAAAATTGCAGGATTTGTGTATTTGAGAGATATGATGCTCATTAATTATCTATTTTGAACTCCAATATGATATATGAGTGATTTTGTCTTTAAAATACGAGAAGTCCAATTTAAAAAAATCATTATTATCTTGTGAACTAACATAGGAAATAATAGTAAAATATTTTTTTTATTTCACTAATACCAAAAAATTAAGTTGTATCTCTATAATTAAGAAAAAAATCATCCGGACATTATACGGTAGGTTCGGTTGGTGATAAACAGTGAAAATATTGGAATAAAATATTAAATAACTTTTATTAAAGAATTCAAATGTTTTGAATATTACTAAAATAATATATAAATTATTATAATTATTAAATTATTTATCCAGCAATATCCAGGTTATTCATTTAAATTTCACATCCTCGCATGATTCTGATAAAAAATTAATAGAATTTGAAGAAAAAAGTATTTTAATTATTACTGTTCGATTGTCTTACGCTTTTATTTTAAAGCTGTTAACAATTTTCGAATTTTTAAAAGTCCTTTATTTGTGCACCCCTACGACACAAGATGAATCTGTGTTCCAACTTTCAGCACTCTGGGTCTTTTGGATCTGGAGATCTCGTGATCAATCAGTCAGTCAGTGGCTTTGGCTTATATATATATATATATATATATATATATATATATATATATATATATATATATATATATATATATATATATATATATATATATATATATATATATATATATATATATATATATATATATATATATATATATATATATATATATATATATATATATATATATATATATATATATATATATATATATATATATATATATATATATATATATATATATATATATAGATTTACTTCTTTTAAGATAAAAATTATGATATTTGTTTATTTAATACTTAAATTAATAATCGTAAAGCAAACAATTAATGTTGTTATACAAAGTGGGGGAAGAATTTTTTTCGCTGTTTTGGTTTGTTTAATTAACGTCGCACTAGAGCTGCACAGTGGGCTATTGGCGACGGTTCGGGGTCTATCTCGAAGGAAAGACCCGGGAACACATACACATTCACACACACACACATTCATTCATTCATACCTACACCTCATTATTTTAGAACCATGGTCAGATGACGAAGAAACACCTGAACTGGCACCCAACGCCTTCAATAGACGTCGGGACTTTGGACCCCGATCAGATTGATAATGCACCTTTTTTTCGCTGGTTGGTTTGGTTTGGTTTTGTTAATTAACGTCGCACTAGAGCTGCACAGTGGGCTATTGGCGACGGTTCGGTGTAAATCTCGAAGGAAAGACCCGGGAACACATACACATTCACACACACATTCATACACACATTCATACATGCACCTCGTTATTTTAGAACCATGGTCAGATGACGAGGAAACACCTGAACTGGTACCCAACGCCTTCAATAGACGTCGGGATTTTTTTTTTTTCGCTGGAGTAAGGAGCCTGGCGCATTTTCCACGTGGTCAGAACATTGTTAGGATTACGTGAGTTCGATTCTTGGTACTAACATATTCTTCAATATAAAAATCATTATTAATTATTATCATAGTAATTAAATACCATCATACTGTCATGTGAAGTATTTTTATACGAGAAGTTTTTAGTAGATATTGGTTTGATTAAATAACGTCGCACTAGAGATGCACAGTGGGCTATTGGCGACGGTTCGGGGCTTATCTCGAAGGAAATACCCGAAAACGATGCCTCGTATTTTTTTAACCATGGTCAGATGACGAGGGCAACCCTGAGCTGGCACCCAACGCCTTCAATAGACGTCGGGACTTTGAACCCCGATCAGATTTATCGTGCACCAGTTCCGTATACACGCCGATAATTTTTGTGGATGTTCTGGACGACATTCCTAGTATTTTGTAGTGAAACTGGCAACCCTTAGATCACAAGACCACTACTTTTTTACTTTTCCTCCTTCAAGTCCGCCGCACAGGATCGAACCAGGGATCCTCTGATTCCCAACTGACGCCTTTATCCACTGGGCCACAGAGGTCTTTTAGTAGATATAACATTTGAAAAAGGATTATGTTGGTTGATTAAATTAACTGTTGGTTCAATTAACGTCTCTGCACAATTGTCTTTGGCGACGGTTCGGGGTGAACCTTGAAGGAAAGACCCAGGAACACTGCATAGAATCTTTGAACCATAATCACAAAATAATAGAACAGTCGTCCAGAACATCCACAAAAATTATCGGCGTGTATACGGGATTGGTGCACGATAAATCTGATAGGGGTCCAAAGTCCCGACGTCTATTGAAGACGTGTAGATGTCAGCTCAGGTGTTGCCCTCGTCACCTGATCATGGTTCAAAAATACGAAGATTCGTTCCCAGGTCTTTCCTTCGAGATAATCTCCGAACCATCACCAATAGGCCACTGTGCAGCTCTAATGCGACTTTAATGAATCAAAACCAAACCATAATCAGTTGACGAGGTTAATACCTGGGCTGGCACCCATCGCAACCTCAATAGGTTTCAGGACATTGGATCACGATCAGATTTAATGTGCACGTCAGTCCCTTATATACGGCGGTTGGAATTAAGGATTGTGACGTTGTCCCTTGTTTACGGATTTGTACACCAGGAGGGGGCGGTGCCGAGGTGCTGATTGACTATATAAAACGCTTGCTTAGTTTTTGAAAGGGGCGGTTCCTTTATTTAGCGTTCTACAGGGAGTTACAGTTTGGTTGCCGGCGAACGTATCCAGTGGTAATGACACGTGAATAGCTTCATCCGTCTTGAGTTGCCTTGGAAATAAAGCGTATCACAGTGTACGGCAAAGACGTGGCTAGTTGTTGTTTTTCAAGTAGAAGGCGAGTTCAGAATTTCTTTCGGAGTTGTGATGCCTAATCCTCCCCGAAGGTTGACAAATTCTTTCGTCGTCGCCATTCGTATCCGTCCGAATAAGAGTCGACTTGAGTCCACAGTCCTCAGCTTTGTCAGCAGCCCCCACGTAAGTGATGTAACTTCTCGTAACTTCTCGAACCTCAGTAATGCGCCGGAACTGTAGTGTTGAACATTGCTTCCATCTTCGATATTCTTTTGTGTATTGCTGTTTTGAAAGCTTACCTAGCGTATGGTGTGAAAAATAAAAAAGTGACGCTATTGTTATCATTGTCTATGTAATCACTCATTTCTGGCCTTCCATCTCACATGCTGACGTAATGCCTCCCGTGTACTCCACCATACTATCGCGTGCCTAGTGGTTACCTTGTTAACCATCAACCATTAACATTATGACAAGGATATTTCTTGACGACCGTTATGAGCCGGATTACTATGTCACTGAGAAACCCTCGCTTGATAAAATTAACGTCTTATTAGAACTATTCAATGGACAATTGTCGATGGTTAGGGTTAGTTTGTATCAACGTCACACTAGAGCCACACAGTGGGCTATTGACGACGATTCGGTTTATATTCAGAAATAATATCCAGAATTCTTCCTTGTAATTTTAAACCTTAGTCCGACGACGACAATACCTAATTTGGTACCCACTCGCTAAACTTCAAAACTATGACAAACGAGAAAAAATGTAAGCAATGACAGTTTTAACATGCACCACCCGAAACAACTGTGGGGTATTGGCAAAGATTTAAGGTCTATTCTGGGAAGAAGACACGGAAACACAGTCCTATTTCCAATGTACATTTTTGACGTCATAATGACTTCCCCCTCCATACTCTGAGGGCATGTCTAATACCGGTGACAAGTGTTGCACTTCAGTAGTATCTTTATTGTTTCTTACGGTATTTTGTTATTTTTTCAAACTTTTATGGTTAACCACGCATTTTTGTCGTCGTCCCAGAATTTTCTTTTCGGACATCAGTCAATTTACAGACAAGCTCTTTGGACAGTAACGGCGATTGGGTGGCAAAAGTGCGGGGTCAAGATCCAGAGGAAACAAGAAGTACGTAGGGGGAAGGCGCGGCTCACGTTCCTCTACATGATGGTATGCTATTTATCCCTATAAATTGGTTACATAGTAATTTATTGGGACGGAATCGTATACTGCAATTGCGGACTACTCCCATTGCCCCCACGTGGTACAAAAATGTCATAGGGATTGAATGGGTTTGCGTCTATTGTCTGTAGAAATGGGGGAGGGGGTAAGTTTTATTTTTAAAAAGTGCAATATTAAAAGTGAGAGGTAAAATTCGAAAAAATGCGGGGAAGCATCCCCCCCCCCCCCCGCCCTCTTGCCCCCCGAATCGCCGCCACTGCCTTTGGAGATTATAAATAATTCATGATTTAAAATGAAAATGTCAGGAGAATATTGCTCCCATATGATTCATCAAAATTGTTATAAGAGAAATATTTTGCCTGTTTAATGTGAAACACAAACGATAATTTACTATTTTCAACAAAAGATTAATTTAAAAAAATTCGCAACTTTAAACGCTGTAATTAAAAAAAGCAAAAAGTATTAATTGCGACCACATTAAAAAGAAATCCCAAAATGTTTTTAAAACAAAGTTTGTCTGCGTCAAGCAATAAAAATGAAGAGTTGACTTTCTAACAGTTATAAAAATAAAATATTCCTTGCATATTATAATTCGCTTTATAAAAATAGTTTTATTATTCAACTCCAAAATCATCCATTCCAATTTTTTTAGTGTGACAGATATTTTTGTTAAGTTTTAACGACGTTATATGCTTGGATACCTTTAAAGGGTAAGGTTTCTTTATTTGAGAGATATTTATAAAAGTGTCTTGATTATTAGAGTATTATATAGTCTAAAAGTATAAATTACGAACTATAAATTTATAGAGAAATCGTAGAAGTACACATTGATTTTTAGTATAAAATTATTTCAATATTATTTATACCTCTGAAATATTAAATAATTTCAAGACATAACTTTAAAAAAATAAGATATAAAGTAAATAGTACTATTGAAAAGAATATTTTCAAATGATAACAAACGTTCATTTGTTCGAATAAATTCAATTTAATACACGAATTTTTAATAAAAAAAATTATCCGTATGCCTAAATTACGTGAAAGAAAAAAAATCTTGTTAAAAGTGTTTGAATAACCCTCAATCGAACTATTTTAGAAATGAAGATTTATACATAAAGGCAATATACCAATACATATTTGTCCGTGTGGTTTTGTCAAATAAAATATCCCAACCGACCTTGTTTTTGCGTGAAAAAAATTGGAACGATAGCTACTTTATTAACCTAGAAAAAAGCTTACTGAAATACAATCGCCCATCGAAACAGACAGCCAATGAGAACGATTAAAAAACTCAAGAGTGACGTCAATCATGTCCTTGCCCCCTTCAAAAAAGCTCTAGAGCCGACACACCTTCTATTACTATATAGTTTCCACTATCCTTGGTGATATATGGCCAACATGAAAGTTTTCCATCCTAAGACAAATTTCAAGTCTATTTGATTTTTGACCAGGATGAAATGAAAAAAAAATTACATAATTAATGCTCTAAGTGGCTGACAATTATTCAAATATTAAACGTTGGGCAGTGATGTCACATAATTAAGAATAAATATTTTCACCATCTATAATGACTGCAATGCATAGAACTGTCCTACGACATGCATAATGAATGCAAAAGAAGAAACAGAAATTAATAGTGAAATAAATACAAGTTTTAACTTTTATTTGAAATATTTTAGTAGTTCTTTATTTTAGTAGTAATTTAGTTCAGTATAAAATCTTTAAGAAAATGGTTTGTAGAAAAAAATACTTTGATTTATTAATAATTCTTTAAAGTACATAGTTTTAAAAGTACCTGGTTTTCATATACATAATCATGACAAGGAAATTATGGCAAACGTATTGATTAAACGATTCCGAAATGAAAATATATCACTGCATTATCAGTTAAATTAGTCAGATTGCATTAATTCATCGTATCTTTACAACAAAACTATGTACATTTCATTATATAATTTTAATCGTTGATTTCATTTCAAAATTACTTTATAAAATGTAGGTAAAATAAAGTTATTTTGTTGGAAATCCATTGTTATGAAAAAGCTATTGAATCTGAATAGGTATCGGTCTTGCTCAATATTTAGAATTTTATGAGTTTATATAAAATATGGGATTATTTCTTACTGTAAACCACTTTTATTTTCCTCGCACCTCGCATGGCGAGTAAACTTTTTTTCTCGATATACTCTTTTTTTGCCGATTCTTTTTTATACTCTGGTACACTTTTCCATTACTTTATTTGAGAAATTTGGGATTCTCGCATCTTCAGTTAATTTGAATTACTTTAACTATTAATACTATAATATCACGTAGACCGTATTTATGTTTTGTACTATGATGTACAATTGTAAATCAATAGATATTTAATACAAAACTACAGTTTTATTTTACTGCTTTTTAAGCTTACTGAATTGGGCTAACGATGCATACGAATCAATTTAAATTATATTGTATTAAATAAAAAGTAAAATAACATGGGTTTAAAACTTTTAAATATGTAATTTATGTAAAATAAATGGTATCAGGATAGTGTATTTAAAATAAATATAAGATATTAAACTTTGAGTAATATAAATTCTGTTCTAATTCAAATTCAGGTGTTGGGAAAATTTAGATATCAGAAAAAAATAGTCGGTTATCGGGAGTTTAGGGGTTTAACTATCTGGAATTCTCAGTTAACCGAACGGTTTGAAAAAAATGTTGGCGGATTTCGAAATTTTTTTTTTTTTTTGACAGAGAAAAATCCACTATGGCAAAAACTAAAAACAAAATCGGTTATTCGGCTGTGATATATCCGAAGATATCGGTTAACCCACTTTTTTTTTAAGTTTCTCCAATCTCAAAATGGTTTCATTGTTTAATAGAGGCTGTGCAACAATGACAATTCATTTACCCAGCATTTATTGGCATGGATAGAGATTGTTTTGTAGTATACATTGTTGAAACAAAATTTGAGCACAAGTTGTTACTTAAATTTCTTGGCGAATAACAGCACGAGACGAAGCCTTCTGCTAAATTAAAAACTAAAATGGGGAAAATAAAACCTTTATAAAAAAAAAAAAAATTACGAACTAGTTGAGAAAATTTAATTATTTAATATCAATTTTATACTTATTAAAACTTTTTGAAGTTTGTGGCAATTTAAAAAATTTATACATAAATTTTGACGCCGATTTAAAAAAAAATTTATAAGTATAAAATGGATATTAAATAATTAGATCTTTACAGCTTGTTCATAAAATTTACTTTTCGGTGCATTTTTCTTTTTAGTCGATTTTTTTTAAATAAAAATATTATTTGATAATAAATATTGATATAGTGTTTAAATCAATTTCTAACAATGTTAAGATAACAATAATTTTTTTTAAGCTAGTGCCTATTGTTTTAATAATTTATTAAAATATTGTTTTCAATAATAGAAAGGACACGAATATGTTGCATTGTTTCATTTTGGTTCCTTTCGACGCCATTTTTAAAAATTATGAGACCGCTTTATCTGAAACTCAAGGGCTCTTACTGACTGAGCAGATGCGGGTGCAGATGGATCTGTGATTCGAAGATATATACCATACGGTTTGTTATCTGGAATCCCAGATTCATCTGCATCCGCATCGTTTATAAGAGCCTTTATTTGCTTTTGTTTTCTTAACATTCTTATCTCATTTTAAAATCATGAAATGTATATCTGAGGTATATATGTATTAAGTTGAAATACTCGTTATATTATATAATCATTACAGATTTAATAATTATTGCAAAGGCAAATTTATATTTTAATACAAAATTGAAATGCAATGGTTTTAAAATGTTTGATCATTAAGACTTGAGTCTTATGCCGGCTGTTCTGTTTTCGATTTCTAAAATTTTCAACTAACTAAACTTTAATTGCAGTATTGTAAAATCATATTTATTTTTTAGGGAAATTTATATTTGTTTGTATTATTCTAGAAGCATATGGAAGACGTGATCGCATTATCCAACGTGATATAAGGTGGATTGACGTGATAGAGGAAAGCTATGATTCCGAAATTATCTCCGGGAACCTTCACTCGCTTCTTTAAAGGGGAATCTTTCAAGTTTCAGTTAATTTTCCATTAAGTTAGGTAAGTAGTACATTTATTAGTGTTGATGCCTTCATATTTTTAAGTAAAATATTTTAATTAATTAAAAAAAATAGCCAAGCCCTTGAACTATAAGCAAATCCCTATGCCAGCAAAATTTGTGTATCGACACCTTCTACTGTAAATTTAAACAACCACAAGAGATTGAGATTTTGTCGCGAACCAGACATGCATGTTTGCTTTGCTGTGGTTAATTTTCGACTGTAACAAAACAGCTTCTACAGGGATACTCGTGTTGATTAAGATTCTATTGTGACAAATTTGCTATCGGATGATAGCTTTATATTATGGAATACATCGCAATATATGTTTCGTTAAAAAAAATTTACTGAAGCTCAACCCAGAAAATTAAAGTAAAGATTTTTATACATAATTGCTTTGTTTTCAAAATAGTGAAGTGCAATTAGACTAACACTTGGAAAACCCAGGAATCCGTTGTAAGTGACTTCGGAATCCGTTATCTAAAAGTATATATTTAAAGACAATATATTTAATTTCAGTATCCATTTTACATTACCAGGGTGTTCATCAACAGGAAATCGGGGAAATTGGCAATTCAGGAAATATCAAGAAATTGTCAGATTTTTGGAAATTTTCTATAAAATCAGGGAATTTGACAATTTTCTTAGACTTGACTTTTGGCTATAAAACATCGCTGATTGACCACTTATATTCAAACAATCACTAAATGTAACCAATACAAGGCGAAAATGTCTTTTGGATCACAAATTGTACAAAAAGAATTCGGTTTAAAATAATAAAAATTCACCAAAATGCCACTGTTTTTAAAACCTATAGCAGCACTGATTGACTGTTCAAATAACACGGGTACCTGCTCACTTAACCAAAATTGAATATGAATAAATCTATTCAAAAATGCACCGTATTTTTAATGAAATTTGAATTCACCATCTTCAAAATTGTCAAGATATTACATATATATATATTTTTTAACTTGGCTTAAATGATTAACTGCTGTCAGCAATTACAAGATCAATTATTTTTGTTTAACTGGATGTTATACAGTATTAGTGAATTTCTTATCAAGCTTAATTTCTGAAATCGGTATCTTTACTATTGAACTGAATAAAAGTATTAGGTATGGAAAAGTTAGGGAAATGTCAGGAAATTTCAAATTGATTTCCCTCTGGACATTACGTAATATGTGTGTTTTTGCACAGTGTAGATGAGTCATTTAACAATAGAAAATTATTTTCCTCTTTAATAGAGTTTTCTGTGAGTTTTTAAGGTCTTTAAAACCTTTGATTGTTTATTGTTAAAAAAATATTTTTATTGAAAGAAATAACGTTCAAGACCTATAACAAAATATCTCGTACTGTTGTAATTTGCTAAGTGTTAAAATTTGATTTAAAAGTACTTTTCCTGTGCAATTTGCTGTAGTAGTGGTGCGTCGGTGTTGTTTAGGACGATATGACGTTGAAAAAATAGCGGAGAAAATACTTGGATGGCGACAAATAGGAGTGATGCTCTAGAGCGTAGGGTGGAACGATATCACCGTGACATAGCCGTGGGAAGAAACACTCCGTTGAACCAGGTGTCACAGGTTAAATAAATTAGGTATGGTAGAATATTGTAAATGGTACTATAGAATGTATAGAATGATGTAACCCTGTTCACGAGAGTCAGTAATTCTTGTGCACTATTGTTATTTTAAATAAAATTTATGTTTAATAATCCATTTTTATATAAAAGTATTTATAACTTTTTAGGGACAAACGGAACATTTCGGATCACACATGTTTTCTTTCCCAAATATTGGTAAAATTTACGTAATACTAAAATAATTAGTTTCCGCTTTTAAATATATTCGCTAAGAATTAACGTTGATTTTTTATAATTTTAAAACCTTTGTTTATTTTTAAAAAATATTTTCAACCGAAGAAATAACATTTACAAACTTATATCTCATAATGTGGTAATAGGGTTGGTGTTCCAATTTTATTTAAATGTATTTTTTGTATGGTTTATGCCCAAACGTACAAAAACTTCAAATAATATCTCGTAATGTAGTAATAGATTTAGGTGTTCAAATTTTAATTAAGTGTATTTGTGTTGTGTATGTTTGTTTCATTGGAGAGGGAGTGGTGCTTCGGGGTTGGGTGAAACGATAAGTCGTTGACATAATCGTGGTGGGAACACCTTGATCATCCGGAGGGAGACAATTGGGAGTGGCGCTCCGGGGCGTAGGGTGGGACGATATTGCCCTAAAAGAGCCGTGGTGGAAACACTCCGATGAGCCGGGTGGGAAGTCGTTGGTTTAATAAATTAGGTAAGGTAGGTAATGTTTGGTTTAGGCCCCAACGTACAAAAACTTCAAATAATATCTCGTAATGTAGTAATAGATTTAAGTGTTCAAATTTTATTTAAGTGTATTGGTGTTGTGTATATTTGTTTCATTGGAGAGGGAGTGGTGCTTCGGGGTTGGGTGGAACGATAAGTCGCTGACATAATCGTGGTGGGAACACCCTGATTATCCGGAGGGAGACAATTGGGAGTGGCGCTCCGGGGCGTAGGGTGGTGGGACGATATGGCCCTAAAAGAGCCGTGGTGGAAACACTCCGTTGAGCCGGGTGGAAAGTCGTTGGTTTAATAAATTAGGTAAGGTAGGTAATGTTTGGTTTAGGCCCCAACGTACAAAAACTTCAAATAATATCTCGTAATGTAGTAAGATTTAAGTGTTCAAATTTTATTTAAGTGTATTAGTGTTGTGTATATTTGTTTCATTGGAGAGGGAGTGGTGCTTCGGGGTTGGGTGGAACGATATGTCACTGACATAATCGTGGTGGGAACACCCTGATTATCCGGAGGGAGACAATTGGGAGTGGCGCTCCGGGGCGTAGGATGGGACGATATGGCCCTAAAAGAGCCGTGGTGGAAACACTCCGTTGAGCCGGGTGGGAAGTCGTTGGTTTAATAAATTAGGTAGGGTAGGTAATGTTTGGTTTAGGCCCCAACGTACAAAAACTTCAAATAATATCTCGTAATGTAGTAAGATTTAAGTGTTCAAATTTTATTTAAGTGTATTAGTGTTGTGTATATTTGTTTCATTGGAGAGGGAGTGGTGCTTCGGGGTTGGGTGGAACGATATGTCACTGACATAATCGTGGTGGGAACACCCCGATTATCCGGAAGGAGACAATTGGGAGTGGCGCTCCGGGGCGTAGGGTGGGACGATATGGCCCTAAAAGAGCCGTGGTGGAAACACTCCGTTGAGCCGGGTGGGAAGTCTTTGGTTTAATAAATTAGGTAAGGTAGGTAATGTTTGGTTTAGGCCCCAACGTACAAAAACTTCAAATAATATCTCGTAATGTAGTAAGATTTAAGTGTTCAAATTTTATTTAAGTGTATTAGTGTTGTGTATATTTGTTTCATTGGAGAGGGAGTGGTGCTTCGGGGTTGGGTGGAACGATATGTCACTGACATAATCGTGGTGGGAACACCCCGATTATCCGGAGGGAGACAATTGGGAGTGGCGCTCCGGGGCGTAGGGTGGTGGGACGATATGGCCCTAAAAGAGCCGTGGTGGAAACACTCCGTTGAGCCGGGTGGGAAGTCGTTGGTTTAATAAATTAGGTAAGGTAGGTAATGTTTGGTTTAGGCCCCAACGTACAAAAACTTCAAATAATATCTCGTAATGTAGTAATAGATTGAAGTGTTCAAATTTTATTTAAGTGTATTGGTGTTGTGTATATTTGTTTCATTGGAGAGGGAGTGGTGCTTCGGGGTTGGGTGGAACGATATGTCACTGACATAATCGTGGTGGGAACACCCTGATTATCCGGAGGGAGACAATTGGGAGTGGCGCTCCGGGGCGTAGGGTGGGACGATATGGCCCTAAAAGAGCCGTGGTGGAAACACTCCGTTGAGCCGGGTGGGAAGTCGTTGGTTTAATAAATTAGGTAAGGTAGGTAATGTTTGGTTTAGGCCCCAACGTACAAAAACTTCAAATAATATCTCGTAATGTAGTAAGATTTAAGTGTTCAAATTTTATTTAAGTGTATTGGTGTTGTGTATATTTGTTTCATTGGAGAGGGAGTGGTGCTTCGGGGTTGGGTGGAACGATAAGTCGCTGACATAATCGTGGTGGGAACACCCTGATTATCCGGAGGGAGACAATTGGGAGTGGCGCTCCGGGGCGTTGGGTGGGACGATATGGCCCTAAAAGAGCCGTGGTGGAAACTCTCCGTTGAGCAGGGTGGGAAGTCGTGTGTTTAATAAATTAGGTAAGGTAGGTAATGTTTGGTTTACGCCCCAACGTACAAAAACTTCAAATAATATCTCGTAATGTAGTAAGATTTAAGTGTTCAAATTTTATTTAAGTGTATTAGTGTTGTGTATATTTGTTTCATTGGAGAGGGAGTGGTGCTTCGGGGTTGGGTGGAACGATATGTCACTGACATAATCGTGGTGGGAACACCCCGATTATCCGGAGGGAGACAATTGGGAGTGGCGCTCTGGGGCGTAGGGTGGTGGGACGATATGGCCCTAAAAGAGCCGTGGTGGAAACACTCCGTTGAGCCGGGTGGGAAGTCGTTGGTTTAATAAATTAGGTAAGGTAGGTAATGTTTGGTTTAGGCCCCAACGTACAAAAACTTCAAATAATATCTCGTAATGTAGTAATAGATTTAAGTGTTCAAATTTTATTTAAGTGTATTGGTGTTGTGTATATTTGTTTCATTGGAGAGGGAGTGGTGCTTCGGGGTTGGGTGGAACGATATGTCACTGACATAATCGTGGTGGGAACACCCTGATTATCCGGAGGGAGACAATTGGGAGTGGCGCTCCGGGGCGTAGGGTGGGACGATATGGCCCTAAAAGAGCCGTGGTGGAAACACTCCGTTGAGCCGGGTGGGAAGTCGTTGGTTTAATAAATTAGGTAAGGTATGTAATGTTTGGTTTAGGCCCCAACGTACAAAAACTTCAAATAATATCTCGTAATGTAGTAAGATTTAAGTGTTCAAATTTCATTTAAGTGTATTAGTGTTGTGTATATTTGTTTCATTGGAGAGGGAGTGGTGCTTCGGGGTTGGGTGGAACGATATGTCACTGACATAATCGTGGTGGGAACACCCCGATTATCCGGAGGGAGACAATTGGGAGTGGCGCTCCGGGGCGTAGGGTGGTGGAACGATATGGCCCTAAAAGAGCCGTGGTGGAAACACTCCGTTGAGCCGGGTGGGAAGTCGTTGGTTTAATAAATTAGGTAAGGTAGGTAATGTTTGGTTTAGGCCCCAACGTACAAAAATTTCAAATAATATCTCGTAATGTAGTAATAGATTTAAGTGTTCAAATTTTATTTAAGTGTATTGGTGTTGTGTATATTTGTTTCATTGGAGAGGGAGTGGTGCTTCGGGGTTGGGTGGAACGATATGTCACTGACATAATCGTGGTGGGAACACCCCGATTATCCGGAGGGAGACAATTGGGAGTGGCGCTCCGGGGCGTAGGGTGGTGGGACGATATGGCCCTAAAAGAGCTGTGGTGGAAACACTCCGTTGAGCCGGGTGGGAAGTCGTTGGTTTAATAAATTAGGTAAGGTAGGTAATGTTTGGTTTAGGCCCCAACGTACAAAAACTTCAAATAATATCTCGTAATGTAGTAATAGATTTAAGTGTTCAAATTTTATTTAAGTGTATTAGTGTTGTGTATATTTGTTTCATTGGAGAGGGAGTGGTGCTTCGGGGTTGGGTGGAACGATATGTCACTGACATAATCGTGGTGGGAACACCCTGATTATCCGGAGAGAGACAATTGGGAGTGGCGCTCCGGGGCGTAGGGTGGGACGATATGGCCCTAAAAGAGCCGTGGTGGAAACACTCCGTTGAGCCGGGTGGGAAGTCGTTGGTTTAATAAATTAGGTAAGGTAGGTAATGTTTGGTTTAGGCCCCAACGTACAAAAACTTCAAATAATATCTCGTAATGTAGTAAGATTTAAGTGTTCAAATTTTATTTAATTGTATTAGTGTTGTGTATATTTGTTTCATTGGAGAGGGAGTGGTGCTTCGGGGTTGGGTGGAACGATATGTCACTGACATAATCGTGGTGGGAACACCCCGATTATCCGGAGGGAGACAATTGGGAGTGGCGCTCCGGGGCGTAGGGTGGGACGATATGGCCCTAAAAGAGCCGTGGTGGAAACACTCCGTTGAGCCGGGTGGGAAGTCGTTGGTTTAATAAATTAGGTAAGGTAGGTAATGTTTGGTTTAGGCCCCAACGTACAAAAACTTCAAATAATATCTCGTAATGTAGTAATAGATTTAAGTGTTCAAATTTTATTTAAGTGTATTAGTGTTGTGTATATTTGTTTCTTTGGAGAGGGAGTGGTGCTTCGGGGTTGGGTGGAACGATATGTCACTGACATAATCGTGGTGGGAACACCCTGCTTATCCGGAGGGAGACAATTGGGAGTGGCGCTCCGGGGCGTAGGGTGGTGAGACGATATGGCCCTAAAAGAGCCGTGGTGGAAACACTCCGTTGAGCCGGGTGGGAAGTCGTTGGTTTAATAAATTAGGTAAGGTAGGTAATGTTTGGTTTAGGCCCCAACGTACAAAAACTTCAAATAATATCTCGTAATGTAGTAATAGATTTAAGTGTTCAAATTTTATTTAAGTGTATTGGTGTTGTGTATATTTGTTTCATTGGAGAGGGAATGGTGCTTCGGGGTTGGGTGGAACGATATGTCACTGACATAATCGTGGTGGGAACACCCTGCTTATCCGGAGGGAGACAATTGGGAGTGGCGCTCCGGGGCGTAGGGTGGGACGATATGGCCCTAAAAGAGCCGTGGTGGAAACACTCCGTTGAGCCGGGTGGGAAGTCGTTGGTTTAATAAAATAGGTAGGGTAGGTAATGTTTGGTTTAGGCCCCAACGTACAAAAACTTCAAATAATATCTCGTAATGTAGTAAGATTTAAGTGTTCAAATTTTATTTAATTGTATTAGTGTTGTGTATATTTGTTTCATTGGAGAGGGAGTGGTGCTTCGGGGTTGGGTGGAACGATATGTCACTGACATAATCGTGGTGGGAACACCCTGATTATCCGGAGGGAGACAATTGGGAGTGGCGCTCCGGGGCGTAGGGTGGGACGATATGGCCCTAAAAGAGCCGTGGTGGAAACACTCCGTTGAGCCGGGTGGGAAGTCGTTGGTTTAATAAATTAGGTAAGGTATGTAATGTTTGGTTTAGGCCCCAACGTACAAAAACTTCAAATAATATCTCGTAATGTAGTAAGATTTAAGTGTTCAAATTTCATTTAAGTGTATTAGTGTTGTGTATATTTGTTTCATTGGAGAGGGAGTGGTGCTTCGGGGTTGGGTGGAACGATATGTCACTGACATAATCGTGGTGGGAACACCCCGATTATCCGGAGGGAGACAATTGGGAGTGGCGCTCCGGGGCGTAGGGTGGTGGAACGATATGGCCCTAAAAGAGCCGTGGTGGAAACACTCCGTTGAGCCGGGTGGGAAGTCGTTGGTTTAATAAATTAGGTAAGGTAGGTAATGTTTGGTTTAGGCCCCAACGTACAAAAATTTCAAATAATATCTCGTAATGTAGTAATAGATTTAAGTGTTCAAATTTTATTTAAGTGTATTGGTGTTGTGTATATTTGTTTCATTGGAGAGGGAGTGGTGCTTCGGGGTTGGGTGGAACGATATGTCACTGACATAATCGTGGTGGGAACACCCCGATTATCCGGAGGGAGACAATTGGGAGTGGCGCTCCGGGGCGTAGGGTGGTGGGACGATATGGCCCTAAAAGAGCTGTGGTGGAAACACTCCGTTGAGCCGGGTGGGAAGTCGTTGGTTTAATAAATTAGGTAAGGTAGGTAATGTTTGGTTTAGGCCCCAACGTACAAAAACTTCAAATAATATCTCGTAATGTAGTAATAGATTTAAGTGTTCAAATTTTATTTAAGTGTATTAGTGTTGTGTATATTTGTTTCATTGGAGAGGGAGTGGTGCTTCGGGGTTGGGTGGAACGATATGTCACTGACATAATCGTGGTGGGAACACCCTGATTATCCGGAGAGAGACAATTGGGAGTGGCGCTCCGGGGCGTAGGGTGGGACGATATGGCCCTAAAAGAGCCGTGGTGGAAACACTCCGTTGAGCCGGGTGGGAAGTCGTTGGTTTAATAAATTAGGTAAGGTAGGTAATGTTTGGTTTAGGCCCCAACGTACAAAAACTTCAAATAATATCTCGTAATGTAGTAAGATTTAAGTGTTCAAATTTTATTTAATTGTATTAGTGTTGTGTATATTTGTTTCATTGGAGAGGGAGTGGTGCTTCGGGGTTGGGTGGAACGATATGTCACTGACATAATCGTGGTGGGAACACCCCGATTATCCGGAGGGAGACAATTGGGAGTGGCGCTCCGGGGCGTAGGGTGGGACGATATGGCCCTAAAAGAGCCGTGGTGGAAACACTCCGTTGAGCCGGGTGGGAAGTCGTTGGTTTAATAAATTAGGTAAGGTAGGTAATGTTTGGTTTAGGCCCCAACGTACAAAAACTTCAAATAATATCTCGTAATGTAGTAATAGATTTAAGTGTTCAAATTTTATTTAAGTGTATTAGTGTTGTGTATATTTGTTTCTTTGGAGAGGGAGTGGTGCTTCGGGGTTGGGTGGAACGATATGTCACTGACATAATCGTGGTGGGAACACCCTGCTTATCCGGAGGGAGACAATTGGGAGTGGCGCTCCGGGGCGTAGGGTGGTGGGACGATATGGCCCTAAAAGAGCCGTGGTGGAAACACTCCGTTGAGCCGGGTGGGAAGTCGTTGGTTTAATAAATTAGGTAAGGTAGGTAATGTTTGGTTTAGGCCCCAACGTACAAAAACTTCAAATAATATCTCGTAATGTAGTAATAGATTTAAGTGTTCAAATTTTATTTAAGTGTATTGGTGTTGTGTATATTTGTTTCATTGGAGAGGGAATGGTGCTTCGGGGTTGGGTGGAACGATATGTCACTGACATAATCGTGGTGGGAACACCCTGCTTATCCGGAGGGAGACAATTGGGAGTGGCGCTCCGGGGCGTAGGGTGGGACGATATGGCCCTAAAAGAGCCGTGGTGGAAACACTCCGTTGAGCCGGGTGGGAAGTCGTTGGTTTAATAAAATAGGTAGGGTAGGTAATGTTTGGTTTAGGCCCCAACGTACAAAAACTTCAAATAATATCTCGTAATGTAGTAAGATTTAAGTGTTCAAATTTTATTTAATTGTATTAGTGTTGTGTATATTTGTTTCATTGGAGAGGGAGTGGTGCTTCGGGGTTGGGTGGAACGATATGTCACTGACATAATCGTGGTGGGAACACCCCGATTATCCGGAGGGAGACAATTGGGAGTGGCGCTCCGGGGCGTAGGGTGGTGGGACGATATGGCCCTAAAAGAGCCGTGGTGGAAACACTCCGTTGAGCCGGGTGGGAAGTCGTTGGTTTAATAAATTAGGTAAGGTAGGTAATGTTTGGTTTAGGCCCCAACGTACAAAAACTTCAAATAATATCTCGTAATGTAGTAAGATTTAAGTGTTCAAATTTTATTTAAGTGTATTAGTGTTGTGTATATTTGTTTCATTGGAGAGGGAGTGGTGCTTCGGGGTTGGGTGGAACGATATGTCACTGACATAATCGTGGTGGGAACACCCCGATTATCCGGAGGGAGACAATTGGGAGTGGCGCTCCGGGGCGTAGGGTGGGACGATATGGCCCTAAAAGAGCCGTGGTGGAAACACTCCGTTGAGCCGGGTGGGAAGTCGTTGGTTTAATAAATTAGGTAAGGTAGGTAATGTTTGGTTTAGGCCCCAACGTACAAAAACTTCAAATAATATCTCGTAATGTAGTAATAGATTTAATTGTTCAAATTTTATTTAAGTGTATTAGTGTTGTGTATATTTGTTTCTTTGGAGAGGGAGTGGTGCTTCGGGGTTGGGTGGAACGATATGTCACTGACATAATCGTGGTGGGAACACCCTGCTTATCCGGAGGGAGACAATTGGGAGTGGCGCTCCGGGGCGTAGGGTGGTGGGACGATATGGCCCTAAAAGAGCCGTGGTGGAAACACTCCGTTGAGCCGGGTGGGAAGTCGTTGGTTTAATAAATTAGGTAAGGTAGGTAATGTTTGGTTAAGGCCCCAACGTACAAAAACTTCAAATAATATCTCGTAATGTAGTAATAGATTTAAGTGTTCAAATTTTATTTAAGTGTATTGGTGTTGTGTATATTTGTTTCATTGGAGAGGGAGTGGTGCTTCGGGGTTGGGTGGAACGATATGTCACTGACATAATCGTGGTGGGAACACCCTGCTTATCCGGAGGGAGACAATTGGGAGTGGCGCTCCGGGGCGTAGGGTGGGACGATATGGCCCTAAAAGAGCCGTGGTGGAAACACTCCGTTGAGCCGGGTGGGAAGTCGTTGGTTTAATAAATTAGGTAAGGTAGGTAATGTTTGGTTTAGGCCCCAACGTACAAAAACTTCAAATAATATCTCGTAATGTAGTAATAGATTTAAGTGTTCAAATTTTATTTAAGTGTATTAGTGTTGTGTATATTTGTTTCTTTGGAGAGGGAGTGGTGCTTCGGGGTTGGGTGGAACGATATGTCACTGACATAATCGTGGTGGGAACACCCTGCTTATCCGGAGGGAGACAATTGGGAGTGGCGCTCCGGGGCGTAGGGTGGTGGGACGATATGGCCCTAAAAGAGCCGTGGTGGAAACACTCCGTTGAGCCGGGTGGGAAGTCGTTGGTTTAATAAATTAGGTAAGGTAGGTAATGTTTGGTTTAGGCCCCAACGTACAAAAACTTCAAATAATATCTCGTAATGTAGTAATAGATTTAAGTGTTCAAATTTTATTTAAGTGTATTGGTGTTGTGTATATTTGTTTCATTGGAGAGGGAATGGTGCTTCGGGGTTGGGTGGAACGATATGTCACTGACATAATCGTGGTGGGAACACCCTGCTTATCCGGAGGGAGACAATTGGGAGTGGCGCTCCGGGGCGTAGGGTGGGACGATATGGCCCTAAAAGAGCCGTGGTGGAAACACTCCGTTGAGCCGGGTGGGAAGTCGTTGGTTTAATAAAATAGGTAGGGTAGGTAATGTTTGGTTTAGGCCCCAACGTACAAAAACTTCAAATAATATCTCGTAATGTAGTAAGATTTAAGTGTTCAAATTTTATTTAATTGTATTAGTGTTGTGTATATTTGTTTCATTGGAGAGGGAGTGGTGCTTCGGGGTTGGGTGGAACGATATGTCACTGACATAATCGTGGTGGGAACACCCCGATTATCCGGAGGGAGACAATTGGGAGTGGCGCTCCGGGGCGTAGGGTGGTGGGACGATATGGCCCTAAAAGAGCCGTGGTGGAAACACTCCGTTGAGCCGGGTGGGAAGTCGTTGGTTTAATAAATTAGGTAAGGTAGGTAATGTTTGGTTTAGGCCCCAACGTACAAAAACTTCAAATAATATCTCGTAATGTAGTAAGATTTAAGTGTTCAAATTTTATTTAAGTGTATTAGTGTTGTGTATATTTGTTTCATTGGAGAGGGAGTGGTGCTTCGGGGTTGGGTGGAACGATATGTCACTGACATAATCGTGGTGGGAACACCCTGATTATCCGGAGGGAGACAATTGGGAGTGGCGCTCCGGGGCGTAGGGTGGGACGATATGGCCCTAAAAGAGCCGTGGTGGAAACACTCCGTTGAGCCGGGTGGGAAGTCGTTGGTTTAATAAATTAGGTAGGGTAGGTAATGTTTGGTTTAGGCCCCAACGTACAAAAACTTCAAATAATATCTCGTAATGTAGTAAGATTTAAGTGTTCAAATTTTATTTAAGTGTATTAGTGTTGTGTATATTTGTTTCATTGGAGAGGGAGTGGTGCTTCGGGGTTGGGTGGAACGATATGTCACTGACATAATCGTGGTGGGAACACCCCGATTATCCGGAGGGAGACAATTGGGAGTTGCGCTCCGGGGCGTAGGGTGGTGGGACGATATGGCCCTAAAAGAGCTGTGGTGGAAACACTCCGTTGAGCCGGGTGGGAAGTCGTTGGTTTAATAAATTAGGTAAGGTAGGTAATGTTTGGTTTAGGCCCCAACGTACAAAAACTTCAAATAATATCTCGTAATGTAGTAATAGATTTAAGTGTTCAAATTTTATTTAAGTGTATTGGTGTTGTGTATATTTGTTTCATTGGAGAGGGAGTGGTGCTTCGGGGTTGGGTGGAACGATATGTCACTGACATAATCGTGGTGGGAACACCCCGATTATCCGGAGGGAGACAATTGGGAGTGGCGCTCCGGGGCGTAGTGTGGTGGGACGATATGACCCTAAAAGAGCCGTGGTGGAAACACTCCGTTGAGCCGGGTGGGAAGTCGTTGGTTTAATAAATTAGGTAAGGTAGGTAATGTTTGGTTTAGGCCCCAACGTACAAAAACTTCAAATAATATCTCGTAATGTAGTAAGATTTAAGTGTTCAAATTTTATTTAAGTGTATTAGTGTTGTGTATATTTGTTTCATTGGAGAGGGAGTGGTGCTTCGGGGTTGGGTGGAACGATATGTCACTGACATAATCGTGGTGGGAACACCCTGATTATCCGGAGGGAGACAATTGGGAGTGGCGCTCCGGGGCGTAGGGTGGGACGATATGGCCCTAAAAGAGCCGTGGTGGAAACACTCCGTTGAGCCGGGTGGGAAGTCGTTGGTTTAATAAATTAGGTAAGGTAGGTAATGTTTGGTTTAGGCCCCAACGTACAAAAACTTCAAATAATATCTCGTAATGTAGTAATAGATTTAAGTGTTCAAATTTTATTTAAGTGTATTAGTGTTGTGTATATTTGTTTCTTTGGAGAGGGAGTGGTGCTTCGGGGTTGGGTGGAACGATATGTCACTGACATAATCGTGGTGGGAACACCCTGCTTATCCGGAGGGAGACAATTGGGAGTGGCGCTCCGGGGCGTAGGGTGGTGGGACGATATGGCCCTAAAAGAGCCGTGGTGGAAACACTCCGTTGAGCCGGGTGGGAAGTCGTTGGTTTAATAAATTAGGTAAGGTAGGTAATGTTTGGTTTAGGCCCCAACGTACAAAAACTTCAAATAATATCTCGTAATGTAGTAATAGATTTAAGTGTTCAAATTTTATTTAAGTGTATTGGTGTTGTGTATATTTGTTTCATTGGAGAGGGAGTGGTGCTTCGGGGTTGGGTGGAACGATATGTCACTGACATAATCGTGGTGGGAACACCCCGATTATCCGGAGGGAGACAATTGGGAGTGGCGCTCCGGGGCGTAGGGTGGTGGGACGATATGGCCCTAAAAGAGCTGTGGTGGAAACACTCCGTTGAGCCGGGTGGGAAGTCGTTGGTTTAATAAATTAGGTAAGGTAGGTAATGTTTGGTTTAGGCCCCAACGTACAAAAACTTCAAATAATATCTCGTAATGTAGTAATAGATTTAAGTGTTCAAATTTTATTTAAGTGTATTAGTGTTGTGTATATTTGTTTCATTGGAGAGGGAGTGGTGCTTCGGGGTTGGGTGGAACGATATGTCACTGACATAATCGTGGTGGGAACACCCTGCTTATCCGGAGGGAGACAATTGGGAGTGGCGCTCCGGGGCGTAGGGTGGGACGATATGGCCCTAAAAGAGCCGTGGTGGAAACACTCCGTTGAGCCGGGTGGGAAGTCGTTGGTTTAATAAATTAGGTAAGGTAGGTAATGTTTGGTTTAGGCCCCAACGTACAAAAACTTCAAATAATATCTCGTAATGTAGTAAGATTTAAGTGTTCAAATTTTATTTAAGTGTATTGGTGTTGTGTATATTTGTTTCATTGGAGAGGGAGTGGTGCTTCGGGGTTGGGTGGAACGATATGTCACTGACATAATCGTGGTGGGAACACCCCGA
The DNA here is from genome assembly GCA_963932185.1 of Troglohyphantes excavatus. NCBI lineage: Eukaryota > Metazoa > Arthropoda > Arachnida > Araneae > Linyphiidae > Troglohyphantes > Troglohyphantes excavatus. Next base: position 42,234,863 of record OZ010667.1, on the reverse strand, counting down.
TTATCCGGAGGGAGACAATTGGGAGTGGCGCTCCGGGGCGTAGGGTGGTGGGACGATATGGCCCTAAAAGAGCCGTGGTGGAAACACTCCGTTGAGCCGGGTGGGAAGTCGTTGGTTTAATAAATTAGGTAAGGTAGGTAATGTTTGGTTTAGGCCCCAACGTACAAAAACTTCAAATAATATCTCGTAATGTAGTAAGATTTAAGTGTTCAAATTTTATTTAAGTGTATTAGTGTTGTGTATATTTGTTTCATTGGAGAGGGAGTGGTGCTTCGGGGTTGGGTGGAACGATATGTCACTGACATAATCGTGGTGGGAACACCCTGATTATCCGGAGGGAGACAATTGGGAGTGGCGCTCCGGGGCGTAGGGTGGGACGATATGGCCCTAAAAGAGCCGTGGTGGAAACACTCCGTTGAGCCGGGTGGGAAGTCGTTGGTTTAATAAATTAGGTAGGGTAGGTAATGTTTGGTTTAGGCCCCAACGTACAAAAACTTCAAATAATATCTCGTAATGTAGTAAGATTTAAGTGTTCAAATTTTATTTAAGTGTATTAGTGTTGTGTATATTTGTTTCATTGGAGAGGGAGTGGTGCTTCGGGGTTGGGTGGAACGATATGTCACTGACATAATCGTGGTGGGAACACCCCGATTATCCGGAGGGAGACAATTGGGAGTTGCGCTCCGGGGCGTAGGGTGGTGGGACTATATGGCCCTAAAAGAGCTGTGGTGGAAACAATCCGTTGAGCCGGGTGGGAAGTCGTTGGTTTAATAAATTAGGTAAGGTAGGTAATGTTTGGTTTAGGCCCCAACGTACAAAAACTTCAAATAATATCTCGTAATGTAGTAATAGATTTAAGTGTTCAAATTTTATTTAAGTGTATTGGTGTTGTGTATATTTGTTTCATTGGAGAGGGAGTGGTGCTTCGGGGTTGGGTGGAACGATATGTCACTGACATAATCGTGGTGGGAACACCCCGATTATCCGGAGGGAGACAATTGGGAGTGGCGCTCCGGGGCGTAGGGTGGTGGGACGATATGGCCCTAAAAGAGTCGTGGTGGAAACACTCCGTTGAGCCGGGTGGGAAGTCGTTGGTTTAATAAATTAGGTAAGGTAGGTAAATGTTTGGTTTAGGCCCCAACGTACAAAAACTTCAAATAATATCTCGTAATGTAGTAAGATTTAAGTGTTCAAATTTTATTTAAGTGTATTGGTGTTGTGTATATTTGTTTCATTGGAGAGGGAGTGGTGCTTCGGGGTTGGGTGGAACGATATGTCACTGACATAATCGTGGTGAAAACACCCTGATTATCCGGAGGGAGACAATTGGGAGTGGCGCTCCGGGGCGTAGGGTGGGACGATATGGCCCTAAAAGAGCCGTGGTGGAAACACTCCGTTGAGCCGGGTGGGAAGTCGTTGGTTTAATAAATTAGGTAAGGTAGGTAATGTTTGGTTTAGGCCCCAACGTACAAAAACTTCAAATAATATCTCGTAATGTAGTAAGATTTAAGTGTTCAAATTTTATTTAAGTGTATTAGTGTTGTGTATATTTGTTTCATTGGAGAGGGAGTGGTGCTTCGAGGTTGGGTGGAACGATATGTCACTGACATAATCGTGGTGGGAACACCCCGATTAACCGGAGGGAGACAATTGGGAGTGGCGCTCCGGGGCGTAGGGTGGTGGGACGATATGGCCCTAAAAGAGCCGTGGTGGAAACACTCCGTTGAGCCGGGTGGGAAGTCGTTGGTTTAATAAATTAGGTAAGGTAGGTAATGTTTGGTTTAGGCCCCAACGTACAAAAACTTCAAATAATATCTCGTAATGTAGTAATAGATTTAAGTGTTCAAATTTTATTTAAGTGTATTGGTGTTGTGTATATTTGTTTCATTGGAGAGGGAGTGGTGCTTCGGGGTTGGGTGGAACGATATGTCACTGACATAATCGTGGTGGGAACACCCTGATTATCCGGAGGGAGACAATTGGGAGTGGCGCTCCGGGGCGTAGGGTGGGACGATATGGCTCTAAAAGAGCCGTGGTGGAAACACTCCGTTGAGCCGGGTGGGAAGTCGTTGGTTTAATAAATTAGGTAGGGTAGGTAATGTTTGGTTTAGGCCCCAACGTACAAAAACTTCAAATAATATCTCGTAATGTAGTAAGATTTAAGTGTTCAAATTTTATTTAAGTGTATTAGTGTTGTGTATATTTGTTTTATTGGAGAGGGAGTGGTGCTTCGGGGTTGGGTGGAACGATATGTCACTGACATAATCGTGGTGGGAACACCCTGATTATCCGGAGGGAGACAATTGGGAGTGGCGCTCCGGGGCGTAGGGTGGGACGATATGGCCCTAAAAGAGCCGTGGTGGAAACACTCCGTTGAGCCGGGTGGGAAGTCGTTGGTTTAATAAAATAGGTAGGGTAGGTAATGTTTGGTTTAGGCCCCAACGTACAAAAACTTCAAATAATATCTCGTAATGTAGTAAGATTTAAGTGTTCAAATTTTATTTAAGTGTATTAGTGTTGTGTATATTTGTTTCATTGGAGAGGGAGTGGTGCTTCGGGGTTGGGTGGAACGATATGTCACTGACATAATCGTGGTGGGAACACCCCGATTATCCGGAGGGAGACAATTGGGAGTGGCGCTCCGGGGCGTAGGGTGGTGGGACGATATGGCCCTAAAAGAGCCGTGGTGGAAACACTCCGTTGAGCCGGGTGGGAAGTCGTTGGTTTAATAAATTAGGTAAGGTAGGTAATGTTTGGTTAAGGCCCCAACGTACAAAAACTTCAAAAATAATATCTCGTAATGTAGTAATAGATTTAAGTGTTCAAATTTTATTTAAGTGTATTGGTGTTGTGTATATTTGTTTCATTGGAGAGGGAGTGGTGCTTCGGGGTTGGGTGGAACGATATGTCACTGACATAATCGTGGTGGGAACACCCCGATTATCCGGAGGGAGACAATTGGGAGTGGCGCTCCGGGGCGTAGGGTGGTGGGACGATATGGCCCTAAAAGAGCCGTGGTGGAAACACTCCGTTGAGCCGGGTGGGAAGTCGTTGGTTTAATAAATTAGGTAAGGTAGGTAATGTTTGGTTTACGCCCCAACGTACAAAAACTTCAAATAATATCTCGTAATGTAGTAAGATTTAAGTGTTCAAATTTTATTTAAGTGTATTAGTGTTGTGTATATTTGTTTCATTGGAGAGGGAGTGGTGCTTCGGGGTTGGGTGGAACGATATGTCACTGACATAATCGTGGTGGGAACACCCCGATTATCCGGAGGGAGACAATTGGGAGTGGCGCTCCGGGGCGTAGGGTGGTGGGACGATATGGCCCTAAAAGAGTCGTGGTGGAAACACTCCGTTGAGCCGGGTGGGAAGTCGTTGGTTTAATAAATTAGGTAAGGTAGGTAATGTTTGGTTTAGGCCCCAACGTACAAAAACTTCAAATAATATCTCGTAATGTAGTAAGATTTAAGTGTTCAAATTTTATTTAAGTGTATTGGTGTTGTGTATATTTGTTTCATTGGAGAGGGAGTGGTGCTTCGGGGTTGGGTGGAACGATATGTCACTCACATAATCGTGGTGGGAACACCCTGATTATCCGGAGGGAGACAATTGGGAGTGGCGCTCCGGGGCGTAGGGTTGGACGATATGGCCCTAAAAGAGCCGTGGTGGAAACACTCCGTTGAGCCGGGTGGGAAGTCGTTGGTTTAATAAATTAGGTAAGGTAGGTAATGTTTGGTTTAGGCCCCAACGTACAAAAACTTCAAATAATATCTCGTAATGTAGTAAGATTTAAGTGTTCAAATTTTATTTAAGTGTATTAGTGTTGTGTATATTTGTTTCATTGGAGAGGGAGTGGTGCTTCGGGGTTGGGTGGAACGATATGTCACTGACATAATCGTGGTGGGAACACCCCGATTAACCGGAGGGAGACAATTGGGAGTGGCGCTCCGGGGCGTAGGGTGGTGGGACGATATGGCCCTAAAAGAGCCGTGGTGGAAACACTCCGTTGAGCCGGGTGGGAAGTCGTTGGTTTAATAAATTAGGTAAGGTAGGTAATGTTTGGTTTAGGCCCCAACGTACAAAAACTTCAAATAATATCTCGTAATGTAGTAATAGATTTAAGTGTTCAAATTTTATTTAAGTGTATTGGTGTTGTGTATATTTGTTTCATTGGAGAGGGAGTGGTGCTTCGGGGTTGGGTGGAACGATATGTCACTGACATAATCGTGGTGGGAACACCCTGATTATCCGGAGGGAGACAATTGGGAGTGGCGCTCCGGGGCGTAGGGTGGGACGATATGGCCCTAAAAGAGCCGTGGTGGAAACACTCCGTTGAGCCGGGTGGGAAGTCGTTGGTTTAATAAAATAGGTAGGGTAGGTAATGTTTGGTTTAGGCCCCAACGTACAAAAACTTCAAATAATATCTCGTAATGTAGTAAGATTTAAGTGTTCAAATTTTATTTAAGTGTATTAGTGTTGTGTATATTTGTTTCATTGGAGAGGGAGTGGTGCTTCGGGGTTGGGTGGAACGATATGTCACTGACATAATCGTGGTGGGAACACCCCGATTATCCGGAGGGAGACAATTGGGAGTGGCGCTCCGGGGCGTAGGGTGGTGGGACGATATGGCCCTAAAAGAGCCGTGGTGGAAACACTCCGTTGAGCCGGGTGGGAAGTCGTTGGTTTAATAAATTAGGTAAGGTAGGTAATGTTTGGTTTAGGCCCCAACGTACAAAAACTTCAAAAATAATATCTCGTAATGTAGTAATAGATTTAAGTGTTCAAATTTTATTTAAGTGTATTGGTGTTGTGTATATTTGTTTCATTGGAGAGGGAGTGGTGCTTCGGGGTTGGGTGGAACGATATGTCACTGACATAATCGTGGTGGGAACACCCTGATTATCCGGAGGGAGACAATTGGGAGTGGCGCTCCGGGGCGTAGGGTGGGACGATATGGCCCTAAAAGAGCCGTGGTGGAAACACTCCGTTGAGCCGGGTGGGAAGTCGTTGGTTTAATAAATTAGGTAGGGTAGGTAATGTTTGGTTTAGGCCCCAACGTACAAAAACTTCAAATAATATCTCGTAATGTAGTAAGATTTAAGTGTTCAAATTTTATTTAAGTGTATTAGTGTTGTGTATATTTGTTTCATTGGAGAGGGAGTGGTGCTTCGGGGTTGGGTGGAACGATATGTCACTGACATAATCGTGGTGGGAACACCCCGATTATCCGGAGGGAGACAATTGGGAGTGGCGCTCCGGGGCGTAGGGTGGTGGGACGATATGGCCCTAAAAGAGCCGTGGTGGAAACACTCCGTTGAGCCGGGTGGGAAGTCGTTGGTTTAATAAATTAGGTAAGGTAGGTAATGTTTGGTTTAGGCCCCAACGTACAAAAACTTCAAATAATATCTCGTAATGTAGTAATAGATTTAAGTGTTCAAATTTTATTTAAGTGTATTGGTGTTGTGTATATTTGTTTCATTGGAGAGGGAGTGGTGCTTCGGGGTTGGGTGGAACGATATGTCACTGACATAATCGTGGTGGGAACACCCTGATTATCCGGAGGGAGACAATTGGGAGTGGCGCTCCGGGGCGTAGGGTGGGACGATATGGCCCTAAAAGAGCCGTGGTGGAAACACTCCGTTGAGCCGGGTGGGAAGTCGTTGGTTTAATAAAATAGGTAGGGTAGGTAATGTTTGGTTTAGGCCCCAACGTACAAAAACTTCAAATAATATCTCGTAATGTAGTAAGATTTAAGTGTTCAAATTTTATTTAAGTGTATTAGTGTTGTGTATATTTGTTTCATTGGAGAGGGAGTGGTGCTTCGGGGTTGGGTGGAACGATATGTCACTGACATAATCGTGGTGGGAACACCCCGATTATCCGGAGGGAGACAATTGGGAGTGGCGCTCCGGGGCGTAGGGTGGTGGGACGATATGGCCCTAAAAGAGCCGTGGTGGAAACACTCCGTTGAGCCGGGTGGGAAGTCGTTGGTTTAATAAATTAGGTAAGGTAGGTAATGTTTGGTTTAGGCCCCAACGTACAAAAACTTCAAAAATAATATCTCGTAATGTAGTAATAGATTTAAGTGTTCAAATTTTATTTAAGTGTATTGGTGTTGTGTATATTTGTTTCATTGGAGAGGGAGTGGTGCTTCGGGGTTGGGTGGAACGATATGTCACTGACATAATCGTGGTGGGAACACCCTGATTATCCGGAGGGAGACAATTGGGAGTGGCGCTCCGGGGCGTAGGGTGGGACGATATGGCCCTAAAAGAGCCGTGGTGGAAACACTCCGTTGAGCCGGGTGGGAAGTCGTTGGTTTAATAAATTAGGTAGGGTAGGTAATGTTTGGTTTAGGCCCCAACGTACAAAAACTTCAAATAATATCTCGTAATGTAGTAAGATTTAAGTGTTCAAATTTTATTTAAGTGTATTAGTGTTGTGTATATTTGTTTCATTGGAGAGGGAGTGGTGCTTCGGGGTTGGGTGGAACGATATGTCACTGACATAATCGTGGTGGGAACACCCCGATTATCCGGAGGGAGACAATTGGGAGTGGCGCTCCGGGGCGTAGGGTGGTGGGACGATATGGCCCTAAAAGAGCCGTGGTGGAAACACTCCGTTGAGCCGGGTGGGAAGTCGTTGGTTTAATAAATTAGGTAAGGTAGGTAATGTTTGGTTTAGGCCCCAACGTACAAAAACTTCAAATAATATCTCGTAATGTAGTAATAGATTTAAGTGTTCAAATTTTATTTAAGTGTATTGGTGTTGTGTATATTTGTTTCATTGGAGAGGGAGTGGTGCTTCGGGGTTGGGTGGAACGATATGTCACTGACATAATCGTGGTGGGAACACCCCGATTATCCGGAGGGAGACAATTGGGAGTGGCGCTCCGGGGCGTAGGGTGGTGGGACGATATGGCCCTAAAAGAGCCGTGGTGGAAACACTCCGTTGAGCCGGGTGGGAAGTCGTTGGTTTAATAAATTAGGTAAGGTAGGTAATGTTTGGTTTACGCCCCAACGTACAAAAACTTCAAATAATATCTCGTAATGTAGTAAGATTTAAGTGTTCAAATTTTATTTAAGTGTATTAGTGTTGTGTATATTTGTTTCATTGGAGAGGGAGTGGTGCTTCGGGGTTGGGTGGAACGATATGTCACTGACATAATCGTGGTGGGAACACCCCGATTATCCGGAGGGAGACAATTGGGAGTGGCGCTCCGGGGCGTAGGGTGGTGGGACGATATGGCCCTAAAAGAGCCGTGGTGGAAACACTCCGTTGAGCCGGGTGGGAAGTCGTTGGTTTAATAAATTAGGTAAGGTACGTAATGTTTGGTTTAGGCCCCAACGTACAAAAACTTCAAATAATATCTCGTAATGTAGTAATAGATTTAAGTGTTCAAATTTTATTTAAGTGTATTGGTGTTGTGTATATTTGTTTCATTGGAGAGGGAGTGGTGCTTCGGGGTTGGGTGGAACGATATGTCACTGACATAATCGTGGTGGGAACACCCCGATTATCCGGAGGGAGACAATTGGGAGTGGCGCTCCGGGGCGTAGGGTGGGACGATATGGCCCTAAAAGAGCCGTGGAGGAAACTCTCCGTTGAGCAGGGTGGGAAGTCGTGTGTTTAATAAATTAGTTAAGGTAGGTAATGTTTGGTTTACGCCCCAACGTACAAAAACTTCAAATAATATCTCGTAATGTAGTAAGATTTAAGTGTTCAAATTTTATTTAAGTGTATTAGTGTTGTGTATATTTGTTTCATTGGAGAGGGAGTGGTGCTTCGGGGTTGGGTGGAACGATATGTCACTGACATAATCGTGGTGGGAACACCCCGATTATCCGGAGGGAGACAATTGGGAGTGGCGCTCCGGGGCGTAGGGTGGTGGGACGATATGGCCCTAAAAGAGCTGTGGTGGAAACACTCCGTTGAGCCGGGTGGGAAGTCGTTGGTTTAATAAATTAGGTAAGGTAGGTAATGTTTGGTTTAGGCCCCAACGTACAAAAACTTCAAATAATATCTCGTAATGTAGTGATAGATTTAAGTGTTCAAATTTTATTTAAGTGTATTGGTGTTGTGTATATTTGTTTCATTGGAGAGGGAGTGGTGCTTCGGGGTTGGGTGGAACGATATGTCACTGACATAATCGTGGTGGGAACACCCTGATTATCCGGAGGGAGACAATTGGGAGTGGCGCTCCGGGGCGTAGGGTGGGACGATATGGCCCTAAAAGAGCCGTGGTGGAAACACTCCGTTGAGCCGGGTGGGAAGTCGTTGGTTTAATAAAATAGGTAGGGTAGGTAATGTTTGGTTTAGGCCCCAACGTACAAAAACTTCAAATAATATCTCGTAATGTAGTAAGATTTAAGTGTTCAAATTTTATTTAAGTGTATTAGTGTTGTGTATATTTGTTTCATTGGAGAGGGAGTGGTGCTTCGGGGTTGGGTGGAACGATATGTCACTGACATAATCGTGGTGGGAACACCCCGATTATCCGGAGGGAGACAATTGGGAGTGGCGCTCCGGGGCGTAGGGTGGTGGGACGATATGGCCCTAAAAGAGCCGTGGTGGAAACACTCCGTTGAGCCGGGTGGGAAGTCGTTGGTTTAATAAATTAGGTAAGGTAGGTAATGTTTGGTTTAGGCCCCAACGTACAAAAACTTCAAATAATATCTCGTAATGTAGTAATAGATTTAAGTGTTCAAATTTTATTTAAGTGTATTGGTGTTGTGTATATTTGTTTCATTGGAGAGGGAGTGGTGCTTCGGGGTTGGGTGGAACGATATGTCACTGACATAATCGTGGTGAGAACACCCCGATTATCCGGAAAGAGACAATTGGGAGTGGCGCTCCGGGGCGTAGGGTGGGACGATATGGCCCTAAAAGAGCCGTGGTGGAAACTCTCCGTTGAGCAGGGTGGGAAGTCGTGTGTTTAATAAATTAGGTAAGGTAGGTAATGTTTGGTTTACGCCCCAACGTACAAAAACTTTAAATAATATCTCGTAATGTAGTAAGATTTAAGTGTTCAAATTTTATTTAAGTGTATTAGTGTTGTGTATATTTGTTTCATTGGAGAGGGAGTGGTGCTTCGGGGTTGGGTGGAACGATATGTCACTGACATAATCGTGGTGGGAACACCCCGATTATCCGGAGGGAGACAATTGGGAGTGGCGCTCCGGGGCGTAGGGTGGTGGGACGATATGGCCCTAAAAGAGCTGTGGTGGAAACACTCCGTTGAGCCGGGTGGGAAGTCGTTGGTTTAATAAATTAGGTAAGGTAGGTAATGTTTGGTTTACGCCCCAACGTACAAAAACTTCAAATAATATCTCGTAATGTAGTAATAGATTTAAGTGTTCAAATTTTATTTAAGTGTATTGGTGTTGTGTATATTTGTTTCATTGGAGAGGTGGTGCTTCGGGGTTGGGTGGAACGATATGTCACTGACATAATCGTGGTGGGAACACCCCGATTATCCGGAGGGAGACAATTGGGAGTGGCGCTCCGGGGCGTAGGGTGGTGGGACGATATGGCCCTAAAAGAGCCGTGGTGGAAACACTCCGTTGAGCCGGGTGGGAAGTCGTTGGTTTAATAAATTAGGTAAGGTAGGTAATGTTTGGTTTACGCCCCAACGTACAAAAACTTCAAATAATATCTCGTAATGTAGTAATAGATTTAAGTGTTCAAATTTTATTTAAGTGTATTGGTGTTGTGTATATTTGTTTCATTGGAGAGGGAGTGGTGCTTCGGGGTTGGGTGGAACGATATGTCACTGACATAATCGTGGTGGGAACACCCCGATTATCCGGAGGGAGACAATTGGGAGTGGCGCTCCGGGGCGTAGGGTGGTGGGACGATATGGCCCTAAAAGAGCCGTGGTGGAAACACTCCGTTGAGCCGGATGGGAAGTCGTTGGTTTAATAAATTAGGTAAGGTAGGTAATGTTTGGTTTACGCCCCAACGTACAAAAACTTCAAATAATATCTCGTAATGTAGTAAGATTTAAGTGTTCAAATTTTATTTAAGTGTATTAGTGTTGTGTATATTTGTTTCATTGGAGAGGGAGTGGTGCTTCGGGGTTGGGTGGAACGATATGTCACTGACATAATCGTGGTGGGAACACCCCGATTATCCGGAGGGAGACAATTGGGAGTGGCGCTCCGGGGCGTAGGGTGGTGGGACGATATGGCCCTAAAAGAGCCGTGGTGGAAACACTCCGTTGAGCCGGGTGGGAAGTCGTTGGTTTAATAAATTAGGTAAGGTAGGTAATGTTTGGTTTAGGCCCCAACGTACAAAAACTTCAAATAATATCTCGTAATGTAGTAAGATTTAAGTGTTCAAATTTTATTTAAGTGTATTAGTGTTGTGTATATTTGTTTCATTGGAGAGGGAGTGGTGCTTCGGGGTTGGGTGGAACGATATGTCACTGACATAATCGTGGTGGGAACACCCCGATTATCCGGAGGGAGACAATTGGGAGTGGCGCTCCGGGGCGTAGGGTGGTGGGACGATATGGCCCTAAAAGAGCCGTGGTGGAAACACTCCGTTGAGCCGGGTGGGAAGTCGTTGGTTTAATAAATTAGGTAAGGTAGGTAATGTTTGGTTTACGCCCCAACGTACAAAAACTTCAAATAATATCTCGTAATGTAGTAAGATTTAAGTGTTCAAATTTTATTTAAGTGTATTAGTGTTGTGTATATTTGTTTCATTGGAGAGGGAGTGGTGCTTCGAGGTTGGGTGGAACGATATGTCACTGACATAATCGTGGTGGGAACACCCCGATTAACCGGAGGGAGACAATTGGGAGTGGCGCTCCGGGGCGTAGGGTGGTGGGACGATATGGCCCTAAAAGAGCCGTGGTGGAAACACTCCGTTGAGCCGGGTGGGAAGTCGTTGGTTTAATAAATTAGGTAAGGTAGGTAATGTTTGGTTTAGGCCCCAACGTACAAAAACTTCAAATAATATCTCGTAATGTAGTAATAGATTTAAGTGTTCAAATTTTATTTAAGTGTATTGGTGTTGTGTATATTTGTTTCATTGGAGAGGGAGTGGTGCTTCGGGGTTGGGTGGAACGATATGTCACTGACATAATCGTGGTGGGAACACCCTGATTATCCGGAGGGAGACAATTGGGAGTGGCGCTCCGGGGCGTAGGGTGGGACGATATGGCTCTAAAAGAGCCGTGGTGGAAACACTCCGTTGAGCCGGGTGGGAAGTCGTTGGTTTAATAAATTAGGTAGGGTAGGTAATGTTTGGTTTAGGCCCCAACGTACAAAAACTTCAAATAATATCTCGTAATGTAGTAAGATTTAAGTGTTCAAATTTTATTTAAGTGTATTAGTGTTGTGTATATTTGTTTCATTGGAGAGGGAGTGGTGCTTCGGGGTTGGGTGGAACGATATGTCACTGACATAATCGTGGTGGGAACACCCCGATTATCCGGAGGGAGACAATTGGGAGTGGCGCTCCGGGGCGTAGGGTGGTGGGACGATATGGCCCTAAAAGAGCCGTGGTGGAAACACTCCGTTGAGCCGGGTGGGAAGTCGTTGGTTTAATAAATTAGGTAAGGTAGGTAATGTTTGGTTTACGCCCCAACGTACAAAAACTTCAAATAATATCTCGTAATGTAGTAAGATTTAAGTGTTCAAATTTTATTTAAGTGTATTAGTGTTGTGTATATTTGTTTCATTGGAGAGGGAGTGGTGCTTCGAGGTTGGGTGGAACGATATGTCACTGACATAATCGTGGTGGGAAGACCCCGATTAACCGGAGGGAGACAATTGGGAGTGGCGCTCCGGGGCGTAGGGTGGTGGGACGATATGGCCCTAAAAGAGCCGTGGTGGAAACACTCCGTTGAGCCGGGTGGGAAGTCGTTGGTTTAATAAATTAGGTAAGGTAGGTAATGTTTGGTTTAGGCCCCAACGTACAAAAACTTCAAATAATATCTCGTAATGTAGTAATAGATTTAAGTGTTCAAATTTTATTTAAGTGTATTGGTGTTGTGTATATTTGTTTCATTGGAGAGGGAGTGGTGCTTCGGGGTTGGGTGGAACGATATGTCACTGACATAATCGTGGTGGGAACACCCTGATTATCCGGAGGGAGACAATTGGGAGTGGCGCTCCGGGGCGTAGGGTGGGACGATATGGCTCTAAAAGAGCCGTGGTGGAAACACTCCGTTGAGCCGGGTGGGAAGTCGTTGGTTTAATAAATTAGGTAGGGTAGGTAATGTTTGGTTTAGGCCCCAACGTACAAAAACTTCAAATAATATCTCGTAATGTAGTAAGATTTAAGTGTTCAAATTTTATTTAAGTGTATTAGTGTTGTGTATATTTGTTTTATTGGAGAGGGAGTGGTGCTTCGGGGTTGGGTGGAACGATATGTCACTGACATAATCGTGGTGGGAACACCCTGATTATCCGGAGGGAGACAATTGGGAGTGGCGCTCCGGGGCGTAGGGTGGGACGATATGGCCCTAAAAGAGCCGTGGTGGAAACACTCCGTTGAGCCGGGTGGGAAGTCGTTGGTTTAATAAAATAGGTAGGGTAGGTAATGTTTGGTTTAGGCCCCAACGTACAAAAACTTCAAATAATATCTCGTAATGTAGTAAGATTTAAGTGTTCAAATTTTATTTAAGTGTATTAGTGTTGTGTATATTTGTTTCATTGGAGAGGGAGTGGTGCTTCGGGGTTGGGTGGAACGATATGTCACTGACATAATCGTGGTGGGAACACCCCGATTATCCGGAGGGAGACAATTGGGAGTGGCGCTCCGGGGCGTAGGGTGGTGGGACGATATGGCCCTAAAAGAGCCGTGGTGGAAACACTCCGTTGAGCCGGGTGGGAAGTCGTTGGTTTAATAAATTAGGTAAGGTAGGTAATGTTTGGTTAAGGCCCCAACGTACAAAAACTTCAAAAATAATATCTCGTAATGTAGTAATAGATTTAAGTGTTCAAATTTTATTTAAGTGTATTGGTGTTGTGTATATTTGTTTCATTGGAGAGGGAGTGGTGCTTCGGGGTTGGGTGGAACGATATGTCACTGACATAATCGTGGTGGGAACACCCCGATTATCCGGAGGGAGACAATTGGGAGTGGCGCTCCGGGGCGTAGGGTGGTGGGACGATATGGCCCTAAAAGAGCCGTGGTGGAAACACTCCGTTGAGCCGGGTGGGAAGTCGTTGGTTTAATAAATTAGGTAAGGTAGGTAATGTTTGGTTTACGCCCCAACGTACAAAAACTTCAAATAATATCTCGTAATGTAGTAAGATTTAAGTGTTCAAATTTTATTTAAGTGTATTAGTGTTGTGTATATTTGTTTCATTGGAGAGGGAGTGGTGCTTCGGGGTTGGGTGGAACGATATGTCACTGACATAATCGTGGTGGGAACACCCCGATTATCCGGAGGGAGACAATTGGGAGTGGCGCTCCGGGGCGTAGGGTGGTGGGACGATATGGCCCTAAAAGAGCCGTGGTGGAAACACTCCGTTGAGCCGGGTGGGAAGTCGTTGGTTTAATAAATTAGGTAAGGTACGTAATGTTTGGTTTAGGCCCCAACGTACAAAAACTTCAAATAATATCTCGTAATGTAGTAATAGATTTAAGTGTTCAAATTTTATTTAAGTGTATTGGTGTTGTGTATATTTGTTTCATTGGAGAGGGAGTGGTGCTTCGGGGTTGGGTGGAACGATATGTCACTGACATAATCGTGGTGGGAACACCCCGATTATCCGGAGGGAGACAATTGGGAGTGGCGCTCCGGGGCGTAGGGTGGTGGGACGATATGGCCCTAAAAGAGTCGTGGTGGAAACACTCCGTTGAGCCGGGTGGGAAGTCGTTGGTTTAATAAATTAGGTAAGGTAGGTAATGTTTGGTTTAGGCCCCAACGTACAAAAACTTCAAATAATATCTCGTAATGTAGTAAGATTTAAGTGTTCAAATTTTATTTAAGTGTATTGGTGTTGTGTATATTTGTTTCATTGGAGAGGGAGTGGTGCTTCGGGGTTGGGTGGAACGATATGTCACTAACATAATCGTGGTGGGAACACCCTGATTATCCGGAGGGAGACAATTGGGAGTGGCGCTCCGGGGCGTAGGGTTGGACGATATGGCCCTAAAAGAGCCGTGGTGGAAACACTCCGTTGAGCCGGGTGGGAAGTCGTTGGTTTAATAAATTAGGTAAGGTAGGTAATGTTTGGTTTAGGCCCCAACGTACAAAAACTTCAAATAATATCTCGTAATGTAGTAAGATTTAAGTGTTCAAATTTTATTTAAGTGTATTAGTGTTGTGTATATTTGTTTCATTGGAGAGGGAGTGGTGCTTCGGGGTTGGGTGGAACGATATGTCACTGACATAATCGTGGTGGGAACACCCCGATTAACCGGAGGGAGACAATTGGGAGTGGCGCTCCGGGGCGTAGGGTGGTGGGACGATATGGCCCTAAAAGAGCCGTGGTGGAAACACTCCGTTGAGCCGGGTGGGAAGTCGTTGGTTTAATAAATTAGGTAAGGTAGGTAATGTTTGGTTTAGGCCCCAACGTACAAAAACTTCAAATAATATCTCGTAATGTAGTAATAGATTTAAGTGTTCAAATTTTATTTAAGTGTATTGGTGTTGTGTATATTTGTTTCATTGGAGAGGGAGTGGTGCTTCGGGGTTGGGTGGAACGATATGTCACTGACATAATCGTGGTGGGAACACCCTGATTATCCGGAGGGAGACAATTGGGAGTGGCGCTCCGGGGCGTAGGGTGGGACAATATGGCCCTAAAAGAGCCGTGGTGGAAACACTCCGTTGAGCCGGGTGGGAAGTCGTTGGTTTAATAAATTAGGTAGGGTAGGTAATGTTTGGTTTAGGCCCCAACGTACAAAAACTTCAAATAATATCTCGTAATGTAGTAAGATTTAAGTGTTCAAATTTTATTTAAGTGTATTAGTGTTGTGTATATTTGTTTCATTGGAGAGGGAGTGGTGCTTCGGGGTTGGGTGGAACGATATGTCACTGACATAATCGTGGTGGGAACACCCTGATTATCCGGAGGGAGACAATTGGGAGTGGCGCTCCGGGGCGTAGGGTGGGACGATATGGCCCTAAAAGAGCCGTGGTGGAAACACTCCGTTGAGCCGGGTGGGAAGTCGTTGGTTTAATAAAATTGGTAGGGTAGGTAATGTTTGGTTTAGGCCCCAACGTACAAAAACTTCAAAAATAATATCTCGTAATGTAGTAATAGATTTAAGTGTTCAAATTTTATTTAAGTGTATTGGTGTTGTGTATATTTGTTTCATTGGAGAGGGAGTGGTGCTTCGGGGTTGGGTGGAACGATATGTCACTGACATAATCGTGGTGGGAACACCCTGATTATCCGGAGGGAGACAATTGGGAGTGGCGCTCCGGGGCGTAGGGTGGGACGATATGGCCCTAAAAGAGCCGTGGTGGAAACACTCCGTTGAGCCGGGTGGGAAGTCGTTGGTTTAATAAATTAGGTAGGGTAGGTAATGTTTGGTTTAGGCCCCAACGTACAAAAACTTCAAATAATATCTCGTAATGTAGTAAGATTTAAGTGTTCAAATTTTATTTAAGTGTATTAGTGTTGTGTATATTTGTTTCATTGGAGAGGGAGTGGTGCTTCGGGGTTGGGTGGAACGATATGTCACTGACATAATCGTGGTGGGAACACCCCGATTATCCGGAGGGAGACAATTGGGAGTGGCGCTCCGGGGCGTAGGGTGGTGGGACGATATGGCCCTAAAAGAGCCGTGGTGGAAACACTCCGTTGAGCCGGGTGGGAAGTCGTTGGTTTAATAAATTAGGTAAGGTAGGTAATGTTTGGTTTAGGCCCCAACGTACAAAAACTTCAAATAATATCTCGTAATGTAGTAATAGATTTAAGTGTTCAAATTTTATTTAAGTGTATTGGTGTTGTGTATATTTGTTTCATTGGAGAGGGAGTGGTGCTTCGGGGTTGGGTGGAACGATATGTCACTGACATAATCGTGGTGGGAACACCCCGATTATCCGGAGGGAGACAATTGGGAGTGGCGCTCCGGGGCGTAGGGTGGTGGGACGATATGGCCCTAAAAGAGCCGTGGTGGAAACACTCCGTTGAGCCGGGTGGGAAGTCGTTGGTTTAATAAATTAGGTAAGGTAGGTAATGTTTGGTTTACGCCCCAACGTACAAAAACTTCAAATAATATCTCGTAATGTAGTAAGATTTAAGTGTTCAAATTTTATTTAAGTGTATTAGTGTTGTGTATATTTGTTTCATTGGAGAGGGAGTGGTGCTTCGGGGTTGGGTGGAACGATATGTCACTGACATAATCGTGGTGGGAACACCCCGATTATCCGGAGGGAGACAATTGGGAGTGGCGCTCCGGGGCGTAGGGTGGTGGGACGATATGGCCCTAAAAGAGCTGTGGTGGAAACACTCCGTTGAGCCGGGTGGGAAGTCGTTGGTTTAATAAATTAGGTAAGGTAGGTAATGTTTGGTTTAGGCCCCAACGTACAAAAACTTCAAATAATATCTCGTAATGTAGTGATAGATTTAAGTGTTCAAATTTTATTTAAGTGTATTGGTGTTGTGTATATTTGTTTCATTGGAGAGGGAGTGGTGCTTCGGGGTTGGGTGGAACGATATGTCACTGACATAATCGTGGTGGGAACACCCTGATTATCCGGAGGGAGACAATTGGGAGTGGCGCTCCGGGGCGTAGGGTGGGACGATATGGCCCTAAAAGAGCCGTGGTGGAAACACTCCGTTGAGCCGGGTGGGAAGTCGTTGGTTTAATAAAATAGGTAGGGTAGGTAATGTTTGGTTTAGGCCCCAACGTACAAAAACTTCAAATAATATCTCGTAATGTAGTAAGATTAAAGTGTTCAAATTTTATTTAAGTGTATTAGTGTTGTGTATATTTGTTTCATTGGAGAGGGAGTGGTGCTTCGGGGTTGGGTGGAACGATATGTCACTGACATAATCGTGGTGGGAACACCCCGATTATCCGGAGGGAGACAATTGGGAGTGGCGCTCCGGGGCGTAGGGTGGTGGGACGATATGGCCCTAAAAGAGCCGTGGTGGAAACACTCCGTTGAGCCGGGTGGGAAGTCGTTGGTTTAATAAATTAGGTAAGGTAGGTAATGTTTGGTTTAGGCCCCAACGTACAAAAACTTCAAATAATATCTCGTAATGTAGTAATAGATTTAAGTGTTCAAATTTTATTTAAGTGTATTGGTGTTGTGTATATTTGTTTCATTGGAGAGGGAGTGGTGCTTCGGGGTTGGGTGGAACGATATGTCACTGACATAATCGTGGTGAGAACACCCCGATTATCCGGAAAGAGACAATTGGGAGTGGCGCTCCGGGGCGTAGGGTGGGACGATATGGCCCTAAAAGAGCCGTGGTGGAAACTCTCCGTTGAGCAGGGTGGGAAGTCGTGTGTTTAATAAATTAGGTAAGGTAGGTAATGTTTGGTTTACGCCCCAACGTACAAAAACTTCAAATAATATCTCGTAATGTAGTAAGATTTAAGTGTTCAAATTTTATTTAAGTGTATTAGTGTTGTGTATATTTGTTTCATTGGAGAGGGAGTGGTGCTTCGGGGTTGGGTGGAACGATATGTCACTGACATAATCGTGGTGGGAACACCCCGATTATCCGGAGGGAGACAATTGGGAGTGGCGCTCCGGGGCGTAGGGTGGTGGGACGATATGGCCCTAAAAGAGCTGTGGTGGAAACACTCCGTTGAGCCGGGTGGGAAGTCGTTGGTTTAATAAATTAGGTAAGGTAGGTAATGTTTGGTTTACGCCCCAACGTACAAAAACTTCAAATAATATCTCGTAATGTAGTAATAGATTTAAGTGTTCAAATTTTATTTAAGTGTATTGGTGTTGTGTATATTTGTTTCATTGGAGAGGGAGTGGTGCTTCGGGGTTGGGTGGAACGATATGTCACTGACATAATCGTGGTGGGAACACCCCGATTATCCGGAGGGAGACAATTGGGAGTGGCGCTCCGGGGCGTAGGGTGGTGGGACGATATGGCCCTAAAAGAGCCGTGGTGGAAACACTCCGTTGAGCCGGATGGGAAGTCGTTGGTTTAATAAATTAGGTAAGGTAGGTAATGTTTGGTTTACGCCCCAACGTACAAAAACTTCAAATAATATCTCGTAATGTAGTAAGATTTAAGTGTTCAAATTTTATTTAAGTGTATTAGTGTTGTGTATATTTGTTTCATTGGAGAGGGAGTGGTGCTTCGGGGTTGGGTGGAACGATATGTCACTGACATAATCGTGGTGGGAACACCCCGATTATCCGGAGGGAGACAATTGGGAGTGGCGCTCCGGGGCGTAGGGTGGTGGGACGATATGGCCCTAAAAGAGCCGTGGTGGAAACACTCCGTTGAGCCGGGTGGGAAGTCGTTGGTTTAATAAATTAGGTAAGGTAGGTAATGTTTGGTTTACGCCCCAACGTACAAAAACTTCAAATAATATCTCGTAATGTAGTAAGATTTAAGTGTTCAAATTTTATTTAAGTGTATTAGTGTTGTGTATATTTGTTTCATTGGAGAGGGAGTGGTGCTTCGGGGTTGGGTGGAACGATATGTCACTGACATAATCGTGGTGGGAACACCCCGATTATCCGGAGGGAGACAATT
Organism: Troglohyphantes excavatus; assembly: GCA_963932185.1. Classification (NCBI taxonomy): domain Eukaryota; kingdom Metazoa; phylum Arthropoda; class Arachnida; order Araneae; family Linyphiidae; genus Troglohyphantes; species Troglohyphantes excavatus. The sequence goes on along the minus strand of OZ010667.1, from coordinate 42,216,213 downwards.
GGGAGTGGCGCTCCGGGGCGTAGGGTGGTGGGACGATATGGCCCTAAAAGAGCCGTGGTGGAAACACTCCGTTGAGCCGGGTGGGAAGTCGTTGGTTTAATAAATTAGGTAAGGTAGGTAATGTTTGGTTTAGGCCCCAACGTACAAAAACTTCAAATAATATCTCGTAATGTAGTAAGATTTAAGTGTTCAAATTTTATTTAAGTGTATTAGTGTTGTGTATATTTGTTTCATTGGAGAGGGAGTGGTGCTTCGGGGTTGGGTGGAACGATATGTCACTGACATAATCGTGGTGGGAACACCCCGATTATCCGGAGGGAGACAATTGGGAGTGGCGCTCCGGGGCGTAGGGTGGTGGGACGATATGGCCCTAAAAGAGCCGTGGTGGAAACACTCCGTTGAGCCGGGTGGGAAGTCGTTGGTTTAATAAATTAGGTAAGGTAGGTAATGTTTGGTTTAGGCCCCAACGTACAAAAACTTCAAATAATATCTCGTAATGTAGTAAGATTTAAGTGTTCAAATTTTATTTAAGTGTATTAGTGTTGTGTATATTTGTTTCATTGGAGAGGGAGTGGTGCTTCGGGGTTGGGTGGAACGATATGTCACTGACATAATCGTGGTGGGAACACCCTGATTATCCGGAGGGAGACAATTGGGAGTGGCGCTCCGGGGCGTAGGGTGGGACGATATGGCCCTAAAAGAGCCGTGGTGGAAACACTCCGTTGAGCCGGGTGGGAAGTCGTTGGTTTAATAAATTAGGTAAGGTAGGTAATGTTTGGTTTAGGCCCCAACGTACAAAAACTTCAAATAATATCTCGTAATGTAGTAATAGATTTAAGTGTTCAAATTTTATTTAAGTGTATTAGTGTTGTGTATATTTGTTTCTTTGGAGAGGGAGTGGTGCTTCGGGGTTGGGTGGAACGATATGTCACTGACATAATCGTGGTGGGAACACCCTGCTTATCCGGAGGGAGACAATTGGGAGTGGCGCTCCGGGGCGTAGGGTGGTGGGACGATATGGCCCTAAAAGAGCCGTGGTGGAAACACTCCGTTGAGCCGGGTGGGAAGTCGTTGGTTTAATAAATTAGGTAAGGTAGGTAATGTTTGGTTTAGGCCCCAACGTACAAAAACTTCAAATAATATCTCGTAATGTAGTAATAGATTTAAGTGTTCAAATTTTATTTAAGTGTATTGGTGTTGTGTATATTTGTTTCATTGGAGAGGGAGTGGTGCTTCGGGGTTGGGTGGAACGATATGTCACTGACATAATCGTGGTGGGAACACCCCGATTATCCGGAGGGAGACAATTGGGAGTGGCGCTCCGGGGCGTAGGGTGGTGGGACGATATGGCCCTAAAAGAGCTGTGGTGGAAACACTCCGTTGAGCCGGGTGGGAAGTCGTTGGTTTAATAAATTAGGTAAGGTAGGTAATGTTTGGTTTAGGCCCCAACGTACAAAAACTTCAAAAAATATCTCGTAATGTAGTAATAGATTTAAGTGTTCAAATTTTATTTAAGTGTATTAGTGTTGTGTATATTTGTTTCATTGGAGAGGGAGTGGTGCTTCGGGGTTGGGTGGAACGATATGTCACTGACATAATCGTGGTGGGAACACCCTGCTTATCCGGAGGGAGACAATTGGGAGTGGCGCTCCGGGGCGTAGGGTGGGACGATATGGCCCTAAAAGAGCCGTGGTGGAAACACTCCGTTGAGCCGGGTGGGAAGTCGTTGGTTTAATAAAATAGGTAGGGTAGGTAATGTTTGGTTTAGGCCCCAACGTACAAAAACTTCAAATAATATCTCGTAATGTAGTAAGATTTAAGTGTTCAAATTTTATTTAAGTGTATTAGTGTTGTGTATATTTGTTTCATTGGAGAGGGAGTGGTGCTTCGGGGTTGGGTGGAACGATATGTCACTGACATAATCGTGGTGGGAACACCCTGATTATCCGGAGGGAGACAATTGGGAGTGGCGCTCCGGGGCGTAGGGTGGGACGATATGGCCCTAAAAGAGCCGTGGTGGAAACACTCCGTTGAGCCGGGTGGGAAGTCGTTGGTTTAATAAAATAGGTAGGGTAGGTAATGTTTGGTTTAGGCCCCAACGTACAAAAACTTCAAATAATATCTCGTAATGTAGTAAGATTTAAGTGTTCAAATTTTATTTAAGTGTATTAGTGTTGTGTATATTTGTTTCATTGGAGAGGGAGTGGTGCTTCGGGGTTGGGTGGAACGATATGTCACTGACATAATCGTGGTGGGAACACCCCGATTATCCGGAGGGAGACAATTGGGAGTGGCGCTCCGGGGCGTAGGGTGGTGGGACGATATGGCCCTAAAAGAGCCGTGGTGGAAACACTCCGTTGAGCCGGGTGGGAAGTCGTTGGTTTAATAAATTAGGTAAGGTAGGTAATGTTTGGTTTAGGCCCCAACGTACAAAAACTTCAAAAATAATATCTCGTAATGTAGTAATAGATTTAAGTGTTCAAATTTTATTTAAGTGTATTGGTGTTGTGTATATTTGTTTCATTGGAGAGGGAGTGGTGCTTCGGGGTTGGGTGGAACGATATGTCACTGACATAATCGTGGTGGGAACACCCCGATTATCCGGAGGGAGACAATTGGGAGTGGCGCTCCGGGGCGTAGGGTGGTGGGACGATATGGCCCTAAAAGAGCCGTGGTGGAAACACTCCGTTGAGCCGGGTGGGAAGTCGTTGGTTTAATAAATTAGGTAAGGTAGGTAATGTTTGGTTTACGCCCCAACGTACAAAAACTTCAAATAATATCTCGTAATGTAGTAAGATTTAAGTGTTCAAATTTTATTTAAGTGTATTAGTGTTGTGTATATTTGTTTCATTGGAGAGGGAGTGGTGCTTCGGGGTTGGGTGGAACGATATGTCACTGACATAATCGTGGTGGGAACACCCCGATTATCCGGAGGGAGACAATTGGGAGTGGCGCTCCGGGGCGTAGGGTGGTGGGACGATATGGCCCTAAAAGAGCCGTGGTGGAAACACTCCGTTGAGCCGGGTGGGAAGTCGTTGGTTTAATAAATTAGGTAAGGTACGTAATGTTTGGTTTAGGCCCCAACGTACAAAAACTTCAAATAATATCTCGTAATGTAGTAATAGATTTAAGTGTTCAAATTTTATTTAAGTGTATTGGTGTTGTGTATATTTGTTTCATTGGAGAGGGAGTGGTGCTTCGGGGTTGGGTGGAACGATATGTCACTGACATAATCGTGGTGGGAACACCCCGATTATCCGGAGGGAGACAATTGGGAGTGGCGCTCCGGGGCGTAGGGTGGTGGGACGATATGGCCCTAAAAGAGTCGTGGTGGAAACACTCCGTTGAGCCGGGTGGGAAGTCGTTGGTTTAATAAATTAGGTAAGGTAGGTAATGTTTGGTTTAGGCCCCAACGTACAAAAACTTCAAATAATATCTCGTAATGTAGTAAGATTTAAGTGTTCAAATTTTATTTAAGTGTATTGGTGTTGTGTATATTTGTTTCATTGGAGAGGGAGTGGTGCTTCGGGGTTGGGTGGAACGATATGTCACTAACATAATCGTGGTGGGAACACCCTGATTATCCGGAGGGAGACAATTGGGAGTGGCGCTCCGGGGCGTAGGGTTGGACGATATGGCCCTAAAAGAGCCGTGGTGGAAACACTCCGTTGAGCCGGGTGGGAAGTCGTTGGTTTAATAAATTAGGTAAGGTAGGTAATGTTTGGTTTAGGCCCCAACGTACAAAAACTTCAAATAATATCTCGTAATGTAGTAAGATTTAAGTGTTCAAATTTTATTTAAGTGTATTAGTGTTGTGTATATTTGTTTCATTGGAGAGGGAGTGGTGCTTCGGGGTTGGGTGGAACGATATGTCACTGACATAATCGTGGTGGGAACACCCCGATTAACCGGAGGGAGACAATTGGGAGTGGCGCTCCGGGGCGTAGGGTGGTGGGACGATATGGCCCTAAAAGAGCCGTGGTGGAAACACTCCGTTGAGCCGGGTGGGAAGTCGTTGGTTTAATAAATTAGGTAAGGTAGGTAATGTTTGGTTTAGGCCCCAACGTACAAAAACTTCAAATAATATCTCGTAATGTAGTAATAGATTTAAGTGTTCAAATTTTATTTAAGTGTATTGGTGTTGTGTATATTTGTTTCATTGGAGAGGGAGTGGTGCTTCGGGGTTGGGTGGAACGATATGTCACTGACATAATCGTGGTGGGAACACCCTGATTATCCGGAGGGAGACAATTGGGAGTGGCGCTCCGGGGCGTAGGGTGGGACGATATGGCCCTAAAAGAGCCGTGGTGGAAACACTCCGTTGAGCCGGGTGGGAAGTCGTTGGTTTAATAAATTAGGTAGGGTAGGTAATGTTTGGTTTAGGCCCCAACGTACAAAAACTTCAAATAATATCTCGTAATGTAGTAAGATTTAAGTGTTCAAATTTTATTTAAGTGTATTAGTGTTGTGTATATTTGTTTCATTGGAGAGGGAGTGGTGCTTCGGGGTTGGGTGGAACGATATGTCACTGACATAATCGTGGTGGGAACACCCTGATTATCCGGAGGGAGACAATTGGGAGTGGCGCTCCGGGGCGTAGGGTGGGACGATATGGCCCTAAAAGAGCCGTGGTGGAAACACTCCGTTGAGCCGGGTGGGAAGTCGTTGGTTTAATAAAATAGGTAGGGTAGGTAATGTTTGGTTTAGGCCCCAACGTACAAAAACTTCAAATAATATCTCGTAATGTAGTAAGATTTAAGTGTTCAAATTTTATTTAAGTGTATTAGTGTTGTGTATATTTGTTTCATTGGAGAGGGAGTGGTGCTTCGGGGTTGGGTGGAACGATATGTCACTGACATAATCGTGGTGGGAACACCCCGATTATCCGGAGGGAGACAATTGGGAGTGGCGCTCCGGGGCGTAGGGTGGTGGGACGATATGGCCCTAAAAGAGCCGTGGTGGAAACACTCCGTTGAGCCGGGTGGGAAGTCGTTGGTTTAATAAATTAGGTAAGGTAGGTAATGTTTGGTTTAGGCCCCAACGTACAAAAACTTCAAAAATAATATCTCGTAATGTAGTAATAGATTTAAGTGTTCAAATTTTATTTAAGTGTATTGGTGTTGTGTATATTTGTTTCATTGGAGAGGGAGTGGTGCTTCGGGGTTGGGTGGAACGATATGTCACTGACATAATCGTGGTGGGAACACCCTGATTATCCGGAGGGAGACAATTGGGAGTGGCGCTCCGGGGCGTAGGGTGGGACGATATGGCCCTAAAAGAGCCGTGGTGGAAACACTCCGTTGAGCCGGGTGGGAAGTCGTTGGTTTAATAAATTAGGTAGGGTAGGTAATGTTTGGTTTAGGCCCCAACGTACAAAAACTTCAAATAATATCTCGTAATGTAGTAAGATTTAAGTGTTCAAATTTTATTTAAGTGTATTAGTGTTGTGTATATTTGTTTCATTGGAGAGGGAGTGGTGCTTCGGGGTTGGGTGGAACGATATGTCACTGACATAATCGTGGTGGGAACACCCCGATTATCCGGAGGGAGACAATTGGGAGTGGCGCTCCGGGGCGTAGGGTGGTGGGACGATATGGCCCTAAAAGAGCCGTGGTGGAAACACTCCGTTGAGCCGGGTGGGAAGTCGTTGGTTTAATAAATTAGGTAAGGTAGGTAATGTTTGGTTTAGGCCCCAACGTACAAAAACTTCAAATAATATCTCGTAATGTAGTAATAGATTTAAGTGTTCAAATTTTATTTAAGTGTATTGGTGTTGTGTATATTTGTTTCATTGGAGAGGGAGTGGTGCTTCGGGGTTGGGTGGAACGATATGTCACTGACATAATCGTGGTGGGAACACCCCGATTATCCGGAGGGAGACAATTGGGAGTGGCGCTCCGGGGCGTAGGGTGGTGGGACGATATGGCCCTAAAAGAGCCGTGGTGGAAACACTCCGTTGAGCCGGGTGGGAAGTCGTTGGTTTAATAAATTAGGTAAGGTAGGTAATGTTTGGTTTACGCCCCAACGTACAAAAACTTCAAATAATATCTCGTAATGTAGTAAGATTTAAGTGTTCAAATTTTATTTAAGTGTATTAGTGTTGTGTATATTTGTTTCATTGGAGAGGGAGTGGTGCTTCGGGGTTGGGTGGAACGATATGTCACTGACATAATCGTGGTGGGAACACCCCGATTATCCGGAGGGAGACAATTGGGAGTGGCGCTCCGGGGCGTAGGGTGGTGGGACGATATGGCCCTAAAAGAGCCGTGGTGGAAACACTCCGTTGAGCCGGGTGGGAAGTCGTTGGTTTAATAAATTAGGTAAGGTACGTAATGTTTGGTTTAGGCCCCAACGTACAAAAACTTCAAATAATATCTCGTAATTTAGTAATAGATTTAAGTGTTCAAATTTTATTTAAGTGTATTGGTGTTGTGTATATTTGTTTCATTGGAGAGGGAGTGGTGCTTCGGGGTTGGGTGGAACGATATGTCACTGACATAATCGTGGTGGGAACACCCCGATTATCCGGAGGGAGACAATTGGGAGTGGCGCTCCGGGGCGTAGGGTGGGACGATATGGCCCTAAAAGAGCCGTGGTGGAAACTCTCCGTTGAGCAGGGTGGGAAGTCGTGTGTTTAATAAATTAGGTAAGGTAGGTAATGTTTGGTTTACGCCCCAACGTACAAAAACTTCAAATAATATCTCGTAATGTAGTAAGATTTAAGTGTTCAAATTTTATTTAAGTGTATTAGTGTTGTGTATATTTGTTTCATTGGAGAGGGAGTGGTGCTTCGGGGTTGGGTGGAACGATATGTCACTGACATAATCGTGGTGGGAACACCCCGATTATCCGGAGGGAGACAATTGGGAGTGGCGCTCCGGGGCGTAGGGTGGTGGGACGATATGGCCCTAAAAGAGCCGTGGTGGAAACACTCCGTTGAGCCGGGTGGGAAGTCGTTGGTTTAATAAATTAGGTAAGGTAGGTAATGTTTGGTTTAGGCCCCAACGTACAAAAACTTCAAATAATATCTCGTAATGTAGTAATAGATTTAAGTGTTCAAATTTTATTTAAGTGTATTGGTGTTGTGTATATTTGTTTCATTGGAGAGGGAGTGGTGCTTCGGGGTTGGGTGGAACGATATGTCACTGACATAATCGTGGTGGGAACACCCCGATTATCCGGAGGGAGACAATTGGGAGTGGCGCTCCGGGGCGTAGGGTTGTGGGACGATATGGCCCTAAAAGAGCCGTGGTGGAAACACTCCGTTGAGCCGGGTGGGAAGTCGTTGGTTTAATAAATTAGGTAAGGTAGGTAATGTTTGGTTTACGCCCCAACGTACAAAAACTTCAAATAATATCTCGTAATGTAGTAAGATTTAAGTGTTCAAATTTTATTTAAGTGTATTAGTGTTGTGTATATTTGTTTCATTGGAGAGGGAGTGGTGCTTCGGGGTTGGGTGGAACGATATGTCACTGACATAATCGTGGTGGGAACACCCCGATTATCCGGAGGGAGACAATTGGGAGTGGCGCTCCGGGGCGTAGGGTGGTGGGACGATATGGCCCTAAAAGAGCCGTGGTGGAAACACTCCGTTGAGCCGGGTGGGAAGTCGTTGGTTTAATAAATTAGGTAAGGTACGTAATGTTTGGTTTAGGCCCCAACGTACAAAAACTTCAAATAATATCTCGTAATGTAGTAATAGATTTAAGTGTTCAAATTTTATTTAAGTGTATTGGTGTTGTGTATATTTGTTTCATTGGAGAGGGAGTGGTGCTTCGGGGTTGGGTGGAACGATATGTCACTGACATAATCGTGGTGGGAACACCCCGATTATCCGGAGGGAGACAATTGGGAGTGGCGCTCCGGGGCGTAGGGTGGGACGATATGGCCCTAAAAGAGCCGTGGTGGAAACTCTCCGTTGAGCAGGGTGGGAAGTCGTGTGTTTAATAAATTAGGTAAGGTAGGTAATGTTTGGTTTACGCCCCAACGTACAAAAACTTCAAATAATATCTCGTAATGTAGTAAGATTTAAGTGTTCAAATTTTATTTAAGTGTATTAGTGTTGTGTATATTTGTTTCATTGGAGAGGGAGTGGTGCTTCGGGGTTGGGTGGAACGATATGTCACTGACATAATCGTGGTGGGAACACCCCGATTATCCGGAGGGAGACAATTGGGAGTGGCGCTCCGGGGCGTAGGGTGGTGGGACGATATGGCCCTAAAAGAGCCGTGGTGGAAACACTCCGTTGAGCCGGGTGGGAAGTCGTTGGTTTAATAAATTAGGTAAGGTAGGTAATGTTTGGTTTAGGCCCCAACGTACAAAAACTTCAAATAATATCTCGTAATGTAGTAATAGATTTAAGTGTTCAAATTTTATTTAAGTGTATTGGTGTTGTGTATATTTGTTTCATTGGAGAGGGAGTGGTGCTTCGGGGTTGGGTGGAACGATATGTCACTGACATAATCGTGGTGGGAACACCCCGATTATCCGGAAGGAGACAATTGGGAGTGGCGCTCCGGGGCGTAGGGTGGGACGATATGGCCCTAAAAGAGCCGTGGTGGAAACTCTCCGTTGAGCAGGGTGGGAAGTCGTGTGTTTAATAAATTAGGTAAGGTAGGTAATGTTTGGTTTACGCCCCAACGTACAAAAACTTCAAATAATATCTCGTAATGTAGTAAGATTTAAGTGTTCAAATTTTATTTAAGTGTATTAGTGTTGTGTATATTTGTTTCATTGGAGAGGGAGTGGTGCTTCGGGGTTGGGTGGAACGATATGTCACTGACATAATCGTGGTGGGAACACCCCGATTATCCGGAGGGAGACAATTGGGAGTGGCGCTCCGGGGCGTAGGGTGGTGGGACGATATGGCCCTAAAAGAGCTGTGGTGGAAACACTCCGTTGAGCCGGGTGGGAAGTCGTTGGTTTAATAAATTAGGTAAGGTAGGTAATGTTTGGTTTACGCCCCAACGTACAAAAACTTCAAATAATATCTCGTAATGTAGTAATAGATTTAAGTGTTCAAATTTTATTTAAGTGTATTGGTGTTGTGTATATTTGTTTCATTGGAGAGGTGGTGCTTCGGGGTTGGGTGGAACGATATGTCACTGACATAATCGTGGTGGGAACACCCCGATTATCCGGAGGGAGACAATTGGGAGTGGCGCTCCGGGGCGTAGGGTGGTGGGACGATATGGCCCTAAAAGAGCCGTGGTGGAAACACTCCGTTGAGCCGGGTGGGAAGTCGTTGGTTTAATAAATTAGGTAAGGTAGGTAATGTTTGGTTTAGGCCCCAACGTACAAAAACTTCAAATAATATCTCGTAATGTAGTAATAGATTTAAGTGTTCAAATTTTATTTAAGTGTATTGGTGTTGTGTATATTTGTTTCATTGGAGAGGGAGTGGTGCTTCGGGGTTGGGTGGAACGATATGTCACTGACATAATCGTGGTGGGAACACCCCGATTATCCGGAGGGAGACAATTGGGAGTGGCGCTCCGGGGCGTAGGGTGGGACGATATGGCCCTAAAAGAGCCGTGGTGGAAACTCTCCGTTGAGCAGGGTGGGAAGTCGTGTGTTTAATAAATTAGGTAAGGTAGGTAATGTTTGGTTTACGCCCCAACGTACAAAAACTTCAAATAATATCTCGTAATGTAGTAAGATTTAAGTGTTCAAATTTTATTTAAGTGTATTAGTGTTGTGTATATTTGTTTCATTGGAGAGGGAGTGGTGCTTCGGGGTTGGGTGGAACGATATGTCACTGACATAATCGTGGTGGGAACACCCCGATTATCCGGAGGGAGACAATTGGGAGTGGCGCTCCGGGGCGTAGGGTGGTGGGACGATATGGCCCTAAAAGAGCCGTGGTGGAAACACTCCGTTGAGCCGGGTGGGAAGTCGTTGGTTTAATAAATTAGGTAAGGTAGGTAATGTTTGGTTTACGCCCCAACGTACAAAAACTTCAAATAATATCTTGTAATGTAGTAAGATTTAAGTGTTCAAATTTTATTTAAGTGTATTAGTGTTGTGTATATTTGTTTCATTGGAGAGGGAGTGGTGCTTCGGGGTTGGGTGGAACGATATGTCACTGACATAATCGTGGTGGGAACACCCCGATTATCCGGAGGGAGACAATTGGGAGTGGCGCTCCGGGGCGTAGGGTGGTGGGACGATATGGCCCTAAAAGAGCCGTGGTGGAAACACTCCGTTGAGCCGGGTGGGAAGTCGTTGGTTTAATAAATTAGGTAAGGTAGGTAATGTTTGGTTTATGCCCCAACGTACAAAAACTTCAAATAATATCTCGTAATGTAGTAAGATTTAAGTGTTCAAATTTTATTTAAGTGTTGTGTATATTTGTTTCATTGGAGAGGGAGTGGTGCTTCGGGGTTGGGTGGAACGATATGTCACTGACATAATCGTGGTGGGAACACCCCGATTATCCGGAAGGAGACAATTGGGAGTGGCGCTCCGGGGCGTAGGGTGGGACGATATGGCCCTAAAAGAGCCGTGGTGGAAACACTCCGTTGAGCCGGGTGGGAAGTCGTTGGTTTAATAAATTAGGTAATGTTTGGTTTATGCCCCAACGTACAAAAACTTCAAATAATATCTCGTAATGTAGTAAGATTTAAGTGTTCAAATTTTATTTAAGTGTATTAGTGTTGTGTATATTTGTTTCATTGGAGAGGGAGTGGTGCTTCGGGGTTGGGTGGAACGATATGTCACCGACATAATCGTGGTGGGAACACCTCGATTATCCGGAGGGAGACAATTGGGAGTGGCGCTCCGGGGCGTAGGGTGGGACGATATGGCCCTAAAAGAGCCGTGGTGGAAACACTCCGTTGAGCCGGGTGGGAAGTCGTTGGTTTAATAAATTAGGTAAGGTAGGTAATGTTTGGTTTAGGCCCCAACGTACAAAAACTTCAAATAATATCTCGTAATGTAGTAAGATTTAAGTGTTCAAATTTTATTTAAGTGTATTAGTGTTGTGTATATTTGTTTCATTGGAGAGGGAGTGCTGCTTCGGGGTTGGGTGGAACGATATGTCACTGACATAATCGTGGTGGGAACACCCCGATTATCCGGAGGGAGACAATTGGGAGTGGCGCTCCGGGGCGTAGGGTGGGACGATATGGCCCTAAAAGAGCCGTGGTGGAAACTCTCCGTTGAGCAGGGTGGGAAGTCGTGTGTTTAATAAATTAGGTAAGGTAGGTAATGTTTGGTTTACGCCCCAACGTACAAAAACTTCAAATAATATCTCGTAATGTAGTAAGATTTAAGTGTTCAAATTTTATTTAAGTGTATTAGTGTTGTGTATATTTGTTTCATTGGAGAGGGAGTGGTGCTTCGGGGTTGGGTGGAACGATATGTCACTGACATAATCGTGGTGGGAACACCCCGATTATCCGGAGGGAGACAATTGGGAGTGGCGCTCCGGGGCGTAGGGTGGTGGGACGATATGGCCCTAAAAGAGCTGTGGTGGAAACACTCCGTTGAGCCGGGTGGGAAGTCGTTGGTTTAATAAATTAGGTAAGGTAGGAAATGTTTGGTTTACGCCCCAACGTACAAAAACTTCAAATAATATCTCGTAATGTAGTAATAGATTTAAGTGTTCAAATTTTATTTAAGTGTATTGGTGTTGTGTATATTTGTTTCATTGGAGAGGTGGTGCTTCGGGGTTGGGTGGAACGATATGTCACTGACATAATCGTGGTGGGAACACCCCGATTATCCGGAGGGAGACATTTGGGAGTGGCGCTCCGGGGCGTAGGGTGGTGGGACGATATGGCCCTAAAAGAGCCGTGGTGGAAACACTCCGTTGAGCCGGGTGGGAAGTCGTTGGTTTAATAAATTAGGTAAGGTAGGAAATGTTTGGTTTACGCCCCAACGTACAAAAACTTCAAATAATATCTCGTAATGTAGTAATAGATTTAAGTGTTCAAATTTTATTTAAGTGTATTGGTGTTGTGTATATTTGTTTCATTGGAGAGGGAGTGGTGCTTCGGGGTTGGGTGGAACGATATGTCACTGACATAATCGTGGTGGGAACACCCCGATTATCCGGAGGGAGACAATTGGGAGTGGCGCTCCGGGGCGTAGGGTGGTGGGACGATATGGCCCTAAAAGAGCCGTGGTGGAAACACTCCGTTGAGCCGGGTGGGAAGTCGTTGGTTTAATAAAATAGGTAGGGTAGGTAATGTTTGGTTTAGGCCCCAACGTACAAAAACTTCAAATAATATCTCGTAATGTAGTAAGATTTAAGTGTTCAAATTTTATTTAAGTGTATTAGTGTTGTGTATATTTGTTTCATTGGAGAGGGAGTGGTGCTTCGGGGTTGGGTGGAACGATATGTCACTGACATAATCGTGGTGGGAACACCCCGATTATCCGGAGGGAGACAATTGGGAGTGGCGCTCCGGGGCGTAGGGTGGTGGGACGATATGGCCCTAAAAGAGCCGTGGTGGAAACACTCCGTTGAGCCGGGTGGGAAGTCGTTGGTTTAATAAATTAGGTAAGGTAGGTAATGTTTGGTTTAGGCCCCAACGTACAAAAACTTCAAAAATAATATCTCGTAATGTAGTAATAGATTTAAGTGTTCAAATTTTATTTAAGTGTATTGGTGTTGTGTATATTTGTTTCATTGGAGAGGGAGTGGTGCTTCGGGGTTGGGTGGAACGATATGTCACTGACATAATCGTGGTGGGAACACCCTGATTATCCGGAGGGAGACAATTGGGAGTGGCGCTCCGGGGCGTAGGGTGGGACGATATGGCCCTAAAAGAGCCGTGGTGGAAACACTCCGTTGAGCCGGGTGGGAAGTCGTTGGTTTAATAAATTAGGTAGGGTAGGTAATGTTTGGTTTAGGCCCCAACGTACAAAAACTTCAAATAATATCTCGTAATGTAGTAAGATTTAAGTGTTCAAATTTTATTTAAGTGTATTAGTGTTGTGTATATTTGTTTCATTGGAGAGGGAGTGGTGCTTCGGGGTTGGGTGGAACGATATGTCACTGACATAATCGTGGTGGGAACACCCCGATTATCCGGAGGGAGACAATTGGGAGTGGCGCTCCGGGGCGTAGGGTGGTGGGACGATATGGCCCTAAAAGAGCCGTGGTGGAAACACTCCGTTGAGCCGGGTGGGAAGTCGTTGGTTTAATAAATTAGGTAAGGTAGGTAATGTTTGGTTTACGCCCCAACGTACAAAAACTTCAAATAATATCTCGTAATGTAGTAAGATTTAAGTGTTCAAATTTTATTTAAGTGTATTAGTGTTGTGTATATTTGTTTCATTGGAGAGGGAGTGGTGCTTCGGGGTTGGGTGGAACGATATGTCACTGACATAATCGTGGTGGGAACACCCCGATTATCCGGAGGGAGACAATTGGGAGTGGCGCTCCGGGGCGTAGGGTGGTGGGACGATATGGCCCTAAAAGAGCCGTGGTGGAAACACTCCGTTGAGCCGGGTGGGAAGTCGTTGGTTTAATAAATTAGGTAAGGTACGTAATGTTTGGTTTAGGCCCCAACGTACAAAAACTTCAAATAATATCTCGTAATGTAGTAATAGATTTAAGTGTTCAAATTTTATTTAAGTGTATTGGTGTTGTGTATATTTGTTTCATTGGAGAGGGAGTGGTGCTTCGGGGTTGGGTGGAACGATATGTCACTGACATAATCGTGGTGGGAACACCCCGATTATCCGGAGGGAGACAATTGGGAGTGGCGCTCCGGGGCGTAGGGTGGGACGATATGGCCCTAAAAGAGCCGTGGTGGAAACTCTCCGTTGAGCAGGGTGGGAAGTCGTGTGTTTAATAAATTAGGTAAGGTAGGTAATGTTTGGTTTACGCCCCAACGTACAAAAACTTCAAATAATATCTCGTAATGTAGTAAGATTTAAGTGTTCAAATTTTATTTAAGTGTATTAGTGTTGTGTATATTTGTTTCATTGGAGAGGGAGTGGTGCTTCGGGGTTGGGTGGAACGATATGTCACTGACATAATCGTGGAGGGAACACCCCGATTATCCGGAGGGAGACAATTGGGAGTGGCGCTCCGGGGCGTAGGGTGGTGGGACGATATGGCCCTAAAAGAGCCGTGGTGGAAACACTCCGTTGAGCCGGGTGGGAAGTCGTTGGTTTAATAAATTAGGTAAGGTAGGTAATGTTTGGTTTAGGCCCCAACGTACAAAAACTTCAAATAATATCTCGTAATGTAGTAATAGATTTAAGTGTTCAAATTTTATTTAAGTGTATTGGTGTTGTGTATATTTGTTTCATTGGAGAGGGAGTGGTGCTTCGGGGTTGGGTGGAACGATATGTCACTGACATAATCGTGGTGGGAACACCCCGATTATCCGGAAGGAGACAATTGGGAGTGGCGCTCCGGGGCGTAGGGTGGGACGATATGGCCCTAAAAGAGCCGTGGTGGAAACTCTCCGTTGAGCAGGGTGGGAAGTCGTGTGTTTAATAAATTAGGTAAGGTAGGTAATGTTTGGTTTACGCCCCAACGTACAAAAACTTCAAATAATATCTCGTAATGTAGTAAGATTTAAGTGTTCAAATTTTATTTAAGTGTATTAGTGTTGTGTATATTTGTTTCATTGGAGAGGGAGTGGTGCTTCGGGGTTGGGTGGAACGATATGTCACTGACATAATCGTGGTGGGAACACCCCGATTATCCGGAGGGAGACAATTGGGAGTGGCGCTCCGGGGCGTAGGGTGGTGGGACGATATGGCCCTAAAAGAGCTGTGGTGGAAACACTCCGTTGTGCCGGGTGGGAAGTCGTTGGTTTAATAAATTAGGTAAGGTAGGTAATGTTTGGTTTACGCCCCAACGTACAAAAACTTCAAATAATATCTCGTAATGTAGTAATAGATTTAAGTGTTCAAATTTTATTTAAGTGTATTGGTGTTGTGTATATTTGTTTCATTGGAGAGGTGGTGCTTCGGGGTTGGGTGGAACGATATGTCACTGACATAATCGTGGTGGGAACACCCCGATTATCCGGAGGGAGACAATTGGGAGTGGCGCTCCGGGGCGTAGGGTGGTGGGACGATATGGCCCTAAAAGAGCCGTGGTGGAAACACTCCGTTGAGCCGGGTGGGAAGTCGTTGGTTTAATAAATTAGGTAAGGTAGGTAATGTTTGGTTTACGCCCCAACGTACAAAAACTTCAAATAATATCTCGTAATGTAGTAAGATTTAAGTGTTCAAATTTTATTTAAGTGTATTAGTGTTGTGTATATTTGTTTCATTGGAGAGGGAGTGGTGCTTCGGGGTTGGGTGGAACGATATGTCACTGACATAATCGTGGTGGGAACACCCCGATTATCCGGAGGGAGACAATTGGGAGTGGCGCTCCGGGGCGTAGGGTGGTGGGACGATATGGCCCTAAAAGAGCCGTGGTGGAAACACTCCGTTGAGCCGGGTGGGAAGTCGTTGGTTTAATAAATTAGGTAAGGTAGGTAATGTTTGGTTTAGGCCCCAACGTACAAAAACTTCAAATAATATCTCGTAATGTAGTAATAGATTTAAGTGTTCAAATTTTATTTAAGTGTATTGGTGTTGTGTATATTTGTTTCATTGGAGAGGGAGTGGTGCTTCGGGGTTGGGTGGAACGATATGTCACTGACATAATCGTGGTGGGAACACCCCGATTATCCGGAGGGAGACAATTGGGAGTGGCGCTCCGGGGCGTAGGGTGGGACGATATGGCCCTAAAAGAGCCGTGGTGGAAACTCTCCGTTGAGCAGGGTGGGAAGTCGTGTGTTTAATAAATTAGGTAAGGTAGGTAATGTTTGGTTTACGCCCCAACGTACAAAAACTTCAAATAATATCTCGTAATGTAGTAAGATTTAAGTGTTCAAATTTTATTTAAGTGTATTAGTGTTGTGTATATTTGTTTCATTGGAGAGGGAGTGGTGCTTCGGGGTTGGGTGGAACGATATGTCACTGACATAATCGTGGTGGGAACACCCCGATTATCCGGAGGGAGACAATTGGGAGTGGCGCTCCGGGGCGTAGGGTGGTGGGACGATATGGCCCTAAAAGAGCCGTGGTGGAAACACTCCGTTGAGCCGGGTGGGAAGTCGTTGGTTTAATAAATTAGGTAAGGTAGGTAATGTTTGGTTTACGCCCCAACGTACAAAAACTTCAAATAATATCTCGTAATGTAGTAAGATTTAAGTGTTCAAATTTTATTTAAGTGTATTAGTGTTGTGTATATTTGTTTCATTGGAGAGGGAGTGGTGCTTCGGGGTTGGGTGGAACGATATGTCACTGACATAATCGTGGTGGGAACACCCCGATTATCCGGAGGGAGACAATTGGGAGTGGCGCTCCGGGGCGTAGGGTGGTGGGACGATATGGCCCTAAAAGAGCCGTGGTGGAAACACTCCGTTGAGCCGGGTGGGAAGTCGTTGGTTTAATAAATTAGGTAAGGTAGGTAATGTTTGGTTTATGCCCCAACGTACAAAAACTTCAAATAATATCTCGTAATGTAGTAAGATTTAAGTGTTCAAATTTTATTTAAGTGTTGTGTATATTTGTTTCATTGGAGAGGGAGTGGTGCTTCGGGGTTGGGTGGAACGATATGTCACTGACATAATCATGGTGGGAACACCCCGATTATCCGGAAGGAGACAATTGGGAGTGGCGCTCCGGGGCGTAGGGTGGGACGATATGGCCCTAAAAGAGCCGTGGTGGAAACACTCCGTTGAGCCGGGTGGGAAGTCGTTGGTTTAATAAATTAGGTAATGTTTGGTTTATGCCCCAACGTACAAAAACTTCAAATAATATCTCGTAATGTAGTAAGATTTAAGTGTTCAAATTTTATTTAAGTGTATTAGTGTTGTGTATATTTGTTTCATTGGAGAGGGAGTGGTGCTTCGGGGTTGGGTGGAACGATATGTCACCGACATAATCGTGGTGGGAACACCTCGATTATCCGGAGGGAGACAATTGGGAGTGGCGCTCCGGGGCGTAGGGTGGGACGATATGGCCCTAAAAGAGCCGTGGTGGAAACACTCCGTTGAGCCGGGTGGGAAGTCGTGTGTTTAATAAATTAGGTAAGGTAGGTAATGTTTGGTTTACGCCCCAACGTACAAAAACTTCAAATAATATCTCGTAATGTAGTAAGATTTAAGTGTTCAAATTTTATTTAAGTGTATTAGTGTTGTGTATATTTGTTTCATTGGAGAGGGAGTGCTGCTTCGGGGTTGGGTGGAACGATATGTCACTGACATAATCGTGGTGGGAACACCCCGATTATCCGGAGGGAGACAATTGGGAGTGGCGCTCCTGGGCGTAGGGTGGGACGATATGGCCCTAAAAGAGCCGTGGTGGAAACTCTCCGTTGAGCAGGGTGGGAAGTCGTGTGTTTAATAAATTAGGTAAGGTAGGTAATGTTTGGTTTACGCCCCAACGTACAAAAACTTCAAATAATATCTCGTAATGTAGTAAGATTTAAGTGTTCAAATTTTATTTAAGTGTATTAGTGTTGTGTATATTTGTTTCATTGGAGAGGGAGTGGTGCTTCGGGGTTGGGTGGAACGATATGTCACTGACATAATCGTGGTGGGAACACCCCGATTATCCGGAGGGAGACAATTGGGAGTGGCGCTCCGGGGCGTAGGGTGGTGGGACGATATGGCCCTAAAAGAGCCGTGGTGGAAACACTCCGTTGAGCCGGGTGGGAAGTCGTTGGTTTAATAAATTAGGTAAGGTAGGTAATGTTTGGTTTAGGCCCCAACGTACAAAAACTTCAAATAATATCTCGTAATGTAGTAATAGATTTAAGTGTTCAAATTTTATTTAAGTGTATTGGTGTTGTGTATATTTGTTTCATTGGAGAGGGAGTGGTGCTTCGGGGTTGGGTGGAACGATATGTCACTGACATAATCGTGGTGGGAACACCCCGATTATCCGGAGGGAAACAATTGGGAGTGGCGCTCCGGGGCGTAGGGTGGGACGATATGGCCCTAAAAGAGCCGTGGTGGAAACTCTCCGTTGAGCAGGGTGGGAAGTCGTGTGTTTAATAAATTAGGTAAGGTAGGTAATGTTTGGTTTACGCCCCAACGTACAAAAACTTCAAATAATATCTCGTAATGTAGTAAGATTTAAGTGTTCAAATTTTATTTAAGTGTATTAGTGTTGTGTATATTTGTTTCATTGGAGAGGGAGTGGTGCTTCGGGGTTGGGTGGAACGATATGTCACTGACATAATCGTGGTGGGAACACCCCGATTATCCGGAGGGAGACAATTGGGAGTGGCGCTCCGGGGCGTAGGGTGGTGGGACGATATGGCCCTAAAAGAGCCGTGGTGGAAACACTCCGTTGAGCCGGGTGGGAAGTCGTTGGTTTAATAAATTAGGTAAGGTAGGTAATGTTTGGTTTACGCCCCAACGTACAAAAACTTCAAATAATATCTCGTAATGTAGTAAGATTTAAGTGTTCAAATTTTATTTAAGTGTATTAGTGTTGTGTATATTTGTTTCATTGGAGAGGGAGTGGTGCTTCGGGGTTGGGTGGAACGATATGTCACTGACATAATCGTGGTGGGAACACCCCGATTATCCGGAGGGAGACAATTGGGAGTGGCGCTCCGGGGCGTAGGGTGGTGGGACGATATGGCCCTAAAAGAGCCGTGGTGGAAACACTCCGTTGAGCCGGGTGGGAAGTCGTTGGTTTAATAAATTAGGTAAGGTAGGTAATGTTTGGTTTATGCCCCAACGTACAAAAACTTCAAATAATATCTCGTAATGTAGTAAGATTTAAGTGTTCAAATTTTATTTAAGTGTTGTGTATATTTGTTTCATTGGAGAGGGAGTGGTGCTTCGGGGTTGGGTGGAACGATATGTCACTGACATAATCGTGGTGGGAACACCCCGATTATCCGGAAGGAGACAATTGGGAGTGGCGCTCCGGGGCGTAGGGTGGGACGATATGGCCCTAAAAGAGCCGTGGTGGAAACACTCCGTTGAGCCGGGTGGGAAGTCGTTGGTTTAATAAATTAGGTAATGTTTGGTTTATGCCCCAACGTACAAAAACTTCAAATAATATCTCGTAATGTAGTAAGATTTAAGTGTTCAAATTTTATTTAAGTGTATTAGTGTTGTGTATATTTGTTTCATTGGAGAGGGAGTGGTGCTTCGGGGTTGGGTGGAACGATATGTCACCGACATAATCGTGGTGGGAACACCTCGATTATCCGGAGGGAGACAATTGGGAGTGGCGCTCCGGGGCGTAGGGTGGGACGATATGGCCCTAAAAGAGCCGTGGTGGAAACACTCCGTTGAGCCGGGTGGGAAGTCGTTGGTTTAATAAATTAGGTAAGGTAGGTAATGTTTGGTTTAGGCCCCAACGTACAAAAACTTCAAATAATATCTCGTAATGTAGTAAGATTTAAGTGTTCAAATTTTATTTAAGTGTATTAGTGTTGTGTATATTTGTTTCATTGGAGAGGGAGTGCTGCTTCGGGGTTGGGTGGAACGATATGTCACTGACATAATCGTGGTGGGAACACCCCGATTATCCGGAGGGAGACAATTGGGAGTGGCGCTCCGGGGCGTAGGGTGGGACGATATGGCCCTAAAAGAGCCGTGGTGGAAACTCTCCGTTGAGCAGGGTGGGAAGTCGTGTGTTTAATAAATTAGGTAAGGTAGGTAATGTTTGGTTTACGCCCCAACGTACAAAAACTTCAAATAATATCTCGTAATGTAGTAAGATTTAAGTGTTCAAATTTTATTTAAGTGTATTAGTGTTGTGTATATTTGTTTCATTGGAGAGGGAGTGGTGCTTCGGGGTTGGGTGGAACGATATGTCACTGACATAATCGTGGTGGGAACACCCCGATTATCCGGAGGGAGACAATTGGGAGTGGCGCTCCGGGGCGTAGGGTGGTGGGACGATATGGCCCTAAAAGAGCCGTGGTGGAAACACTCCGTTGAGCCGGGTGGGAAGTCGTTGGTTTAATAAATTAGGTAAGGTAGGTAATGTTTGGTTTAGGCCCCAACGTACAAAAACTTCAAATAATATCTCGTAATGTAGTAATAGATTTAAGTGTTCAAATTTTATTTAAGTGTATTGGTGTTGTGTATATTTGTTTCATTGGAGAGGGAGTGGTGCTTCGGGGTTGGGTGGAACGATATGTCACTGACATAATCGTGGTGGGAACACCCCGATTATCCGGAGGGAAACAATTGGGAGTGGCGCTCCGGGGCGTAGGGTGGGACGATATGGCCCTAAAAGAGCCGTGGTGGAAACTCTCCGTTGAGCAGGGTGGGAAGTCGTGTGTTTAATAAATTAGGTAAGGTAGGTAATGTTTGGTTTACGCCCCAACGTACAAAAACTTCAAATAATATCTCGTAATGTAGTAAGATTTAAGTGTTCAAATTTTATTTAAGTGTATTAGTGTTGTGTATATTTGTTTCATTGGAGAGGGAGTGGTGCTTCGGGGTTGGGTGGAACGATATGTCACTGACATAATCGTGGTGGGAACACCCCGATTATCCGGAGGGAGACAATTGGGAGTGGCGCTCCGGGGCGTAGGGTGGTGGGACGATATGGCCCTAAAAGAGCCGTGGTGGAAACACTCCGTTGAGCCGGGTGGGAAGTCGTTGGTTTAATAAATTAGGTAAGGTAGGTAATGTTTGGTTTATGCCCCAACGTACAAAAACTTCAAATAATATCTCGTAATGTAGTAAGATTTAAGTGTTCAAATTTTATTTAAGTGTTGTGTATATTTGTTTCATTGGAGAGGGAGTGGTGCTTCGGGGTTGGGTGGAACGATATGTCACTGACATAATCGTGGTGGGAACACCCCGATTATCCGGAAGGAGACAATTGGGAGTGGCGCTCCGGGGCGTAGGGTGGGACGATATGGCCCTAAAAGAGCCGTGGTGGAAACACTCCGTTGAGCCGGGTGGGAAGTCGTTGGTTTAATAAATTAGGTAATGTTTGGTTTATGCCCCAACGTACAAAAACTTCAAATAATATCTCGTAATGTAGTAAGATTTAAGTGTTCAAATTTTATTTAAGTGTATTAGTGTTGTGTATATTTGTTTCATTGGAGAGGGAGTGGTGCTTCGGGGTTGGGTGGAACGATATGTCACCGACATAATCGTGGTGGGAACACCTCGATTATCCGGAGGGAGACAATTGGGAGTGGCGCTCCGGGGCGTAGGGTGGGACGATATGGCCCTAAAAGAGCCGTGGTGGAAACACTCCGTTGAGCCGGGTGGGAAGTCGTTGGTTTAATAAATTAGGTAAGGTAGGTAATGTTTGGTTTAGGCCCCAACGTACAAAAACTTCAAATAATATCTCGTAATGTAGTAAGATTTAAGTGTTCAAATTTTATTTAAGTGTATTAGTGTTGTGTATATTTGTTTCATTGGAGAGGGAGTGCTGCTTCGGGGTTGGGTGGAACGATATGTCACTGACATAATCGTGGTGGGAACACCCCGATTATCCGGAGGGAGACAATTGGGAGTGGCGCTCCGGGGCGTAGGGTGGGACGATATGGCCCTAAAAGAGCCGTGGTGGAAACTCTCCGTTGAGCAGGGTGGGAAGTCGTGTGTTTAATAAATTAGGTAAGGTAGGTAATGTTTGGTTTACGCCCCAACGTACAAAAACTTCAAATAATATCTCGTAATGTAGTAAGATTTAAGTGTTCAAATTTTATTTAAGTGTATTAGTGTTGTGTATATTTGTTTCATTGGAGAGGGAGTGGTGCTTCGGGGTTGGGTGGAACGATATGTCACTGACATAATCGTGGTGGGAACACCCCGATTATCCGGAGGGAGACAATTGGGAGTGGCGCTCCGGGGCGTAGGGTGGTGGGACGATATGGCCCTAAAAGAGCCGTGGTGGAAACACTCCGTTGAGCCGGGTGGGAAGTCGTTGGTTTAATAAATTAGGTAAGGTAGGTAATGTTTGGTTTACGCCCCAACGTACAAAAACTTCAAATAATATCTCGTAATGTAGTAAGATTTAAGTGTTCAAATTTTATTTAAGTGTATTAGTGTTGTGTATATTTGTTTCATTGGAGAGGGAGTGGTGCTTCGGGGTTGGGTGGAACGATATGTCACTGACATAATCGTGGTGGGAACACCCCGATTATCCGGAGGGAGACAATTGGGAGTGGCGCTCCGGGGCGTAGGGTGGTGGGACGATATGGCCCTAAAAGAGCCGTGGTGGAAACACTCCGTTGAGCCGGGTGGGAAGTCGTTGGTTTAATAAATTAGGTAAGGTAGGTAATGTTTGGTTTAGGCCCCAACGTACAAAAACTTCAAAAATAATATCTCGTAATGTAGTAATAGATTTAAGTGTTCAAATTTTATTTAAGTGTATTGGTGTTGTGTATATTTGTTTCATTGGAGAGGGAGTGGTGCTTCGGGGTTGGGTGGAACGATATGTCACTGACATAATCGTGGTGGGAACACCCTGATTATCCGGAGGGAGACAATTGGGAGTGGCGCTCCGGGGCGTAGGGTGGGACGATATGGCCCTAAAAGAGCCGTGGTGGAAACACTCCGTTGAGCCGGGTGGGAAGTCGTTGGTTTAATAAATTAGGTAGGGTAGGTAATGTTTGGTTTAGGCCCCAACGTACAAAAACTTCAAATAATATCTCGTAATGTAGTAAGATTTAAGTGTTCAAATTTTATTTAAGTGTATTAGTGTTGTGTATATTTGTTTCATTGGAGAGGGAGTGGTGCTTCGGGGTTGGGTGGAACGATATGTCACTGACATAATCGTGGTGGGAACACCCCGATTATCCGGAGGGAGACAATTGGGAGTGGCGCTCCGGGGCGTAGGGTGGTGGGACGATATGGCCCTAAAAGAGCCGTGGTGGAAACACTCCGTTGAGCCGGGTGGGAAGTCGTTGGTTTAATAAATTAGGTAAGGTAGGTAATGTTTGGTTTAGGCCCCAACGTACAAAAACTTCAAATAATATCTCGTAATGTAGTAAAAGATTTAAGTGTTCAAATTTTATTTAAGTGTATTGGTGTTGTGTATATTTGTTTCATTGGAGAGGGAGTGGTGCTTCGGGGTTGGGTGGAACGATATGTCACTGACATAATCGTGGTGGGAACACCCCGATTATCCGGAGGGAGACAATTGGGAGTGGCGCTCCGGGGCGTAGGGTGGTGGGACGATATGGCCCTAAAAGAGCCGTGGTGGAAACACTCCGTTGAGCCGGGTGGGAAGTCGTTGGTTTAATAAATTAGGTAAGGTAGGTAATGTTTGGTTTACGCCCCAACGTACAAAAACTTCAAATAATATCTCGTAATGTAGTAAGATTTAAGTGTTCAAATTTTATTTAAGTGTATTAGTGTTGTGTATATTTGTTTCATTGGAGAGGGAGTGGTGCTTCGGGGTTGGGTGGAACGATATGTCACTGACATAATCGTGGTGGGAACACCCCGATTATCCGGAGGGAGACAATTGGGAGTGGCGCTCCGGGGCGTAGGGTGGTGGGACGATATGGCCCTAAAAGAGCCGTGGTGGAAACACTCCGTTGAGCCGGGTGGGAAGTCGTTGGTTTAATAAATTAGGTAAGGTACGTAATGTTTGGTTTAGGCCCCAACGTACAAAAACTTCAAATAATATCTCGTAATGTAGTAATAGATTTAAGTGTTCAAATTTTATTTAAGTGTATTGGTGTTGTGTATATTTGTTTCATTGGAGAGGGAGTGGTGCTTCGGGGTTGGGTGGAACGATATGTCACTGACATAATCGTGGTGGGAACACCCCGATTATCCGGAGGGAGACAATTGGGAGTGGCGCTCCGGGGCGTAGGGTGGGACGATATGGCCCTAAAAGAGCCGTGGTGGAAACTCTCCGTTGAGCAGGGTGGGAAGTCGTGTGTTTAATAAATTAGGTAAGGTAGGTAATGTTTGGTTTACGCCCCAACGTACAAAAACTTCAAATAATATCTCGTAATGTAGTAAGATATAAGTGTTCAAATTTTATTTAAGTGTATTAGTGTTGTGTATATTTGTTTCATTGGAGAGGGAGTGGTGCTTCGGGGTTGGGTGGAACGATATGTCACTGACATAATCGTGGTGGGAACACCCCGATTATCCGGAGGGAGACAATTGGGAGTGGCGCTCCGGGGCGTAGGGTGGTGGGACGATATGGCCCTAAAAGAGCTGTGGTGGAAACACTCCGTTGAGCCGGGTGGGAAGTCGTTGGTTTAATAAATTAGGTAAGGTAGGTAATGTTTTGTTTAGGCCCCAACGTACAAAAACTTCAAATAATATCTCGTAATGTAGTGATAGATTTAAGTGTTCAAATTTTATTTAAGTGTATTGGTGTTGTGTATATTTGTTTCATTGGAGAGGGAGTGGTGCTTCGGGGTTGGGTGGAACGATATGTCACTGACATAATCGTGGTGGGAACACCCCGATTATCCGGAGGGAGACAATTGGGAGTGGCGCTCCGGGGCGTAGGGTGGTGGGACGATATGGCCCTAAAAGAGCCGTGGTGGAAACACTCCGTTGAGCCGGGTGGGAAGTCGTTGGTTTAATAAATTAGGTAAGGTAGGTAATGTTTGGTTTACGCCCCAACGTACAAAAACTTCAAATAATATCTCGTAATGTAGTAAGATTTAAGTGTTCAAATTTTATTTAAGTGTATTAGTGTTGTGTATATTTGTTTCATTGGAGAGGGAGTGGTGCTTCGGGGTTGGGTGGAACGATATGTCACTGACATAATCGTGGTGGGAACACCCCGATTATCCGGAGGGAGACAATTGGGAGTGGCGCTCCGGGGCGTAGGGTGGTGGGACGATATGGCCCTAAAAGAGCCGTGGTGGAAACACTCCGTTGAGCCGGGTGGGAAGTCGTTGGTTTAATAAATTAGGTAAGGTAGGTAATGTTTGGTTTAGGCCCCAACGTACAAAAACTTCAAATAATATCTCGTAATGTAGTAAGATTTAAGTGTTCAAATTTTATTTAAGTGTATTAGTGTTGTGTATATTTGTTTCATTGGAGAGGGAGTGGTGCTTCGGGGTTGGGTGGAACGATATGTCACTGACATAATCGTGGTGGGAACACCCCGATTATCCGGAGGGAGACAATTGGGAGTGGCGCTCCGGGGCGTAGGGTGGTGGGACGATATGGCCCTAAAAGAGCCGTGGTGGAAACACTCCGTTGAGCCGGGTGGGAAGTCGTTGGTTTAATAAATTAGGTAAGGTAGGTAATGTTTGGTTTAGGCCCCAACGTACAAAAACTTCAAATAATATCTCGTAATGTAGTAATAGATTTAAGTGTTCAAATTTTATTTAAGTGTATTGGTGTTGTGTATATTTGTTTCATTGGAGAGGGAGTGGTGCTTCGGGGTTGGGTGGAACGATATGTCACTGACATAATCGTGGTGGGAACACCCCGATTATCCGGAGGGAGACAATTGGGAGTGGCGCTCCGGGGCGTAGGGTGGTGGGACGATATGGCCCTAAAAGAGCCGTGGTGGAAACACTCCGTTGAGCCGGGTGGGAAGTCGTTGGTTTAATAAATTAGGTAAGGTAGGTAATGTTTGGTTTACGCCCCAACGTACAAAAACTTCAAATAATATCTCGTAATGTAGTAAGATTTAAGTGTTCAAATTTTATTTAAGTGTATTAGTGTTGTGTATATTTGTTTCATTGGAGAGGGAGTGGTGCTTCGGGGTTGGGTGGAACGATATGTCACTGACATAATCGTGGTGGGAACACCCCGATTATCCGGAGGGAGACAATTGGGAGTGGCGCTCCGGGGCGTAGGGTGGTGGGACGATATGGCCCTAAAAGAGCCGTGGTGGAAACACTCCGTTGAGCCGGGTGGGAAGTCGTTGGTTTAATAAATTAGGTAAGGTACGTAATGTTTGGTTTAGGCCCCAACGTACAAAAACTTCAAATAATATCTCGTAATGTAGTAATAGATTTAAGTGTTCAAATTTTATTTAAGTGTATTGGTGTTGTGTATATTTGTTTCATTGGAGAGGGAGTGGTGCTTCGGGGTTGGGTGGAACGATATGTCACTGACATAATCGTGGTGGGAACACCCCGATTATCCGGAGGGAGACAATTGGGAGTGGCGCTCCGGGGCGTAGGGTGGGACGATATGGCCCTAAAAGAGCCGTGGTGGAAACTCTCCGTTGAGCAGGGTGGGAAGTCGTGTGTTTAATAAATTAGGTAAGGTAGGTAATGTTTGGTTTACGCCCCAACGTACAAAAACTTCAAATAATATCTCGTAATGTAGTAAGATTTAAGTGTTCAAATTTTATTTAAGTGTATTAGTGTTGTGTATATTTGTTTCATTGGAGAGGGAGTGGTGCTTCGGGGTTGGGTGGAACGATATGTCACTGACATAATCGTGGTGGGAACACCCCGATTATCCGGAGGGAGACAATTGGGAGTGGCGCTCCGGGGCGTAGGGTGGTGGGACGATATGGCCCTAAAAGAGCTGTGGTGGAAACACTCCGTTGAGCCGGGTGGGAAGTCGTTGGTTTAATAAATTAGGTAAGGTAGGTAATGTTTGGTTTAGGCCCCAACGTACAAAAACTTCAAATAATATCTCGTAATGTAGTGATAGATTTAAGTGTTCAAATTTTATTTAAGTGTATTGGTGTTGTGTATATTTGTTTCATTGGAGAGGGAGTGGTGCTTCGGGGTTGGGTGGAACGATATGTCACTGACATAATCGTGGTGGGAACACCCTGATTATCCGGAGGGAGACAATTGGGAGTGGCGCTCCGGGGCGTAGGGTGGGACGATATGGCCCTAAAAGAGCCGTGGTGGAAACACTCCGTTGAGCCGGGTGGGAAGTCGTTGGTTTAATAAAATAGGTAGGGTAGGTAATGTTTGGTTTAGGCCCCAACGTACAAAAACTTCAAATAATATCTCGTAATGTAGTAAGATTTAAGTGTTCAAATTTTATTTAAGTGTATTAGTGTTGTGTATATTTGTTTCATTGGAGAGGGAGTGGTGCTTCGGGGTTGGGTGGAACGATATGTCACTGACATAATCGTGGTGGGAACACCCCGATTATCCGGAGGGAGACAATTGGGAGTGGCGCTCCGGGGCGTAGGGTGGTGGGACGATATGGCCCTAAAAGAGCCGTGGTGGAAACACTCCGTTGAGCCGGGTGGGAAGTCGTTGGTTTAATAAATTAGGTAAGGTAGGTAATGTTTGGTTTAGGCCCCAACGTACAAAAACTTCAAATAATATCTCGTAATGTAGTAATAGATTTAAGTGTTCAAATTTTATTTAAGTGTATTGGTGTTGTGTATATTTGTTTCATTGGAGAGGGAGTGGTGCTTCGGGGTTGGGTGGAACGATATGTCACTGACATAATCGTGGTGGGAACACCCCGATTATCCGGAGGGAGACAATTGGGAGTGGCACTCCGGGGCGTAGGGTGGTGGGACGATATGGCCCTAAAAGAGCCGTGGTGGAAACACTCCGTTGAGCCGGGTGAGAAGTCGTTGGTTTAATAAATTAGGTAAGGTAGGTAATGTTTGGTTTAGGCCCCAACGTACAAAAACTTCAAATAATATCTCGTAATGTAGTAAGATTTAAGTGTTCAAATTTTATTTAAGTGTATTAGTGTTGTGTATATTTGTTTCATTGGAGAGGGAGTGGTGCTTCGGGGTTGGGTGGAACGATATGTCACTGACATAATCGTGGTGGGAACACCCCGATTATCCGGAGGGAGACAATTGGGAGTGGCGCTCCGGGGCGTAGGGTGGTGGGACGATATGGCCCTAAAAGAGCCGTGGTGGAAACACTCCGTTGAGCCGGGTGGGAAGTCGTTGGTTTATTAAATTAGGTAAGGTAGGTAATGTTTGGTTTAGGCCCCAACGTACAAAAACTTCAAATAATATCTCGTAATGTAGTAATAGATTTAAGTGTTCAAATTTTATTTAAGTGTATTGGTGTTGTGTATATTTGTTTCATTGGAGAGGGAGTGGTGCTTCGGGGTTGGGTGGAACGATATGTCACTGACATAATCGTGGTGGGAACACCCCGATTATCCGGAAGGAGACAATTGGGAGTGGCGCTCCGGGGCGTAGGGTGGTGGGACGATATGGCCCTAAAAGAGCTGTGGTGGAAACACTCCGTTGAGCCGGGTGGGAAGTCGTTGGTTTAATAAATTAGGTAAGGTAGGTAATGTTTGGTTTACGCCCCAACGTACAAAAACTTCAAATAATATCTCGTAATGTAGTAATAGATTTAAGTGTTCAAATTTTATTTAAGTGTATTGGTGTTGTGTATATTTGTTTCATTGGAGAGGTGGTGCTTCGGGGTTGGGTGGAACGATATGTCACTGACATAATCGTGGTGGGAACACCCCGATTATCCGGAGGGAGACAATTGGGAGTGGCGCTCCGGGGCGTAGGGTGGTGGGACGATATGGCCCTAAAAGAGCCGTGGTGGAAACACTCCGTTGAGCCGGGTGGGAAGTCGTTGGTTTAATAAATTAGGTAAGGTAGGTAATGTTTGGTTTACGCCCCAACGTACAAAAACTTCAAATAATATCTCGTAATGTAGTAATAGATTTAAGTGTTCAAATTTTATTTAAGTGTATTGGTGTTGTGTATATTTGTTTCATTGGAGAGGGAGTGGTGCTTCGGGGTTGGGTGGAACGATATGTCACTGACATAATCGTGGTGGGAACACCCCGATTATCCGGAAGGAGACAATTGGGAGTGGCGCTCCGGGGCGTAGGGTGGGACGATATGGCCCTAAAAGAGCCGTGGTGGAAACTCTCCGTTGAGCAGGGTGGGAAGTCGTGTGTTTAATAAATTAGGTAAGGTAGGTAATGTTTGGTTTACGCCCCAACGTACAAAAACTTCAAATAATATCTCGTAATGTAGTAAGATTTAAGTGTTCAAATTTTATTTAAGTGTATTAGTGTTGTGTATATTTGTTTCATTGGAGAGGGAGTGGTGCTTCGGGGTTGGGTGGAACGATATGTCACTGACATAATCGTGGTGGGAACACCCCGATTATCCGGAGGGAGACAATTGGGAGTGGCGCTCCGGGGCGTAGGGTGGTGGGACGATATGGCCCTAAAAGAGCTGTGGTGGAAACACTCCGTTGAGCCGGGTGGGAAGTCGTTGGTTTAATAAATTAGGTAAGGTAGGAAATGTTTGGTTTACGCCCCAACGTACAAAAACTTCAAATAATATCTCGTAATGTAGTAATAGATTTAAGTGTTCAAATTTTATTTAAGTGTATTGGTGTTGTGTATATTTGTTTCATTGGAGAGGTGGTGCTTCGGGGTTGGGTGGAACGATATGTCACTGACATAATCGTGGTGGGAACACCCCGATTATCCGGAGGGAGACAATTGGGAGTGGCGCTCCGGGGCGTAGGGTGGTGGGACGATATGGCCCTAAAAGAGCCGTGGTGGAAACACTCCGTTGAGCCGGGTGGGAAGTCGTTGGTTTAATAAATTAGGTAAGGTAGGTAATGTTTGGTTTACGCCCCAACGTACAAAAACTTCAAATAATATCTCGTAATGTAGTAATAGATTTAAGTGTTCAAATTTTATTTAAGTGTATTGGTGTTGTGTATATTTGTTTCATTGGAGAGGGAGTGGTGCTTCGGGGTTGGGTGGAACGATATGTCACTGACATAATCGTGGTGGGAACACCCCGATTATCCGGAGGGAGACAATTGGGAGTGGCGCTCCGGGGCGTAGGGTGGTGGGACGATATGGCCCTAAAAGAGCCGTGGTGGAAACACTCCGTTGAGCCGGATGGGAAGTCGTTGGTTTAATAAATTAGGTAAGGTAGGTAATGTTTGGTTTACGCCCCAACGTACAAAAACTTCAAATAATATCTCGTAATGTAGTAAGATTTAAGTGTTCAAATTTTATTTAAGTGTATTAGTGTTGTGTATATTTGTTTCATTGGAGAGGGAGTGGTGCTTCGGGGTTGGGTGGAACGATATGTCACTGACATAATCGTGGTGGGAACACCCCGATTATCCGGAGGGAGACAATTGGGAGTGGCGCTCCGGGGCGTAGGGTGGTGGGACGATATGGCCCTAAAAGAGCCGTGGTGGAAACACTCCGTTGAGCCGGGTGGGAAGTCGTTGGTTTAATAAATTAGGTAAGGTAGGTAATGTTTGGTTTACGCCCCAACGTACAAAAACTTCAAATAATATCTCGTAATGTAGTAAGATTTAAGTGTTCAAATTTTATTTAAGTGTATTAGTGTTGTGTATATTTGTTTCATTGGAGAGGGAGTGGTGCTTCGGGGTTGGGTGGAACGATATGTCACTGACATAATCGTGGTGGGAACACCCCGATTATCCGGAGGGAGACAATTGGGAGTGGGGCTCCGGGGCGTAGGGTGGTGGGACGATATGGCCCTAAAAGAGCCGTGGTGGAAACACTCCGTTGAGCCGGGTGGGAAGTCGTTGGTTTAATAAATTAGGTAAGGTAGGTAATGTTTGGTTTAGGCCCCAACGTACAAAAACTTCAAATAATATCTCGTAATGTAGTAATAGATTTAAGTGTTCAAATTTTATTTAAGTGTATTGGTGTTGTGTATATTTGTTTCATTGGAGAGGGAGTGGTGCTTCGGGGTTGGGTGGAACGATATGTCACTGACATAATCGTGGTGGGAACACCCCGATTATCCGGAGGGAAACAATTGGGAGTGGCGCTCCGGGGCGTAGGGTGGGACGATATGGCCCTAAAAGAGCCGTGGTGGAAACTCTCCGTTGAGCAGGGTGGGAAGTCGTGTGTTTAATAAATTAGGTAAGGTAGGTAATGTTTGGTTTACGCCCC
Organism: Troglohyphantes excavatus; assembly: GCA_963932185.1. Taxonomy (NCBI): domain Eukaryota; kingdom Metazoa; phylum Arthropoda; class Arachnida; order Araneae; family Linyphiidae; genus Troglohyphantes; species Troglohyphantes excavatus. The sequence goes on along the minus strand of OZ010667.1, from coordinate 42,185,443 downwards.
AACGTACAAAAACTTCAAATAATATCTCGTAATGTAGTAAGATTTAAGTGTTCAAATTTTATTTAAGTGTATTAGTGTTGTGTATATTTGTTTCATTGGAGAGGGAGTGGTGCTTCGGGGTTGGGTGGAACGATATGTCACTGACATAATCGTGGTGGGAACACCCCGATTATCCGGAGGGAGACAATTGGGAGTGGCGCTCCGGGGCGTAGGGTGGTGGGACGATATGGCCCTAAAAGAGCCGTGGTGGAAACACTCCGTTGAGCCGGGTGGGAAGTCGTTGGTTTAATAAATTAGGTAAGGTAGGTAATGTTTGGTTTATGCCCCAACGTACAAAAACTTCAAATAATATCTCGTAATGTAGTAAGATTTAAGTGTTCAAATTTTATTTAAGTGTATTAGTGTTGTGTATATTTGTTTCATTGGAGAGGGAGTGGTGCTTCGGGGTTGGGTGGAACGATATGTCACCGACATAATCGTGGTGGGAACACCTCGATTATCCGGAGGGAGACAATTGGGAGTGGCGCTCCGGGGCGTAGGGTGGGACGATATGGCCCTAAAAGAGCCGTGGTGGAAACACTCCGTTGAGCCGGGTGGGAAGTCGTTGGTTTAATAAATTAGGTAAGGTAGGTAATGTTTGGTTTAGGCCCCAACGTACAAAAACTTCAAATAATATCTCGTAATGTAGTAAGATTTAAGTGTTCAAATTTTATTTAAGTGTATTAGTGTTGTGTATATTTGTTTCATTGGAGAGGGAGTGCTGCTTCGGGGTTGGGTGGAACGATATGTCACTGACATAATCGTGGTGGGAACACCCCGATTATCCGGAGGGAGACAATTGGGAGTGGCGCTCCGGGGCGTAGGGTGGGACGATATGGCCCTAAAAGAGCCGTGGTGGAAACTCTCCGTTGAGCAGGGTGGGAAGTCGTGTGTTTAATAAATTAGGTAAGGTAGGTAATGTTTGGTTTACGCCCCAACGTACAAAAACTTCAAATAATATCTCGTAATGTAGTAAGATTTAAGTGTTCAAATTTTATTTAAGTGTATTAGTGTTGTGTATATTTGTTTCATTGGAGAGGGAGTGGTGCTTCGGGGTTGGGTGGAACGATATGTCACTGACATAATCGTGGTGGGAACACCCCGATTATCCGGAGGGAGACAATTGGGAGTGGCGCTCCGGGGCGTAGGGTGGTGGGACGATATGGCCCTAAAAGAGCCGTGGTGGAAACACTCCGTTGAGCCGGGTGGGAAGTCGTTGGTTTAATAAATTAGGTAAGGTAGGTAATGTTTGGTTTACGCCCCAACGTACAAAAACTTCAAATAATATCTCGTAATGTAGTGATAGATTTAAGTGTTCAAATTTTATTTAAGTGTATTGGTGTTGTGTATATTTGTTTCATTGGAGAGGGAGTGGTGCTTCGGGGTTGGGTGGAACGATATGTCACTGACATAATCGTGGTGGGAACACCCTGATTATCCGGAGGGAGACAATTGGGAGTGGCGCTCCGGGGCGTAGGGTGGGACGATATGGCCCTAAAAGAGCCGTGGTGGAAACACTCCGTTGAGCCGGGTGGGAAGTCGTTGGTTTAATAAAATAGGTAGGGTAGGTAATGTTTGGTTTAGGCCCCAACGTACAAAAACTTCAAATAATATCTCGTAATGTAGTAAGATTTAAGTGTTCAAATTTTATTTAAGTGTATTAGTGTTGTGTATATTTGTTTCATTGGAGAGGGAGTGGTGCTTCGGGGTTGGGTGGAACGATATGTCACTGACATAATCGTGGTGGGAACACCCCGATTATCCGGAGGGAGACAATTGGGAGTGGCGCTCCGGGGCGTAGGGTGGTGGGACGATATGGCCCTAAAAGAGCCGTGGTGGGAACACTCCGTTGAGCCGGGTGGGAAGTCGTTGGTTTAATAAATTAGGTAAGGTAGGTAATGTTTGGTTTAGGCCCCAACGTACAAAAACTTCAAATAATATCTCGTAATGTAGTAAGATTTAAGTGTTCAAATTTTATTTAAGTGTATTGGTGATGTGTATATTTGTTTCATTGGAGAGGGAGTGGTGCTTCGGGGTTGGGTGGAACGATATGTCACTGACATAATCGTGGTGGGAACACCCCGATTATCCGGAAGGAGACAATTGGGAGTGGCGCTCCGGGGCGTAGGGTGGGACGATATGGCCCTAAAAGAGCCGTGGTGGAAACACTCCGTTGAGCCGGGTAGGAAGTCGTTGGTTTAATAAATTAGGTAAGGTAGGTAATGTTTGGTTTAGGCCCCAACGTACAAAAACTTCAAATAATATCTCGTAATGTAGTAAGATTTAAGTGTTCAAATTTTATTTAAGTGTATTAGTGTTGTGTATATTTGTTTCATTGGAGAGGGAGTGGTGCTTCGGGGTTGGGTGCTTCGGGGTTGGGTGGAACGATAAGTCACTGATATAATCGTGGTGGGAACACCCTGATCATCCGGAGGGAGACAATTGAGAATGGCGCTCCGGGGCGTAGGGTGGGATGATATGGCCCTAAAAGAGGCGTGGTGGAAACACTCCGTTGAGCCGGGTGGGATGTCGTTGGTTTAATAAATTAGGTAAGGTTGGTAATAATAATAATAAGTTTTATTTCTTGCCCACTCCCGAGGGATATACAGGTGGCCAATTTTGACTCATCGTCACGACAAAGTGACAAATTACACTCCATAGAATGGTATTACAATGGTTGTTTACACACTCCAAGTGGGAAATGAGCAACACGCTCTTGGAGATTTCACATAAAGTATCAATCAACTTTTACATATATCTCAGTATTGGGAGTAAAACTCTCAGAGGGAAAGCAAAATAAAACTAAAAAGAAAAAGAAAAAAACACGCACAAAAACAAAGTCTATTGGTGAGTGACATTTTTCATATTTGAAAGAGTTCGAGAAATCATAATCCATTGTCCTATATGTATTTGTTCAATTTGTGAAAGGTTGAAATATTTAGAATGTCACCCTGGAGAGATCGTGCACAAGAGCCCTGGAAAGTAAAGTTCTGGAAAAACCTATATGTAACAGTTCAATTTAAATGTTCATCTTTTCCAACAGGGACTGCACTATGATTTGGAAGAAGTGTACATTGTTCTTATTCAGTAAGAGAGTTTTCATGTCGAGAGCTGCGAAATTTAGTGGTAGAAGATTGAATCTGTGATGTTCATATTCCCCACAGTGATAAGTGTAGTGTCTAGTGTCTCCTTGTTCTTGGTCAAAAGGGCAAATGGGATTTCCGTTAAAAAGTCTAGCTTGATGCGTGGGAAATACTCCATGCCCCGTGATGAATTGATTTAGGAAGAAGTTGGTTTCGCATCGTTTGAGGGTCACAATGGGGATGAGATCAAATGTATGTCTTCCCTTCGTTGATAAATTCCACTCTTTTTGCCATTCTTGAATGCTTTCCTTCTTTAATAAGTTCGAAATCTGTTGGCTTGAATATTTGACTACGCATTCAATTTGAGTTGATGTAGTTGCTTCCTTTGCAAGGAGATCTGCTTCTTCGTTACCCATGTTCCCCACATGTGCTTTAATCCAGTGGAATGATACTGTTACTCCTTTGTTGATTAGTTTTGTAGTTGTTGACTTAATTTCAGATGTCCAATGATGAGTATCTTCTATTCGAGATAAGCTTTTAAGTGCTGCCTGGCTGTCAGAAAAAATTCTACAGGAATCGAATTTTTGCAGGTGAATGTAAACCCAAATAATAGCTAGTCGAAGGGCAAACAATTCTGCTAGAAATACTGTTGCATTGTTAGACAGTCGGACAGTTTTAAAATATTCTAAATTTCCTTCTCTGAAAACTACATAAGCACATCCAACTTTTGCAGTGTCATTGTCTTCCATTTCGAATTTTGATCCGTCTGTATATATTTCCCAACCGTGATTTGTGGGTGGGCTTTGATCAAAGGGAATAGACATTAGTGAAAGCGGGTTAACAATTGCTTTGAAATAATAAATGTCTTCGTAAGGAATGTTGATGCTGTAGAATTTTACGTTTAATCCTAAATGTTTTGCTTGAAACTTGACTTGTGCTGCTTTAGCTTGAATATGGATGGGTAAAATGCCTGCTAACGTATTTAGTGTATCAGATGATGTGGTTTTATAGCACTTTGTTATGAACAACAGTAGAGATCTTTGTATTTGTTGAAGTTTTACAATTTGCTTTTTCACCCCTCTAAACCAAATTTCGGAACCGTAAAGAATCATCTTTTCTACCGCTCGAATATAAATTTCTTTTATTACACTTCACTTGATGCCCCAAGTTGGTTTCGCGATACGTGTCACTTTCTGCATCCATTTGATAGTTTTATCTCTGAGGGTTGATATATGTGGGATGAATGACAGATTAGCATCAATAATGATACCCAGGTATTTTATGTTCTTGGTGTTCTTGAATGAGCTTTGCAAATTTTTTATCTTCAAGCACCATTTTGGGTCCTTTTTATGAAGGATAATCATAAGTTGCGTTTTATTGATACTTGGGTTGAGTGACATTTTTTCACACCACTCATAAATGAAATTTGTTGCATACTCAATTTTAGAAGTGATTTCTGTTTTGGAAGTAGCCGCTAAGATGAACAAAAAATCGTCAGCGAAGGCTAGAAGATGTCCTTTGTAACGACTATCGCTGTTTTCGTAAGATGTGAGGAGCGAATTTGCAATACAGAGCCAGTAAATTGGCCCCGAGTTTGAACCTTGTGGCACACCGCAATTATAGGTTTTTGAATAAGTAGACGTTTTTGAAATGTAAGATACTGTTCTGTTTTGAAAGTAATCTTTGATTAGTTTTTGAAGCTGGTAAGATAATCCGAAAGAGCTGAGGAATGTGAGAATGTCCCGCCATCTAATAGTTAAACGCGTTTTTTATGTCAAAAGAGAGCAAGGCTGTGTGATGGTCGTTTCCTTTGTTGACGCTTATGATTTGAATGAGTTTTGACAACGCATTTAAAACGCCCTTGCCTTTTCTGAATCCAAATTGGTTTTCATGAAATCCGTTGCTCGTCTCTAAGATGTAAGTAATTCTGCTAGTTATCATTTTATCTAGAATTTTACTGAAGATTGGCAGGAGGCAGATAGGACGGTATGCTTCACATGTTTGCGGATTTTTGTTTGGTTTCTGGATTAGAATGACCTTTGCGTCCTTCCAAGATTTTGGGAAAAAACCCTGTGTGAGACATTCATTGAATAGGGAGGTGAACCCTTCTGAGTGTGAATTAAAAATTTCAGAGAAAATTTCTTTAGGCAGACCATCTTGGCCGGGTGATTTACCCGTCTTCATCTGTTGAATAGCCCATTTTACTTCGTTTATGGAGAAAGGTGATTCCCTGATAGTTGAAGCAGGCAAATAAGATGGAATTTCATCTGTGGTAGTGGGAAAATGGTACTCTAATATGCACATAACCGTTTCCTGATGATTAGAAGTTGCAGTTGTAGGAGATGTTTGTACCGATGACAAAGTGAGTGTGTTAGGCTTGCCGGAAATTAACGTTTTCGCGTTTTTACAAAATATCGATTCCTTGGTAAGTGAATCTAGGAAAGTATGAAATGAATTTTTCTTTGAAGTACTAAGCATTTTACGATAAATAGATCGTTCCCTTTTATACATTATCTTGAGTTTTTCTCGTTTTTGGTCATTTGAACATTTTTTATATAATCGCCTGTGGGCTCTAGTTTTAGATCTTTGGGTACGAAGTAATGAGTTCCACCAAGGTACCGCCTTATGCGGGGTAAGGTAGGTAATGTATGGTTTATGCCCCAACGTACAAAAACTTCAAATAATATCTCGTAATGTAGTAATAGATTGAAGTGTTCAAATTTTAATTAAGTGCATTTGTGTTGTGTATATTTGCTTCATTGGAGAGGGAGTGGTGCTTCGGCATTTCTACGTGGGGTTCAAAGTATTCATGAACCAATTATTACGGTACATTGTGGCTAGAACCTATTGTCCAGGGCCCCATAGCTTACTTTTTCTATGTCCACTTTGTACGACTGGCCCGCCCTAAGGCATACAGCGAGATGTTTTACAGAAACTGAAGCTTCGACAGCCTTGAAGGCAACCCAGCCGAACCGGCGAACACCCGGCCCATGAACCCGAGCGACTTTGCCTTTATTAACTTTATTACAGAACTCAACATACCCCCCCAATACCCCCCCCCCCCCCCCCCCCCCCCGTCGGGGAAAATTATGAAGTTTGTCGGGGGAAAAGTTAGTTAAGACCAAATATTTTTAAAACATTGGATCAAATTTAATTTTTTTAATGAAATGGATATAGGTCAAAATTCCGACAGATAAAATCCCGACACACCGAAATCTCGACACCAAAGGTCTAGGCTAGGGATGAGCTTAGTAGTTATTTTTAAATAACGACAGTTATTACGATATTATAATGAAATAAATAGTATATTTAACTGTTATTTGATATCATAAACGAGATTAAATGTCGTCAACCTAGGAATTAGGCGCCGCAAAACATCAAATGCTAAATTTTCATGAATTTTTTTATTAGTTAATAGTAGGAATTATTTTCATTAAAATACTGTTAATGATCCAACACTTAATAATATTTCAAGAAATTAATTCTATTATATAAACATATTACTTTCTCTTAATCATTTTTACATCATTAAATGCATATTGGCGATCTCGATATACACATAAAAAAATTAATTGCTATTAAATTTTTGTCAACATAAACTTTAAACTTCCATCCAAATTTTGTTTTTGTTTAATATAGTGCAATATACCAGAAGGAAATTAATAACATTTTTAAATTTATGCTATTTACCTTTTACAATACGACGTGAGCTAAATACGAAACTCAAGCGAAATATCTTTCTCAGAACATATGAACAAATAATCATAAAAACAAATTTCATATAAACAAAATACACTCGAAAACTACTGATTCACACGTTATCCCCCCCCCCCCCCCCACACACACACACGTCAAATGAAGTCAACCACTCCTGAAGCAATGAACTTTCGCATACTCAAAAAAAAAAAAAAATCCTGATACGATACAATCATACCATAAAATAAAATTATACGATAATAAATTAAAAATAAATCATACGATTTTGTATCGGAATAATTCTCGAAAATATTTTGGATCTTGGATCGTAATTTGGGACACATGCCAATAACGAAGTGACGTAAATATCACAGAATATGATAATTCCATCTTGATAGTTATTGGACACGTGCCAATAACGAAGTGACATATATCACGATCCTTCTGCCCTTGAGAAATTCGATTTATCACATCACGGAATAAATTTTTTTCAACTAGAGATCTTGCATGTGGGATGTGTAAATAAGATCGTTCTTCCTTTTCCTTTTTTTTTAACTTGCTTTTTTTATGGTTTATGTATTTCTGGATAAAATTAAAGAGCGCATCTATTAATTGTTTTAAAAACATATGTTTTCAAAAATATTTTTTTTTTAATTTTGATTTCGAAATACTGCTTTTTTTTTAGCAAATAAATAACTGTAATAACAAATAATAACTGTCGAACCGATAAGAGCGAATTTGATACTGAACATTTTGGGAAGCGACATACAGCGATTTGGTTATCAGAGAGTTGTCAAATTCGTTCCTTTCGCAACCAAAAAATATTGGCCATGTATAAGGGATTGGTGTACCTTAAATCTGATCGTGATCCAATGTCTTGTTGCCTATTGCAATTGCGTCGGGTACCAGATTAGATGTTGAACTCGTCTTCTGACCATGGTTCAGAAATACTGGGCAGTGTTCCTGGGTCTTTCTTTCAAAATGATCCCGAATCGTACTTAAAACATATATTACATATAAATAAATGTCTTTGTCGTTAATTTATTACTTTATTAATAAGTCAACTTATTTTATAGAGGATTCTATAGCTTGGGTTTTATTTTATTGTATAAAAAAGCATTCTTGACTGTATAGACCAGTAGGGTCGTTTGGCACGTTAGTAAAACTAATATAACTTTTTAGTAGAGAAATTTAGAAAATATGATTTAGGAAAATTGGACCCCAAAATCATGTTCGCTTGTGTCACAAAAATTCATTGAATGGCCATTGAATACGGTGACGGCCTAAGAATTTTTTTAGCCAAAGTAGTCATAATTTTGTCGCCCATCTTCCTTTTACACAAAATAATATTTTGTAGATAATCTGGCAGCTTATTTTTTCAATGCTTCAAATCATACCCTTAAAAATAACATAATGGCTGAACATTAAGGTAAGAAATTAATATATAAAGTTACACATTATCTATGCAATGTACAAATGTGTAAAAAATTTAAATAGTCATCAGTAAAGTACAAACATTGTCTACTACAATTTGGCGCCATCCTTAGTCTGGCGGACTAAGCGGTCGCTTGGACCCATTGGACCACCAGATAAAGTTAAGATAAAGTTGTAAACCAATTTCGGTGCAGTGAAGCTGCGTGCTGGCCACCCCCTTGATACAGGGCATACAGCGAGATGTTGAGTCATCGAGTACGTTGCCGCCACGAAGGCAAGCCAGCCCGGCACCAGAGGACGCATGCGAACACTCGGCCCACAAACCCGCGCGACCAGCAGTGCGGAGCACCACCCATGGGACGCTGACGGATTAAACTTTTATCTATTGCTTAAAATTTCGAATTTTGAACTCTGACTGAAAGATCTGCAGACTGACCTTTATTAATTTGGTACCGCTTTTATTGTTCGCTTCGGTACAGTTGAAGCAGCATGGTGTTCTGTTGCACGATTCTCCCTCTCCGGCATGGGCTTTGCCTCCACATCTCCGACACCTTTCCATTCCCTCAGTACAAAATTTCGCTATATGGCCGTAGATTCCGCATCTGAAGCAGATTGTGGGTTTCAAAAATTCCTTACAGTTGTATTGACTCCAACGTATTCTGAGCTTCTTTTTCTCCATGAGTCGTCGGAACGGTACTGCTTTTATTCTCAATATGTAGTTGAAGTTGTTCTTTTTATTAATCATCTTTCCTTGGAATTCAATATCCCCAGGTTCTATTTCGTCATTGGCCTGTTCTATTTTTTCTATTAGTTTTGCTGCTTCAAATTCCTCCTCAATATCGTATACTATTATTGTGGGCTTTCTTCTTATCGGCTCTCTGAACGTATATTCCTCTCTGAGTTGTGGTCTAGTGTCAGCTTTCTTCATTATCTTTTCGATGTCTTCTTGCGTTTCCACCTCGAGCAGTATCCCACCTTTATTGATGTTTCTAATATTTCTTATCGAATGAATAGTCCTGCCTATATTCATCCTTTTTTGAATATCATTCTTGGTCTCTTTTGAAGACATTCCTTCCTTATTTGGCTCAATGACAAGTACATGAGTCGTTTTTGGTACAACTTGTTTCGCTGTTATTTGGGCGCAAGTCTTTTCTGTTGGGCTTTCTTTTCCTCTACTATCTTTTTCCCTTTTGCTTATTAAGTAACCTTTATATTTACTTATTCTATTTTGTTGATCATTTATGATTCTAATCAATTCGCCAACTTTATTGATTATTGTCCCCTTATACCCTTTAGGGGTTAGTTGCAAAGTTTCCATTATTTGGTTCTGCTTTTCTATTGCTATTCTAAACTGATTGGATTCTTTTTCTTCCGTTTCATGGAGTAGGCCCTCTTCCTCTCCGTTTTCGTCTACTTCTTCAACGTCGTCTTCTTGCTCTTGTTCTAAAACTTTTCCTATTTCTCTTTCGTCCCAAGGAGTTGCATCATCGATTTCCTCCGAGGAGGATTCTTCACTTTCACTATTAGATACCTCTATTACTTTTCTATTTTGAGATTTCTCTCTTGCCTCTTGCTCCCTCTTTCTACGCTCGAAGCTTAACTCCTTCGCTTCTTTTGTTAATTCTTCCGTCTTTTTCCTTACTTCTCTCATCTCCCTTGCCAACTTTCCTCTTGCCTCTTCATCTTTCTTTTTCTCTGCTTCGAGCCTTCTGGCTGCCTCTACCATCGGAGGAGAACGATACATATTTGCTTCAACAGGTTAGCTTTAGCCACTCAATAATCGTAATGCTATCCACTTGGCCACCAATTTGGTGTTACCAGCCGAGACCACGGGGAGGTGGGATAGCTTGGCCAACGCACTTTAGTTGATAATCAAATAATAGTATCGATCAATTTTGAATAATCTCAAATAAACCAAGTCCAAAAAGGAGAACCGCAAAATGTGAAATCAAGCACAATTTTTTTTTTACTAACAGCCAGTCCGGATACAATACTATTCAATACTTGCATTGGGCCCCCGGACAGATAAAGTTGTAAAACCTATTCCCGGGCAATCCCGCAGGCAAACGGTTTCCAGTTATTTGACAAGCTCCAGGAGAAAAGTGAAAGTTTTTCGCACACCGCAATACTCTTTTCTTTGTAATCTAAGGGATCAAAAAGGAACCCCGCCATACTTCGTTTTTTTATTGGTGGATGACACGTTTTGGAGAGTAGAGTGACCCCAGGCCATGGTGTGGACCCTAGGAGAGTGACAACCTGACAAAGACGCTTCTCCAAATATATTGCTTCATCTCTGCCATTGTTCGATCACAACTCGTACCATTGCGAGGGAAATGCAATTAGGCTCGTCCCCAACAAAACATGTTGAAGATGTCCCCCCTCACTTTCTGGGTGGTTTGGACCTTTGTCCGTGTCAAAAAAATTATCCCTCCAGTGCTCACTCACGGATTATTTTCTGCATATTATTGCATAAACGAAAATTTATCTTCGTGTATGTTAAATTTTTATGAGTCTAACTATAAACGTTTTTTCATTCACATCTTTTTTTTTTAATTCTGCATGTCTACCATATTGAAGTAAGTAAACTTTTCTATTTTCTTATAACGAGGAAACAAGATAAAACAGCAAGGTTGTATTTGTGATGGGATAAAAAAAAAAGGTATCGTGATCAGGTTTTGCTTGTTATAATGACCGACGCTCATAGGTATAATATTAATCGTTTCAATGAATTGTCCTAATTTCTAGTTCCGACCTAATGTGGTGCTTTTTTGTACTTGGTATTTAATTTTTAAATTTTTATAACTACCAACTAAAGTTATTGTATTAAGTAAAATAAAAATAATTAATAGAATATCTTGTTTGTGAAGTAAGGTTTGAGAATTTTATCTGCAGAAGATTTCAAAAAAATATTTTATTTTGGGTGAATTATATATTTGGTTAGTTTTTTTCTCTCGATAAAATCTAAAAGTCTAAAAAAAGTCAAACCAAATTTAAATTAACTGTATTAAGTTTAATTCCTAATTAAATGAACTCTATATGTACGGATATCAGTAAAAATTAAAAAAAAAATTGCATTATAAAAGTCGTACATACTTTAAAATATTTTATTTCCCAAATGTAAATATTATACTTTATTAGTAATTTTTTATTAAGCATAATTATTACTACAGAGGATAATTTAACAGACTTATTAATAACAATTAAATATAAATTTAATTATAATTTTTAAATAACTAAAATTTTAGTAATAAAAAATAAAATATTTCCAAAATACTGCAGGTTTTTTTATTATCATTATATAGCTTTTTTTTTAAAAAAATAATCGTGCAATTATTATACACATTTTTTTGCAGTGCCATTAAGTTAATTTTAACACGCATCGTTTGACTGTAGTACGATTTGTACAGTTTTTGTAACAATTATCTGCTTTCCACAATGCTTTAAGTTTATGAAAATACGTAAAATAGCAAGATTGAGTACTTCTTGATTTTAGGCCATAATAATAATAATAACAATAAAACTTTATCACTAACAAATTTAAGATAGTGATTAATACTAGATTTTTGAAGTAAAACGTCTTGAAAATCAACTACTTGGCGTATCTGGACAGAAACACTATGTAACGCTTTTAGAGTGATCCTATATGACACTTTACTGCTAGACAAATATTACTATTTATTTAAATTAGTTCTCTCTCGTCCGATAGGAAATTAGGAGCCGATGCGTGTAAAATGTAGTTAAAGCAAATCACACACAGGGCGTGGATAGAGCACTCTGCATCATACGAAACAATTTGTATTCCTTTTGCTTGAGAGGTTTCTGTTAGCGGCCATTTCCTATTTCTTAATAATCTACTAAAATGATGTTTCACCTATAATAATTCTGGAAGTGTTCCGATACAGTCACATCTGATTTTTTTTACGATAAAATAATTTTATAAGCACTATTTACGTAGAGGATATTAGCCCCCCTGTCGGGGAATGCTAGCTCCCCCGTCGAGCAGTTCCTGGCGCCACCACTGGCATTAATCCAGAAATTGCTTGCTTTGAAGTAAGGTATTTTCCCTGAAAAGACTCATTCATCCCCTACGTGCTTTAAAAAAGGATTGTAAATGACTCCAGTTAAAAAAAAAATAACGCCCCTAATTGTGATCCTCTTCGCTCCCTCACAATGCCGGTGAAATTTTTTTCTTTTCTCAAAAATCAGTTTTCTGAGAGGTTGTATATTTCTCATTTGCCATTTGAATTTGAAAATCATTCCAGTACTGCATGTGCTTGCTAAGATTATTTGAATTACGCATTTTCACGGCATACCGTCATCAAAACATAAACTATTGGAAGATTCAAGACAAAAGAAAGGAGCATCGTGCAAAAAATTAGCTGATATGTTTAAAGTATGTACTCTTTTTCTTATTCAAATATTTTTTGTTTATTTAGATTATCGTTTAAAATACACAAAACTAACTAATTTTTTATTCAATTATATTTGAAAAATTATTTTTTCGTCACTCGGACGTGTTACTTTTCACGCGGAAACGCGGTTTTCCGCTTTTTTTTTTATTTGGGTTTTGATCATTCCCAAGATTGATGCACATTCGTTTGAAAAATTTTATGGGGTATTATTAAAAAGTTATATTCAACTATTATAAATACGAAGGGCACATAATGGAAAAGTTGGCTCTATTTAAGAAGGGTGGGGTCAACAGATTGTGTGTTTAAATCTGTGTTCATAACCTTTTTCTGGATTTTTTTCTTCTACGAAAATAATGATTATTATTGTTATTTTAATTATATAATAAAGAATTATTTACAAATTTAAAATTACTACTTAAAAATTATTAATTAAAATTAAGAATTTAAAATTGCTTTAATCCGGACCCCCCCCCCCCCCCCCATCATCAATATCTAGCTACAGACAGGTTTGTTAATAATTTAAATTAGGAATGAACTGAAGATTAACATGCGAAAATTAAGCTTTTAATTTACATCAACTATTCATCTTATTCATAATTTATATATATATATATATATATTTAATTAATTAAAATTATTAAGTGAATTTTAATTTAAAACTACTGCTTAAATAAAAAAATATCATTAATTAAATTTAGTAATTTAAAATTACTACTTAAAAATTACTATTATGATTAATTAAATTTTTAAATTAAAACTACTGCTAAAATTCAAAAAAATATAATTTAAATTTACTAATTTAAAATTACTACTTAATAATTATTATGATTAATTAAAATTAAAAGTCATTATGATTAATTAAAATTAAAAGTCATTATGATTAATTAAAATTAAAAGTCATTATGATTAATTAAAATTAAAAGTCATTATGATTAATTAAAATTAAAAGTCATTATGATTAATTAAAATTAAAAATTATTATCATTAATTAAAATTAAAAATTATTATGATTAATTAAAATTAAAATTAAAAATTATTATGATTAATTAAAATTAAAATTAAAAATTATTATGATTAATTAAAATTAAAAATTATTATGATTAATTAAAATTAAAAAATATTATGATTAATTAAAATTATTAATTTAAAATTATTAATTAAAATTACTAATTTAAAATTATTAAATAAATTTAATTAAAATGATTAATTAAAATTATTAGTTAAAAATTGTTCAAATCAATTACTAATAAAAAAATTATTTGGTTTTGGTCGGACCAAAAATAATTTATGACCCCCCATTGGACAATCCCGGCTACGCCACTGGGAATACATATAATTACAATTTACACTTGCACCTGCTATTTATCAATCTTCCCGTGATCAATGATACAAATATATATTAAGCTTGTCAAGTATCTGAAAGATCAGTGTGTGTGACGTAAAGTGTTGTTTTTACGTCAATTGGAAATAATATACATGAAAAAAATATTTACACTTTTAATAATAACTGTTCTTTTTTACAAACAACACAGTAACATCTTGCATCATCTACTGACTTTAATTTTTAGGTAATTAACGCGCGGTTTCTTGCATATTGAAGTCCAAGATTTTCTCTAAATCGTTATTATAATTTTTTCTGATTTCTAATTTTTTCTTAAAAAAACCCTATTTATCTCAATTTATTAATTATGTTACACTTTTTCGAATGAATTACATTAATTGCAAAAAGTTTGTGTTGAGAATTAAAAAAAATATCTAAATTTCTGCTTTTAGATAATGTAAAATCTTGTTTAATATAAAAATTTGCAACAGATATTTGTAACTGTTGCCATTCCACGTAAAGAAAAACAGCGTTTTTCAATCACCGCGTAAGAGAAATATATATATATATATATATATATATATATATATATATATATATTCTCCCCCTCTCTCTTTTGTATTGCCCCTCTGTGTTTCACTGCTCTGTGCTTTGTCCCTGATTTCAATCCCAACCTGTGGTCTATGAACTCATTCGTGGTTAACGAGAGATCTAAAGTAGGCAGTGCAGCTATTATCTTATTATCAATACGTTTTTTCTGAGATTTTTTTTAAAGGTATTTTTTAATGTTTATTCTTTTTAAACAAAAAAAATTTAATTATAATTGACATTCATGCGTTTAAACAAAACACAATTATATGCATTAGAAACCCATTTTTAAATTTTCATAACGTTGCGCATTTTATTGAAAACGTACTTTTAAATCGACTTAGTTAGGCTGCTGCTAATGAATTTGTATGGGTTTCCGGATTTCCAACTTTTAAATGGAAATGTGTATTTTTGGATATATGAATTTATAATTTTTTGTTGTTGCTAAAACAGATAGAGGTAATCTTTTTTTCATAAAATTTAATGCCTTTATCTCATTTTTTATATTTTTTCAAATGTTTGATTTTGCACACATGCACGCTCCACATATCGTATCGTATTAATGAATATATGCATATTAATGAATACATGAATTACATTTAGCAGCAAAATAATATTTGAAGTGAAATTTATTTAGTACTTGTAAAGATGACGATTTGCGCTTTATAGAACTACCCACCCTATCAGTGTCGCCATTCGGGGGGTGCGATGCGTGTCACCGCACAGTCCCGCGATCATTAGTGAACGATGCGTAAAATGAGAATGCAACAGATAAAATTAGTGTATTATGCTTTTTTCCTTTTGACTTTAAAATCAGCTAAATGGGATATTAGGATAGAATAACTTTGTTATGCTTTTAGGGTGACCATACCGACACTAACGCCATGAAAAATAGCAAGACTGACACCAGTGGCGAATTTACATAGGGGCTAAAGGGGGCTATAGCCCCCCCCCCCCCTTGGGTTGTGGCCAATTTGTTTTTTAAAAAATCAAAGAAAAAAAATGTTCTTAAAAAAAAAATTGGGGAAAATAATTTCTATGGGCTCAGAGGGGCTAGCTCCTCATATAGTTTAGTTTAGTTAGTTTAGTAGAGTTTTCAGGGAGTTGAGGAAATTACCAAGTTTTATGGTTCTCTTTGGGGGTGGGGGGAGGGGGCTACGCGCGTCTTGTCGCACTATCAAGATTATATTGGACACCAGAAACACATTGCCTAGAGCAGTGGGAGATTTATATAGGGGGTATAACCCCCTCCTTAGCTTATAACTAAAAAAAATTATCAAAATTTTTTCTTTTTTTTTTCTTTAAAAATTGTTCTGCCAAATTAGCTATGAGCTTTCGCTTTGAGACCCACAGTTTGAGTTTCCAGGGAGTCGGTTGAAGATCGTTTTATGACCCTCTCTTTGCGGGTGAGGGGGGCTACGCGTCATTTCGCCTTATCAGATGATCTTGAAACTGCAAATGCCCAGAAGCAGCAAAACTGAAACCCTTTGTTGTATCATCCGAGTACGGTCATTCGTTAAAAGTTTTAAGGCAGGCGGGAAATTCGTTGTAGAAATGAGGGGTCAGTGGATCTGAGATTCTGATAGTGAAGGAGAGAAATAAAAATTTGTGTCGCCATGGTTAGTTTTGATGAGCGAAAACATCGGAAAAGGCGAAATCTATGCTATTGCTTCATTAATAGCTAGGTTAGATAGTCAGGTAATTTTTCTTTCTTTTGTGTTTTTATTCGTGTAATTTTTTATATTTTAAGCGAAGCAAAAAGCGAGACTGCAGTTGGAAATACTATTGGGTTTTTCAAGTATTTTGATGAAGTAGTGATACCGGAATCACATTATCCTTGACAATCAATTCTTAACACCTTTTATATGATAGTTTCTCAGCTTGAATTAGGAAAACCGAACCAAATACCTTTTAATCGTATTTTTTTTTAAACATAAATTTTATGTAAATTGAATTTTTTTTTTTTTAAAGAACTGAACTTTTTAAACTTTAATTTGACATGTACATAAGAAACTTTGTACCATATATAAAAAGCAAACAATCAAAACTTATTTTGTTAAAAAAAATTCAAAAAATTATATTATTTGTCAATGATTTCGCCACCGAATTTTCTATCTAAATAAGGTATTTTATTTGTCCAAAATACGTTTTGTCACATTGAAATTAACTTGCAAAATTTAAATCTGTCTATGCGAATTAGAAAAATTAATTTGCATTTTACCAAGATTCGTTTTAAGTGACAAAACACGTTTTGAATTTTTTCTGTTAGTATGTCAATCATTTGTCTGAGTTTGTGTGGACTGATCAGCAAGTACTATAGTAACTGCTAGTTGGTATTCTTTTTAAAAGCGTAAAGTCTTCTTTTGCATAGTTTAAAGTAATTTATTATTTTGACCAATCTGCCTAACTATTTCAGTTCTAACATCATTGATCAAACTTTAAGTACAATGGTGATATTTCACATATCACCATTGTACTTAAATTTTCGTAAACTACGAAATTTAATATTCTTCGAGAGATTTGGTGAGAAATTGTTTGTCTCTTGCTCTGTCAATTAACCCATGAATATTTATTTTACATGATTTCCACAACCACACTAATTTATTGATAGTAGTATACTACTCATCAGTGGCGAAGACTGCTGCATATAATTTTAAATGGAGCCGAAACCAATTTTAATTAAAGAAAAAATCGTATGGGCTGAACAAAAAAAAATCTGGAACAAATCAATGAATATATATTTCCGAAATTAAAATCTCTATTATATTAAAATTCAAATAAAAATAATTGATTGCACTGTTAGGGAGCATTCTTTTATTATGTCATAATATTTTTCACCTTTTTGTACACCCCCCTCCTCCCTTATGTCACTTCATTTTAAATTTATGTAGTTAAAAAATAGAAATTAAAACTTTCATTCTGTGTATTTTAACCCATTAGAAAGATATAGTGATTTCTATCAAAAGTTTCTTATCTCAAAGTTTGTGAAAGGAATGTTTCTGGAACGTTTGCTACGTCACGCAATCACCGAGACTCTTTTCCCTCGTGTCACACTGCAGTCACGCATGATGGAAACCCTTCTTCAAGAGTGTGAGTCGTAATAAATAAACGGCCTCTTAAGATTTAAATAAGAGCAGATAGGATTTAAACAATAACAATAATTTTTTTAACATTTAATTTTATATTTTAAAACACAAAATTCGATTTATATTTAAACGTTAGTAATTTTTTTTTCCATATTTGTTATTCTCTTCATGTACATTTTCACATAAAACTATTTTTGGTGTGCTTTTCTTTAATGTTGTACTAATTTTTTTATTGTATCTTACGTTTGCTTACGAAATAAAAATATTCTCAACATATCGGTGTAAGGTATTTCCGGCGCAAATTTTTTCGTTTTTCTGAATCGATAGGTAAATTCAGCTGCAAACATTATCTGTTCTTTCACGCAATATATATTGTAGCCAAATAGATTACTAAGTCAACTTTGGCAACCATGTAAGCAAGTGCGGATCCAGGTGGGGGTAAAGGGGAATTTACCCCCCTAACATCTAAGATTATATTTGCAAAAGTCACCTTAGGAAATGAAAAATTTCAAACTAAATTATATTTTGCAAATTGTTATATATATGCATTGCTTAACGCTCTTTAAAACTTCCCAATACTCCCCCTCCCCCACCCCCCCCCCCCACTTGTCCCCCCGCCTTTCCTATCAAAGAAGAAAAGACGCAGGAATAAAAGAGTGTTCTCATGTCACTACACTGTTCTTACCAAAGCTGCGAGCATGGACATTTTCTTGGAATGTCACCCGGGAGCCTCCTCCTTTCTTTGTTACCGACAGACAGCCAAGCGCGGATCCAGGTGGGAGGTAAAGGGGAAATTACCCTCCCTAACATCTAGGATTATATTTTCAAAAGTCACCTTAGGCAATGAAAAATTTCAAACTAAGAATTTTTTTGCGAATCGTGATATATATGTATTTGTTTAACGCTCTATAAAACTTCCCAATACTAACCACTCCCCCCCCCCCTCCCACACAAAAGACGCAGAAATGAAAGAGTGTTCTCATGTCACATCACTGTTCTTACCAAAGCTGCGAGCATGGACATTTTCTTGAAATGTCACCAAGGAACCTCCTCCTTTCTTTGTTAGCAACAGACAGCCCTGAGGAAACAACCCATAGAAACTGGAAATGGTCCCTAGATTTTTAACATTGAGGATCAATTGCTACCGACCGGCAGTATTCACAAAAGAATGGGAGGAGGAGGTTACCCTTTTCAAGCGGACGGGGACGATCGTGCAGGTATAGCGAGGGGCTTGTGACAAAAATGACCCTAGGAGGGGGGGGGGAGGAATTCAGTTGTTGGCGACAGAAAGGATAATTGCAAGTCGCTTTTCTTGACACTTGAAATGGGGAAAAAAAGAGTTGAACAAGAATTCACAATGCCATTAACTTTGCAGCTTGCAGTCCGATCTATGAGCTTCGAGGAAGAGTTTAAATGATAAATGTTATAACGAAACCCCTATAATTTTTTATCTTTGTCTGCCTTCACAATGCAGTAGAGTTCCCTACTGCCCCATTGTGGGAAAAAAGGGAATTAATAGTGACGTTAAAAGTTCGAGTCGTCAAGTCGAATTTATCATTTGAAGTGCATGTTCTTAACGAGGCTGGTTCTTAGTAACTAGTGTTCAAATAGTTGTGGAAACTAGACTTTTAGGTAGCTATCCAAAGAATTATATTGAAGTAAGTGATTTTTTTTTTCTTGTATTGCAAAAATAAACCTTTTGAAAAAAATTTAAATTTATTACCCGCTTAAATAAAGCAAAATTCCGCCGAGATCAGTCTATGCTTTGGTTGCGACATTTTGAATTTGTATTACCTTGTAGTATATTAAATTAAAAATAAGTGTTTGTTTAACAATAATCATACTTGCGTTTTCACTGCTGTGCTTCACATGTTTTGAGGATACCATGAGACCAATTTTTTTTATTTGATCAATTTAATTGCACGTGTTTTATTAAACGAAATATCTCATGAAAGAATTCATTCCTAAATCGATATACTAGTGTTCACGTCTACAGCAAGGGGCATGAAAACAAGGGAAGTAGTTTAAAATCTAACTTACGAAACCCATGCCTTGCTTTTTTCTTTTTTTGTAAGATAAATTAAAAATCCGCGCATTTTTCTGAACAGCTATATATATTGTTAATTCTCAGTAATTTCCTCCTTTAAAACACAATAAATTATTGACCGACCGTTAGCGAGGGCTCTGTTTTAAATCTACCTTTCTGCATTTCGTCTGTTTATAAATGTGTTTGTTGCGTAGTTACGACCAAACGCGTTGTTAGGTTTTCTTCAAATTATTTCTTGAAGTCATTAAAAACGACTTATATCTTTTATTTTAATCGCGAGGTCTACCTTTCCTAGAACTGCTAATACACCAAGCTGCATCTAGCTACTGAATTTGATTAAGTTCGTTTTAAAATGGATGTAATACAGTTTTAATCGCACACAGTTTGAAAATGAAGTTTTGGCTTTGGAATCAAATCACGCAATAATTGGACGGAAAACTATAGAAAGTTGTTTGTGTGTGGGGGGGAGGGGGGTTCAAATTTGGAGTTCTGGATAACACCATTACCCCCCCCCCCCCCCCCCCCCCCTAGCAGTAGTCTCTGGATCCGCCCTTGCAAGCGGGAGGTTTATGCTAACAATTTATGCATTTTATTACTGGGTATTCCGACCCGATGTCCGCCGACAAGAAGAGATCAAAGAGATCTCCTTTCGTAAATAGGAAGAGTTATGCATCCATTCTGTAAAGAAGAACCTTTTTAAAATCATTGACCGTTTTGCTAGAGGGGGGTTGGATGTTGCCCCTCACTTTTTCAATATTGTACTTTTAAAAATGAAACGTAACCACAACACTTTCCTACTACTACATGCATTAGAGGGGTGGGGGGTCACCGGGAGCCGGTAAATTTGGCAAAGGTAAATTTGGCGGAATCTTTCGAGGGGTCGTCCATATATTGCATACACACATATAAGGTAGACATTTTCTGTTCTGCGTGGTTTTATGTTGCTTTTATAGTCCAGTCAGCAAAGAGTTCAATTCGGAAAAAAATAGGGGAAAGCTGGAAACAATTTTAATCGCTTCTAAAAAGTGTTCTGTATGATATATTAATTTTGCACCCCTGCACCACCCCGGCGTTGGCCGCCATCTTGGAAAAATGGCGGCCAAAATCAGTTTTTTGTGATTATCTCCTTAGTTATTAAATCTAGAGAAAATATTTCAATTACAAAATTATTCATCAAGTAATTTTACACAAAAATGCAATTTACATTATGTTTCTGCGACTCACCATTTAGACGCTAGAGGCAAATAAAGTGAATACTAATTCAATAAGTGGCATGAAAACTCAAGAAACCGCTTTGACAGGACATCTTTTGTTCCTTTCTTTGTTTAAAAACCTCTCTATACCTTATGAACGTATATTTAAAAAAAACGGTTGTTTGACGTTAAGATAAAGTTAATTTTTCTGAGGGGATTTTGAAAATAAGTTATAATTTCCTATTTCTGAAAGAGATATTTCTTCTTTTGTAATATTTCTTCACCTTCGTATTAAAGTTCGTTATAACAAAGTACGCCTCATGTATTTGACACCACCACAACTGGAGTGTCTTTTTTACATGGTGAGTGAGTATGTGTTGTATGGCCATCTTGCGATCTCAAAAGCTTTCAAAAGCCATGCGTTAGTATAAGATTATTAACAGGGTACAATAATAATAAGAGACATATGTATACAATGTGTGTAGCACTAAACTATCATTATCGACTTAGATGTAACAAATGAGGTCTATTAGGGAAACAAGCGTTGCACACCATGCAACTATTCTGTGATTGAGCATATAAATTATGAACTAGTATATTTTTCCAATGGCATCAATAGTTATTTGCATTACAACATTAGAAAGCCTTTTTAGAATTTATTTTTAGTGGGCAAAGATTATTTATTGCCTTTCCACACTGTGGGTTTGGTTTGATTAATTAACGTCGAAATAGTTCCACACTATGAGAGTAAACACTGGGCGTATGAGCAAACGTTTTTTAAAGAAATTATGTCATCATTTAAAGTATGGAGTATTTTCTTTAATCAAGGTGACAGAAAATTCTCTAGTATTTCTGTAAAATTCGAAGACATAGATGCTAAATTTAAATGTTTCCTGAGATTAGAATAGGTTTTTTTAATGTGTGATTCATATCCATTGGTTAAATAGGATTTGATTAAATACAGTATCAGAATTTTTTTTAGCACAAGCAAGCCATTTTGGCGCTTTTCTTCCTTTTGAAGAAATTAATACGTTTCAGGCAATCAGACAACTAAAAGTAATATAGTACATTTGCTAATTTTCTTAAATGCAAAATTTGGAAACTCTCATACTATGCAGACATTTCTTTAGTAAGAAAAAAATATTAAACTATATATCCTCTATGAAATTAAATTACACAAATATTTATTAAACAAATAATGCAATCGAAATTAGAATATAAAAATTCTTTAGTAATCTAATTTAAAATTGTTACACTAACTTGGAGTGGTCCTTAGTCTAACGCCGCAAGACGCATCGGTCTTAAGCCACACTTGTCAGTTTTGTCTTCATAACATAATTGTTTTATTTGCGAAAAACTGCTATCGGGTTATAATACTCGGAAGTATAAAAGAAAAGGGACTAAAATGTTAATTAAATATAGTTTAAATAATGGGAAACGTACACAAATATGAAGATTTGAAAATGTAACTGTTCATGAAAAATGTAAATGTGACATTCTTGATATTCATACTTTGAATGATAATACGTATTTAGTTTTGTGGAAATATATTAAGTTTGGAATAATAATTTAATATCGGAATTTAAAATGTTATTTGGATTGTAGAAGGGTGTTCCAAGCCAGAATAGCTACTTGGAAACAAATAGGGCGGATTTATTCTTAAACTCTATGGCAGCCTATTGTGAAATCTCTTTCAGAAATGGAAAATATAACTTATTTGCAAAATCCCCTCAGTAAAATTAACCTTACCTTAAGGTCAAACAACCAGTTTTGTTAAAATATACGTTCATAAGGTATAGAGAGGTTTTTAAACAAAGTAAGGAACAAAAGATGTCCTGTCAAAGCGATTTCTTGAGTTTTCATGCCACTAAGTGAATTAGTATTCACTTTATTTGCCTCTAGCGTCTGAATGGTGAGTCGCAGAAACATAATGTAAATTGCATTTGTGTGTAAAATTACTTGATGAATAATTTTGTAATTGAAATATTTTCTCTAAATTTAATAACTAAGGAGATAATCACAAAAAACTGATTTTGGCCGCCATTTTTCCAATATAGCGGCCAACGCCGGGTGGTGCAGGGGTGCAAAAATTAATATATCATACAGAACACTTTTTAGAAGTGATTAAAATTGTTTCCAGCTTTCCCCTATTTTTTTCCGAATTGACTCTTTTTTCATGCTTGCTGACTGGACTATTAGTGTATTGTGGATGTATATTGATCGTACGTGACATGAGGGGGGGGGGGGTGAATAGAGTGTCAAGAAGGAAAGAAAACGTGTGGGGGGTGGGGTAATTAATTCCAAATTAACAAACAATTGATGCATCTCATTCATGCTTATTCTAATAACCAAAGGAAATGAGGTTTTAGTTTACACTAATTAATCCCATAGTCTCAAAATGTTATTGCTGGCGCCATTAGGGACTAGCCGTGCCCATGGGGCGGGGGGGGGGGGAATCCGTACAAGGGGATCAGGCATCTGGGTCTAGAACTAAATGGCTGAAGGGTGGTCAGCAGGTTTCACCCCTCAAGATAATTTCGTAGATTCAAAAGAGGCCGCTAATGGGTCAGACAACATCGTTAAGGAGATGGTTCCTCGAGTGGAGAAAGTGTCATTATAAGTAGTCTTGAATGAAATAATATTTTTTTTTTAAAAGGAAAACCGACTTTAAAAAAAAATTCGTTAAAAAGTATAAATTTTTTCAAATTTTTACGTATAAATTGAATTATTTAATATTAATTTTATACTTATTTCGACGTTTTGAAATCGGCGCTAAAATTTAGGTATGGTTTTTGTAAATTGGCAACAACTTAAAAAAGTTGTAATAAGTATAAAATTAGCATTAAATCATTAATTTTTTTTAAATTGTACGTAAAATTAAAAATTATTTTGTACTTTTTAGCGCATTTTTCTTAAAGTCGGTTTTTGTTTTTCTAAAAAGATTATTTCATTTTCCCCTTTTTAGTTTTTAATTTAGCAGGAGGCTTCCGGCTTGCTATTTCGTCAAACAATTGAAGTTGTTGCTCACATATTTCCACGTCCCGGATCAGGTTTAATAAATGTCGTCGGGTAAACAAAACATTTTGTTCCAACAATGTATATTGTAAATCCATGCCAATGCCGGGTGAATAATCTTTATTCAACAATGAAAATATTTAGAAATCGAAGAAACTGTGTTAATAAAAAAAAGTCTGGTCAATCGATATTTCCAGATATATAACAGCGCCAGATAGCCAGCCGACTTTTTTTGTAATTTTTCCAAAAGTGGATTTTTCTTTATCCAACAAAAAATAATTTTTTGAAAATCAAACATATTTTTTTTTAAACGGTTCGGTTAATTAAAAATTCCGGATAGTTAAATGCCAGATAACCGATTTTTTTTTAAATGGAAATAGCCCAAGGGAGACATCCCCTATCCAGCAAGAAATAGTTTTTCAATCTATTTTAATTTGAACAGAAATCTTGTGTGAATATACATTAAAAATATACTTAATTGATGAATTGATAACCTGTCTCCTTCGGCGCGTTTTGACTATTGATTGGCGCGCTTTAAGTCGGTTAAAAAACGGTCTTGCTTTATTTCTTTCGGGAATTTAGTGTGATTTCTAAAATTATTACTATTTTTAAAAGATATATTTTTTAATTTGGCGAAAATGTCACTGAATTCGGCCAGTTGAAGTCCGCAAATTTTCCTGAAAGAATTTGCTTTTATATGTATATAAAAGTCAAAATTTTTAAGTAGATACGATTTAATACTAAGGGTTTCACTTCGAAACAGAAATTTTAACGTTTTAGTTATCTATTTGAAGTTGGTTACGTCGGTTTGTTTAAAAAACGATTTTTTAATGTTATCGTGTTTTTATACTTCTCTTTTAATGCACGTCTAAGAGTCTAAGACTTTAATAATGTAAATTGCATGGTGATTTTAACTATCACATAAGTCATGCATTTTAAGTAAAAACATTTCCACAATTTAAATTTTGTAAAAAAAAAAAAAAAAAAAATTAAGGCAAGCATTAAGTTTTTCCAACACGCCTAGTATATTCAATTTCCCTTCTACATATTTACAATTTTTATGCCAAACACTTTGCTTAACAATGTACAGTATAATGACCTTTCAAAATTATAAATGGACAACTAGAGTTTTTATTGTAGTAAAAAGTTTTAAGTTAAGGTAAATTTTAAAAGATTTTAGAAGTTGTAGAAAATAAAATGTTGGAATATATAGTTTTGATAAAAAAAAATCATATAAACAACACAGAGCTTGTGTTTAAATTTTAAAACAACCGTTGCCTCTGTTTAAAATATTTTTATTTAAGTATTTATTCGTTTAAAAAAAAAGTGACTTGAAATATAGCTCGTATAAGCAGGGTGTGTTCTAAGAAAATTAAGGACTCTCCAATTGCTCTAAAAGTTTTGTCCAATGGGGATCACAATTTTAAACTATATCGAAAAGTATAACGTTAAACACTCTTCTTTTGTTATCAATACTTATATATAAGAATGGAGTGTCTGTCAGTGGAATCGAACAAAACCCCTCATTTTGAGTTTTCTCCACGAATTAAGATACACTGATTCCGAAAATCACATTTAAAATTTTTTTGTCTGTCTGTCTGTTTGTCCGGATTTAACTCAAAAACTACTGCACGGATTTTTATGAAACTTGCACCATGTGAACACACTTTTCTTAGTTTAAAATATGCATTTTGTTTCATGTGGATATCTGCAACCGTTCAAAAGTTATAGAACTTTTTCCATTTTCTCTAACATTACGCCTATGGGAAATTTACATCTCGATCTTCCCCTCATAACATTATTGTTAAAAATCACCTTGGCGACCAAAAATATTTTTCGACAATACTGGGATAAACGATTTATTTTGATTGGCTAATGAGTAAATGTCACCAAATGAATTAAAAATGTCGCCAAACGAATTAAAAATGTCGCCAAATATTGCCAAATGAATTAAAAATGTCACCAAATGTTTCCAAATAAATTTAAAAATGTCGCCAAATATTGCCAAATGATTTAAAAATGTCGCCAGATGTTGCAAAATAATTTTTTTAATGTCGCCAAATGAATAATAAATGCCGCAAAATTAATTAAAAATGTCGCGAAACGGATTAAAAATGTCGCCAAATATTGCCAAATGAATTAAAAATGTCGCCAAATGAATTAAAATTTTCTCCAAATCAATATAAATGTTGCCAAATGAGCTAAAATAAAGGTCCTATATTTAAAAATATCATCACAATGGCGAAATTAGTGTTCAAATAACAAAATTAACGTCGTTAACAAAAACCTCGCCAACCGAAGGAGGAAGATAAACCAGCTTTTTTGACTGACGCCATGTGTATTCATGTTCTGAACAACTTAACTTTTATGACAATAGTGCTATTTGTTACGGAGTGGAATATGTCTATGGTGTTGAAATGGGCCACCTTAAAAGTTTAATTTAAGGTTTTCTATATTTATACCTCCATGTAGCTTATTTTTAAAGTTTTACCTCAAAAACATATTATTGGAATTCAAAAATGAATATTTGATAATTAATTTTTTATAAGAAATATTGTCCGTAAATATTGACCCTTATGAAATTATGTTGAAAGACGGATATATAGACTCCGGTCACCAATTAGCACAAAAAAAAAACTTCACCAAATACGATACATTATTTTGATTTGGAACAATGCAATATTTGTTCTTTGATATATTATTGCGTCGCCAATATTAAAACTAATGAATGTGAAATATTTTTATACAAAAAATGTGCAATTAAAAAAAAATTTAGGAATTTTTATTTAATAAAAAGAAACATTTTACAAAAACATCACTTTAAATAGTAATCGCTTTAAATAGTAGTCGCAATAGCATGTAAAGTCGTGAACATAAAAATAGATTTAGGTATCTCAAAAAATATTCAAAGTAATTTAATAAATCTGTATTTTGATAAAGTTTATTTTTCACAGTGCACAAAGCGTGATATGAGATGGCTACGCTGACAATACAAAATCGCGCATCTCTTACTGAGCAAAGTGACCACGAGCAACGCCGGGCCATATTGCTAGTGTATAATAAATATATATTTTCAATACATTGTTTATTCATTTAATTTTGTAACTATAATGCATTAATGTGGTATTGGAAAGTGATTTTGTTATAAATTTGCAAAAAGTATCATTGTTATCCTTTGATCAACTTTTGAAATTCAAAATCAAAGGGAGGGGTACTCAATAATGGCCGAAATCGTCTGTGTTTCACATAAGGAGAAAAAAATTACTAGAAAGTTTTATATATTTTTCTAAACCAACTCAGTTATGGAATTTAAATAATTAGAAAGATTCAGATATCTTTAATCAATTTATTATTTGCATTTTTTCCTATTACTAACTTTAAATTTCACAAATACTCATTCATAGAAGTTTCCCAGTTTTAGCTTAACGGGTTGTTTATGTAAGTTTTTTGTAACGAAATGCTTTAAAACAGAATGTTTTGGTTTAAAATGTCATTACATTGGCTAAGTATCTTACCTTCTGATTATTATATATATATGGGGATATTTTAAGTTATCAATGATGTAGTAACTAAGTGTTAAAATAATATATTTTACTAATTTTTTAGGTTATAATACATTACAAATCTAGAGTATTATTTTTTTAAGAAGAGTTAATTAGACCCTAAACTGAAATAAAGTCTTAGAGAAACCTTGGAAAAGAGAATATTTATTTTATTTCTGTAATACGTAATTCAGGAACTTTGATTGTGCTATTAGAGGTTCAATCTCGCGAGCTTCTAATCACAAGTGTGCTGTCATTCACATTGAAATATCGCAGTGTCATTGCATTCTTTTATGTGCGTTTTATTAAAAAAATACTGGTGATATGTATTATGATATTTTTCGGTACAGTGTGTGCAATTAAAACGAGAGAAAAATAATAAATGTTACTCTTTCAAACCTACAAGTTGAAAAATTTTACTTAAATTTTTCAATCTAACACATCTTTGATACGTATAAAATTTTAGAGACTTACAATGGTGCTGAGTAGATAAATATTTTCTTCAACAAATTAAACAGCACTCATTTCCTAAGTCCTGTTAATCACTGTAAAAATTAGTGAAAATATATTAGTGTGAAAATGGGTCTGAAATGCTTAAAATTAAATATTTTATAGGAAATAAATTATATTTTTTAAATCGGGTTTTTTAGATGATATATTTGTAGATTTCAAAGTAATAACGAATGCTTGAAAAACGATTTCAAATCAAGTTAATAATAAATAACTTATACAAAAGGTCAGTAACACAGATTGATGCAATTTATATCGTAAGCTAAAATAAAAACGAAAAGTATATAAACTATTAAAAAAAATAAGGGACATGCTATTTAAATGGCTGTGCAAATAATGAACCTTTCTGCTTATACTACACTTGCATAGTCATTTAAACCGTTTCCCTGAAAATCCTGGTGATATTAGTGAAGAACAAAGTGCACGATTTCACCAGGCAATAAAGACAATGGAGGAACGATACTAGGTCCGATGGAATATTCATACAGATTACTGTTGGATTGGAAACAAAGTTCACTCAAAATATACTTTCGAAGTAAAAAAACTCTCACAAAACCAAAGAATTTTTCCTTTTGTTTCTATTTCAAATTCCCTTCTATATTAATTTTTAATTTTTATTAAGATATTGTAGACTTACAATTGTGTTGCTCTGTTTATTTCAATTAATTACAATGGTTTACAAAATTTATTAAAATTTATTTGTAATTTAAAGCCTATATCCTAAGCCTATTTAACGTCTAAATGTAAATAATGTCGTGTCTTAAAAAGTAGAGCTGGTAGAGAAAATCGCTTTCATATTTGAAACCAACACCTCGAAAATACTCAAAATCAGTTACAAAATCTCAGGCAACAAACAAAAAAGTAGTTTGTTTGTCGACCTATACAAAAGATTGCAATCATTAGTAAAGCAATATTAATATTAAAAAGTATTTTTTCGCTTGCTTATGTTGATTTGTAGCTTAAATTACTATATTTGTAGTAAGGAAAGGACATTATAAACAGTATATTAGACTCAACAGCTTGTTTCCAATCAGTCTTTTAACAAGATTTACGTTGGCGACCAATCCTTGCTTCTGTCTGTGTATGATTTACTGAAATGACGTTTCACATAAAATTCTTGTGTAAATAATTCCGATAATGGCACATCCGATTTTTTATTATTACTTTGATGAAAGTTAAAAATAATGATTTAATTTGCCATTAAACGCATACCTTATACTAACACGAGATTTATAAACGAGTTATATCGACTAAAAAAATTCTGGATAAGGTTACCGAGAAAAAATTAGCCGAAATACACCCACCTCCTTCCCCCTCCCCTTCTTGAAACGCTTATCTTAACCCCCGCCCTTTCTTCCCTTCCCCTGTATACGTCACATATAATCAAATACATGCACACAATCCACTAAAAGCAACATAAAACCACGCAGAACAGAAAACTTGTTATGCAATATATGGACGACCCCTCGTAAGATTCCGCCAAATTTACCTACATCCGGGGTCACCACCTCACTTTTTTTTGGATGTTGCACTCTTTTATTTTAAATTTGCACTTTAAAAAAACATAATAAATTTTGGTACTGAATTGACGAACCAAAGAAAAATTGTGTACCCTAATTCTTTTTGTTACTTATATTACATTTATTATCGATTTTATTTTCTCCCAATAGGCAGACAGCTAAGTCTTTTAGGCGCCTTATTTCCCATTTCCGTCATTACAAAATATTCATTGTTTGACTGAAAATAAAAAGAAAATATAAAATAAACATAGGCAATCGGTTTCGATTTCACAGAGCGGGGAAAATGTTGGCGCCGATATATAACTACGTTAAAAATTTAATAAGACAATTTGAAATATTTTTTTCAATGGTAAATAAAATATTGCTTTTTTTTTTTTAGTTTAGAATATTTTGTTTCAAAAAATTTGTCGACGATATCATTTAGAATATATAGATTTAAATTCAGATTAAGACTTGCATCTTGTAAGTCTTATAGTATAGAAGTAAAGGATGACTAAAATAGTCAGGTGATATAAAGGTCAAATGAATAGATGTTTTGAACAGTTTCTACTTATTGTACTCCTGAAACTTGGACTTTAGTTTTTGAAGCTTTATTTGTTTAGTATTTCGGAAAGTTATGGTGCTTTGTTTTGCCTTTTATAGCCAAAATGAAACATGTATCAGATGATTGTGTTAAATTATTTTCTAGAAGAAAGCTAAGGTAATAACAATCCAGTTTAGTTGCTTTTTTTTTCTTAAAAAAAAAAGCGAAGAAAAAGACAACCCAACGAATCAACCAGGAAAGGTGAGATGATTCCATATGTGTTTTTAAAAGACTTCATTCCTATTGTCAGTTCCCATGCATACTAATTTAAAAGAATTATAACAATTGTACTACTTTTACTTTAAAATTCAATTGCTAAAATACAAATGACTTATATTTTGTACAAACATATGCTATTTTTTTAAGCGTATGTGAAAAACAATGGCAGATTCGTAAGTATAAAAATTAATTTTGCCCGAATTACAAGTAAATTCAAGCATAATAATCAATCAATACTTATATATAAGAATGGAGTGTCTGTCTGTGGAATCGAACAAAACACCTCATTTTGAGTTTTTTTCACGAATTAGGATACACTGATTCAGAAAATCCCATTAAATATTTTTTGTCTGTTTGTACGGATTTAACTGAAAAACGACTGAACGGATTTTTATTAAATTTGCGCCATTTTAACAATATTTTCTCAACTTAAAATCTGCACTTTGTTTCATGTTTATATCTCGAACCGTTCAAAAGTTTTAGAACTTTTTCTGTTTTACCATACGATATTCCTATTGGAAATTTACATGTAGATCTTCTCTTCATAACATGATTGCTAAAAATCACCTTGGCTACCAAAACTATTTTTTGACGATAAGGATAAACGATGCATTTTGATTGGGTGATAATTAAATTTCGACAAATGTTGCAAATTGAATTTAAAAAAGCGCCAAATGAATGAAAATGTCGCCATATAAATAAATAATTTCGCCAAAAAAAAAAAAAAATGTCGCCACAAAATTTAAATATTGCTAAATGAATGAATATGGCGCCAAATGAATAAAAATGCTGCCAAATGAGGTAAAATATGGTCCTATATTGAAAAATACCAGCAAAATGACGAAATTAGTGTCCAAATAATAAAATTAATGTCAATTGGGGAACATAATCGCACAGCTCTTACTTCGCAAATTGACCACGATCAACGCCGGGCAATATTTCTAGTAGTTAATATGAATAAAATATAGTATAAAATCTTTTTTTTTTTTTCAAAATAAAAACCGGATTTAAAAAAAAGCTTCTAAAACGTTTTTTAAAAAATTGTTATTAATTTAAGGAACAAAAGTGGAATTTTTTTAAATATTTAAGTATTAACTTTATGCACATTATCACTTTTTGAAATTGGCTCTAAAATTTAGGTGTGTTCTTTTTTGTGAATTGGCGCGAACTTTAAAGAGTGGTAAAAAGTACTAAATTAATTCTAAATAATTAATTTTGTTCCACTAGTCCCTAAATTAAAAAATTTGTTGTCTTTAGTATTTTATTTCTTAAAGTAAGTTTTTATTTCTTAAAGTAAGTTTTTTTTTTTCTTAAATATTTTTTATTTTTAGTTTAAAATTTAAGATGAGTATTCATAATGAGTATGCAGCGGCCATGGGTTCATTCACCTTCCTTTCTCTACAAAGAGTTTGCACTTCAGCGTTTTCACCGAGAGCCAATGAGATAGCTCCAGCACATGACGCCCACGCAGCGCGCGGCCAAAGTCACGTGAACACGGACTGAAAGGAGCGCATTCTCAGACATTCCTTAAAACGCTCTACATGCTAATTCAGCGTGCTCCACATCTAACTGTAATGTCCTAGATTTTACCCTTAATTGTAAATATTCAACTATTAAACATGCATCATTAAATTACATTTATTCTCTAAATAATATGGTGTTCATCAAATCAATTATTATTGCTGTATTAACCTACTGAAATGGAGTTACAATAGCGTGGCCACACCTATAGAAGATGGCCGCCGCAAGTATATATATATATATATATATAATATATATATATACTCGTGTAAAGTAACCTGACGCTCAACCCCCCCCCCCCCTTATAAATTTCCTGCGTACGCCACTGAGTAGGTTGAATAACACATCATACTCCATGCCATGGATGTTTCGGAAAGGGGCCCACAAATATTACTTGATGTGTTTTACAAAATGGGTATACCCTTAAAACGGATATATTTGTGTATTGTATTGGTTTCTATAAATGTATTTCCCAGTTAAACAATTATTTATAGAAAGGAATAGAAGCTTTCGATTAGTGAAACTTAATTTCGTATTGACGGAAAACATGCTGATGTTATAATTGAGGTGGAGATTATATATATATATGGATTGCAACAATACGGCATGATTTTAAAGACATCCAACATTCCATGTCCAGTTATCCCCAACGTAAATGCATTTTCTTGGGTCGTAATCATTGGACAATTGATTTCAGAACGTCACACTTTACCACTAGCACCGGAAGCTCTTTTGGACCTGTGAAAATGCCAATGATGGAGGATGCAAAATCAGTTTTCAGCTGCAGAAAATATATCCTGTATTATATTGATCTGTGCCACTGCTTGAGAATTGTTCTAACCTAGTTAATATAATTGCTGATGGCATTAATGATGGTTTAAGATGTTAAGTATTATGATATTTGAGGAGATTGTAAATGCTAAATTGAAATTTATTTTTAGCAATATTTTTGTTGAAAAGTGTCAAATTTATTAATATAAAATTTTATTTAAAAGGTTTGCATTATTTAATTTTTTTTCTTCAAATATTATTCCAATACTGTTAGACAAATACTGTAGTCATACAGTAAAATATAAAATTTTACATTTAATGGATGAAATTGCAACCATTGAAAACCTGAACTATAGTATTTTAACTTAAAGTATAAAGAATTTGAACTTCCAGTGTTAATGACATATTTAATTGAATTCCCGCTATTACCTTCAGTCAATAGAGCCTCTGCTAATGTCACTACTGCAAGCACTATTTTGAGCCCTTCCCCCGAAACTCTCGTAGTGCATTGATATATCGTTTCTATCAGATATACATGCATACTTCTCATATTCTTGAACAATTTTGGTCCATAATACTGAAGCAATTGTGAAATACTTAACCATTGATGATGTCATGATAGCTCCAAAGATTTTGACGCAATATATCCTTGTTAGTAATATGTATGAATTTTTAATATATATATTCATAATCTGCTTCAAAAAACCTTTAATTTGATATCTTATAAGCATATAATAATAACTTGAACAATTTACTATATTGCGTTACTTTGTTAATTTAGTATAACTTTAGAGGCCCCCTACATTGAAAAAATGAAATGTAAAATTGACAACAAGTAAAAATTTCATATTTGGGTTACACTTGACCCATATCGAATGAAAAAACAATTTCGGCTCAATTTCTAAAGTAATTCTAAAAATATGACATCTGCCACCTCACTATATTAGTTTTGAATGTGTGCAATTTCAATTCGATTAAAAATTGCGCAGGGTCCCGCCGAGTTAGGCGACATCATGTTCTCCCTCAGTTACCTCCCCACTGCAGAGCGTCTCACAGTGGTCATTGTGAAAGGTAGAAATCTGCGATGGGACAAATCTCCTACTTCATTAGGTAAGGACTTACACACTCCACTGAATACTAAATTGACACAAGTAATTATTCATAAGGAACGTATTAAATAAAATAGTTTTCTTCATAATAATGATAATATAGGTCATTTCATACTCCTTTTTCATATACGAATCTATTGAAAAATTAAAGCACTAAAGTGCGGTTTACGTTTGTTATTTGTACAAATATTTACTGAAATTATTATTATGTAAAAGATTTGTATAGCATTTATTTTTTTAATAACATTTTAAGAAATTAAAAAACATTCTTATTGTTTTTATGGAGGTGTCCCCATTTGTGTGCTATTATATATACATATGTTGAAAAGAAAAAAGTACCAAATTGTCTAATTCATAAAAAAAAAATCTAATCCATTAATTACTCAGTGCTTAATTAATTTTTAATACATTTTAAGTTAATACATTTTACGTAAATTAAGAAAATATATTTTTAAATATTCTAATACATATATAATCTGCTTTTATTAGTTCTCAATATTTAACGTACGAAACTTGTTCAAATAACTTAATATTAAAGTAATATTCATTTAAGACAGTTAAAGATATATGTGAATTATATTTAAAAGAAGGATTATACCCAGAACTACATAAAAAAAGGCAGTATATTTATTTTCTAAACTTATCCCTGTACCCTTTCTGTCTTTTCTGATTCCAATAAATAATCAGATTGTATACAAAAATATATTTTAAATATATGTCGTAAATTTTACATTGTTCATTTCGGCAGAGTTCAATCCCTTTGTAAAAGTGTACCTTCTTCAAAATGGCGAGAAGTTTTGTAAGAAAAAAACTACTGTGAAGAGAAACGAGCGAGACCCTAACTTCAACGAAGCGATGATATTTTCTGTACCGTCGAATGCCTTACAGGTTCGTACCTTGAAGTTTGTAGTTTCTATAAATAACAATATAAATATTACGCTAGAAGGTGCTGTTAGTTAAATGACTAAATGAGTGAGCTTCACCTAAAATAATAAAGTTAAAATATATATTATTCTTACGTCGATATTAAAAGGTATATCAAATTCAACCACAAAAATTTGGATCGCAAGATTTAGTTATTATATTTAAAAATAAATTATAAAATTTAATTTATTACATTGGAAGGGGTGGTGCTATTTTATATTAGTAACATGGCATGATCTCGACAACGTCAATTTGTTTACCAAAAAATACTGCTGATTATAAGAAAGTTTCTAAATGGTATAAAAATTTGGTATTTTATTACAAAGAATGTCAAACTTACTTAAAATCTTACTGAGTATAAAAAATTATTACTAAGCTAACAAATTTACTGAATTTATTTTAAGCAACTTATACAACCGTTCTTAAAAATCCACTAAAAGATTATTTTGTATTTATCTTTTTACAAACATAAATAACAAATTTATCTTACACACATAAATAACAAATGTATCTTACAAACATAAATAACAAATGTATCTTACAAACATAAATAACTAACATAATAAACTACATAAAATACCAGTTCTTGCAAACGTAAATAACAAATGTATCTTATAAACATAAATAACAAATGTATCTTACGAACATAAATAGCAAATGTATCCTATAAACATAAATAACAAATGTATCTTACGAACATAAATAGCAAATGTATCCTAAAAACATAAATAACAAATTTATCTTACAAACAGAAATAACAAATTTATCTTACGAACATAAATAACAAACTTCGTTCATGGATTCGAAGTTTGAAGCGGAGAATGAGATGTCAATCATCTGACCGGGTTCCTAAAGTTATCTTTGATTTTTATTTTGTTAATAATAGATTCGTTTGCAATAAATAAAAAAAACTTGTAGTAATCTTACTACGATATAACAAAAAATAAAATGAAAGAATAAAAAAATATTTCTGCTATACTCGAGGACAACCTAAGTTGAGCCTAAAGCAATTAAATATTTTTACATATCATAGCTTTCGAATCAGGTTCAACTTAGAATGTTCCCGAGAATACCACATTTGAAAATGAATCATTTCCTTGTCACTCTTAACCCATTTCTCTTTAAGTGTATTACAAATGAATGTTTTTACAATTTTTCAGAACATGCAACTGCGAGTCACGGTTGTCGATTCGCAGAGCTCCGGCAAATGTTCATCTGTCGGACACGTGTTCGTGGGCCCCTACTGCAAAGGAAAATCCCTGTCGCACTGGAATCAAATGATGTCTTCCCTAAGAAAGCCCGTGGCCATGTGGCATCCGTTAAGAAAAACGTCCGATTTCTGAAGTTGCAGTGAGAGTCATCCTCAAACTGAAAATAAGGGTGGTTTATCCACATTTTAGGGGGGATTAGTATTGATACAAATAATTAGGTAAATTCTTAGTTAACACTACAGGTTGGTCACCATGTACAATTTCTGATACACCTACTCATGCGAAATCAGTTGATAAGATTATTGGCGCCCATTTAACAAACGTAATGTAAACTAAGACTTTCCTATATTTGCGTGCCGCTTATTTTAAAATAACGGTGTCATGATAACAACGGTATATTATATTTTGTGATGTAAAAGAAGTCAAAAACAAAAGCGTAAATGCATTCTAAGGTAATGAATTTAATATATTTTAAACTTCAAGTCAGAAAAGCAATTAGAATATTTGTCCTCATCTTATATTAATAACTTTTATCTGACTCTCCTTAAAAATATTGACAATAATAAGTTTGTCTACATATTACAAACATATTATTGTCAAGTTCATTATTTTATTCAAAAATATTTTCCTTTTAAATATTTTCACTAATTGCTACTAAATTTCGTTCATATTAAAATAATAAAATACTCAGTTAGAAGATATACTCGTTAAAACTTATAATATTTTGAATTACGCAATTTCATGACTTTGTCATGTAAAGTCTTATTGGTGAAAGTTCAATATTTTCAGGGGTTATGAGGTGTATAATTATGCAGGACTATATATTGTCCGTTTGTAAAATTTGCAACGTATGAAAAACGTGGGGCATTTTCACTTAGTTTTTTGCTTTAGTGTAAAGTATTAATAGAACTATCACTGGCACTCTGCATAAAGATAGTTGATTTCAACTGTAAAAGTAAACTGCGGTAAATGTTTTTTACTTAATATAAAGTTATTATAGCTTATTTAACATCTGAACTCGTGTAAAAGGAACTTTTGAAAGACAACTGTTGAACTTTCAGGTTGATATTTGTGATTTTGTATACAGCGGAACGATTGCATTCCGGAAGTGCTTTACTGTTGTTATTGCAGTCAGATTCTTGTTAATTTACACCTGTAAATATATTAGTGTACTTGTAAAACGTTCTGATGATTTAGTTTCATTTATTATTTGACGTTAGAGGAAAATGTGATGTATACATTTCTTAAAAATATCTTATACTAATCCTTAGGTGCTTTGTCAAATTCATATCAACGCTTCACTTTGTTTCTTGTGTATATTTACCTTAGTCTTAACTAGATAAACTAAATTTTCCATCAAAAAATCAGTTACAAAATTGTAACACACAATCAGTTACCCAATTGTATTCTATGCATGAAAATGAATTTGCTGATTTCACTTCAATGCTATCGACAAATATCAAGGAAGTTACAGAAAGCAAACTGGTGGGACCACAAGTTGAGGTTAATACTTGTTTGGATTTAATGAAAGCTTAAAGAAAAATGCAAAACAAAAAATATATAGATGAGAAAATTTAAACGTGTGTCAATTTTAATTGTATAGAAGCCTAGTTATACAGGTACATGTTTAAAAATCAATCAAGTGTTCAAGTGCAATTTTAGTGACACTCAAACAACTAACGCTGTTCAAAATAGAAACTGCACTTTGACGAAAGTTTCATTAAATATTCTCGACTTATATTTTTCATCAAAAATGTTGAAACAAAATATACGAAGCGGTGAAATATATTGTGATTTTTGGCAATTCTTCCGTTTTTCTGTCGAAAATGTAATCAGAGCATATTCAAAGAAACTTTTGTCAAACTTGAGCAACAGCGCGGTATTTTTTTTAATTTACCATGGAAATTGTACAACTTCTTAGAACCGGTACCATTAACTAAGAATTATATTTAGCTTTTAGCACAATTAAATGTGCAGGTGAAATAAAAAAAAATAATATCTTAGCACCGTTGTAAACAACCTAGACAGTGATCCTCTTGAAAAGGCTAGTAATACTGAATACTTTCTGCGATAGTACATCTCCTTCCTCTCAGTAAACTTCAAATAGTAAGCAATATGTATTATGCATAATTAATTGCTGTATTGCTGAAGTGATAGCTAAAGTGGCCTTAATTGAGCTGATAGAGACGTTTCCCTGCTTAATTTAGATATCTTTAGATGATTAGGCAAGAATTAAAAATAAAAAAAGAAAACAAGACTTGATTTTTCTATGCAGAAACTCTCACTACCGCACAAGCTAGTAAACAAAAATAGTTTAGTTTAAATAAAAAAGAATTAAATGTATTTTCAAATACGTGATGATATCATATTTTTATTTTGAGTAGTTAAAATATCTCCGTATTTATGAAGTACGAAACAAACACAAGCTTTGATTGACATTTGTCGTATATTACCTCTTCTCAAAAAGTTGGGTTGGTTGTGTCTGTCGTAACGACCGTTAGGTTTTTACCTTTAACGTCAAACTCAACAGTAGAAATCTTATAAAAATGTAACATTTACTCGTTGTTCTACAAAAGTTTTGAAACGTTTCAATATTTCGCGCAAATGTATCTACATAAAAGAAATGATATTTTGACTGGATTTTTTAAAATTAATAAACAATTTCCGTCTGGAACATTACAAAAATAACTAAATTAAAATACAAATTAAAGAGGCATTAATACAAGTTAAATAATCGACATGTTTTCTGCGCGCATACAAGACCGTATGACGCAAGTAATTTCTTGTTTTCGTTACTACTTCCGTTACTGTCCACTTCTCTTTGCATACCACCTCTTTCCCGATCTTATAGACGTTACGCATCAAAATAACAGAAAATAAAGTAATTATTAATTTACAAATAAGTTATAAAAATAAATCATTTATGAATTTTCTCGCATTTACGGAAAATTCATTGAGGAAAATGCAATCTATATAAAATTTTACGGAACCAATAAACTTAATCATGCTGCTTACAATATTATTTCCTAATAGCAATAAAATGTTTAAGCCATTATTATTTATATTATTTTAATTCAATATTTTTTTGTACTTTTCTTTTTAAATTTTTCTTTTGTCTTCCCATTTTATGATCAATTTATTAATACTTAAATAAAAGTACTTTTATTTTAAGTGTCCAATGTGAATGTTTTTCAAGTGTCTTAAGTATTATCTCACATTTTGACTTCATTTTTAAATTTGATTTAATCAGACAAACTATTTTTACGTGAGTCATTTAACTAATATTTCCCTCTAAAAGTGAATTTTAGTATTCAACTTGTCTCCCAAATTATCATTAAAATTTCTATAATATTTAAATATAAATTTATTGTAAATACCATTCTACAAAATATTCCATTTAAAGTCCCATATTAAAGCTATAAATTTATAAATATCCTAATTTTTTTTATTAAATATGAAGAAATTTTACTTTTAGATATTTCTTTTCTCCTTACTTTCTATCTACTATTCGTTATAAAAATCATTGAAAAATATAAATGTCTATAAAAAATAATTTAAGGAGTAAAACTTAAAACCAGAATATCTTTTAATCTACATAATAAAAAAAATTATAAACATTTAACTCAGATGTTCAATTTTAGTTTGTGTTATTGTTCGTTTTTTTTTTGCTTATATTTACGTACTTAATTATTCTTATACTAATATACTAGTTTATACAATTAAGATGTATTTTTTAAAAAAGCATGATTATTATATTTTCCGTTACAATTCAAATCTTGCATTCGCGCTGCTATATAAAATATACCTAGTTAGCTTGTATAAGTCAAATAATTGTAATAAAATGTCTAATAATAATTGTATAATTTTAATGCACTTATAAGTTCAGATGTCAAATCTGTAACATATTCGTAAACGTTTTAAAAAATCCTTAAATATGTGATTCTAACTAACATTTAATAACCTAAACAAAAAGTATTTAATAATCATTGGATATAAGATAACAATTGTCCATACACGCAAATTAAATCTCCTTTCTCCTTTCCACTCAAGGGACAATGATGGGTCAACAGTAACAAAACTTATTCGATTTGAAATCCTCTCGTCTATAGGACTGTGACAATTCAATCACATGCTTTTAACTATTTGATTATAGATTTGACACCTTGACAGATCATAAGTTGTGACTGATACATTTTGACATTTAAATGCTCAGATATGTATGCTCAAATGTAAAAATGAAAGCTAGCTAGTAAATATGTTTATAAATGAGAAATATATCTATTTTGTTTACATAGCCATGGAACAAGGATATCAAAGAGTTGAATTGAAACAGCTAGTGGTAGAATTGTATTCTTATTTCTTCTTTCAACTTATTTTATCACTTTGTAGAAGAAACAAAAGAAAATTTATTATTTAAATATATACTCTGTAACATATAAATGTCTCATTATCTTTAAAAGTCTATTGCAATATTGAAACTTCTCTAAACCCTTAGAAGGATATGCTGAAAAAGATTGATTATTTTTTATTCTTTATAATTATATAATATATCGTTTTTATTAAAATTAGTTATAGATTATGTTAATTCATTGTAACATTTTACGATAATTATTAATTCAATGGTAGTTTATTTAAAAACTACAAATATCTTTCAGTCTAAATTCGAAATTGGTTAGTATAATGTAATTGTACTTATTTATAATGTTATACCTAGTCTAATAA
Organism: Troglohyphantes excavatus; assembly: GCA_963932185.1. NCBI lineage: Eukaryota > Metazoa > Arthropoda > Arachnida > Araneae > Linyphiidae > Troglohyphantes > Troglohyphantes excavatus. Next base: position 42,144,897 of record OZ010667.1, on the reverse strand, counting down.
AATGTCTAATAATATTTGTAAAATTAAAAAATTATCATGCAATATATTCAACCCTACTTCATATCTAAAGTATATAGATTCATTTATTTAAGTTGCTGTAATTTCTTAGTTTTGAATAAATCATTAGTTTTAAACAAAGATATAAATTTAATATTTTAAATTTTTCACTGTTAATAACAGGCTTGCAAATATATAATAAAGCTACGTATAAAGTATAAAGGTATATTCGCTCTTTAAAAACAATTGTGTTTCGTATTCACAATTAACAAATTAAAAATTGAATTTTGGTTATATTTCAAAAAATTCTTAAACTGTTTCAAAATTTTATAGAAAGTGCATAATTTTCTTAAATATCGGCTTATTTATGATATACTATATTCTAAAACATACGATACGTAAACAGAAAATGCGAAAACTAAATATGATTGAAATTTTCATTTGTAGGATTTCATTCCTATTGTTCCTGTGCTATTTTTTGAGAAATAGTGTTTATGCAAAACAGATTCAAAGCAAATTTACGTTACGCAAAAGTTTCATAAAGTTCCAAATGCAAATATAGTAATCTCATATTCTATATGCTTAGTTTACTGCATAAATATAAATATTAAAATTGCTGGATTATCCTCACAATACTTATAAAAACGCAATTTAAATCACATTGTGAAGATGAAATGAGAATAAAATGCAATGCCATAAAATGCTTTACTTGCACTAGATTGTTATGTGATTATTTGATATACTAACATATCATTATTTAAGTCGTTCTCTTGTTATTTAGTTCCTTATATTCGTGTTCTAAATGTATTGATGTGCCACGTTATTCTTTGTAAAAATTGTAATTGTGTGCTCATTTTTTGGAATAAATAAACATTCAATACTTCATGGGTCTCTTAAGCAGTTTTATTTTATTGATATTAGTGTATTACATTTATCATCATTTAAACAAATTAAGTTTTCCGTCAACAAAAAAACAGCATCCATTGTTAAAATCAATATATACATACCGTGTCCTTTGAAAAGGAAAGATACATTTTCTATAACTGCTGAAAATACATGCTCTATTTTGAGGAAACTGTTGTCATTTTGAAGATGATTTCTGCGTTGTTATTAAATATTTCGTCAAACTATTGAAATTTATTTCGTCGTTTTTTTCACAAAATTTATTTTGTCTAAAAAAAGGAAGTTTTCAAATAAAAATGGACGCCCCGACTCGAACCAGGGATCTCATGATCCGAAAAGATGCACGCTATCGAACGAACCAGAAAATATTTTATGAAACGTGGCGAAATACAATAAAAATCAAATTTAGAACTGAATAAGCTGATATCACCAAAAAGGAATCAGAATAAATCCCATTCGTTAAAAATTTGAAGATCCTTATTTCGTCAAAAATCAAGTGAACGAATGACAAAGCGATTGTTGAAACTGGCGAAATTAAGGTGACGTCGCAGAATGCTGAAAAAATGAGAGCGTTATTTCTAAGTTTCGACAATAACTAAGTTTCGAATACCAAAATTAGATTTTTACTGTTAATTAAAATTTTAATTGTTCTATTTAAAATGATACCTCATTGTAGAACTCCCCTAACTTGGAAGTACTTTTTAATTATGTTTTCTAATAAACCCACCTATTCGCATTCTTCGGACGAATCTGAAGTTAATTTACACGAATTGTACTATTTCGAAGTTTTGGGACACATTAAAAACTATTTGAAATATATTCTTGAAACTCCGCTTATTGGCACAAACGATGGATGTGTTTTTGTCAATGGAATGTTTAGGTAAGTAATTTTTTTTGCAATTTATTTGTGCTTTTTTGGTTAATGATTAACTAGCTGTTACCCGCAGTTTCACACGCGTTAAAAAAAATTACTCCAATGATTCATTCTCCCCGTTTAATCCTTCTCATTCATTTTCTCGAAGGTAAAATAACTGATCTATTGCTCAGACATATCCAGGTACATCTCCGAATGTTAGCTTTTCCGTTATTTTTTTCCCCCCTTTTTGGCATAATTGTCAAAAATAGTTATTTCGCCCAAGCAATGTTTGATCTCCAACTTTAAATTCCTTAAAACAATTAATTAATTTAAAAATAATTTATTTTAAAGTATTTCATTGTTATTAAGATCTTACGATTTTATAACAATGTCGTTTTATAATAATGTAGAAACTATTTTTTTTTAAATCGGCAATTAAAAATTAGTTTCTAAGACCGTTATAAACTAAAAACCAAACGTAATTTTCAAGCCTCAAGTGCACAATTTGAGGTTAAATAGTCAAGGATAGTGAAGACTATATATATATATATATATATATATATATATATATATATATATATATATATATATATATATATATATATATATATATAAGGTGTTCTCGTTTTTCGCTTTTTGAAAAGGGCAAGGAAAGTATATTTTTGACGTCATTTTTGCTCCGCCTTACTATGAGTTTTTGATCATTCTTATTGGCTGTGTGTTTCAAGCATTATTGCTACTTAGGTTCGATCCCCGGTTGGGTAACAACTGCCGATTTAATTTTTATTAGCAAAATAATGTAAATATCTGTAAATAATTGTGTTCAGGTAGCTTCACTACTAATCCGTCCTTGTTTTGTTATGTCCCCGTATTTTACTTGATTGAAATTGTAACTCATTTAATATGTCCAATATAAATGCATGGACATGATGGTTCCAACCCCCATTTTATTTTTTCAAAATTCATGGACATGCTCTCGTGGCAGCTAATATTATTTTAATACGCTTTATTTATTAATCAATTCTTTTGCAATTTTCACATACTAAATACAATCCTTAAAATATAATTTAAACTCTTAAAATTTAGCAAATTCTAAATAAAATTAGCGAACATCACTTTTAAATAGTTCACAAAAAAATGGATGGCAGCACGTCACGAACAATTAATTCAAATCGATTTCGGAATATTTTAATAACTAAACGACTCTGTAAATCGATTCAAATTGTTTTTTGGAGCAACTTTTCAAGGATAGTGAAGACCATATATATATATGTAAGGTGTGCTCGTACTCTAGCTGCCTGACGGTAGGCGGAGAGAGCAACTATTTGACGTCATAGTGACGCCTTCCTTCGCCTACTGTGGGCGTGTCTAATGCTCTCGTTTGAACCAATGGCAAGGCTGAACTAGATCCATTAAAAGTAGTTAACTGAGAGTTACAAGACTTCCGCAAAATATCAACAAAGAACCAAAACTTTACGAAAACTCTTATAAAACAGGTAAAAGTGCTTCAAATGAAGCAAAAAGATAGGGTGTGACTGAGAACAAGTTAATAAACAATAAAAACCAGGTTTGGTCTCCGAGAAATTAAATTTAAATAAAAGTCACATTCCAAAATTTCCCTATGTTAATCCTATGGGAGCACTAATCGTAATGCGCCCAATGTTAAATGAACCTAGTAACAAATTTGCGGAATAAGCACTAAAAGAATATTGAGAAAAAAATTAAACTAAATCACCATTATGAAAAGAAGACGGGGGGATTTGTTGCAAACCCGAGATCCAAGAGTCGATCGGTAGAATCGATGAATTTATTCTGTTCTCTTTCTAGAATCGTTTACAAGAAAAGTTCAAAGGAATCGGTTCTCGATTCATCTGCCCACCTGTTGTAACCCACATGGAACCCGGAAAGCAGAAGGGTGGGTTCTAAATTACGAGGCGTTATTGGCTGTGTTAAAGCTCTATGGAGGCTAGAAATAGGCAGCTGGAAACGATCCCAAAAGATCCCAATTCTGAAAGACTGATTTTTTGTACAGCATTTTTTTTTATCAATAAAACACATGATTCATCATTAATAATGTGGGTTACCTTATTTTTTTAACCCTCCATTCCTTAATAACCTATAAAGCAAAAAGCATTCATCCAACATTTTTTATTTTTTTATACAGAAACACTTGAAATTTTTTATTGAAAAACACATGAGAAAATAAGTTTAAATATTGCGTTCATGGTAACATATCATTGGTATATTGATATAGAGCTCATGATTTGCCAGAGTTTGTTGACTTTAAAGCCCATTATCTCAAAATCAGGTTTTTGTGGGTTGAGTCGTTTTTGCATAACACCATCCATATAGTCTTCACTATCCTTGGCAACTTTTAACTGTTTTCTTTTAAATAAATTCATGATTAGTTAAAAACAAGAATTCTTGTTAAATTAAGTAGACTCCTAAAACGACTGTACAAACGAGAGCATTAGACACGCGTCACTATGACGTCAAAAATATGCTTTTTCTCGCCCTCCGTCAGAAAGCGTGATAACGAGCACACCTTTTATATATAGTATCATATATATAAAGTTGAAAATCCCAAAATGTGTCCGGATCTCTGTTTATCAGTACAAAATAAGCTCCGTAACTACAAAACGTAGAGCTTTGAAATTCACAGAATAATTAGTTTAAAAAAATAAGAATTTTAACGTGACTATTCTCGAGTCTCTACGATGTTCTATTCGAATGGTATGAAATTTTTTAGCGTTCGTCAGCAAAGTTTCATGAAATCGCAACAGTGTAACCAGTTAAAATCAACGGAGTAAAGCGAAAATATAATATAAAAAATTATGAATCAATTAGAATGCCGATCTTTACACGGAATACTCCATAACTACACAACGTAGCTTTATGAAATTTACAGATAACTTTACTTGAAAAATTAGACATTTTTTGTGATAATTTTTAGGTTTATGCGATCTTTCATTCGTACATTATAACTATTTTAATGTATGCTATTGACTGACAATATCGTTTGCGATTTAAAAGAATTTTCTTTTCGTTATTGACACTATAAAACTGACGTCATGGTTTTATTTTATTTGATAATTGAAAAACATCTGCACTTCGGGCTTTCTGCTACTATACAAAAATTTAAAAGACTAGAATTTTATCTTTAAAAAATGGTTTAGAACTGTTTTAAAATGTTATAATTGTTGTGTATCTATATCTTGAAAAATTATACATTTTTTTTTTTATATGATTTTTAAGTTTGTACGATTTTCCATTCGTAAATTATAATTATTTTAATGTATTCCATTGGATTCCATGGATGAAAATATCGTTTGCAATTTAAACTAAAAATGACGTCACAAGTTTCATTTAATTTAATAAATATTGAAAAACGTCTACCATATTAGGTTTTTTGCTACAATATGGATTCATTCAAGAATTAAAACAACCAGAATTTTATCTTAGGTAAATGGTTTAGAATTGTTTTAAAATGTTATAATTGTTTTATCTCTTTTGTTTTGTTTGTATACAGGTTAATTGTAACTATATTTAATTATCTTAGATCGAACTTTTAGAATAATTCTTCCAAAATGCGAGTAATTTTTGTATGAATGTCCATTTTATTTATTTGAAAAATATTTTATGCAAGTATTTTTTTTTAAATGTACGACTCTTGGTTTCACTGTGAATTTTCAAATCTATTAGACATTTTAATGTTCTTAAAGAATAAAATGTCACAGATACCAACTGATAATTTAGAAAATATTTTATTTAATGTGCCAATGAATATTTCTTTTTAAAATAATAAATGGCGATCATTAATAATTAAATGTAGAATTATTGAAAGTACATGGTGAGATTATAATATGCTGCACCGTTTGGTAAACTATCGCCAAGTTATAACAGATTATTATTTGGATAAAAGTGCGTCTTGGCTTTAATTTGCTGTGGAAACTTACTAAATATTTATATGACAGGTATTTTCCGATGCGAATGCAATAACAATAGTATCACAAAATCAACATTTTAAGAAAAAATGTTTAACAAAATGAGTAAATACCGAATTTTTAATACATTTATCCGTAAATAAAAAAAATGTACTTAAAATTAAATATGTGGTTATTCTTCAGTAATAATAGTGTTCATTAGAATTCTTTAACACATGTAAATTTTGACATAGTAAAAGAAAGTTGTATAGTATTTTAAAATATACTATTTTTGGTTGGGTATTTATACCGAGCTGCTAATTTTATTCTCATTTTTATGAAGAATTTGATGCAGTTTATTTCAGAAAAAATAACATTTAGGTTTATTCTGGTTGCAATTTACATTTTTATGTTCTGTATTCCAAAGACCAAAAATGCAAACTTCTAATTGAATACACAAGTTGCTGGTCGAAGGTATTGCAAAGATGTAGCCTAAATAATACATTGGAAAGGGCATTTGGAAATATTCAAATCAAAATTTCAATACAGGGAAAAGGAAATTCGAAATGTTTTGAAAGTATAATCAATCATGAGAGTTCATGATCAAATTTCTTAATTTGGTCATTTTAAAAAATTCTGTTATCTATTTTTGCTGCCTTTTTCATTCCCATACGGCTTCATAGCATTTCAATATCGAGATTGATTCAGAAGTTTCATTAAAATTCACGCTTGAAGTTATTGCTTTAAAACTGCAATTTAATGAAATCCTCCTTGATGAAATTTTTTAATAAAATAATATAAAAATTAAGATTATAGCGCTTTGTTTATTATTTAATTTAATATTTTTTTCCTTAGATAAAAAAAATCATAGTTTTATGTAAATACTTAAATACCTGTTATAATGCAGATTTTCTTTCAATAATGATGACAACAGTAATTAAAATTTCTTCGATTAAAGTAAGCACTGAAAACTAAAATATAATTATAGTCATTCCCCGAATAAATTGCGACATCCGTTTTAAAAAAAATCGGGTAGGTAGAGACCGCGGTGCTGTATTCAGCCCTTACTCGGTGCAAAGTTGAAAAGAGGAGAGGATAAATGACCTACATAGTTGAAACGGCCTACCTTCCTTTACACGATGGTATGTCATTTATCCATATAGGTTGATTCCACGTTCAATTAATGATAGCGGTACACTCCTTTTCACCTGGTGCAAGCGTAAAAGAAGGGGATGGGTTAAAAATCGGCATGTACGAAACGTCTGACTTTCGTCTACACGATAGGGTATTATTTTTACTCATCAACTGATTCCACTTGGAGTTAAGGATTTTACAAGAGTCGGTATTTATTATAGGATTTCATGCAACTGTGGGCTCGATTCGAACCCCCATAACGAGAGTAAATTCCTATTATTTTCAAAAAATATTTTTTTGCAAGAATGTTTAATTTTTAAAACTCCACACATTATGAGAGATAAACTAGAAATTAGTGGATTTTTGTCGGTGTATTAGCAACCAAATAGTTTAGATAATTTAACTTTTTTAACTTCTAATTTATTAAACATAAAAATATTTTAAATTATAAAAAAAAAGGCTTTGTCACTTTTTAAGGAGGAATTCTAAAATGGTATATGCGATTACCCCATGGAGGAGAGAAAATGTATATATTTTCAGTTATTTGTCGTTATATTATTTATCCCCGTGTAAAGAACGGGTAATTTTGCTAGTTTATATGGGCGATTCTACAAATACGGGAATATTTACAGTACATAAATTTCCAAAAATTAAATTAATTTTAAAAATCTGAAAAAAATTACTAAAGTAGTTCAATGGGTACATAATTAGAATAAAACATCAGCAGAGCTTAATTGTTATTTTTTTTTTTGCTACCTATTAGGTATAAGGAAATGGGCATGTGGATGACAAAACCAGAATTTGCATGTTCTCAGTAAGCCATATATGAAGCTTTGTAGGCTTAACTTCTGTTAAGTACTTACAACTGCAAGGTTTATCACCATGCATAACCAGAATTTATTTATATTTATATTTTACCTGCTTATTACAAGTCATGTTAATGACAAGGATTAAAAACCCTTACCTGAAAATGAAATACGACTTAGAGCAAATCACAAAAATCTTTGAAGAACAGCAAAATGCAACTTTTAGTCATAAGCCACAAACTGCCATGTTTATTTTCAGGCACTTTTGCCACTTTAAAAGTTTCAATTTCCTTGAGAAAAAAATTCCATTTGTTTCAGCCATGTGGATGACTGATATTCCTTAGGACAAACTTTTAATTAATTTTTTTATGTAATAATTTTATTTATTTTGACTATTTTTAGCTTAATATTATTCATATATATATATTTATTAAGAAAAAGAAAAATGAAGAGGAAATCACTTTTGTTTTTTTTAAATAAATTACCTGGAAAACACAAATTATAGGTATGGGACAGGGCACGTGGATGACATTTAATTAAAATAAGTTTTTTTAATGGAATAAAAAATCAAGTTTTTTCATAGATGAAAGTCAGAATAATAGTGCTGAGGGAGTGTAAATATATACATTAAAAAGTTTTTTTTAATTTCCAAAACAAAAAAATATATCAGTACGGAACACACATCTTCCCGTATTTGTAGAATCGCCCATATATAAAATGTTTCGTAGTTCAAACTTTAGTCTTACGCCAACTGTTTTGTTTTCGATTTCTGTAATCTAAAAATTCCAACTAACTAAAAATTTTAACTACAATATTGTAAATATTATTTATATGAAATAACAGTAATTTCTGTGCTTAAAAAAGCTGTATTTCAAAATCAAATATTTTTTCACAAATATTTTGAAAAAATATGTTTTTCAAGCAATTAACAGATGCGCTGTTTAATTTTATCCAGAATCACGTAAACCGTCAAAAAGGAACAAGTTAAAAAAAGAACAGATTACAAAAAGAGATACAAAGAGATTACAAAAGAGTAAAAAGATATTACCATATTGCTAAAAAGGAATTAAGGACGATCTGTTCCCACATTTAAGACAATCTTTGTTGAAACAAACTTACTTCCAGTAACAAACAGGATTGAATTATGGTGTTTACGTCACTTCATTATTGGCATGTGTCCAAATAGCGATCCAAACCAATTCAGGATAATGTTTATATTATTACGATAAAAAATATTTTAATATCAGAGCTCGTTGGTTGGAAATACATTTTTTGGCGGTTATCGATATTGTAATTGTTTATATCAGATTGAATCGGGATATTTTTTTGAGCGTTCTATTCGGCAAAACTGTATTGCTCAGTGGGAAGGATCAGAAATGATGGTTCAATTCATTTGATGTCATCGGGAAGGTCGGTTGGCATTAATGAATATGTGAATCAGTTTTCGAGTGTATTTTGTTTGTATCATAGAAATTCTTTGGGAAGTAATGGTTCGGAGAAAGATACTTTTCTTGCGGCTCGCATTTAGCTGAATGATTTTAACTGAAAGCGATTCTTTGGTACTCCTCGTCACATTGTGAAGGGTAAATAGCATAAATTTGAAATTTTATTAATTTTCTTATTTATCACAATCTGTTATATTGCGCTAAATTAATAAAAACAAAATTTGGATGGAAGTTTAAAGTGTATATGTTGACAAAAATTTAATACCAATGAATTTGTATGTGTATATAGAGATCGCCAATATGCGTTAAATGATGTAAAAATTATTAGGAAAAATTAATGTTTATATAATAGAAATAATTTATCGAAATATATTTAAGTTTTGGATCCTTAGCATTATTTTTATGAAAATAATTCCTACTATCAACTTATAATTTTTTTTTATGAAAATTTAGCATTTGATATTTTGCGGCGCCTAGTTCAGTGGTTCACGACATTTAAGCTAGCTTAAGATATCAAATAACAGTTAAAAATACTAGTAATTTCATTATAATATCGTAATAACTGTTGTTATTTAATAATAACTACTAATGTAGTTAGTAGTTAATGTTAATTATTATTATTATATATAGTAGTTATTATTATTAAATATACCGTAAAGTGGGGCAACTTTGTGCCAAGGTTACAACATTGTGCCACAGACGGTTTCCAGACTTCAATGCGTTCTAGCGGTAATATAAATGCAAGTAGAGGTTTGGAAAAAATCGTGTAGTTAGCGATGATGATATTGAATCTAAACGAGCATGTAATAACCTGGTCAGTTATCAGTTGTGGTTTCAAGAAAATATTGTTTGTGATCACAGTGTTTGAAGGTTTTTAAGGTACCAGGAGAGTCTCATCTGGACATCATAGCAGTTGTTCCCCTGTAGATTTGGTAAGTTCCTACATTAATCACTATATTATTATCTACAATATTCTGTATTAAGCAATTCAAAATGTTTGTTCGTTCTGTCATAAGCTCACATGTTACCAAAAATGACAACTTTGGGGTACAACTTTGTGCCACTCCATTTTCTTATTTTTTGAGCTTCAATCCAAAAGCTGTGCAACAGAGTTTTGGATGTCCATTTTTTTAGAATTTAAAGTGACATGTAATGTAATTTAATATTATTTTTTGTAATGTAATATTTTGAAACAGTTTATCATAAAAAGTTTTAAAAAAACTCGTCTTTTTCCATTTCGCACACCTCAAAATTGATAAAAAATTTGAAAAAAAACATTAAAATGATGAGAACAAATTTTATTTCTCTGTTCATGGCATAGTTGATGAGCTGAGTATGAAAAAAAGCATGGTCAAGATTGCGCCACATTAAGTTTCAATGTGTTTTAGAGACAGAAAAGAGAGTGGCACAAAGTTGTACCCAGCCGGGTACAACTTTGTGCCACACGAAAAAAATTCCCCCACCCTTTCTATAAAAAAAAAAATTCCACCCATCATTGGATAGCCGAGATGTGTAGGTATCTTTCGTAAAAATTTCAGAGCGATTGGTGCATAACATGATAGATATATTCTGAAAAAATCTCAAAAGTGGCACAAAGTTGCCCCATTTTACGGTACATAAAAGATATGCTTCCGAAATGATCTCATGGAACATTCAATCACTGCTTTAAAGGAGAATCTTTCAAGTTTCAGTTAACCCTCTATTAAGTTAAAGGTAGGTAATATATTTACTAGTGCAGAGTTGCCTTCACATTTGAAGTAAAATAATTGAAAAATTTAACTACTTAATTAAAAAAATTAACTACTAACTAATATAAATAATTAATAATTAACTAATAATTGGAAATGGAGAACCCTTGTCAATTGTCTTCCCCCGTGGTATTCCGAGGTCTGTGGGACGATATGATTCTGAAAGAGTCATGACGGGAATACCCCAGCATCCGAGGGGAGAGTGGAACGCTATGACCCAACCCTAAAAGGGTCGTGGAAGAAACACTCCGTTGGGGTCGTAGCATAAATATTTAAAGTAAGGTGGGTAAGATATGTAGGTATAATAGGTAAGTAAGATGGGTAAGATATGTAGGTATAATAGGTAAGTAAGATGGGTAAGATATGTAGGTATAATAGGTAAGTAAGATAGGTAAGGTAAGGTAGGTAAAGTTGAATATTGAGAGTGGTGCTACGGGGTTGGATGGACCAATATAGATTGCCCAGACAAGATCGTGAGAGGAACACCTCGTTCGCCCAGGTGGGGACTATTGGTGCACCTTTGTTATTCTAAATAAGAATTATTTGCTTCAATAAAATAAAAATTTGTTTACGTAATCATTGTAAAAACATTAGTTTCTGCTTTATAAAAGTTTTAATAAGGTATATAATATTAAATATTGTAATAGATATATTTAATAAATATTGACGTACTATTTAAATCAATTTCTAACAATTTAAGGTAACAATAGAGGTTTTTTAAGCTAGTGTATATTGTTTTAATTATTTACTGAAACATTAATTTCAATAATAGAAATGACACGAATATGTTGCATTGTTTTATTTCAGTTCATTTCGTCGCCATCTTTAAAAGTATCAGACAGCTTTCCTTAAAGCTTAAGGGCCTTTACCGACTGAGCGGAGCAGATGGATCTGTGATTGGAGGATGCATACCACACGGTTTGTAATCTGAAATCCCAGATCCATCTACACCCGTATCCGCTTCGTTTATAAGAGCCTTTACTTGCATTTGTTTTCTTAACATCGGTGCCTGTTTTTATAAGCGGTATGTATTTTGTTATCTGAGGTATGTATATTTTTAATTGAAATACTCGTTATATAAATAAATAATAATGGTTATATAATAAATTAAATAATTCCCAGATAGAAATTTTCCGCAAAAAATCTACAGAAAACTAAACATTCTGCAAATTTACTGCAAAAATCTTCAAAAAATCTACACAATTGAAGTACGACTTTTGACCTTTAAAGTAATCTGCAAATTTCTACAAGTTTTATTGCAGAAATAAAGTTTTTTTCTTTCTTAAAATGTAGTTTTACCCGTTGAATAACATTCATATTTTAACCTTTAGTGAGATCCCAGAGAATTAAAGATGAACAACTCTTATAATTGTTAATAATAATTATATCTAACAAATTTTATTAGACATCTATATAAACATGTGCTGTTAAGTTTCCCAAATTAGTGAGAATATAAGGAAGTAAAAAATCGAAAACGATTTTAAAGGGTCCTTTGCAAAATTCCAAATTTTCATAACTTTAACTTTGAACGATAAACTCTATCAATGAGCAAAATTTCACGATTCTAGAACAAATAGAAGTGTTCTAACCTAACGTCCCGTAAACAAACATAACTACCAACTTTTAAATGTTCCACGTGCGAAATGTCAGACCTCCATATTCTTTCCTCTGTTTTTGTATGGTAAATCTTATTAGTATGCGGAAGTTGACGATTCTAAGAAAATCAGAAATGCCAACAAACTAACGTTCTGTAAAAAAATTGCAACCGATTTCTAAGAATTCGATGTTCAAAATTCTAGATTCAGATTTTCTCCTTTTCGGTATAGTTTACTATACCCTATCAGAACGCAAAATTTTACGATTCTAAGGTATTTGGAAGTGTCTCTAAAACTAATGTTCTGTTAACAAATAATCTCACGGCAAATTTTTAGCGATTCCACATATTAAATACTAGATTTTCATATTATTTCTTTTGTTGGTATAATAAACTTTACCTGCACTGTAAAAAAAGGTACTAATAAATGAGTACCTGAACCAACTCGTTTTTCTTTGTGTACAATTGCATCGTAAATGAACGATGACGTACTCAAATTTAAGTAACTGTACTTTGTCAAAAATGCTTAGTGTGATTTGATATAGCTAATTTCAGCTTCTGTTCAAGCCATCTTAACAAAGCGACCAGACAAACTTATAGTAGTTGTTTAGAAGATGATTTTCCTCATTATTTGATGTTGAACGCTTAAATGGAAAATGAATTATTACAACTCAATTATCTTACTTCCCATTCTTTTGACACATCTTTTTAATTTTTCTTCTGTTTATAACTTTTTCAAGTCGCCTTAGTAATTTAACGAGTAAGGCACAGGACTACGGTGCCTCAGGATCTGGGTTCAATTCCCGGTAAGTCTTGATTGTAATTGTTGATAATTCTGGAAAATGACTTTTTTTATCCATTATTGTACTCATTTTTGAGTACATATCTTTTTTAAAATTGAAACTTATGTATTCGGAGCCATGATAAACATCGAATATACTCAAAAATTAGTACTTTTTAATTTTTTTTGTGTACCTATTTTTAACAGTGCTCATACAATCTGAAGTATCCGAAACTAACGTCCCAACTAACGTTGAATAAGGAGTTTTCAACCCCTAAAAAAAACATTCGACCCAGACAAATATAACTTATTTTTCCTATGTAAGGTGTAAAAAACAACTCTGTTCAATTTCATCTTCCTGAGAATAAAAGAAATTGGAGAATTATTGATAAATTAGAGTTTGAATTTATGAAAATTCTTTCTTAGTGAGCAATTTTGACTTAAAATGTACCTCCATGACAAATTTCATTTTTATAGTTGTTGTAGTACGGTATATCTTGTTACTCAATCGTATTTTCACCATTTTGACATTAATTTTATATTTTTTTACAATTTTGCCATTTTATATATATAACCATACTTTTGTTCATTTGGCGATATTTTTATTCATTTGGGGAAAATTTTATTCATTTGGCACTGTTTTTGCTAATTTGGCGATATGTTTATTTAGTTGGCGATATTTTTATTCGTTTTGCGATATTTAGTCATCAGCCAATCAGAATGCTCCTCATTGGGTTACGTAATATTAAAATTTTCCATTGTTTCAATCTTGAAATATTTCATTGTTACATGTTCTCCATGTTAATACTAAGGAAAGGTATTTAAAAAATCGTTATTTTGGCAGTTCGAGTTTATATTTTTAAAAATCCTTACTTAGTCCTTTCCCGTTGATTAACACCTTAGGGCCCAAGATGAATCTGTGTTCCAAATTTCAGCACTCTAGGTCTTTTGGATTTGGAGAGTTCGTGATCAATGAGTCATTGAGTGTTTTTGGCTTTTTTTATATATAGACAGCTGAAAAATAGATACAAATACAGTATTTACGAAATAAATAATATTCTTAATTTGTCACTTAATAATATTCTTAATAATATTTTTAAATTGTAATCAGGCGGAACCAAAGTGTTAAAAGTTCCAATTTGTAACGAAATTTTATTAGCAAGGAAATTTTATTAGCGTTACCATCTAAAAACTGAGTTTCAAAATATATTTTATTCTGGTTGCTAGCATTTTTTCTAATCAATTAGAATTTTAAAAAAAATAAAAAAATCTTGTCACTATAATTGTAACACCATTATTGTTTATTCAGCTAGATGGCATCACGGCGAAAAGTTGTGGATGCTGTCATCACAGTTCCTGCCTACTTCAATGACTCTCAAAGACGGGCCACAAAAGATGCTGGAAAAATTTGAGGACTGAATGTGCTAAGAATCATCAACGAACCCACAGCTGCTGCCTTGGCTTATGGCCTGGACAAGAATTTGAAAGGGGATATAAACATCATAATTTTTTTATCTCGGAGGTGGGACCTTTGTTGTTTCAATTCTTACGATTAATGAGGGTTCGCTCTTTGAGGTCAAGTCAACTGCTGGAAATACTTATCTTGGTGGAGAGGATTTTGATAATCGTATGATTTCCCACTTTATTGAAGAATTAAAACAGAAACACAACCGAAATTTAAAAGCAAGTCCCCGAGCACTGCAGAGACTGAAAAAGGCATGCGAGATGGCAAAGAGGACTTTGTCCTGCGAAGTAATCACCAGTATTGACATTGAAGCTCTCTACGAAGCTGTCGACTTCCACTCTAATATCACCAGAGCGAAATTTGAAGATTTATGCATGGACTTGTTCCACTCTACAATATTACCTGTTGAGAAACACTGTCTGATGCAAAACTAAACAAGAGCAGCATTCAGGAAGTGGTCATAGTTGGAGGGTCAACTCGCATACCTCTAATCCAAACACTCCTAAAAACATTTTTCAATGGAAAGGAACTTTGCTTATCTATACATCCAGATGAAGCTGTTGCTTACGGTGCTGCTGTGCAAGCAACAGTCTTAACTCGTAATGATGATGTGAAGGTTAATGATTTATTGTTAATTGATATTACACCTGTTACTCTCGGAATCGAGACCGATGAAGGGAGAATGATGCCTTTTGTAAAGAGCAACACTCACATCCCTTGCAGAGTAACAAAGAGTGTTTATATTGCAGAAGATAATTTAAAGGGAGAGGATATTTTTGTTTTAGAAGGAGAAGAGGTTATCGCAGAACGCAACACCCTTCTTGGTAAATTCACTCTCTGGGGTATCCTAAAGGGGGACAGTGGATGTGACTTTTGACCTGAATGCCAGTGGCCCTCTCACTGAACCAGCAAAAGAATTAACCACTGGGAGGTCTTCGTATTGAAAACAACCAACAGCACTTATCCATGGAAGATGTAGACCGGATCGTGGGTGAAACCAAGCAACGTGAAAGAGAAGATGCCGTTCAGCAAAAAATAGTTATATCGAGAAATGCCCTCTAAAATTATGTGTTTTCGACGAAACAAGCTGCAGCTTCTGCTCCTAAAGACAAAATATCCATCTCGGAAAAGAACAAAGTGAAGGACGCATGCAATTCCGTTATCCATTGGCTGGACAGTAACTCTTGTAACAAAATTTAAAATTGCAACAAGTACAGTTTGAATTATCCCCTATCTTGATTAAGCAGCAACTTGCAGGAAAATACTAGTTATTTCCAGAAATGCCCTCTAAAATTACGTGTTTTCGACGAAACAAGCTGCAGCTTCTGCTCCTGAAGACAAAATATCCATCTCGGAAAAGAACAAAGTGAAGGACGCATGCAATTCCGTTATCCATTGGCTGGACAGTAACTCTTTTGTAACAAAATTTTAAATTGCAACAAGTACAGTTTGAATTATCCCCTATCTTGATTAAGCAGCAACTTGCAGGAAAATACTAGTTATATCCAGAAATGCCCCCTAAAATTAGGTGTTTTCGACGAAACAAGCTGCAGCTTCTGCTCCTGAAGACAAAATATCCATCTCGGAAAAGAACAAAGTGAAGGACGCATGCAATTCCGTTATCCATTGGCTGGATAGTAACTCTTGTAACAAAATTTGAAATTGCAACAAGTACAGTTTGAATTATCCCCTATCTTGATTAGGCAGCAACTTGCAGGAAAATACTAGTTATTTCCAGAAATGCCCTCTAAAATTACGTGTTTTCGACGAAACAAGCTGCAGCTTCTGCTCCTGAAGACAAAATATCCATCTAGGAAAAGAACAAAGTGAAGGACGCATGCAATTCCGTTATCCATTGGCTGGACAGTAACTCTTTTGTAACAAAATTTTAAATTGCAACAAGTACAGTTTGAATTATCCCCTATCTTGATTAAGCAGCAACTTGTAGGAAAATACTAGTTATATCCAGAAATGCCCCCTAAAATTAGGTGTTTTCGACGAAACAAGCTGCAGCTTCTGCTCCTGAAGACAAAATATCCATCTCGGAAAAGAACAAAGTGAAGGACGCATGCAATTCCGTTATCCAATAGCTGGACAGTAACTCTTTTGTAACAAAATTCGAAATTGAGCACAAATTGCAACAAGTACAGTCTGAATTATCCCCTATCTTGATTAAGCAGCAACAGGCAGGAAACGCATACAACATATAATAAAGGACCTACAATTGTAACAGTAGTTTTAGTTATGAACTGCAACATTTTTGGGACAATTACAGTTGTTTCTTTGGTTTGAATAAATTCCCTGTAGGAGATAACGCTATATATAAAGTTATTTTATCATTGACATTCTTTGTTATGAGTTTCTTCGACGTTGACAGTTTTAGGAATTGCAATTTTTCTGTTGATGCTAATATATTTTAACAGTTTCAATAGATTTTTGTTGTTGAAAATTTTCAGAAGTATTTAACTATTGCACTTAACTGTTGTCAAAATTTAAATGCTATAAATGTGTTATTTCATAGAAAACAGTTTTTATAATCTTTTCTTTTATGTAACATTTTTAATTGCTAGATTGCTCTTTTTGTTTCGATATAATTTATAACAAGAAAGTTGACAGCATAGGTATACATATTTGTTTTATTTTGATTGGATTTAACTTATTTAAACTAACAGATAGACTTAATTGCGGTTGTACTTTTATTTAAGCATTTATGCAAAATGAGCAATACGAGGGTGGGGGAAAAGTTTCTGGTCTAAGGAACAAAATATTTTATTTTTAAAAATTTTATTATTTTATTTTTCAACATAATCTCCACCAAGTAAAATGCATTTTTCATAACGGTGCTCAAATGAAGTGATACCATTTTTATAGGACGATTTGTCGAGACCTTCAAAATACGCATTTACAACATTTATGACTTTCTCGTTAATCTCAAATCTTTTACTTGCGAGCCATGTTTTGAGGTTCGAAAACAAATGATAGTCACTGGGAACTAAATCTAAATAATAATCTGGATAGGATAACAATTCGAACTTCAATTCGTTGATTTTAGCCATTGCAATGACTGACGAATGTGCAGGTACATTGTCATGGTGAAACAATGTCTTTTTATTTGCCAAATTAGGTCATTTTTCTTTCATTTCGTCATTTAAACGATTTAATTAATCTGCGTTATATCCTTTGAAGGTAATCAATGAATTTAATACCTTTTGAGTATCAAAAAATCGTCGCCATAACCTTATTTACTGATAAAACTGATTTTGCCTTCCTTGGGGCTGATTCACCTACTCCAGTCCATTGATTTGACTGTTTTTTACTTTCAGGAGAGTAATGGTGTACCCAAGTTTCATCATGTTATAAATCGACGCAAAAATTCGCTGGAATTTTGCTTGTATAGTGTAAAATTCTCGGTCGAAACATGCTTTTGATGCAACTTTTGTCGATTGTTAGCAAACGCGGCACCCACTTAGCACAGAGCTTCTCCATGCACAAATGTTGATATAAAATATTGCGTACACGTTCAGTTGACATCCCAGTAGTGTCAGCTATCTCACTCACTTTTAATCTGCGGTCCTGTACTACGATTTTATGAATTTTCACTATCATTTCGCCATTTGTAACCTCAGCGGGACGTCATCATCAGTGCTCATGCGACCTTTCTTACATTCGGAAACCCACTGTTTGACTGTTGAATATGACGGAGAAGTCTTTCAGTGTTGAATCCCTATTTTGTTTGATTTGAAGTGGTGTTAATCATTCCAAATAGAAGTATTTGATGACCGTTCGCTTCTCCACTGTTTCCATTTTCAAGTAAGCAAGCGAAGCGTCTTTATTCAACAGGCTGCCAAACATATACTAACAGAACAATTAACTTGAAAGTTATTATATAAGCTAGTCAAGGATTATAATGTCCAATACGAGTCAAAAATGAGACCTTCTGGCGCCATTTCTGGGTCAGGCCGGGAACTTTTCACCCCACCCTCGTACATATTATTCAAAATTGTGCTAACTAAATTACAGATACTTTGTATGTATAGTACATTAATTTAGTATTAAACAGTAATATTGAATATATGGTAAAATAGTTTTTTTGCACAACATATCATGTTTTTAAGGCTAGCATATTTCTCTAAGATTAAATTTTACTTTATACAGATTTACATTTTACTTTATACATATTATGGTTAACTTTCAGAAATTTTAACTACTTTTCAATTAAATATTAACTCAAATATTAAGTTTATACAAAACAAATTATCATGGCTATTTTAATTTCAGAGAAGTAAATGAATTACTACAAATTCAAATAGTTGTTACCACAAACGTAATCCCTTTTTAATAACAAAGTTTACTTTTCAGAAAGACAAATAATAATGCTAATTTTTTTTTAAACTACTTTCTACACATAAGGGTTTTCTTTATATTAGAATTTTGATAAAAAAATATAGAATACAAAATCATTATAAATCTTTTTTATTACGGATGTAACCAATAGTGATTTGGCCGAATAACAATTCCTTTAAAATTCTTTATACAAAAAAACAACTCCCAAGTATGAGGTCAGGACCGAAGAATAGTGAAAAGGGATGGTTCGCGGAGGGTGAAAAGTGCTCATGTTGGCAAAAAGCCAGCGACGTCACTCATTTTAACAGGTTCCTTTTGCACAGCGTCAAGTAAACAGAGATAAGCTAACAATTACTTCCCCTGATCGGAATTTAAAAAAATTGTATTAATTATATCACAATCCACGGCTCCAGAATCGGCCGTTTTACACTACATACGTTTTTAAAATACATAAGTTTTTTAAACTTATAACTTACAAATGCCTGAATGTGTTTTTAACAAATTTGCATAGTTCCATAAAAATCTATACATTTTACCGTTTTTCATCTGTATCAAGTAAGTAGCTGGGTGTAATCAGGTCACATTAGAGCTGCACAATGGGCTAAAGCATGGCCCATGTTAAAGGGAAAGACCCGCGAACACATACTGTATATTTTTTACCATGGTTAGTACGAAAGAAAAGAAATTTCTTAAAATGGTTGATATTTTGCAAGAGTAAATCAAATTTACTACATAAATAGATTAATATTAATTTTTTTAATATTTATGTATGTTTTATTATAATTAATTTAAATCTTAAAGTAGAATGTTATATACATAAGCAATTTTGCAAGAATGGTTTTAGTGTGTGAAGAAAAAAATATATTTCATATGACCAATTTGTGCAGTAAACAATTTCGCCACATAACTCTATGAAGAATTATACTATGGGTATAAATAACATAACCATCGTGTACAGGAAAGTGAACCGCGTTGACCAGGTTCATTAGTAAGCTTTTGACATGTGTACCAAGGTTATACAACAATGGCAGTTTAGGGTTTATGAAAATATTGAATAAAAAATACGTTTAAATTACAATTTATTAAGCTGATTTTAGTTCATGTGAGTGAAAAAATAAGTAATTAATATAAAAGGTGATACTTTAAAAAAGGACCATGGGAACCAAGAACCTTGCGTTACGGTTAATTAAAACTTTTTATAAAAAGTAGTATGTTCTTCAAATGTAAGTAAAATTATTATTGCATAAATTTAATTAAGTCGGTTGTTCGTTAACATTATCGTTAGAATTAACATTAAAATTACACCGGTTACAAATATCTACTTTAGCTTGATCGTATATAATAAAATTGACATTGCGTTGTGATTTTAACAATTAAAGTATCTGGTACGTGGATTTTCCTGTTGGTAGGAAGAGACATAAAATGCAGAAACCTTAACTATAATAATGCAAGGAAACGATTGTACCTTCATTCTGTACAAATTTATTGATAGTGCGAGAATATTTGGTTGCATGAGACTCATCAGTGACTTCTGGAACAAGGGGCGACAGTCGATCATCTAGTACCAACTCTCCAACACGAGAGTGTATTTTTACACAGGTTATATAAAAATGTCAGAGACTAAGAGTTTTAGTTAAAAGCTGAAGCGTGACAGTTCATTTCAAGCTGTCGAGAGCTTGTCCTTAAGACGGAGTCTGAGTAAAAAGTCTCGACCTGCAGCGCGTGAGTTCTGTCGAGGGAGTGGGGTGAAAGGACCGCCCCTCTGATTTTAGCCCTGATTATTCAATTGGCCTCCTTGGAAAATCTCAATCTCGCCGGCTTGGATCTCATTCGATAATACACTCGATTGGACCCGACGAGATCAAAGAACCACATATATTACATTTTATGAGTCCGGAATCCCAAAAGCCAAACTCTCTTTGTCGAACTTTCGCACATTCAGCCGTTTTATGTTGGGCCCCAGACTGGAATATTCTGAGACTCTTGGCGCCTAGCTTGCGTTGGAAAAGTAGGGTGGGGCAAATATTTTAATATCACCACTATTGCCTCACCATAGTCCTCCATCATCAAAGGAAAGAGTGGTTCACCGAAGCAGCATTGGAGATGAACACTGATAGAGACAGCAAGATGTGGCTTGATGAATACTTGAGAAGAGAGGGGGACACCGTGAGAAGGAGCAAGCAGCTGTGTGGTGCATTATTGTAGAAAATCATGTAGGACGTCCATCGAGTGAAGGACTGGGTCGTCTGATGAGCACTGAGTCTGGTCTCATCTAGCTGAAGTCTGTCATCTCTTCCATCTGGTGGAGTAGGGTGTCGACTGCATCCCGTGAAGCAGTCATCTGGACACATCAGCTCAATCGTGTGGAAGTCAGTGTAGCTGGTGTAGCTTCAGGTAGGGCAGGACAGCTCAACTAGTGGAAAATCTTTCAAAGAGTATAGAGCATGAATTGCATAGGTAAGTCATAAGTCAAATCAAACCAAATTTCTCGCACAGAACAAAACAAAATTCCCTGATTAATATAAAAAATAATCCTTAGAATAACACTATTTTACTCTAACCTCAAGCAAGACTCGTAAATCATTTCTCAAAAACTAAATTTCACAAAATTCAAGCGCCTGGCCCTGTGCAGTGGCACGGGTCGCACACCCCTAAGGGGGTCACTGATAATGAAGACCATGCAATAAATATCTACATATGTAATAATTTAATAAGCTTTTGTTATTTAAAAAGTTGTATATATATATATATATATATATATATAGTAACAAAAAAATGCAATTTTTAAACTTCACATTCATTATTTTTAATACTGATAATGCAATAACATATCAAAGCTAAAAAATATTCTTTTCTTCCAATTGGAAATAATTTATTGTATTTGGCGGAAGTTTTTTGGGTGACAATTGGCGACCGGAGTTTTGGTGTCCGTCTTTAATAATTATTTCTCTAAGAAAAATAAAGAATTATTTTATTTTGTAACTGTACACCCTAAAATTTCAGAGAATTGTGACATAGAATAATAAGTCAAATAAGTTACATCGAGGTATACATATAGAAACACTAAGTTAAACTTTTATGAGGGCCCATTCCGACACTATTTCACTGTTCCACTTCGTAACAAATAGCACTATTGGCATAAATGTATTAACGTTGGATAGAAAATTAGGCACCGAAGCTTTTAAGATCTTGAAACAAATCAATGTTCAAGGCATGCATGAATACCCGTGGCGTCAGACGAAAATGCTGGTTTATCTTCCTCCTTCGGTGGCCGAGGTTTTAGTTAACGACCGATTCCTATAATCTGCTGCCTAATAAATGTGTTTTTCAATAAAAATTCACAATAATAGGCAGCCAATATTGTCGAAAATATTTTTGGCGGCCAAGGTGATTTTTAAAAATAATGTTATGAAGGGAATATCTATATGTAAATTTCCCATAAGAATAATGTATGGGAAAACGGAAAAAGTTCTATAACTTTTAAACGGTTGCAGATATCCACATGAAATAAAGTGCAGATTTTAAAGTGGGAATATGTTGTTAAAATGGTGCAAGTTTCATAAAAACCCGTGTTAATGCGGTTAAATGCGGACAAAGGTTAAATGTGGACGAATAGACAGACAGATGGACAGGCAGAAAAAAATTTAATGTGATTTTCCGAATCAGTGTATCCTAATTCGTGAAGAAAACTCAAAATGAGTGCTTTTGTTCGATTCCACAGACATATATACAAGGTAGCAACAAAATTCTGAAAAAAAAATTCCCTGATTTCCATGATGGTGTCATAAAAATTTACCTGATTTTAAAATTACAGTAAGAAATGTTGCAATACATGCTTTATACAGTATCAAAGTATCCATGCAATAATACAATAAATATATTGCTTTATAAATGAAAAATTATAAGCAATACTTATTGTCAGTTAAAATAATAATTTATGGATACAACACAAATTATACAATTGCGACAGGCATATATAATAGCAATTAAACATATTCACTGAAAACAGATAATGCAAAAAAGCAAATTTTTTCAATTATTTCTTTGGAAATAATTTTAATTTTTTATATGCTTCATATTTCCGATTCCAATTTTCAATAAATCGCATATTCATTAGCCCCTCACATGTTGCTTACAATCTAAAGTCAAACACATTTTGATTTTGCTTCTCCCTACAGCCATGCTCCAGCAGTTCACATTTTTACAAAAATAAAACTGAAAGTATGAAAATGAGGTTTTTTAAATTCTTTTTCAAAACTTACAGGAAATATTGACAACTAAACTACCGGAATAAAGGGTATAATTGATGGTAATTGCCGTTTTAATGATCCAAATTCGAAAATTTCCCTGATTTTCTGTAAAATTAAAAAAAAATCTCTGATATTTCCAGAATTAAAAAATTCCATGATAATTCCCTGATTTTCAGGTTATGTTACCACCCTGTATAGTGTGTATTAATTGATAAGGTTTTCGGTTCCAGCAGGTCAGTGCTATAGCAGGCCAACCCGAAGAGAGTGCAGAATAAATATTAGTCGAGCCTTTCTGTATGTGTACAGAGTCAGAGCCGGACTGTCATTCAAAAATGACTCGGGAAAATATTAAATTTCGCCCACCAAAACATTTTTGAAACTGATTTTTGTTATCAAAATAATGAGTCCATAATTTGAAAACAAAGTAATATAAAGATTTAACTATTTTTAAAAATGTATTAATATTTTTAAAAAATTATGAACATTTGAAAAAAAATAATATTTTAGTAATAATTATCATATTTGAATTTTATTAAAATAGAATTATAAATAATGCTCTTAAATTCTCTGTTCAGAAACGCGACTAAAATAATTACTAGACTAAATTACTATTTAAAAAAGCTAAGATGTTGAAAATTTATTAAATAAAAAATACTTCTGCTCATATAAACTTAAAACTAAAAAATAAGCATGAAAGAAAATTCATATTTTTACAATAGTAATAAACAACCGGTCGCTTGGGGCGCTGGAGTAAGGAAGGGGGCAAATTTTAGTGACAAGGGGAAATGCTAGATGTGTCAGAGATTTCTTCGACTAGCGTCCATCGGGTGGGGTGCCAACTGCATCAGGTAGCGTTCCTAGGATGGTCCCGTCGCCAGGTGAAATCATATTGTCCATCGGCGCATCCCGGTTTGACCGGCGTAACTTCGTCCATCGAGTGAAGGACTGGGTCGTCTGGTGAGGACTGGGTGTCGACTGCATCGATTGAGGCAGTCATCTGGACACATCAGCTCCGTCGAGTGGAAGTCAGTGTAGCTGCAGGTAGGGCAGGACAGCCCAACTAGTGGAAAATCTCTCAAAGAGTATAAAGCATGAATTGCATAGGTAAGTCATAACTCAAATCAAACCAAATTTCTCGCACAGAACAAAACAAAACATCCCTGATTAATATAAAAAACAATCCTTAGAATAACATTATTTTATTCTAACCTCAAGCAGGATGCGTTCTTCGTCGACGGAGCTTGTTCAGTAGAGGTGGCGTTGTTAGAAGTGCCAGCTGTGTAAAAGTAAAGGACAGTTAGAGATTGTTCTTAGTTATTGTAGCAAAAAAATTTATTAAATAGTTTAGAGTCCATTAGGAATATATATATATAAAAACTATAAAAATGTTATTACAGAATGTACCAGCGTTCATTTAATCATTATCCTAACAAATGAAGAACAAGATAATGACAGTAAACCAAAATATAATTAAAAGTTGTCTTTTTTTCTGACACGAAACCCACCATCTCCAATAGCCCACTATACAGCTCTAGTGCGACATTATTTTTGGGTACGAATATATTTTTAAATCAAAATGTAAAATTGACTATTAAAAATGCCAGATTGGGAGTATTGACAAATGGCGAATTAAAATCCTATAAACATTGCCTATCAAAAATATGTAATCCGTCAACAATAGATTGAAATATGGATAATTGTACATCTTGTCCTGGTGTTAAACTTACCAGCTCTTCTTGATACAGATTCTATTTCCAACAACAGTAATTGATATGAACTATTAATGGCTGAAAATAAAAAAAAATTAAATATTTAAAAATTTGTTTGCTAATTTTAATTTTTACCATAATTTTTATTAAAAAATACCTTGCATTGCTGCTGTTGCCAGGTGATGTCTACAGATGTCTGGATGGAACTTTTTAGAAGCCAGAATAAACGCTCTGCGTAAATCTGTTCCAGTGAATGCTTCATTTAATCTGAGAACGTCAAGATCGTTTTTGGCTTCTATTATTCTGAAAAGAAAAATATCAATTTGATAAACTTGTAAACGTTAAGGGAGACACGAGCCCCCAAACCAAATATTTATTATTAACACGGCTTGCAACACTTTTTACATTTGTCCCTAAAGGAAAAAGCGACCAAACATCTTAAAAGAAAGGCAAAAAGGAACTACAATTTTTTGTTAACTAATAGCATAATAAATATCGCACTGTAAAACTATTAACATTATTAAAACAATTTGTTAAATCTCATGAAATTTTTAAAAACCTCCAAGTCATAAATGTAAAAGCTTTACGTATCAAATTTAGTTCAATCAGGTAGTTTTACCTTTTAAAACATACAAAGCATTAAAAAAAAGCATATAAAAACTATTTATCTAAATTTGTTCTAACTGAAAAAAATTATCGAATATATATATGTATATATATATATATATATATATATCTGATAGATTCGATAATTTCTTTCAGATAGAATAAATTTGGATAAATAGTTTTTACACAGTATTTTTTTTAATACCGTGAACAATGACTGGGAATAAATAAATTTGGAAAATTATTTTAGACACCATTTTCTCAATTTTAAAGCAGCTATGAAGTTGAAACTGATCGGTTATTATGTGAAATATAGGTAATAACTATACAAAATTTCAAAACATTTTTCTATGGCAGTTTTTTTAATAAATTTCGAAAAACACACTTTTTACAATGGAAATGACATGACTAAAAAAATTATAAATGTTGTGCGTTTTCTATATAACGATTTCTAAGTGTTGTATTGAGTTTTACATAAAACTATTAAAGTTGGTAAACTTCGGAATTCCAAGGTAAATAAACCGCCCTTCACCATATGAGCATTTTAATATTCCATTAGGATGCTCCAGCTGGATAAAGAAAAGTTAATGCTAAATTATTATAGTTTAGATTAAACTTACCAGCTCTTTGCGAGTCGCATTCCAGTTGAGCTAACAATGACTCGTTAGCTTGATTTAAAACTGAAAATAAAAATTAAAAAAATTAAGTATTTAAAAAAAAATTTATTAACTTTAATTTTTAACATTATTTTTTTTGAATACCTTGCATTCCAACGGTTGCCAGCTGATGGTTGCATTTATCCGGATGAAATTTGTTTGAAGCAGGCTTGCCGTAATTCGGCCCGCGTGAACCCTTCCTTCAACCCGAGAACATCGGTATCCGTTTCAGCTTGAAGAATCCTGGAAAGAAAACATGAATTTGATAAACTTGTAAACGTTAAGGGAGACGACACGAGCCCTGAAACCTAATATTTATTGTTAACAGGGCTCGCAACACTTTTTACATTTGTCCCTTAGGGAAAAGGGACCAAACATCTTTAAAAAAGGTCAAAAAGGACTTACAAAATTTCAGTCAGAATCAATTTTTTTCTCTCAATCGCCGCCACGGAGCGTAGGTTGGTTTTATTATATTTGGGTTTCGTCTTGGCGTCGAATCAGTTTTAATAATTTCAATGGTGTCACAATAAAAGAACGGATAATATATTTCAGTCGGAGAGGACGATTTGTTTTTGTGAACTTGCAGTTGAAATGTGGAACAAAACTGCGAATAATTAAATTGTATAAAAAAAACTAAATGAAAATTATTTTCTGATGTTGATAAACTGTACATTGGTAAGTGGATACGGCATTTTTAAATTAAAATTTATTTTTAAAATATTTCTTAAAATTCGATAAAATAAAGTTTTTGTATTTGACAGTCACATTTAAAATAGCCAAACAGGTCATGAGTGATTTTAAACAAAACAATAACGGTCAGTATTTTGCATGAATTTCATATAGCTGTGTTTTATATTTAACAGGTTTGCTCATACCATTAGGTAAAAAAAAGTATACATAACCAGTAAAAAACAGATCTTCTAAGGACCATTCTACACGGACGCTATTTACACCGCGTTGCATTTTGCAGAAGCCTCTATGACTGGTGCATCCAATCGCAGTTATCTGCAAAAGCTAACTTGCATAAATAACGTCCGTGTAGAATGGGGACATTATTAAAGCGCATTAGCTTTTGTACATGGCCCTGTGATTGGGGAATACAAATTACGGGGTTTACATATACACTCGTAGAGCCATCTGCATCTAACGCGCGTAAATAACATCAATTTTATTCCTTTGTTATTTTTTTTTTATGTCATGTGTTTAAAAAAAACAAAAGTCCCGATTCAGGTGTGTCCTCGTCATCTGTATGAATGTGTGTGTGAATGTGTATATGTTCCCGGGTCTCTTTCCTTCGAGATAGACACCGAACCGTCGCCAATAGCCCACTGTTCAGCTCTAGTGCAATGTTAATGAATCAAACCAAACTTAACGATTGGAAATTCCTATTTCGCTAAAAATTCCTATTTCCAACTTATCAACATTTGTCAACTTTTTTATTACAGGTAAATATTAAACAGTTTTCTCGAAAGTATCTTTTTGTTGTACGCATGTTCCAGTGCAGTGTCCTAAAGGTTTAATTTAAGTTTGATCTCTTACAAGTTGGGCAATTTCTAATCTCCCTTCGCTTTCATTTGTAAACTTCGCTTCACTTGTTTCATTTCACAGTCAATTTCTTGAGGCATACATTTTCCAAATTCACGGATTTTTAAAACTCAATTTCCAATTTTAAGGTTTCCAGTTTAATGTGGGGGGGGGGGGTGCGAGACTGACCTGGGTGACAGTCAAAGACTCGACATTGCATGATATTGTGCTATCATATGTTTACTTATGAACAAAAAATATTAACTTCTATAATTTCGATTTAAATTGTAAAAGTCATTTAAATTCAAAGTTCTAAAAGATTGAATAATCAAATTTATCTTATTATAAATATTAAATTAAATTCAAAGTATTTTGTCGTAACGACGGTAACAAATTTATTGTGGAAGTCAAAAGGGGGGTTAACAAAAACGGCTATGTTCTGAAAATGGTAATGTGATCTGTAAATAGTAGGAGTCAAAGGGACTCGACAGTTGTGCCAACCCAATAGCCATTGCTAGACTTAACATAAAACATAAATAAAATAATATTCAAAAACATAAAGTACCTACATACCAATATGATCATATTCATCAAGTAGTAATTAAATTCTTAATTATTTTAATTAATAACTCTTTTAATTCTAAATTAATCATTGCAGGAAAACTGGAATTTAAATTATTATAAATAAATTCAATAAACTTAAAAGTATTCAAAGAGAGAGTCTTCCAAAGTTAATGCTAAAACGAAACACATCACATAAAATTAGGTAAAGAGAATAGGTAATGAAGATACGTCCTCCGCGCATAAGATTTTTTGTAGCAATCGTATCGAAGTCTGAATGATTTTTTTTAACCGAGGGGTGATTTAAATAAAAGAGCCCATCGAAAGTTCTTGAAGTTTCTATTAGGAACCGATAAAAACTATAAAAAAAACTAGTTTTATAGAAAAGCACAAAGGAAACGCACTGCGTCAACATTACACAATATGGGAAGATTCAACTAACCAACCACAAAACGAAAAAAAAAAAATATCCTAGACACGAGACTAGGCACTACGAATATTAGCTCGAAGAAATTTTACATTGTGGAAGGCAAAACCAATAGGGTTATATGAAACAAAAGGGATTTTTGAATAAAAAGGAGAGGATTTTGATTTAGACAATCACCTAACACAATTAAAAGAGAAGTTATTTTAATAAAAATAACACTGTGTGACGTACTACAATATTTATATTATATTGACATACTACATTTTAATGTAAAAAGGTATTAAAGTAGTGTTTGTTTTTCCAAAAATAAAAACAGAATTGACAGATGCGAACATTTATTTGGATAACAGCTGTCTGTCTGGAAATTTGAAAACATTGCTCCTCAATTTAGATAAAGAATTTATTGGACAATTTCTAATTTTCCCTTGATAACCTTGTTGTTTTCGCTTTCATTTGTTAAAAATATTAATTTTCTTCAGACATAAATTTTCCCAACTCAGGTATTTTCAAACCTTGAAATTCCCAACTTTTAGGGTTTTCAAATTATTATATCAAATTATTTTCAAATTAATTATGCCCCCCCCCCTCCCCCGGTGCGACATCCCTGGCTGGCAACAACTTTCTGGAAAAAAGTTCCCTGATATTTCCCTGATGGTGTCACAAAAATTTCCCTGATTTTACAATTACATTAAGAAATGTTGCAATATATGCGTTGTATAGAAACAAAGTACCCACGCTACAATAATACTATAAATATATTGCATTATAAATGAAAAATTATAAGTAATACTAATTGACAGTTAAAATAATAATTTATGAATACAACACAAATTTTGCAATTGCAACAAGCATAATAGTAATTAAACATGTTCTCTGGAAGCAGATAATGCAAAAAAAATATTTATAGTTTCGATTTAAAAGATTTTTAAATGTAACTGGTTTAATAAATTATTTTTCAATTAAAGAATTTTATATAAAAAAAAATTCCTATATTTTATAAAATAAATTATTTAAACGAATATTACCGTTTCCATTTTTCACAGATGTAGATTGTAGAACAGATGTAGATATACTCTTTAATGGCTCTTAAATCTTCTTGTACTAAAAAATAACGGCAAATTAATATCGTATTATATACAACCTTTTTTTAGTATTCAGTATACATATATATCTTAAATACTTATGCAAATTAAGTGTGTGTGTTTTTTTTTCTCTTCAAGCCACTTCCCGTCAGAACAAAAGAAGATACAGATAAAGTTAACTAAAAATTGTAAAAGGTAAAAGTGTAAGGTAAAAAGGTAAGACTTAAGACTAAGGCCTTTGTAAACTATTATTTTCATCAAATCGACAAATAAAAGAATTGGAAAAAACTAAGAATTCTTTTATTTTATTTTTTGAAAATCATTCACTCAAGGCATATTCAGGCCAGTTAGAGCTAAACTACATTCTATTAACATAAAATATTAGCATAAATATTTAAAATAGTGTTTTTTTATTTAAATAATATAAATTGAAATTACCTGATATAAAAAGGTCGTTAGTCAAGTACTTAACTCTAAGACAGAAAGACGGCTAAGTAAATTTTAAAACTAACATGGCTGGAAAAGAAAACCCGGTAAAAACGTTCTATTATTAATGTAAACTCATCACGAACACTGGCGTCTCTAACCTAATCTAGCTGATGGCGGGAAAAGCATCTTGGCGCGATAATTGTTCCAGCTTTGGCGATATCGATAAGTTTACTATATATCGCAATCCTGTGGAAGGAATGGCTGAACGCGTAGAGAATGGTTGTTGTACTTTTTAAAAGCCATTACTTTTTTAGAAGAGCAGCCTTTGGGACAATCGTTTTGAGAATATTGCAACAACAAAAATATTCCATCGTAATTCAATCTAAACTAAATCCAAATAATCAACAAAATAAAACACGTACAAATTCTGCAAAATAATAAATTAAAAAAAACTTTTTTTTTATTAATATACACGGTAAAACAGAATATTTTACTTAATACTAGCATCACTATAACTTAGACGGTTGTTGAAAAGCCTAAGAATAAAATAAATAATTAAAAAAATTCTTAATAAAAAGCTACAGCAATTTAAAACCGCCATTTGCTGTAAGCTTGAATCTTCCGGGGGAAACTGCTGATGGAATTACAATACAAGATTGCAGCATTTGGCACATTCTCTCATTGCCAAACTATTATCGCGCCAAGATGCCTTTCCTCCATCAGTCGGATTAGGTGGGAGACGCTACTATCGCGAACATAAGTTTACTTTTAATTTGATTGGGTATATGATGTCAATTTTGACCAATCACAACTTGCAGCCGATTTAGTTGTTACCCTGTTGTTCTCCAAGAAACGTTTTCAGCGTGGAGGACGGGAGGTGTTGAAAATGGATCCAACTGCCCTATGTACTAGCAAAAGTACCCGTTCTTCGCACGGAGATAAATAAAATAATGGCAAATATCAGAACATATATACATTTCCTCTTCTCCCAGGGATAAAAAGCTTCTATAAAGTTTTTTTTTATGTAAATTAAAATTTTAAATACCTTTATTTTAATAAAAAAAGAATTAAATATATCCCAATATATTATTTGGTTGCTAACACACCAATAGAATTTCTAGATTATCTCTCATAAAACAGTGGCGTACGCAGCCCCCCCCCCCCCCCCCATCGGCCCGCCCCAGTTTAAAATATATATATATATATATATATATATATACACAACCCAACGAATAAATCAGGAAAGGTGAGATGATTCCATATGTGTTTTTAAACGACTTCATTCCTATTGTCAGTTTCCATGCATACGAATTTAGAAGAATTATAACAATTGTACTACTTTTACTTTAAAATTCATTTGCTAAAATACAAATGATTTATAATTTGTACAAACATATGCAATTTTTTTTAATGTATGTGAAAAACAGTGGCAGATTCGTAAATATGAAAATTCATTTTTGAATTCCAAGAATAGGTTTTTGAGGTGAAAATTTAAAAATACGCTACATGGATGTATAAATATAGAAAATGTTTAAATATAAGACCTCTATTTTAGCTCATTTGGCAACATTTAGCGACATTTTAATTTTATTTGGCAATATTTGGCAACATTTACTCATTTGGCAACATTTGGCGACATTTTTAATTTATTTGGCAACATTTTTGATTCCTAATTCTTGTTGTCTTAGAAGCTTAGACAACTTTTTTAAAGATTACCTAACTCTAAAAAATTTGCCAAAGATCAGGAGATGTTAAAGAAACTTTTTGGACTTTTGGACACAAGCAAGCGTTTTGTATATATCGAAAAGATTATCGAAAAGAAAACATACCAGATGTAGTTATAAAAAGTAGAAAAGTCTTAAAGTAATAAAAGTCTTAAAGTAATAAAAGTCTAAAAGAAGTAGTCTTAAATCTCTTCTTACACTTTTCGAAACTTAATTTTTATCAATTCTTATTATTCACTGTTGCCACTCACAGCTTCCAAAAATACACAAAACATCACGAGGGCAATGTAGATAACATAGCATAAAAGCATAAAATTAAAATTATCTTCACAACATTTAACAGATATATATATATATATATATATATATATATATATATATATATATATGCATGGGTAATTACTTAACACTTTACACTACATTTGACAATTTATACCACATTGTTAGCTTAATTAAAAAAAGTAATTTATGTTTTAAAAAAACTTTTTATGTCAGTTGACATACCAGACATATGTTCTATTTTTTGACAATGTAAACTTTTTTCATTTTGTTTTACTGTAATTTTTAAAAATAAAAATGTCACATTGTGACTTACGCTACAAGAAAGATAACGATTTTTTGGATATCATTTCAACCTACGTTTTCTTCTTCATGCTTCGATATAAAAAAATTATGTTATGCCAGTTTCGTTGTATAGGGTTTGAAGTTTAATCAGATAAAAAATATATTCCAAGATGTGTTTTCAAATTATTTTAATTTAAATTAATCTGTGTGACTTACACTACAACTGAAACGTGACTTACACTACACTCACAATAAGCACTGGTAAAATGATATAAATAAAATAAAATTATAACTTTACATAACTTGAAAAATAATAATGTGAAAAACTATAAGAGAATTTACAATCAAAGTTTCAGTCAGGCAATTTTTTTTATTTTTTCAACAATTACAACATTTGCGACACCTCCTTTTTCTGACCAATGAAAATTATTCCTTCTGCATTGCAAAAATCCACTTTTATTGTAGAGCCTTCTTTAGAAATGAATTGTCCAGCAAAATTTTTCACTTTTCTTCTACCTACAAATGAAACCCAGGTCCGTCGAACCGGGTTTTTTTTGGGGGGGGGGGGGGGGGGGAGGGGGGGGG
Source organism: Troglohyphantes excavatus (assembly GCA_963932185.1). Taxonomy (NCBI): domain Eukaryota; kingdom Metazoa; phylum Arthropoda; class Arachnida; order Araneae; family Linyphiidae; genus Troglohyphantes; species Troglohyphantes excavatus. The sequence continues at coordinate 42,111,784 of OZ010667.1, read as the reverse complement.
GGGAGTCCGACGCTCCCAATAATCAACTTCCCAATTTTCAAATTCCAAAAACCCCGAGTTGGGAAAATTTATGCCTGAAGAAAATTAATATTATTAACAAATGAAAGCTATGGAAGATTAAATTACAAATAGTAATACAGTAGTAAAGTAATACAGTAAATTACAAATTACCCAACTTGTAAGATTATATTTAAATTATACCTCATAACGGACACTGCATTGAAATATGGGTGCAACAAATCAATGCTTGTGAGAGAACTGTTTAATATTACCTAAAATATATATAAAAAATCATGAAAATTGTCGATAAGTTGGAATTGGGAATTTTCAGCACTGTTGGGAATTTCGAATAGTAGGGTTGAGAATTTTGAATAGTAGGGTTGAGAATTTCGAATCGTTAAGTTAGGAAATTTCTTGTTTCAACCCCCCAAAATTTTTTTGTGTAACGGCACTGATGAAACCTACCGTATATACTCGCGTATAAGCCGATCCGCGTATAAGCCGACCCCCTAATTTTAGGCCGATTTTTTGTCCAAAATCGGAAACTCGCGTATAAGCCGAGTTGTATTTTCGACATGAAAAATTCCGATTAAAATCGGCAAATCCGCGACAAAAGAGTGAAATTTTAATTAGAAAAATAAATATTTAAGCCTAGAAATTAAAAGTTTAAAAAAAAGTGGCTGGAGAAACGGCCTTCCTCGAAGTTCATGACGATTCATCGGGTTTAAAAGTATGTACCACTCACGATGTTCTTGTGCCTTTCAAACCTCCATCGGACTTCTTAAATTAAATCTCCCTTATTATCAAATAAAATATTTTAAACCACAAACTTAAATACCAAAATGCGCAATTTCTAATCCTTTACATCGTTTTGTAAAGATTTAAAAACTTAGAAAACGTCAACTATTTTCTGTCAACATCGTTGACTGCTGTCGCTATTAAATACAGATGAGCATTTTTTTAAATTCATCTCGGAAGGAAATACTATTACTTTATGGATGAATATATACTTCTTATTAAAATATTTAGTTTTTAATTACGAGATAAATGACTTGAAAGTAGAACTTGAATTCGCCGATAAGCAACCGCGATTTTACCGTTTTAAAGCCAATTCCATCCAAAATACTAATGAAACAACTATTAATATCTGTACATAATATTATCAAGGAATAAAATCTGCATTGGGGAAATAAATTTTGTTTAATTATTGCAATCGAGCAAGAAAGACATTGACTTTAAAGTGGCGTCATTCGCTACGCACGATGTCAACTTCTTAGTCTTCCATCTGAAATTCTATTAAAGTGGCGTTTACTAGCTTCATAAATTCTACAAACCAATTAAATATTTATCAAAATATATACTTTTTATTAAGTTAAACTGATTATTTATGTGAGTAGTTAAATTTTGCGTTACGATTACTCCGCGATGCGCAGAACGGTCTTCAGTCAGCACGTAACGCACATTCTCGATCTCGGAAATGTGTCGGCGCGTTTTCAGAAGAATCCGCTAATTTCAACTTCTCTCCTTTTCCCATTTTAGGCAAATTATATTAGAAATTTTAATGACCCGCGTATAAGCCGACCCCCCTACTTTTTGGTGAAAGTTTTGACTTAAATTTCTCGGCTTATACGCGAGCATATACGGTATACTATTGCCACTTTTAAGTTCTTCTTGGTTGTTATCTTTTTTCTTATGTCTTCTCCTTTTTTGTTCAGTTCTCTAAGAAAATCAAAATCCTTGATTTCAAGATGCCTCTTCATAAAAATCTTTATCAAAGATTTTTTATTTCATTGCTTAGTGCAGTAATTCTTGAATGTTGAGCAGGCAGGTTGAGCTATCTCTGGTGTAAACTGATGTGCTAGTTTCTTTACAATGGCCTTACATTTATTTGGGCTTTAAGGTAGACTTTTCTTGACTCTTTCGATATCTTTACCAAATGAGCTACAATTTTGATAGGCTTTCTTAGAAGAATCTACTGAATTTGGATTAGAAGTGCTTGGTTCATTTAAAGCTTGCTGCGGAAATTCTTTTTTAACCGACTGCCCAGCGCGCCCACCAAAACTCCAAAATTAAACCGCCAGAAATTTTAAATTAAAACCGCCAACGCGCGCCAAATCGAGAGGTTATAGATTCGATCGTTATATATATATTTTTTTATGTATGTTCGCACGGGATTTCGGTTCTACTTCAGATATTTGGACATTTTTTTGTTGTTGGATAAGGGGTGTTTCAAAGGGGAGCAATTTTTAAAAAATATCCGGTTATCCGGCATTTAACTGTCCGGAATTCTCAATTAACTGGACCGTTTGAAAAAAAATATTGTCCGATTTCGAAAATTCTTTTTTTGTTGGGTTCAGAAAAATTCACTTAGGCAAAATCTGGAAAAAAAATTATCGGTTATCCGGCTATTATATATCCGGAAATCTCGATTAACCGGAGTTTTTTTAAGCAATTTATACGATTTCATAATATTTTCATTGTTTAACAGAAGTTTACAACAATGATATTTCGTTTAACCAGCATTTATTGACATTGATAGGGATTGTTTTATAATATACACTAGCTGAAATACCCGTTCTACGCACGGGAATTAAATAAGTTACAAAATTGATACAAATACATTATAGCGAAATAAATATTTTCTTAATTTCTCACCCATCAAGTGGAACCAAACTGTTAAAAGTTCCAATTTGTAACGAAATTTTATTAGCAAGGTCCTGTAAGAACTGGAAAGATTGATAATATGGAGAAGTTGGCTATATAATGAATTGGATATATAAACGTTACTCCAGTTGATTAACATCCTTATTTTAACCCTTAGTAACATCCCAAAGATTTAAAGGGGAACAACTCTTAAAAATGTTAATAATAATTATCTCCGAAAAACTTTTATTAGACAACTATGTCAACATTTGTCGTTAAGTTTCACAAATTGGCGAGAATATAAAAAGAAAACGATTCCAAAAGGTTCACTTGCCAAATTTAAGATTTTCATATTTTTTTTGTACGGTAAACCATATCAATATCTGGGGGGGGGGGGGGGGTCAAGGGGCGTGGGTGGAGCCCCAGCACTTTTTTCGGATTTTGCCCCCGCACTTTTTTAATATTGAACTTTTTTAAATAAAAAATATTCAGAATAAATTTTTTGATTGCATTGCAAAATTAAATTTAAAAAAAAAATCGAAACCCTATCCCCTACAGACTACTACAGACAATGGACGCAACCCCATTCACCCTCTGACACTTGTACCACGTGGAGGAGGAGGAGTCCACAACAACAGTTTTCGATTCTGCCCACATAACTCATCGCATAGGCATACCATTATATAAAGAAAGGTAGGCCGCATCGACCAAGGCAATTAGTAACCCATTCCGTCCTCTGACCTTTGTACCCCGTAACGGGAATGTCGCCCTTAACTGCAGACGACTTCGTTCTCATTTGCTCCCCGGGGAATCGTGCTATTGGCGATAAATGACCTACCGTCATATAGGAAAGCGAGTCGCGTCAATCAGGTCGTTTGTTAACCGATTTTTCCCTCTGATCTTTATACCGCATTAAGGGAACCCCAATCGTTCTACGGGAAATCAGCCTTCGTGGATAAATGACATAACATTGAGTAGAGAAAGGTAGGCCGCGTCAACCAGATTGACCATTTATACTCTCTCCCACTGACATTCCTACCACGTGGGGTTCAAAGTATTCATGAACCAATTATTACGGTACAGTGTGGCTTGTACCTATTGTCCAGGACCCGATAGCTTACTTTTTCTATGTCCACTTTGTACGACTGGCCCGCCCGAAGGCATACAGCGAGATGTTTCACAGAAACTGAAGTTTCGACAGCCGTGAAGGCAACCCAGCCTAACCGAGAGGACACCGGCGAACACCCGGCCCATGAACCCGAGCGACCCGTAGTGCGAACCAACATCCACGGGCGACAACGTGTTTTAAAATTTGAAATCAACTGAAAAATTTGCTAATTTGCCTTTATTAACTTTATTACAGAACTCAACAGAATTTCACTCACAGGTAGAGTGGTAACATATCTGGCCTCTCGGCAGGTAAAATAATAAATAATGGATAACGCAAAACTAACCGAGTGCACGGGGGCTAAATTACAAACTTTTATTTAGCGATGAGCTTCCTGTCTTGAACCTTTATATTATTCATACTGTATTCTTCTCTTCATTTTGATATAGTAGGGTTTCAGATATCCCCCCCCCCCCCCGGTGCGACGGGCCGGATGTTATTACGGTACAGTGTGGCTCGTACCTACCCGATAGCTTACTTTTTCTATGCAAGATATAAGTAACAACTCTGTCAAATTTCATCTTCCTGGGTATACAAAAAGTTAGAGAATTAGTGATGAGTGTGGATAAGTGGCGAGGATTTTTACTTTTGGCCGTTGGAGTTCGAATTTTTGAATTCTACTACCAGAAAATCCTTTCCTACTGAGCAATTTTGGCTTAAAATGTACCTACATGACAAATTTAACTTTCATAATTGGATGGTGTTATGCAAAAACGACTCAACCCACAAAAACCTGATTTTGAGATAATGGGCTTTAAAGTCAACAAACTCTGGCAAATCATGAGCTCTATATCAATATACCAATGATATGTTACCATGAACGCAATATTTAAACTTATTTTCTCATGTGTTTTTCAATAAAAAATTTCAAGTGTTTCTGTATAAAAAAATAAAAAATGTTGGATGAATGCTTTTTGCTTTATAGGTTATTAAGGAATGGAGGGTTAAAAAAATAAGGTAACCCACATTATTAATGATGAATCATGTGTTTTATTGATAAAAAAAATGCTGTACAAAAAATCAGTCTTTCAGAATTGGGATCTTTTGGGATCGTTTTCAGCTGCCTATTTCTAGCCTCCATAGAGCTTTAACACAGCCAATAACGCCTCGTAATTTAGAACCCACCCTTCTGCTTTCCGGGTTCCATGTGGGTTACAACAGGTGGGCAGATGAATCGAGAACCGATTCCTTTGAACTTTTCTTGTAAACGATTCTAGAAAAAGAACAGAATAAATTCATCGATTCTACCGATCGACTCTTGGATCTCGGGTTTGCAACAAATCCCCCCGTCTTCTTTTCATAATGGTGATTTAGTTTAATTTTTTTCTCAATATTTTAAATTATTACCTTATAAATTATAAACAATAAACGTTCAATGTTTTCAGTAAATAGTTCAAGAATGAAAGAATCGATACAATGAATTCATTTTGAGGAGTGGATCGAAACTGAATCGTTCACTTAAACGAATCGTTTTGCCCACCCCTAGTGGGTATGTGGGTTGATACAGTTGGTTGAGTGTTTGTTGCAAAATAGCTTACAAACATCAAACTGTTGGATGAGTGTTTTGCAGCTTCACTCAGTGGTTGAATGTTTTTTACTTAATGGTATATTGAAGATTCAAGGATTGTGGGTTAAAATGTTATCTGTATTAGTCCTTGAAACGCTGATAGGGCTTAAATCATTTTTGCTTAATGTAGAAAGCAACATATTTTACCATCAGAGTTGGATAACTCATTTTTTTATGTTTTGTGGGTTAACTCCTTTTTGCATAATACCATCCAATTGTAGTACGGAATATCCCGTTGTCTAATCATATTTTCAACATTTTGACATTTTATCACTTTTTGACACTAATTTCGACACTTTTATGTTATTTTTACATTTATGATCATATTTTAGTTCATTTGGCGATTTTCTTTTAATTTGTGAATTTTTTATTAAATTGGCGATGTTTTTATTAATTTGGCGATGTTTTTATTCAGTTGACGATATTTTGTATTTATTTGGCGACATTTTGGCGATATTTAGTCATCAGCCAATCAGAATGATCCTCATAGGTTACGTAATATAAAAAATTTCCATTGTTTTAATTTCATATTTTGCATTGTTACATGTTCTCCATGTTAATATCCTATGGGAAAGTTTTTTAAAAATCGTTATTTTGGCAGTTCGAGTTCGAATTTTTAAAAATCCTTTCGTAGTGCACCCCTAGGGCCCAAGATGAATCTGTGTTCCAAATTTCAGCATTCTAGGTCTTTTGGATCTGGAGATCTCGTGATCAATCAGTCAGTGAGTCAGTGGCTTTCGCTTTTATATATATAGATTGTTGAGCACAAGTTGCTACTTGAATTTCTGATGAATAACAATAGGGGGCGAAGCCCCCTGCTAAATTAAAAACTAAAAAGGGAAAAATAAAATAATCTTTCTAGAAAAAAGGAAAACCGACTTTAAGGAAAATGCGCTAAAAAGCAAAAAATAATTTTTAATTTTACGAATGAGGTGAAAAATATTAATTATTGAATATCAATTTTATACTTAGTACAACTTTTTGAAGTTGGTGCCAATTTTCAACAATCATACCTAAATTTTGGCGCTGATTTCAAAAAGTTATACTAAGTATAAAATTGATATTCAATAATTCAATTTTTTCAAGTCATTCGTAAAATTAAAAATATTTTTTTACTTTTTAGAGCATTTTCCTTAAAGTCGGTTTTTTTTTCTAGAAAGATTATTTTATTACCTGTATATTTTTTTTATCTCTTCCTTCTTATTTGCTTTAAAAACCCCATTGACACCCAGCTACTTTTTTCCCCATTTACAGTTTAAATAAGAAAAGTATAATAAATAACATTTAAAAATAAGATAACTTGTGATGTTATTTTTAAATATTGTTACTGTGCATTTTGTAATCGTTGTTGTTCTACAAACACAGCATATAGTTGTGATTTACTCTACGCTGTGACTTACACTACAGTTTTAATTTATTTAATATTCACTAAAAAATTTCATTCTTTTAAAAATTAAAACTCTAGTCTGATAAAGATTAGTATAGAGGAAGAAATCACTAATTTTTTTTTAATTGTGACTCAATTAAAAAAAATTAGAAGAACTTTTGTTCTTTTTTGTGACTTACACTACAGTTGAAAAATCTTTATTTCATTTAGTTCTAAATCAATAATTAAATCAAGATAATTTTTTATAAAGTAAGGAATTTGAGTGTACATTAGTTGTATTTCCCAAACCCATACTCAAAATATTCAGAAAATGTAACTTATCTTAGAAATCAAGGAGTACAAATAATGCAAATGTAAGCAAATTCAATTTCATTACATAGCAACCATTTTAAATTTGCACCATTGTCACAAAATATGCGCAAAATTTCAATTAATGCAAAATATAATACATTCAATTATATTTCTATTAAATATAAAAATTTCAACTTTGTAAAAAATATTTTAAAATTCACTCTTAGGACACTTTTACGTGGAATTACCCATATATATAATGTATATACGTATATACTGTCTTACCGCCACGAGTTGAACTCTGAGTTGGGTTGCCAGCGCAAAAAGTTCCAAATGAAGTAGGGGATTAGGGTAAATATTATTGGGATGGATGCTATTTTGGCGAGTTTATCCTTAATTTAATCGACTTACAAATAAACTCACAACGGTAATATGGTGGAAGGAAAAAGATTGTTTAAGAAATGTTGTTTTCAGTTTTAAATAATATTTCTCTTTATAACGGAAAATTGATGGATATAATTTCATTTATATATATTTTATAATTTCATTTGGGATTTAATATTTTTAATAACGTAACAATGTTTTTAAACCCACTGTTTTACTCTGTTTATATTTTATTCTAATAAACTGAAAGCGCATTAATTTTAGTATGAAATAACACCATTCTTGCTGAAAAAAAAATATAAGAGCTACAAAGTGTATTTGCGGAATGGTATATTAAATAAATTCAAGCTAATTCTTGTTGTCTTAGAAGCTTAGACAACTTTTTTAAAGATTACCTAACTCTAAAAAAGTTGCCAAAGATCAGGAGATGTTAAAGAAACTTTTTGGACACAAGCGTGTGTGTGTGTGTCCGTCCCGCCACCCCGACAAAAATAATAACATATTTTAACTAAAATCAAAACAGGTTAAACATCTAAAGGGGGTAGGGGGGATTTATATATTTTATTTTTATCTTTATTTGCATAATTACATCAAAATTAATAATAATTTTAGACAATTAATATTCTTGCATCCTCAGTATCTAGCAGTATTAAAGGAAAGCTATTTATAAGAGTCTGAATAACAAATTTTATAGATCAAAGTGCTTAAAACTTTTGCGACAATTAAAAAAAATTTCAATAAGATTCAACTTTTGGGGAAAATTATAAATTGAAAATAAATTACATAAGCATTCGCCATTTCAATATTCATTTCTTGTAACCATAACTATGCGCTTTTTTAATGACCGTATTTACAAACAACATCATTAAATATAATTCAAAAATGTCAACACATCAATAAGATTTACAGACATCAAAAAGATTGAATAAAAGAATCGGCCTTCACTTAGCAAAAAAAATAATAAGCAAACCATAGAATAGTGTTATCGGTGACTGACACATCGCGAAGTTTAAAATTAATGTTAGAAGTTTGATTTTATTGGGGAGAATGGGGCAACCATTTTATTCGCATATCCTATTAGAATATTAATTATAATTATTTTTGTAAAGTCGTCGTAATTTTCAGAGATTTTAAGGATGCTTCGTCGGTACAAAAGCTGATGACATTGTAAGTAATTTCTCTAGCTTGAGAATCCAGGGTCTTTCCTTTGTTAAATGTACATTCCATTTTAGAAAGATCTTCACAAGAAATTGCAAAAATTATATGTTGCAAAATCACACAAACGAAATCGAAATCAAAAACGTATTGAAATGACAATTATATAAAGAGAATTCAAGATAGCGCAGTTTAACATAATCAGAAACGGACGAAAATGCGAAGAATGGTTTCTTTAATCCAAGGGAATCCAAGTTACATGCGTGCAACTTTGCACGCATAATCATGACACTTTAAAGTAACTGTGGTAAAATTTTAATGAATATTGGTACACTCTATGTACCTCATGTACAATGTGAAGTATCGATACTGTAGTTATAAAAAAACCTGTGTTTTTCTTTTAATTAACAGTAAAAAACAAACATACTATTGTCGTTTTAATAACCTTTAAATAATTATTTACATTAAAGTAATATTTAATAAATCATAAAAAGGTTTTTTTATAGAAATTTTCAAACAGAAAATAAAATAAAATCTTGAATAATGTTTTGTTTTGTAGTCAAAAAGTTTAGTGTCGAAGTCAAAGCATTTCACTATCACTTTATTAGTCAATTTCCATCCAATTTTCCATTCCAATTTTATCAAGATGCTTAGACCCATTTTTTTACGTGGAGGCAAAACAGTCACAGTTTTCCTTTTAATGATTCCACGCATGTTCTTGAAAGTTCATGAGTAACGACGAATTGTATCAAGAGGTAGTTCCGCATTGTCCAAGGATGAAGGGTTTTCCGACAGATGAAAAGATTCTTGTTCGTCGTAAAATTGTTCATTTTTGAGTAGGTAACGCATTTTAAGAAAAAATAAAATTAACAAATAAAGTAAAAGTGGAAAATAGTAAATTAGAATAACAAAAGTCTGAACGAATTACAAAATAAACTCGCAAATGAACACAATTAATTTTTTTAAATAGATGTTTAAAATAGTTTTTACGAATAGAATACGAACACAAATTAATTCACGTTTACACGAATACGGACACAAATTCATTCCCAATTACACGAATACGAATTTCAATGCACCAAAAATAAGTAAACTAATAATAAACTAATAATATAATAAACTAATAATATAATAAACTAATAATATAATAAACTAATAATATAATAAACTAATAATATAATAAACTAATAATATAATAAACTAATAATATAATAAACTAATAATATAATAAACTAATAATATAATAAACTAATAATATAATAAACTAATATAATAAACTAATAATATAATAAACTAATATAATAAACTGATAATATAATAAACTGATAATATAATAAACTAATAATATAATAAACTAATAATATAATAAACTAATAATATAATAAACTAATAATATAATAAACTAATAATATAATAAACTAATAATATAATAAACTAATAATATAATAAACTAATAATATAATAAACTAATATAATAAACTGATAATATAATAAATTAATAATATAATAAACTAATAATATAATAAACTAATATAATAAACTAATAATATAATAAGCTAATAATATAATAAACTAATAATATAATTAACTAATAATATAATAAACTAATAATATAATAAACTTAAATAATAAACTAATATAATAAACTAATAATATAATAAACTAATAATATAATAAACTAATAATATAATAAACTAATAATATAATAATATAATAAACTAATAATATAATAAACTAATAATATAATAAACTAATAATATAATAAACTAATAATATAATAAACTAATATAATAAACTAATAATATAATAAACTAATAATATAATAAACTAATAATATAATAAACTAATAATATAATAAACTAATAATATAATAAACTAATAATATAATAATATAATAAACTAATAATATAATAAACTAATATAATAAACTAATAATATAATAAACTAATAATATAATAAACTAATAATATAATAAACTAATAATATAATAAACTAATAATATAATAAACTAATATAATAAACTAATAATATAATAAACTAAGGGTCAAAAAGTCAGCGTAATCAAATTTTATGCTTATTACAACTTTGGCACCAAAACATAAGTAAATTGGCACCTACTTCAAAAAGTTGTACTAAGTATAAAATTGATATTCAGTAATTCCATTTTTTCAACTCATTCGTAAAATTAAAAATTATTTTTTACTTTTTAGCGCATTCTCCTTAAAGTCGGTTTTCCTTTTTTCTAGAAAGATTATTTTATGTTTCCCTTTTTAGTTTTTAATTTAGCAGGGGTCTTCGCCCCCTATTATTATTCACCAAGAAATTCAAGTAGCAACTTATGCTCGGCTATGTATATTGTAAAACAATCCCTATCAATGCCAATAAATGATGGTTAAACGAAATGTCATTGTTGTACAACTTCTGTTAAACAATGAAAATATTATGAAATCGTACAAATTGTTTAAAAAAACTAGCGATATTGGACATTTCCGGATAACAGCCGGTAAACCGATTATTTTTTTACAGATATTGCCTAAGTGGATTTTTCTCTATCCAACAAAAAAAGAATTTTCAAAATCGGACAATATTTTTTTTTTAACGGTCCGGTTAATTGAGAATTCCAGACAGTTAAATGCCGGATAACCGGATATTTTTTTCCAAATAGCTCACATAGTGACACATCCCCTATCCAACAAAAAGAAAATTGTGCAAATATCTGAAGTAGTACCAAAATCCCGCGCGTACATACATAAAAAAACCATACCGATCGTATTGATAACCTCACGACTTGGCGCGCGTTGGCGGTTTTAATTTAAAGTTTCTGGGGCGGTTTTATTTTGGAGTTTTGGTTGGCGCGCTGTTCAGTCGGTTAAAACCTACAGATTGAAGTTAATGCCACTGATAGTTCTCAACTTTCTCACTAGATGTCACTACGACCGAAATTTATCGGAATTTGAAGTATTGCTTTATTTTTTTTTTCTAGTGATGCCACAGCAGAAATTAATGTTCCCCTATCGGAGACAGTGTTTGTTGATAAACTGTAATTTCCAATAGTTTACTCACCCTCCAAAATTTTATTAAAAGATATATTTCTCTAAAAATAGTGTAATATATTACATCAACAGGATTTTTCTGTGCATGGAATAACTTGTGTTTTCAAGACTGAAATCAAAGGAGTAGGCTTAATATTGTTTGAGTATCTTCTATATTGTGAAAATGATGCCCTGTGTGTTGTTTCTATCAAGGTAATTATCTTTTATATTGAATCGTACGTTTCAACTTCGTAGATTAAGGGCCCAATATTGTGAAATTAATATATTTTATTTAAAAAAATAGGTTACATTCTTCGAAATTTGTTGTATCTTATAAATTACGTTCAATGATTTTACCTACTAATGTTAATTACTTGAGAAGCATTTGTATGAGATTTTGACACATTCTGAAATTAAATGAAAATCGGTTCATTGCTAGTCTGTATACATAACAATAATTAAATATTTCTATTTAGATCTGTCTATCTGTCATAAATTGAGATCTGCCCATATCATCCTTATTTTATTGTGCTATTATTGGCCAGCTTAGTATTTATAATTTTATCATTGATGTAATGATATCTATTGACTAGATAATTTTTATGGGAAAGATTTTTTTAATTTCTTAGGCTTCAATTTGTTATATTTATAATATTTTCTTGTATTTCATAATTCACATAACAACATTAAGAATTCTCTAACGTTAAATACAAAACATTTCATGAGTTGTTTAGCTTTTTTGTTATTATAAATAATTGGGACATTTGATTAGGTAATTGTTTCATATATACAGTGCTCGATTTCTAGAAATAGAGGTACCGGTACTGTAACCTTCCGTGGGGTGTGGGAGTGCAATGCATCGGACATTAAACCCAAGTCTGTAATTGTAATTTTTTCCCTTAAGAGCGGTACCGGAAGATCTTTCCGGTGCGTTCCGGCTCAAATCAAGCCCTGCATATATATATATACTTCAATTGAAAGATAACAAACAGTACAACGTAACGGAATTATATACTGTCCCATATTTATCATTGGAGTGAAAAAGTATTGTCAACACTACATTTTTTAGACCATGTGCTTATATTAGGTAAAATGCAATCTATGGTCCCCTTGATTGTTCGCCAAAACTTGTTACTTTTTTAGCACCCCTGAAGGGGGATAATCGAGGATTTCTTTGTTTGGCAATAAAGCCATTTTTTGTCGCCAAGAATGTGAAGCTTGGTGAATATTTTTTTTTTCAGAAAAGTTATGACCGTTCAATGCATTTTAAACCTATTGAGCACACAAAGAATATAATTGCATGTACATCATAGAAATGAGACATTTTAACGACAAAAGTTCACTGGATAAAATGCATCTGCGAACATATGTCAGCGCTAGATCATCAGTATTAAAATAGTCATCTACATGTAATAGATAGCATATAATAAAATAGATAGCAATGTAATTGGGGAGGATTATATTTTTACCGGTCCGATTTTGATTTGAATGTGAAATAAAAGCTGAAACTTTGTAGATCTGATGAAAAATTCAAAGAAATTCAGGTTTTTATATTTCATTAGCCAATAGACTCTAGGCGTTTTTTGAAGGGCGGTTCGCCCTGCCCGCCCTTTTTTCATCTCGATAGCCCACGTGCCCCTTTTTCAAAAATGCTGCCCTTCTTGCCATTTTCAGTCAATCACAAGCGTCCTTGTTTCCCTAGCTGTCCTTAAAAAAGGTATAGATTAAAATTGTTTTGTGTGTAAATTGGAAATAAGTGAATTATGACAGTAGAAAAATAAACTCCACTTTATCTACGCATTTTGTAAAATTGCGATGATTCCGGGGTAATTTCAAGCAAGGGGCATTCCAAGAATCCTATTGGTTGAGTGTGCTCGCATATGAAATGCTCCATTGTTTTTTTCTGTGTGTTTTTTTTAAAGAGAAGATGGTTTGGGGCGGGTAGAGATTACCCGAGCATTTTACCAAAATTTGGATTTAAGTAACCTTTTCAATAGTTTTGTACAGTATCTAATTAGGGATACTTACAGATTTGGTTTTTAGGGAAAACATTAATTTTTAAATGTCAAATTTTAGATTTTAAGTATATCTTCATAAAGAGACAAATTTTGTATGTGTCTTTTCTTCGAGATAGGCCCCGAACGGTCAACAATATGCAGCTCTAGCGCAATGTCAACCTATAAATCGGAACTTTTTTTTGTTTGGTCGCGTGTCAATCAATGTGTGGCCACGCCCAAACATTTTTTAAAAAAAACAAGAAGTTTCTTTTCAAAAACGGGGTGCCCTTTTACTCACAACAGTGCCCTGTCCCATTTGATATCTAGAGTGAACACTGCATTAGCTTTTACTTCATCTAATCATTCATTAGGATCACAAGGTTAAAAGGGTTTAGTTACATCATAGGATAGGTTTCACAAACTTCGATTCACAACATTACTTTTAAATGAAGGTTTGAACACCATATTTTAATTTTGTTTTAAATATGTAATAAAAATGTTTGTATGCGAAATAAATCATGGGTACATAGACAGCACATAGTAGTTACTTAGATGTAGTTCTCACCTGACGAAATGTATTGAATGCTTTATCATTATTTAAATCAGACATTATTTGACCAGAAATAGTTGGATGTTAAATTAGAGCTTAAATTAAAAATTAGTAATTGGCTGAAGTTTGATGTTTTCTTTTAATCTAAAAAAAGTTTCATGAGGAATTGCTGCAGATTACCTTTATAAAACCGTCTAGTACTATTTTGTACCTGTAGGTACATAATAGTATACAATTTCATTTCATGGTGTATTTTCAATTTAAGTCTATTCCTTATTCTTAAAATCATTATTTTATTAATAAATTTGGAACTAATGCAGTATAAAGTCTATTTTTGGTGTTTCGATTTCCTGATGACAGAAAAAGTCGCTAGCGATTTAATTATTGCCAAAGGGGTAGTTCACGTCATTTGGTACAACAAAGTACTATACAGTACTCGTAATTATGTTTTTAGCCTTCATCCATTCTAAAACCCCCTCAGAAAAGTATTTCTTTGGTGAAAACAATTGAAAGACGGCATGCCACGTTTCGTGTAAATCGAAAATGAATGTAAACAAATGTTGCTGTGTTCCTGTAGTGAGCAGTGACATCACACAAGAGCAGCCATTGAAAAAGTGGCGTTTTCCTGCGAAATTTGAAAATATATTTCTCAACTATAGGAGCTTCAAAATTAAAAAAAAAAAAGTACTAACCATAGTATTTTTTTCTCTACTAATTTAAATAAAAAAAAAGATGTACAAACACCTCATTAACACATGAAGGCACAATAGGCAGAGCAGTTTAAAATTCAAAAGAAAAAAAACTAAATGTGCAGGTGTTTTTCATGGATATATGGCAACTCGGCTTTTGCCATTGATGGAGCAATCTTGCGAGTAGATGGTAGCCTCCCTTTTCACATCCAGCTAGTAAACCTTTGGAGCAGTCGTTGAGGCATAGCATCCCTTTAGAATAGTTGATTATGGCATCTCGACATGTCAACACAGCACCAAGTGCATGTTCATACTTTAATTTTTTTTTCTGATTTCTGCAGAATAATGCCCATTGCACAAAGGCATTAACTGAAATCAAAATAAAGTTTGCGAAGAAAAACAAATTGTTTCCCATTTGCTGGATAATTTTATTGGCTACCGTAATTTAAACACATATGAAGTAAATAACTTTTTTTAAAACATCCATGCTGATATCAAAATCTCCATAAACCAGGTCCATTTCTATAGCCATTTCCAGTTAATAACTTGCAGTATTACACAAACACAATAAAAAATTTGATAATGTAACATAAAATTTGCAATAAATTATGAAAAAACTAATCACCTTGAGTGTATTCATGTTTAAAGTTTTATATTTTTCTTCATAGTTCAAACCCAAAGTACCCTGAACCATTTTCATAGTACTGTGTTGAACTTGTTCTAATACATCAATATCCCTTTTTAAGATAAGGTTACTATAATTGTACTACATACTTAAGATGCCTATTCTGTCCCCTATACAGTAGCAGAATGACATTCTCAGGCACGTAGGTATAGATTTTTCATGGGGGTGATTCAGTGACTGGTAACTTATTTCCTCCTCCCCCCCCCCCCCCCCCCCCCCCCCATCCTTTAACAATCCCCACCCATTTTTTGGAAACTTATATAAATTTTTATTCAAGTAAACAGGATTACGTTGGTATATAAGTATCGAAACAGCAACAGTTATCATTTATTTTTCATGAAATTGTTACCAATATATAAGTCATTGACATTTTTAAAAATTAGTAAATATTACTCTCTAATTATGAAATAAATTTAGAGAGCACATTTTAAATTTTAGGATTCCTTGTTTAAAATAATATATTGATCCCGTTTGACGATCTTTTCTCTTTCTCACAGAAATTCAAATGCTATATAATGCAACACTATGACGTCATGTTATGCTTAGTTTGAGATAAATAAAAATGATCTCAAAACATGTTTATGAAGCCTTTTGAAAACTAATTTTCCTGGTAAGACCCACGGAAAATACCATGTTTTCCCTCATGCAACTGAACAAGAATTATTATTAACTAGAAATTGAAAAATTTCTAGTATTTTTATGCTTTTTTGAGTAATTCGATTTTTAATTTTTCTTTCTTTCTTGACTTTCAATGGTAGGGGTTTGAACCACCCCCTTGCCTAGGTGCCTGACATCAAAAATTTAGATGATGCATCCCCTTTCTTAAAAATTCGACCATTGTAAATATTATCGCATTTTTAATAACTACTCACTTTGATTTCCTATTGTAAAAGTATCATGAACCAACACACTGAGATCTTTAACAATATCAATTGCATTAATTTAATTACCTTGCAGATAATAAGTAGTCTGTGTTTTTGTGTCCCATGTGCAAACCTGACTTTTTAATTTTAAACCCCGAAAGTAACTACCCATTCTGAAATTTTAGTTAAATCGACTTGCGATGGAATTTGCTCCCTGCAAGTGACGGTTAACACATAGTTTTCAAATCTTGCAAGATTCTTACTAATATCATCAATAAAAATAACAATTGTGGCCCAATAATATCCCCTTGTATCCTCCCCCACTTTTTTAAATATATGAATTACTGGAATGGAACTGTAAACACAAAAAATACCAGGTTTATCGGCAGTGTAAATTTTGTACCCTGTTTTCGAGCAACTGACTTTCTAGTAAAAGGATAAAATAAAGTGCTTTTAACAGATTTCATAATGCTTATTAAACTTAAGTGCTCAAATTAAGATCTCTAAAGATATATAGAGTTACAGATAAGAGGAAGTAATAGAAATTCACTTGAACAATTGAAAGGATGATTGTAAATAATTTTTATTTTCACTCCAGGTAAAATGTATATAAAATTTAATTGAAATATTAAAGTTGGTTTGGGCAGCTTCACTGCTTCAGACATTTGCCACATTGTCATATTTATTTTTATCTGAATGAGTACAAATAAAGGGTAAAAAAAATATCTTCAACATTTTGGTTATAAACACTTACAATAACATGTTCATTGTTCGCTAGTTCTGCATCATAAACTACCCAAGTTTTTTCTGTTATAAAATCCATAAATAAAGATCACAAATTAGTGTATTGAAGCTCCAAAAGAAAAAGTGTCTCTGTGTCAGAATAAGCGTTAAAACTGTTTAATTGTTTGATAAATTTGTGGTAGTTCTGCATAAAGCATTTCTAGAAGACTGCAAAATATAACTTCAAATTTAAAGTATTTTTACTTTTGAAGCACTTTGGTAGAAACCAATCTTGCAGCAGAGACATAGTAATCTGTTTTTCATATCAAAGATTCCATGTTCTTTCTGTTATAAAATCCACGTATTTCTTGTAATTCAATTCTTGTTATTGTCTTTACTTAACATAAAAAATCAAAAATAGTTTAGGTATTAAACGTTAAAACGTTTTGGGAAAAATTTGAACATTTGAATCATAGTTACTTCATTTCATTAGAATTTTATAAGCCTGTCAAAACATTTTTTTCTGAAAGTGTGTAGGTTTTATAAAATGTAACATTGCTTGTAGTATTTAAGTAGTTCATTATTACGTACAATTTGGTCTAGAAGTTTAAATCATCCAACTTCCCTTTATTTTTCAATTCTGAACTAAAATAAATATCTGCCCCCGCCAATAACCCATTGTGCTGCTGTCAATTCAACCAACCAACCTGAACTTGATTTAAATCTTTGAAATTTAGAACTCGGGATTCTCTTTAAATTGAGTTTTTTGTGCTTTTTTCTGTTATGAACCTTGTATTGATGAATGGGCTATTATTGCTTTTTTGTAGGTGCACTTAAAATGATAAAAAGTATCAAAACAAATATATTTCAATATTTATAACTAAATGCTTTCAATATTTTTTTAAATATGTTTTTGTATATTGTTAATGTGGTTTATTTTAGTGTTAATAAGGAATAAGAATTGAGAGCGTGTAATTGGGTCTATTTGATGTTCTGAAGCCTATTTGAGAGCAAAATATAATCCTTCAAGACGTCTTTGATTTAACGTTAGACGTCTTTGATCTTAATAACAACTGTTTCCCCACATTTAAATCCCATTTACAGAATAAGAATTTTATAATAAGAAAAAAAAAATTAGCTTCTGAATTGATATGTCACCACGCAACGAAATTTATTCGGCGCCATTTGTTTCCCCTGCTGTGTATTTGTTTCCTCCCGTGTATAAATTATAAATAGCTCGCATAAATAAATGACTATATTTACTCGATTTCCCCTCTGAAATTAAGCAAGATTTCATTCCAAGCTCTTTCAAGAATTATTTGCCATGGAATAATAGATTTAGTTAAACGTTTACAAAAGATTGCTCTCGAATAAAAATTGAACATATGATACTACTCGAGTTTAGAAGTTAATTGACCGTTTCTATAACTATTACTATTTTCCTACTTTCAAATCATTGACTTCTCTGAAGCGAATCTAATATATTTGTAAACTGTATCATTCCAGGAAAATGAAAATTATTTTATATAAGGTGTCAAGAAAACCAGCTTCTATATTTTATCCGGTCGCACTTATAATATCCCACTATGCAGCTGTAGTGCGTCGTTAATCAAAACCAAACCTGTCGCAATTATAAATGAATAAACATATATTTCAGCACTTCAAATAAATTAACCTACGAAAATTACCAATGCGAAATACCATGCTATTATGAATAAACATTTCAACAAATCTTTATATATATATTTGTACGTTCCTTATTTCCTATCGCCACCGAAAAATTGTTATCCAAATTTAAATTAAGTCAACAATTTTTTCCTTCTAAATCAACCGATTTTCCTGATAAGATTTTGACAGTTCATTTGTATATTGACTTATGAGTAACATTCAATCAATCGATTATAAATAGCAAATACCAACCAGTAAAGTTCGTAATTTTTCTGCGAATTTCTTATTTTTTTTATTAACAAAGAAAGACTATTTTCACGAGTGTCTCATATGTCGAAGGTGTTGCGTTTCAAAGATTTAAGTTATTTGTACTTTGGAATCTAGAAAATTACAATGAGGACATAAAAGCAAACTTTCCTAGGGCAGTCAGGTGTTGTCCTCTAATCATCTGACTATGGATCACATTTCCGAGCCTTTTCTTCGATATACATCTCGAACCATCCCATTGTGTAGCCCATGCTCATTTAAATTATCTTTATAATAAACATGACTTTTATGATAAGATAATTAGAGTTCATTACTATCATATTAAAATATAAGCAATATAATTAAGTTTATATCATTCTTCTTTTTTGCTAATGGAATGCCAATACATTATTCTCTGAAATGACTGTATTTAATTATATCGAAAAATTAGTTTTGTGGAAGAACATGTCCCTGTAATTGAAGATATCGATTTGAATATGATTTTTTAAAAGAAATTCCTTTAGGAAACGTTTTTAATTGGAACAGACTTACACAAATCGTGGGCGCCCCGGAAATAGCTTTTATATCTTTTAAAATTGAAGTTCATAACTTTTGCGTTTAAATCCGTTGTCATTTTTCATTTTTTTCGCCCCCACGGCACGACTTGCGTCATATTACTTGACTTGAGGTCGATCAATTCGTTGAATTATTCATCCGATGACATCCTTGTCACACAAATTCCCTTTGAAGACCCGGTGACATAACTTCAAGTGCACCGTAATTACTTATGGATTTCTTTCGTGTGTGATTCTGACCTAGATTTATGTGCATCATTAAAAGACTCGTGCGATTCCCCCACCCATTTTGTTAAAATGTGTCGATTGAGGGTACGTTCAAAGTATTAAATATTAATGTAGTCAGATTATTCAGATAAGGTTAAAGAGCTTTGGCTTCCAGCTGAGTTCTTCCGGGCTTATTCTAAATTTAGATTTAGGAATGAAAATGGACTAATTGAAGTTTAATCTGTCACTGACAAAGTGGGGTCATTTAAAATCCAATAACATGTTCTGTTGTGCCAAACCTCTACTTATCTCAACTTTTGAAATTTAAAATTATTTAAGTCGGTAGTTTGAAACAAGTCTGTCAACTAGAAATGATCTGTGAGAGATAAAAAGTGGTTCTTTTGATTGGAAAAAAAATGCTCCATTTATCGGTAATAATAATAATAATAATAAAAAAATCGTTTATCGATATAAATGCAACAAAATAAAATGAGTTTTATTGACCATATTTTTTTCGCTCAGTGTAGATCCGACGGAAACTTATTCCGGCCGAAATTCAGTTTCGCTTTTTCTGATGGTTTAGTAAAACTATTATTTTAAATATGTGTTTAAAAAATAAAATTGTTAGTTGAAATCTTTGGAAGAAGAAGGAAAGGCGAAAATATAATGACTGGCTCAACAGTTCGTGGTCATTTAAATATTAGAACTAAGTGATCTGTATTTAAAAAAATATTTATAATTCCATGGCAGTTTTGCATTTTCGTTCAGCAATCACTCACTACGAATACGTTCTAAATTTTTCTTCGCAAAATGTTCTTTTGTATACTTTTGGGATGGACGAATGTTCGGTATTCGGCCAATCATCAGCTGTCGTAAAAACAGGATTTGGAAGGATTTTTTTATAGGTGTTTGCTTGTAATTAGTAAAAAAATGTAGCTTAATTAAAAATAGTTTCTGTGAAATTTACTATGTTTCAATCACTTTCAGAAATATGCAGCTTTTAAAATTAGTAATTAAAATTTAAAATATTACAAAACCTAAACAATATATTTTTTTAATATGTCCATGAGAAAACGTGTTTATAATGATAGAATGACAAAAACACTTTAATGAACACCACCTCTCAATTATATTAAATAAGTAATCTAATTTTTTTTTAATGTAAAGATTTTTACGTAAAAAAGGTTTTGTGGATTTTAAGTTAAAATTTAATTGACTATAAATTTAATATTATTAATAATTATTATTAGAAATAATAGTATTACTATTCTATAGTAAAAGTACTATCCTACATATACATAATGATAATTTTACGTCCGAAACTTTTACCTCATGTACTTGGGTTGTTTAACTTTTATAAAGAATTTTAAAGGAAGTTGATACTATTAGGCCGCCGCATATTCGGTGTTCGGCCTCAAAGTCAACCAAATATTCGGCCAAATCGCTATTCGTCCCATTCCTAATATCAATAATAAAAAATTCAGTTGCTATTGTTTTCTTTCGCCGTGAAGCAAAACAATAGTCCGTAAGCTTTCTGTAAAAATCAATTGTACAAGGAAATGTTTCTTTCAAGGTTTTTCTAAAATTTCCCGCAATTAACTGTAGATATGCAACCATTAATCATATTTTATTCATCGCCAACTTAAGTTGTTTTGTACATTGATGGATTTGCGCATATTCTAAAAGCATGTTAACATGGATTTCAAACTCTTAAACCATAATAATTATCCAATCCCTGTGCCCACCTTTACCAGTCAGTACCTATTACCGTACTATTACGAGAATGCTAATCCCAGGTCCGTGCAAAGGTGAGATAGGAGGACCGAATAATCTCACCTACATTTTTTTAAAGTTAATTTTCTTATTTAAAAATCTAAACATAAAAAGCAGGATCTTTGATATATTTGAACAGGAATATTAATCCGTAATTTTTAAATTAATTGCCGTATTGTACCTTTTAATTTGTTATTCAAATTTCATAGGAGGAAAGCAGTGGGGCTGTGCTTTCTACTCATAAATCTCTTCTCATAAATCAATCGGCAATTGTATTTGAAACACGAATAATATTTGTACTTATTAGAGTAAAAAGATTAGCATTTTCTAATTTTGACTATTTTTTAGAAACATTAAAAGGAAAAAAAAAATAGTCAATTTCTTTGGTAAAAAAAATTATTAAATGAGATTTTGTTTCAGAGTGATTATTTCCTTAGAAATGAAAAACCATCAGATTTCTACTTTATTTTTCTAAACAGAATATGTAGTTGAAATTTCCTATTTAGAAAATTACATTTTGTTAAAGAAAGTTAAATTTAAATGAATTCCTTCAAACATCCGCTAATCTAAGTACATGTATAAATTCATATTTTAACTTCATGTTCTAAAGGTGTCCAAATAAAAACGAATAAACATTTATTTATTTTTTGATATATCAACCCCATGCTATTTTACTCACGAAAAAAAAAAGATAATCGAAATTTGACATTTTTTACGTAAAGAAAATTTTCAGCCCCCTCGCCTTCGAAAATAACAAATTCCTACACCACTGTTATCTACCACTACACATGGTCATGAATAACTTACGCACTAAGCAAATAAAATAAGCTTGCGATATATTTTAATTTAGCATTCTCATGCAAGGATTAAAAGCTACAACATAATCAACTTATAAAATGAAATGCAACCTCACAAGTTAACTTACGAGGTTTCTTTGTTTTCCTTAACGCCATCCTAGAGGCGTGAAAACACGCATTGAGCTGTGAACAAGCCATAGATAAAATTTCTAAGTTGGAGTATTTGAATATCTGCTTCGGGTCACTGATATGTGTCTGGTCAAAGGTGGCACCAATCGAATATCGAGCTAAGACAAATCTGAATCGGAATCTTTTTCCGGTCGTGCACACAAGCCCTTCAAGGTTCGCCAGCCCCGGCGTTTTGCTCTAATTCCGAGCGATTTGTTGAATCAAGTTTTATGAATGTGATCCTGCGATTATAAATCTTCTCTTCTATATTATGTCGAATTTCAGGTCGAGAATAAAGAAGCTATTTAAAGAAATCTCCCATTGTGCAGTAGTTTGCACAATTTTTTTTTCTGGAACCGAACGTAATATGTTATTCATTTTTAAGGTATAAATACATCATGTCTTGGAAATTTGTGATTAACTTCAAGACGCGTTTATACATTCGCGCGAGTGATACAGCGAATGCCTAATCGGTTCAAACGACATTCGCTCGCCTAGTGTCCCGTAGAGACACTACGGGACACTAGGCGAGTGATTTCAGTCTGCAATAGTGATAGGTTATTATTTATTTTTTCGCGATGACATGCTATCATCCACCATTGTCTACGACGACGCCTTTTTTCACGAATAATTTATAGGTAATTTTTAACAGTTAGCATGTGCAGGGCCGTAATAACTTCCACGCAGGGTCGCGCTTAGCTTCTACGGGGCCCTGTGCGAAACTAACCGCGGGGCCTTTAAGTTTGTAGTGTTGAAATAAATCTTCCTATTTCGTTCCACCTCCAATTCGCCTTGGATTGTGCCTCTCGGGCACAGCGCGAGCTCTACAGAGTTAAGCTAATTTTAAATATTTTTTTATGTGATTACAAACCACCAAACGCGTTTCCAGAAGTGGTGAATAAGCCGCTTGGCACACTTGTTTGTGTCTCAGCTTTAGATGCATTGCAAGTTACATTACCAAATCTGTTAAAATAACGTGTTAATTTTTCTCAAAACATAATTTGGTCAATATTTAGCCTTCCATCCACTTTGTTCAAATATAATGCCGAAACGTGTCTCCGAATATTGGCTTTATCTAAATGAGAATGTCTTATTGGTGTGACGTGACATGATCCAGATGCGAGAAGGTATCCCATGCCTCCCCTTCACAGCCAGTAGTGGCGCTAGGAATTGCCCGACGGGGGGGCTAGTCTTCCCCGACAGGGGGGCTAATATCCCCGACGTAAAATACACATATAAAATTTTCCTAAATAATATGTCGAGGATAAATATTGCGTAACTAAATGATTATAACTAAATGCTTGTAATATTTAATGGGTTATTACTAAAGAATTGCAGAGTTTCAAATATTCTGGACTGCAATCAACAAGTATCATTTTTATGTTGGAATAATTACTATTTAACTCGTTTACAGTTTTCGCAAACCTAAAGTATAGTGGGGAAAAGATAAGTAAAAAAAATGTACAAATCATACCGCTCTGTCATTTAATTTAGTGGTTTTTTTTTTATTTAAAAACAATGATAAAACATTTATATTTATAAAAGGCAATGGAAATGAGCGATGAGTTATTTCTTATGAAATTCTTTTCATAACATTGAGCTGTAGGTCAATCATGGTTGAAGATGAAAAAGTTTTTTTAAAAATTTTACGCATTCGTTTATTTCTTCCACGACCTTTTCCAAACAATATATTTACGACTGAGATAGCAAATTTAAAAGTCCACAAAAAAATAGGAAGTGTGACATATTTTTTAAAGAAATATTTTAATTTTTCGAAGACATTTTGGATTTGTACTATTTTTGAAAAAATTATATTAAAAAGATTTTTTTACTACTGTGTATCTTAAAATCAATCCAATCTGTTATCCGTAACATTTCACTTTCACCACGATATCGTTTTTTTTTTTTTAAACTTTGAAGCGATTTCGTTCAATTTTAGAAGTAATCTAAATTATCTATAAATTTTAATGTCGTATGAAACAGTGAACATATAAAATTAAATGTTTGTTACATAAAAAAAAATTTCGTTTTTAATTTTTTAGTCAGCCTGAAAAATTAAAGCTGAATTGACAATGGAATCGCCTGTGTCTAATACATAAAAATCTCATATGTTGACTTTTGTTTAACCTAATAATAATTTAGGAAATATATATTTGTTAAAAATTCAAATTTCTTTAATCAATTCAATCTTATATTTTCATTTTACTTACACTAACATGTTTAAATTACCTAGTAGGACTAATTAAAAATTTAATGGATTTAACGACTGTCCATTCAATGGAAAACTATTTCTGACTACCTAATTGAACCATGATTGTCCTTTAAAATAGGATCTGATTTCTTCTGAACTGATTTTTTTAGAACAAATATTTCTCAATATATTAATTTTAACGATCCCACATGAAAAACTTATTCCATATTGATATTTTATTATTAAATTACAAATAAATTTAAATTTCACAAAATGTACAGTAATAAAATTTGTAATAAAAATAAAGGTATTTTTTAAACTTCATATAAAAAATGTATTGTTAGAAAAAAGTACCATACAAAATAAATTAGATAGGCAATATAAAAATTGCAATAGTTCTTCGAAATGCAGAAAACATAAAAATCAACAAACGATAGGA
Source organism: Troglohyphantes excavatus (assembly GCA_963932185.1). Lineage (NCBI taxonomy): Eukaryota > Metazoa > Arthropoda > Arachnida > Araneae > Linyphiidae > Troglohyphantes > Troglohyphantes excavatus. Next base: position 42,086,586 of record OZ010667.1, on the reverse strand, counting down.
CTCCGTTCTTAACAAAATAAATAAAATATTATTAAATTGTCATGTACAAATAATTTTTAAAAAAATCACAATAATTTTTAAGACATCTCACCTTATACGAATTGCATTAAAGTTTGACGGTACTGTAGTTCCCAAATCCACTATATGATAAAAGATCCTCGCAGATCGGACACTCACTAATCTCAATGCATTGCCTACTTTACTGCATTTTTACTCTTTTAAAAATTAAAAACAGCAAACTTTATCAAGTTTTTTTAAACCTTTCATAAAGAACGAAACTCAGACTGTTCTACTGCTTCGTACAATACAAGTGATCGGTTCGTTTACTGGACCTCCTTTTTCTTAGAAACCTTAAATACTAGTGTACCAACACCAGTCAGCAGTCCTCTCTGTGTCCTATCCTATGCAGATGCGTGACCCCCAAATTCAAAGAGAGCTTGTCAGTGAAAAGCCAGCTAAAAGAACAAAAAAACTATAAAATGGAAAAGGGTGTTCTTGAATGAAAATATTTTGCCTTTAGTTCTTTTCCTTTGAAGATGAAGATAACAAGTGACAGATGACATTTTTACCACCTTAATTGCCCTTTAGCGGCATTGCTCCCAATACCTCGGTGGCCGACTCGGTTCAGCTTTAGGAGGCATACTCAGTTTAGTATGCCCCCTAAGGCTGAATTGGATCCGAGTCGAGAGGAGCGTCTTGCCGTCCCTTTGTCAAGAAACACAAGGGGGTCGAGAAACATAGAAGAGGGACCAATGTTCTCACTCGATGAAACTGATTTTATCTTTTGGAGGCATCTGTCTGGTCTGGGAAATAAAGCGACTCTCAGACTGCCGTGGACGGCTAAATTGTTCTTCTATGGTCAAGTGACAATGGTTGCCTCGACAAAAAGTAAAATAAATTTTACGTTTGGAACTAGACTGCGCAAAATCCGATATATTTGTCCACATTCGTTAAAATGAAACTACATGAACATAAAACATGGTAAACTGAGACAGCAATTAAATGACTATTGTTTTTTTTTCTGTATTATTGAAGTAATCAATGTTGGATGAATTTTTTTTTTTTTTTTGCGTCATGCCAAATTTGTTTTGTAAAGACAATGTACAAAAAATAGTTCAAAACGGAGTTTTTTTCCTAATTTTTGATTTGCAGTTGTATAATAAAAAATCTGTTTTATTTTTTGTTTTTATAATAGGTACAATTTAAGGTAAGGCAGGTCCATTCTACACGAACAAGTAAAGTGAGCTTCTCGGTGATTCGAGAATTCATACGGTATGGGTTCTCGAATCACCGAGAAGCTCACGCGCGTTTTACTCGTTGACATAAAATGTAGAATTGTGTAAAATGGGCCTTAGGCTTTTTTTTTTATGACCAGTAAAATGGATGAATCAATACACGTTTATTGAAATAATTTTACAGACGGTATTACCGGAGATACGTATTTTGCTCAGTATCCATGATCAATTGTACAAACGAGAGACGGTATTTTATAAGAGTAAAAATCTTTTTCTTTACATGTAATGTTTTTAAAATCGTATCTGTGTAAAGGGTGCATGCACGGCGTGGGCGAAGTGAACTTTAACAAAAACATGAACATAACGAAAACTTACGTAACGAAATCATAAGCCTTGAACAGCGTTGGCGTAATTGCATTATCATCTAACTCATACTCGTTTGAGAGCATGCAGAGTTTTTATCGGAACCCAAAAAGTGCTTGAGTTGAGTTTGACGTTACATGCCTTAAACACCACCGCGGTCGTTTTGAGAGAGACACTTCCTACCTAATTTTTTATTACTAATTTTTTTGTTTGTTTGTTTGTTGAAATTACTGTATAAAAAGGTTAATTAAAGTTCCTAAACGTAAAAATATCGACAGGATCAAAATTACGATGAGATGTCAAGCCCGACAAACCAATCTTGAAATAAAACGCCACAACCCCCCAAAAGTTCTTAAATTTACTGACTATTACTTTTCAATTAACTGCGTTAAATACCCTTACGTTACATCCAGCCCTCCCAGCAAGCTCATACACGGAGAATATAGTATCTTGGTCGGGAAAAGGGCGAATTTGACAACCATCCGTTTACTAAATCGTTACACACATGCTGAGGATTGAACTCGCGCCCATCGGATGCTTGTCCGAGCCCCTTATTCGGACATAAAAGTCGGGATTTCAATGAACTGTAACATTGTTGGAATTCTGCCTGTCAAGATGACACAGATCCATTTTATTAAAAAAAAATTATTTAATATTTCACAAAAACTTGTTTTTAACAATTAAATTAACACTTCTTCCCCGACGAACTTCATAATTCTGCCCGACAGGGGGGCTTGGCTTGCCCGACGGGGGGGCTACAGCCCCCCCCCCCCCCCAGTGGCGCCACCTCTGTTCACAGCACGTCTGATATGAAAAATGATCCTTCTTATTTACCCGTAAATGGATGTGTAATGAATGCTTGGCAAACAGAGACCCACTGCCCTCCCGGCTTTTGATCAGGTCTCATTTCCTACTTTGAGTGGTCAAGGGCGCGCGTGCCACATCAGCGGCACGCTATGCGGGCCTTCTCAGCTCTGCCAAACGCTTTCTGTGTGTGTTCTAATTGCGGATTGATTTCTGATATCGGATTTTACGCCCGTGTTTTGCACATTTCTTTGTGCAAAAGGAAATGAATTGCGAAAATAAAATATTGGGAATATTACTTTAACAGCTACTTTTGATTTTGTTTTCGAAGTTGGTTTTCTTGGATTCGAAATCTTCGCCCTTTGCTTTCTGGTGGAAATTGTGGCGAACAATGAAAAAACATGTAATCTGCAATCTCAGACGTACATAGTAAAAAGTTTAGGCGATGACGAAATATTTTCAAATCGACTAAGCGATTAAACTCGCCAATTTGCTATTCAGAGTGGAGTTTCCAGTGTCACGCAATGGCTGGTTTGTGACCATAGCATTGAATTGGCACCAGGTGCTTTAACGATTTTCGCTTGATATTATACTGAAAACTATTATATGAACCCATAATCAGTGGCGGCGGTTGGGTGCTAAAAATGAGAGGGGAAAAAGTTTTTTTTTTTTTTTTTAAAGTCAATTAGTCTCAAATGACCTTGAAACATTTTTTCACAATAGGAAAAATATTGATTATGTTTCATTTCCTATAATAGAAAAATATAACAACACTTTTATAACAAAAGCCTATGTATATTAATCTCGAGGGAGGACAGCTGAACTTTCAATACTATAGTAAATCGGATAGCCGAATTTTTTTAGTTTTGGCAATGCAGTAAATCAATTGACTTATATTTTATTTTTAAAAAGTGCTATATTAAAAAAAAAAGTGAGGAGGCAACATCCGAAAAAAGTGCGAGGGCTATACCCCCCATTATGTTATTAAAAGTGTCAGCGTTAAAATGTACATAAGAAGAATGACAGGAATAGAAGTTTGAAACTCCGCTAAATAGTATCATTCATAAAAAATTCATGTATTGATATGTTTTCCATATCTATGACTTTTTTAGTTAAATATTTTTTTGGGGAAAAAATTATTTCATCAATTGATTCATTCCAGCAGTATTAGAAGGACACCTTTTCTGTTTCATTAATTATAAATTTTAATTGTGCAAATGTATAATCCAGATGAATATTTGCCTTTTTATAGAAACTTAATTTTAAAAAATGAGAATATAGAGGTGTAACACTTAACAAAAATATTCTTCCTTTGACAAATTTTAGAAAGTATAGTTTGATGTTTGTAATATAAAATGTAATGTCCACACAGTACTCGAAACAGTTATAGACTTATTATTCTAAAAGAATGAAATATGTTCAAAAATTATAAGAAAAATAAATGCACCCAAAAAATATTATTTTCTTTCTGCGTGTCACCCGTAATATTGCCATTTTCTTCAATAATGGCCGCTTCTGCACCGATTAGGAAGTTAGGAATGAACAAAACTCGTATTTCGAGTGTTGAATCAACTCAAAGCGTGTTCTTTGTTTTGTGAAGAAGGAATTTTTAGTATTTCTCGAGTAAGTGGGAGAGTCGGCCGACAAGCGATTGCAGTTGCAGTGACTCATCTTCCTGTCTGGAGTAAAAAGCTGGTGAAAAAAACAAGAATAAATAGTCGGTTTCGCTGACAGTAATTGCGAATTCACGTGGTCGCAATGTTGCCTTAGCGACTGTCAGGGTACTTATTGATCCTCTGTTGGTCATGCTGTCCAGGAGGTGCTTATTGTCGAATCGACGTTTTAAACTCGTCCATTACTTGGTCCTCTTTTCATGTGTGCCTTCTTAAATTAAACGTTCGATTGCACTCAAATTTAAATCAACTCAATTAACCCCGTCACTTTGAAAAAAATTAACCCTTGTTTACCTTTGTAGACGCAGCTTAGGGGGCCGTTCATTTATTACGTCACGCACCCATTACTATGACGTAGCATACTTTGTAGGGAAAAAAATGCTGAAATTTGTTCCACAAACTTTGATGTGTAAGTCACTTTTTATAGAAATCGCAATCTTTCTAATGGGATGTTTGGTTAAACACACATAGTAACAATTTTAACGGCTGTTCAATTTTAACTACAAAAATTTGTAGAAACGTGACAGGGGCTAAAGCTAACGTGACTGGACTGTGCGTGATCTAAGGGAAAGAGGGGTACAAATAGAGGGAAAATAGCGTGACGTAATAAATGAAAGCTCCCTTAGCCAAAACTATCTTGTGCTACATTACGTTAACAAAATGTATTTGAAGTTTATGCAGATCATGATAAAAAAATTGTGGAACTCAATAATTAAATATATATATATAATGTTTATTATATAGAACGCGTTGTGTACTAGCGTCTAAAACAATTGATCTATTTTATTTTAGTTATATGGTACGATTTATTTCAGTTTAAAAAATTTTTGTACCTAGCAGAAGGTTTATTTGATATATCTGTATGTGGCTTGGAAAGAGAAGACCTAATGCCTCATTGACTTAACATAGGACGTTGTTGGTCCTTGTTCTAGGCCACAGATATGTCTCCAAGCATAAAAATGGGACCCGAGTTTATGTGTACAGAATCTTTGTATCGTATTTTTCAGTCGGATTATTATTGGGTTTTTGGTGCTCTGCTTTATTCGGGTAAACATGAGTGATTGGGTCCGCATTACATTTTCGTTTAAACCTTTCATTGAAAAGAAAACATTTAGATTAGAAGAATATCAAAAATAGTTATTTTCATTTCAAGGAAAACATTGCAAGAAATAGACGGGATATTAAACAAATATATATATATATATATTCAGTTTTCAGTTCATGATTTGTTTTTTCTCAACTTTTTTCTGAAACAAGTCAATACTAAAGCAAATTAATAGTAATATTTTTATTTATTTTTTTTAAATCAGAAAAATGGTCTGTGAAGGACACTCGATTGCTCTAAAGAATTTTGTCTCAAAGAGAGCGATTTCGAGCACCACTTGAAACAGCCATTGCAAGTGGCTGGGTTATTGACTCGAGTTTTTCCTCGGAATCTGTTTGTTCACTTAGCTGGATTTATTTAAGAGAAAAGGGGAATGCTTAACGGTTGTTTCTTCTCATGCATTTCGAATCGGAAAGAACGAAAAGTCGGCACGTGACGTCGAAGCGTGCTCGCTGGAGCTTAGAGCCTCGTATTTGAGTTATTGTTTTTAAAGAAAGAAAAAAAATATGTTCTTGATCTCTCTTAGAGTACCAGACTCTGTTCGGCCCTGTTCTTCACCCTCCTTTATTTTGTGGAAAATAACAATCTGGAGAATCTTTAATTAACTGGATCACCAGTATTTTGAAAAACGACACAATCGATAACTTGTGCATCTGATGGATTTTTTCAAAATTAGACACCTTGTTATCTGAAAATACTATTACATTCTGGATTTTATAAGAGGTGAAAAACAGGATGTGTGTGTATATATATATATATATATATATAATCATTTATAAAAACAACCATGTTTTTAATTTTTTGGCGATTGGTAGCCATTTACAGACACATATATATTAATAATAATCAATTTTTATTTTGAAATAATAATTGCAGAGAGGAAGGTATGAAGTAAAAGAAAATTATACAATTAACACACACATTAAGAGCTACAAAAATGAATAAATATCCGGTGTTCCAAGAGGCTTAACTATCTGGAACTCAACTAAATTACAAGTATTTCTTAATCCACTAGAATTATGCAAAATTGGGCCATATTTAATTATTAAATCATTTTTATTAATTGTCCTGAGGAGGATGATGTCAGCCAAAATTACTCTCAATTATATCAATTTTTTAGTTAGTTATAAATTGGGGCTTTTTTGTACCATAAATTCCTTCACCTTTGAAATCATAAACAAGCCATCCATCTAATTTAAATAAATATAAATGATTTAATTTATTTTCAACAATAAATTTGTTGTGCAATTTCTGTTTTAGTATTAAAAAAATAAGTTCTATATTTTAATTATTGAATATTCCAGTCATTAAATCGTTTGATGTCCAGAGTTTCTTGACTTGCCACCATTTTATATAATTTTATTACAAATTCAACCTAAAAAAAAATATTTAAATTTTAAATTAAAGTACTGAAGAAAAAATATTGCCTTGTTAAAGACTTGTTTAAGACATTTCTTTTAGCATATTATCCATTACTCTTTCACCCAGGAGCAAGACCATGAAAAAGTGTGGGGGGGGGAGGAGGGGGGCTCAAAATATGTACTAATATAAAAATAAATGCTAATTAGTAGTTATGCTACTTAGTCATTAATTATCAAATGTTAATTAGTAGTCTTTAAATATCAATAATTTATTTTGTTATTATATAAAATTAGGGTTAAAATAATGTTCCCAAATTATTTTATTGTTTGTGTTTTATTCTATTAGTATAAGATATGGATTTTAGTAGAAAATTTTGACTTGAAGTCTTACGGGAAGGGGGAGGGCTATTAGCCCCTCCCTTTTCTACACCTGTGCTTTTGTTTAGAAATGTTAGAGCCATTACTGTGCAATGAGTAAATACATATTAAGGTGAGTTTTCTGCTAGTAATTATAAAAAAAAAATTAAATGTTCCTCCTAATCTAACTTTCAGCTGAAAGGGTTGTTTGTGAGTATAACTCAAGCTTACCAAATGCTAAAAGAAGCCTCTATAAATATTAAAATTAATTCAGTAGAGAAAAGTGAAATTTAAAATCAGGAAAAGGAATGAATTAACCTCGGTTAAACTTTTTTTTCTTCTTAACTTAAGAGTCCCTTTTTTTATTCATTTGCTTGTTTTAATTTTCACAGAGACAACTGGAATCTCATGGAGCCAATGATGTAAAACTATGCTGTTGTGGGAACCCTTGGATCCTCCATGGAACCCCGTGGCGGTAAAGCTGTGCCGCGTGCCCCGGCCACCAGTCCCGAGTCGGCGATGGCTTCGGAGCTCTTCGATCAATTTGTGGTGGCCGCAACGTTCAAATCCGTGTTGTTCACAAACCGCCAGCTTTGTGATCTTCTGCGCCTGAAGCCAACAAATGTAACAAATTTCTACCCCCGATTGAAGTCTAAACTCCATTCGTGGAGGGCGGCTTCACTGTGGGCCAAATTAGACAAGAGAGCAAGCCACAAATGCTATAATAGAGGAAAGGCATGTCCTAACACAAGGGTAATTATGTATTTTTTATATTTAACACTTGCATAGCATATAATATAACTTCATAAATCTAATTTGTAATTTCATTATGTAGTTTAGAGAAATAAATAAGAAGTTGTATTGAAATTCTTATACATATGCCCCCCAAATGAAAAGCTTCAAATATTTAAAAAAAAAAACATATATTAATAAACTTTCTTGCAATGATTACAACTTTGATATTTGTTTAAGCGCTAAGAGCAGCGTTTCTCAACCTGTGATACGCGTATCCCTGGGTGTACATGGTAGTCTGGTTGGTACACACACAAAAAAAATAATAATGTTGAAAACGCCTTAGATAAAAAATATAATAAGTAAAATCTAAAATAAGAGTCTATAACTCATCAATTTGAGTTGTTTGATTAATTTGCCAGCTAACCAAACTTTATCAAACCCTAACTTTTTTTGCATAAGGGAATGGTTATGAGAGAAAAGAGTGTTCATAAATAAAAAGTTTCATCAAGGGGTACGACACAAGGGAGAAAAGAGGTTAAGAACCTCTGCTTTAGATAGTTAAGCACGAAGCATATACCCATGCTAGTGGACTATATGCAATACAATTTGTTTAGTCTATAGGGAAAAGATGATTTTTTTTTAATTCTTGCCTATAATTTATTCTTAATATAAATATACTTTGAGGAAGCTTAATTTTCACTAAAATACATTATAAAAAAATAATTATATTACAATTTTAAAGTAATTTTTTTAACACTGTCTTGTCTGAATAATATTGAATGTTTGTGTCTCAAAACAAAATTTTAATATACCATTTGGTCCCATAATGTTCTTTCTTTTTATTTATTATAGATATGTAATTCCTTTGTAATATATACTATTTTTAAAAATTTACTTTTGTGTGTTTATGTCCGTGTTGTAGGTTTTAATCATTGGTGCAGGTCCTTGTGGCCTTCGAACAGCCATAGAAGCTCAGCTTTTAGGAGCTAAAGTTGTTGTGGTTGAGAAGAGAGACCGATTTTCAAGGAATAACGTCCTGCATTTATGGCCCTTTGTTATACATGACTTGCGAAATTTGGGAGCAAAGAAGTTCTTCGGGAAGTTCTGTGCTGGATCCATTGATCACATTAGTAAGTTGATTTATTTTAAAAGGTTTAGAATTCATTTTAAACTTATCTGCTATTGAAACATTTCAAATGTTTTAATTGACAGAAAAGTTGCCTATATCCATAAACATTTTCATGTCACTTTCTAGTTAATTTTAAACATTTTGTGTATGTAACATATAAAAGTTAATATTTTATTATGATACTAAAACCATGTTAGGTCCAAATAAATTAAAAAATTGCTCCCTATCAGTAATATGCCTTAATTCTATTATTAAATTAGCATCATAGGGAGGATTTAAAGTTTGAGAAGCGTAATTATAACACACAAAGAAAAAATTATATTACTCTTGTTTACTGGATGATGGTCTAGTATTTGTTTATTTAAAAATATTCTTGTATATAGATGGGACAAAGTAATATGTAGTAACATATTAAGACAATGTAGACAAGTAATATAACAAAGACATATGTAGTAACTATTTTAAAAAAAAAGAAATGTTTATCTTTTTCCTGATTTAGCCAGTTTTATCAATTTAATGATTAAGCAAAATGACTTTTATCTTTGTGATCTTTTTTATATTGTAAAATGGTTCATCTTTCAACTATAGTATTTATTTTATATGAATTGCTATAAACAAATATTTGTATATACTTGTTCTTTAAGTTGAATTCACCTTTTCCCCCCAGGCATTCGGCAATTGCAAATTGTCCTCCTGAAAGTAGCTCTACTTTTGGGAGTTGAAGTTCACGAAAATGTAGGATTCGAGGGGTTAATTGAGCCACCAGAAGATCAACAAGAACGTAAGTGATACTTTAAATTTAATACTTTCCATTTCAAAATTAGTTTTGAATGAATTCTTTTTCACATTAAAAACAAGCTTTAATTAACATTAAGTTATTAGATATTTAAAATTATTTTATGGAATATTTTTGTAACTCTGACCTGGAATAAGATATTAAAGTTTTAAATATTTCCCATAAAATATTTGTACAATTATTAGATTGTGTTCTGTGTGACCTTTTTTATTTTATTTGAACTCTTACTATTAACTTTTTTTTACCTATAGGCATTGGCTGGCGCGCTCAAGTTTCACCACCTGACCATCCTGTTTCACAATATGAGTTTGATGTGCTCATTGGTGCAGATGGAAAGAGAAATACACTTCTTGGTATGGCCGTGTGTTTTTTTCTCTTGATATTTTGCTTGAGAAAATAATATTGTCCTGGGAATTTAAAACTTTTTAGACCAAAAATTTGGTTTGGGTAGCCAATAGCCCATTTTTCAGCTATAGTTTGATGTTGATTCAACCAACCGGATATATTGTTTCAGTCTTTAATTTTGATTTGTGGTCTCATAAATATTTTTTAATTAAATTTTGTTTCTTCTTGTTTACAAGTAGGGTTTACTTGTAATATTTTGTAGAATAAAAAATAATAAATTAAATTATCATCTTTATATATTTGTACTCTAAAATAATAAAATTGATTTAAGGTTTCTGCAATTTTGGTCTTAAATTTCCTCATACCCAAAATGCTTAAATTTCAAAAAAGGAGAGGGAAGCCTTTTTGCAGTTGCAATTGCTCAGTGATAAAGCATACCCCAGATAATTAATAATCTTCCATCCAAACAACACTGTTCTGTTATATTATATAATATAATATAACAAGGTAATATTTTATACTATACATAAAATAATATCTATTTTGCTATTGTCAGTGGAATCAGAACTAGTTTAGAAAAACAAATTATATGAGCTATTTTGAGTATGTTTCTAGCCACACTACCACAGCATCCTGTGTTTAATGTTGAATAATAAAAAATATACAAAGATTTCAATTTTTTTTATATTGTATAAAGTTTAATTTTCATTGTGCAGGTTTTAACAGAAAAGAGTTCCGTGGAAAATTAGCTATTGCTGTAACGGCCAATTTTATCAATAAACACACATTAGAAGAAGCCAGAGTTCCTGAAATCAGTGGAGTGGCATTTATATTTAACCAGAAATTTTTTCAGGTTTGTGAATTGTCAATCACTTTCAGTTTTTGATTGTCATCTTATGTTCACATAATTTTCATTATTTACCAATTGCTTTTTACATTGCTGTGATCTCAAATTATTTCAGGATATGAAAGAACAAACAGCCATAGACTTAGAAAACATAGTTTATTACAAAGATGATACACATTATTTCGTAATGACAGCCAAAAAACAGAGCTTATTGGAAAGAGGAGTCATAATTCAGGTATGAAAAGTTATTTGGTTGAAACTTTTTTTTATAAAAATGTAATTTGAAATTTTTTAGAAGATTCTTCCATATAAAGATCGATCTCAGCTTGTTGTTATTATACATGGTATGCACAGTCCTTAAGAACTACTGAATTTTAGTAGGTCCTTAATTAAGGGCCCTTAAAGTCCTTAATTTTCGACTTGGGTCCTTAATTTTTGTCAAACATGTTTTTTTTTTTACTAATTCACATGGGTGGTATTTTTCAGTGTCTAACCCGAAATTCTGAGTTTTTTTTAATTTTCGAACTCAGAATTCTGGTGCATTAAAATTATTGAAATATAGAATTCCGGATTTTACGTTGATCGTGTCCACACTTTTGACCGTTTTACACATGAACGGACGTATTTAGTATCAGAAAAAAAGTGAACTTTTGATTTCTTTTGTTCGATTTTTTAGTCAGTGGTATTTCATTATAATACACTACACTTCATCATTGGAAAATCTCAGTTTGTTTGTTGTTTTGTGAAGAATCGATACTCATTCTAGAAAAACGAGGAAATTCAGAAAAATGTAGCATCTTTAAGGGATGGGAATTCTGCAATAGTTTTCCGGAAGTGGTATCCTGTGCCAATTTGCTACAAAACCTCACTGACATGTGATTAAATGCCAATTTTGCACCAAACAATGTGCGTTTCTCCGCCAAAAAATTAAAAAGGTCCTTAAAAATTATCGAGAGGTCCTTAAAAAGTCCTTAAGAACTACTTAATTTTTACTTTTGAAAATCTGTATGAACCATGTTATATATGTATACTATTTATATTTTTTTATAGTCTTAATAATAGTGCTGCATATAATTTAAGGAATAAAAGTGATAAATGTTGTAAAAATATCAAAAGTGAAAATGTTGGGTAATCGAAAAAAAAACTGTTTATTCACAAGGGTGTTCACACTAGCGACCTCTTTACCCTCTCTTTTGAACTATTTTCAGGTTTAACACATTATGGCATTGCTCATATGAGACTTTATAAAGTGAAAGTTTTTTTTTTAATTTGTACTTGCATCATTTACTAATTTTGTCTTCATTTTCTATTGTACAAAATGCTATTTAGTAACCTTATTTCTTTATATATCTTGTCTAAAAATGATTTATGTTAAATGTGTTTATATTGAATTTGGCAAATGCTTTTTGAAAAAAAAAACATATTTAGAGCTTACTTATCTGTTGATTGTTATTCCATCAATATTACAAGATTATAAATAACTATTCTGTATTATTTTAAAGTTAATTATGTAGTAATTGAAGTAAAGATTTATTCAAAGATTAAATCATATTTTATTTTATACACTTCTCTTTAACTCATTCTAAATAATGTGAATGCTTTTGGACAGCATTTTTGTATGATGATGTTAAAAAAAAATTAGCCAAAACTAGAACCTTTTTGTGCTAAATTTTTATGGCATTAAAGCAATGAAACACCATCTACTATGACCAATAAAATTGGATATTTTAAACAGACCATCTGCATTACTTAATTGAACGACAGGATTATTTTTCGTTAGAGGACTCTTTTTTTTTAGTTATCCTTGCATATTTTATTGCATGTTTCAACTAAATATTATGTTTTCCTTGTAATATATGATTTTTCTTTTGAAATTTTTTTTTCAAATTAAGTATTTTACTTATCACTAAACTTATATTAAATTTGAGGTTTAATATAATTATTTTTGTTAGGATTTCAATGATACTGCACGATTACTGTCTGCCGAGAATGTCGACCGAGAAGCACTCATGGAATATGCCAGGGATGCTGCTGACTTTGCCACCAGCTACCAACTTCCCCATCAGGACTTTGCCGTGAATCACTATGGGCAGGCTGACGTGGCTATGTTTGATTTTACATCTATGTATGCTGCGGAAAATGCATGTCGGGTCATAGAAAGAAAAGGGCATAAACTCCTGCAGGGGCTAGTGGGGGACAGCCTTCTTGAGGTAATGCAGTTCAATGAAACTTAAGTTTTGTTACTTATTATCTTAAATGACTGTTTATTATGTGCCTAAGAAATAAAGTCTAACTTGCTTGACATGGGAAAAGAACTGTGACATAACAAAATTTTGAAGAAAAAATGCTTGTTTTTTTTTTTTGCAAAATTGGTATGAATTACTTTTCACAGAGCTCCTTCAAATGGGCATTCTTGAAAAGCTGTATAAAATACAAAAACAAACATATTAGAAAAGTAATCAGTCAAAATTCAAATCTTAAATTACAGAAAGTGCGCAAAGAATTATCACATTTTATTTATGTTATAAGTATTAGGTAAACAATATAAAAAATTTTAAAATAAGAACATGTGTCTAAAAAATATAATTTTTGTTTTTAAATCAAATCACAGTGTAAATTTTTTACTCTTCGTCCCAAAAAACATATTTAATATTTAAATCAAACCACAACACTTCAAAAGAATATTATTATACTAAATTAAACATCATATTCGAATATTTCATATTAGCATCATATTAGAATATTTCATATTAGCATCATATTAGAATATTTGAATTTCTAATTGTTCTTAATCACCATTCAATTTTAAAAATGTGCCTATAATTTTTCCAAAAATTTAGTGTATACTATTAGCAATCTGGTTCTTTACATTCATGTCAAAGTGTTGCAAATTTGTTATAAACAAAAGCTTCTTCCTTTTTAACTTGAAATATTTTCTCCCTTGTCATATTAAACTTTTTTAAATGCTCCTTTGCATTTCAAGTATCATGATTTTTTTTTTTCTTAAAAATATTACAAGTCTTAAGATATTTTAGCAATCACTTTACATAGTTTATACATTACAATGATTCTAATTCTGTTTTACAGCCCTTTTGGCCAACTGGGTCTGGTTGTGCCAGAGGTTTCCTCAGCTCCTTTGACGCTGCCTGGATGATTCGAAGTTGGGCTTCTGGCAAGCTTTCCACCCTGCAAGTGCTCTCTGAAAGGGAGTCCATCTACCGATTGTTGGCCCAAACTACTCCAGAGAATTTAAGCAAAGATCTTAATCAATACACTCTCAGTCCATCTTCGAGGTTTCCCAATTTGAATCTTCACGCAGTGCTCCCTTCGCAAGTTCGGTCACTGTTCGACACGGATGGCAGGGTGGAAGAAAATGTGGATGTTGCAGTCGAAATGCCAAAGAAGAAGAGGAGAAGAGGTATTTTAATTGCTTAAACATTAAGTTATTTATATAGGATTTGAATATAGTCTTGTTATTTTAAATGTTAATTCCTCTTTTTTGCTAATTGAATTTTAAAGATAAAACACTAAAATGAGACTATTAAGGGAGTTATGCTAAGAAATAAATTTTATTATTATTTACTATTCCTAAAAAATATTTAATGTTTGCTATCTGTGAATGACATTTTATATGTTTCTATATATTTTGTATGATGTATTTGAGGATTTGTTTACACAAGTTGTGGAATTGCTATGTTTTAGCAAAGGGGTGACAAACTCTAAAATCCCAGTTTAAGGGCTGGTCCTTAATTGCATTAAACTATTATTGTTTTTCTAAACTGTGATTGTTGTTAAACTGTCATTTTAGAATCAATGATACACCCAGATACTCTACTGAATTGGTGTCAAAAACAAGTTGCATTGAGTGACAAGGTTAAAATTCAAGACTTCACCTCTTCATGGAAAAACGGCTTGGCTCTCTGTGCAATACTCCACCATTACAGACCTGACCTCATGGATATTTCTGCACTCGACCCAGAAAACATCTCTAAAAACAACCAACTGGTAAGAAATATTTTTAAAAAACAAACTATTTTTGCTAAATAAGACTATCAACAGTTGCTTATACTCTATTTCTTTATCCCTAAGGCATTCGATATATGCGAAAGAGAACTTGGTATACCACCCGTTATGACCGGACAAGAAATGGCAGAATGTGCCGTACCAGATAAATTAACCATGGTATCTTACATTTCTCAAGTATATGAAAGCTTTCGTGGAGAAATCCCTGTTGGTGAGTTAATTATTTATGCTATAACACTAAATATTTTAATAAATTATTTTCAAATTTGGAATATTAACCTTCTAATGCATGTGTTCAGCTTAAGGTGGAGTACATTCATATACACATGGAAGAAAATTCATGCATTAGAGGGTTAATTTTCTTATGTACCTGAATAAAACTAAAGAGGTTTGTAGGAAGTATTCTTATTGGAAAGATAATTATATTATTTCTTTAATTTATGAATCATGTATACTGTTTTAGTGTCCCATCCAAAGACCATTGAAGAAAGAACTGCCAGCCCAAGCAAACAATTTATTAGTACTCCTTTATCTGTTCTAAATAAATTCAGCAGTAGACTTCAGAGTAAGAAAAGGGTAGGTCTAAATTATTTTATTTCAGGATTTGTTTAAATAAAAACTTTTAAAAAGGTTTAATATATAACTATCTATTTCTAGTTATTGCAGTATTAAAGTCACTTATAAATATCCAAAACAACTTAATAAAACTTTTTCTCAAATAAATTTCTACAAATTCCTTACTTTTATAAAAATAATTATTTGTATTTTATAAATGGGCGGCTTGGCCGTCAAGTGATACAAGTCACAAAAATCTGAAAGGGAACTCGCAACTTGTCTAGGTAGTTAGATTACTTGACCAAGTAGTGTGGGTTGTAGTTCAATAGGTTGTCCAATAATGAGTTTTTTTAAGCCAAGACGAGTTTTAAACACTTGTCTCGGAACTCTGAATTTAGACTTGTACCACTTTGGCAGTCTAGCTTCCCAAAGTTATATATGCATTAAGTTTCATGTGTAGAATTATGATTTGATTTAATATTAAAGTGGCATGTATTAACATTTGTTAAGTTTTATTTTAATTATACATTTTATTATTTTGTATTGTTTGACAAAAGACCCTTAATTGTGCATTAACAAGTTTTATAATGAATCAATATTTTACATACTACAGACAGTTTTTAATATTTATCGAGAATTTATTCCTCTAACTCACTAATTTAGAGTAACATTAAGAAATAATATTTCAATCAAGTCTGTGTAGTATCTTCATTTAAACATATATTAATAAAGCTAAAATATCTATTTTATTTAGTTAAAAATATTTTCCACAAATGTACCATTTAAAAGACAAGTTTCTATTAAAGTAGAATGTGAACAAAATACTTTTAAAAAATACTAGCTAATGGTTAATATTAATTTCTATAACGTTAATATGTTATCAATAGTTAAATTTGCCCAAACTAATTTTCTACATAAACTATTTATTGTTATTTTATGAAGTAGTGGTATGATGTGTCTATCCATGCATAATCATAAATTACATAATAATTTTGGTATTCATTTATTATAAACTATTTTCAGTATTCTATTGAAAAAGAACTAGCTAAAGAAAAGGAAAGAGGTGAAAACATTAAAAAGCGAAGCTCGCTACTAACACATAAAAGAAGGTCAAGAGAAAAGGCCTTTGTTCAGGTACTGTATATAATTTTAATATGTTTATTTATATAATTTTAATACGTTATCAAAGAAAAGCATAAAAGTATAATATTTCATTAAGTAATTCCTCATTGTTTTTCTAGGAAAAGGACATAATATTAACTGATTATAAAAGTATCCCAGCAAACAAGCCGAGGGAATCAATAAATACTAGAGTTAAAAACTTAGAAGAAAAGATGAAGAAAGACGCTGGTCTGCGATGCCACCAATCCGAAGAATCTGAGAATTCTCGAGCTGCTCATATGAGGTCTGAGCCGTCGGAACTAAATATAAAAATGCTGCAGCAGCAACTTCAAAATAACGGAAATGATGCCAATGTGAAAAAGATGAAAATACCTAAAGTCGGAAAATTACGGAAGGACGAATGGAATGTGAAAATCATTGAGGAGAAGACTAAACAACTGAACACTCGTCAACAAAAGGTTGTGAATCCGGAGAAACCTAAAATATTTCAAGAAATATTTGCCAATAAAGTAAGTTAAAATGTTTTGTTATTTTTAAACTTTCATGGTTTTGATCCATAATTAGCAAATATTAATTTATTTATTTGCTAACTCTTATCACTTTTGAGTATTTAGTTTTTTAATTATTTTCTTCTGTGAAACAGTGCTTATAGTATTTTTTTAAATTCAAATTTAAGTAAATAAAATTTTATTTCACTAAAATGTGAAACTGAATTTTTTAACTTATATTTTATCTAAAAACTTTTGTTAATCCATCGATGGTCAAAAACTTAATATAATGTCCTGTTAACTTTAATTTTATTATAAAGATGCATCATTTTATAATATTTGAAATATTATTGGATTGGGGTAACTCTTTCAGAATTATTAAAAAATTATTTAACTTTTATGCACTTAAAATAACTTTCTAATTTTAAAAATCACTTATGTCTGTTAAAATAATTCATCATAATTGCAAATTTAAAAAAAAATGATAGTTTATTATTGATAAATGTTAACACAAACATTCATAAATACATACAAGACACTTTTATATTAAAGTCTAGTCATAAAAATAAATTTATAGCAAATAATACAATTGTGGTGTAATAATAAAATTGAAGTTATAAATGCCTTTAATTACCTGATGGATATAAACATGTATATTCGCTCGGGTATCTCCAGTTTTTCCAGTAATACACATTACATAAAAGTTGATAAAAAAATCTCTTTTTCTTAAATAATTTTCAAATTTAAAGCATTAGGAAGACTTTTGAAAACCTTCTCTACTAATATAATTTTAAAATATATTTTTTGTAAAAAAAAATGTGTTGGAAATATAAATTAAACACTCATGCAGTGAAAACAAACCTACAGATTAAAAATGTTGCTTATCTGTCAGATGGTTAAAAAAAATATTTCAAAATGATTTTTAAAAACTAAAATTAGTTTACAAATTCAGCTTAATTACTAAAAGTTTTAAAATGTTCTCTTAAAATTCTTGGCTTTGTATTGTTTTACTGTGTTAGTTTAGATAACAAAAACAGTAATATATAAAATATTTTACATAATTTAAGTGTTCTATATTTTAATGAAGAAGTGTTTAAATATATTTTTCTGGTTTGTGTACACTAACTTAGTTTCCTTTAAAGCTACATCAAATGGATGAAAAACTAAAAGCAGGTGGCACTTTAACAGCCGAAGAAGAAGCTAGGTACAAGAGGTTTGATGCCTCTCTCAACAAACTTAAAGATAGGCTGACCAAAGGCAATTTGGAAACTGGAGACAGAGGTCACAACCAGACCGCTGCTATGACTGAGCATATGACGAAAATTTGGGATAAAAAAGCTAGTCGAAAGAAAGATCTGGTACCCCCAGCACCTGTAACTAAAGGGGTAAACCATTTTAGTATTTTCATTAACATTACTCTTTTGGAAAAATCTATATAATGGATTTCTTCATGGTAAAGATATAAATTTGAGTTCAATGATTTTATAAATTTTTTATGCTAAGTTTATACAATCAAATTTAGTTGACAGATGTTTGGAGAAGAGTTTGTGTGTGTATATAGATGTATGTACATTGCAAACTTTAATTAATGCTGCTATATTAAACAATTGATTACATTGCTAACTTGATGCCTTGGACGCATGTATTTGGCTTAGTATCTGAAATTCTCCACTGTGAAGCAACCTATCATGATTATTAAATTGGGACATAGCCTAGAGAATATAGAGGTATAGTAATTTTTCCACTATTGTTTGGCAAATAATTTAGTAGAATTGTATATTATAAAGTAATTTATTTAGAAAGAAAGTTAAAATAATCCCAACAGACTTATACATTTTTATGTTTATAATTAACTTTTTTTTTAAAACATGTATTTCTCTGCTTAAAAAGAACTCCCTCCCCCAATATGTATATATAATGTAATTTTATATATTTATTAGTTTTTATATCCGATTCTTAACAAATACACATTGTACATAGTAACCAATTTTTATATGTTCCTCCAGCATTATTTCTTTGGTTTTCTTTGTAGTTGTACCTGTCATGTATTACTTTAACTACAAATTTAATGAAAACATCTCTTATTTTTGCAGGTTGTGGAAACCGACTCTCAGAGGAGTGCTGCGGGCAGCACCATTTGTTACTTTTGCAAAGAACGTGTTTACCTGATGGAGCGCCTGAGTGCGGAGGGACTCTTTTTCCATCGCTCCTGCTTCAAATGTGAATACTGCAGCACTGCTTTAAGGCTTGGCGACTACGCTTTCGACAGAGATGCTGGAGGTTCGAAGCGCTATCTTTAACTATTTATTTTATAAATATGCAGGCATAACATTCATGTCAGTGCACATAGTAAACGAATAAGTAAAACACATTAAGCAATGACATCATTCGTTGTTCCTTCTCTTTGTTATATCGCAGACATTTTGAATGCTTTAATATTAACATTTGAAGACATTTAATTGACCTGTAATATTTTATCAACATGCCATGCTTTTTTTAGAAACAAATAAATTCCAGTTCTTTTATTACATAGAAATCAGTTAGGTTACTAACATAAAAATGCTCCCTATTAGTTAAATAATTAAAATTTTATATATTTGTATAACTTGTTAATATGTCAGTATACTAAGTCACAACCACATCCAGCAGACAAATTAATATTTGTAATTTAGTTATTTTTTAATGCACAACTTAACATGAGCTTTAAACCTGTACATCTTAAGCAGTCATGATTATATTTTGCCTAATTTTAGGAAAGTTTTACTGCACCCCGCATTTCCGCATGCAAAAGACAGACCTGAGGCAACAGGAAATGATGAAAAGGAAGCAGGCATTCCTATCCTGCTCTTTAGAAAAACAGGAAAAAGAAAGATTGTACCAAATCCTATTAGATAATACCGAAAAGGCTCTTTCACCTAGCCGAGCATCCACTGGTGCAGTGAGCCCAACGGTCATCGATTCACTAGCACCGGAGAAAGAGCCAATCAGTGATATTCGGGTGTCGCCATCCAATTTATTGGCTGAACCGGCAAATATGATTGGACGGGATCAGACACCTGAAAGAGTTGAGTATGAAAACAGCATAATTGAGATGTCTGAGGATGAACTGTTAACTAGTGAACTGGAAGAGGAAGAATTGACTCAGAAGAATTTAGGACCAACTCAAGATTTGGCAACGAGTGAAGATGACTATTCGGATCTAAGGTAGTTATAAACTCTGTTTTGCAATTCAGATAGATATTTTTATTATTTAAAAGTTATTTAGTTTTTAATTTATATATATAAAATTATTCTAAAGTCTAAAGATGTTAAAATATTAATATATGATTTAAAAGAATCTACAAATGTGCCTTATTTGGTACACGCATTGTATGAAATTTTAATTCTTTAGATAAGCTAGTTAAAACAATTCTGAAATAATTAATTTAATTTAACTTTTGGAATCAATGTAATTAGCTAAAATATTTAAAGTTGTGTAATCGGTATATTTTGTTTCATTGTTAGTCCAATCCGAACAAAAGTTAGTTTATAGCTTGTGTAATACTTATGTTTGCTGTACCTTAACAATGAAAGCCATACATATCTTTAGGTCTTTCAACTTTGAGGTCTCGTAAGTATTTTATTCATGCGACATTTTAGCCCTTAATTACTTCATTATTTGTACATTTTAAAACGTAAAATTATGCATCTCTCATAAGGTAAAATATTTTCTTTTTTATAGCACTCTGTCACAAATATCTTTATTAAAATTTCTAAAAGTTGTTAGTAAAAATGTCATTGCTAATTTGAAAAGGATAGTTTTAGACATTAAAAGTATTGTTTTGTAGGAATGTTCCCTTCTAATTAATGTTACATTTCTAAAGCCCTTTATAAAACAAAACTTATTTTAACTAGAAATTACAATGACTTTCAATTTTAGTACTGATTCTGAGTCGGACGAAGAAGCGTTTGCCGAGGAATTGGAACGATCCCTGACTGCAGATGAGACGAGGAAATTGGCTGAGACATGGAACAGAAAGTACTCAACAGAGCGCTCTCTCATCTACAGTGAATCTTCCTCCTCAGCAGACGATGAAGGATCAGACACTGAAATTGGTAGTGATGATACAAGCCATGACATAGATAGTGATGCAGAATACAGCATCGAAAATAGTGAAGAAGGTAAAGATATTTATATTTTTTTTAATTGCACGTTAAATATTTTTGGTCTTGTTAAATATAAATGTATATTTGTTTATCATAACTACAACTTGATATAATAGTCATGTCTTGGAAACTAATGCAATGTTAATAAGATTTGGTAAAATCATAGTTTCAACTTAAAAATAGCTTTAATTATTATTTATTTTTCATTAAAAGGTGTGTTATAACCAGGGCTCGATTTGAGCCGGAACTACGTTCCGGTACCTCCCTTTAAAGAAACAAATTACGATATCAGACTTGGGTTTGATGGCTGATGCATTGCACTCCCACAACCCATGGAAGGTTACAGTTCCGATACCTCTATTTCTAGAAATCGAGCACTGGTTATAACTATAAGGACGTTTCCAAATGCATTAAACACTTAAGTTTTTGAATATATACATATGCATCCTGATTTACAAAATGTTTAGCACTAAGGTAAATCAAGCATTTTTTGGTTTACTTAGTACTAAATGTTCTATGAAATTAAGGATTAAAATGAAGTACATATACATTGAATAATATTATTTAGTCTTTAATAACAATATTTTCATTCTTATTTAAATCATTGCATTATACAACTGAAATTCTGCGCCCTATTATCGTTAACTGGGCTTAAAAAAATTTATCATCACTATAGTGTTTGACTCAACTAATAGGTATATAAAATACCGTATATACTCGCGTATAAGCCGAGAAATTTAAGTCAAAATTTTCATCAAAAAGTAGGGGGATCGGCTTATACGCGGGTCATTAAAATTTCTAATATAATATGCCTAAAATGGAAAAAGGAGAGAAGTTGAAATGAGCGGATTCTTCTGAAATCGCGCTGACACATTTCCTAGATCGAGAATGTGCGTCACGTGCTGACTGAACACCGTTCTGAGCATCGCGGCGTAATCGTAACGCAAAATTTAACTACTCACATAAATAATCAGTTTAACTTAATAAAAAGTATATATTTTGATAAATATTTAATAGGTTTGTAAAATTTATTAAGCTAGTAAACGCTACTTTAATAGAATTTCGGATGGAAGACTAAGAAGTTGACATCGTGGGTAGCGAATGACACCACTTTAAAGTTAATGTCTTTCGTGCTCGATTGCAATAATTAAACAAAATTTATTTCCCCAATGCAGATTTTATTCCTTGATAATATTATGTACAGATATTAATAGTTGTTTCATTAGTATTTTGGATGAAATTGGCTTTAACGGTAAAATCGGGGTTGCCAATCGGCGAATTCAAGTTCTACTTTCAAGTCATTTATCTCGTAATTAAAAACTAAATATTTTAATAAGAAGTACATATCCATCCATAAAGTAGTAATATTTCCTTCCGAGATGGATAAAAAAAATACTCATCCGTATTTAATAGCGACAGTAGTCAACAATGTTGACAGAAAATAGTTGATGTTTTCTAAGTTTTTAAATCTTTACAAAACGATGTTAAGGATTAGAAATTGCCCATTTTGGTATTTAAGTTTGTGGTTTAAAATATTTTATTTGATAATAAGGGAGATTTAATTTAAGAAGTCCGATGGAGGTTTGAAAGACACCAGAACATTGCGAGTGGTACATACTTTAAAGCCCGATGAATCGTCACGAACTTCAAGGAAGGCCGTTTCTCCAGCCACTTTCTTTAAACTTTTAACTTCTAGGCTTAAATATTTATTTTTCTAATTAAAATTTCACTCTTTTGTCGAGGATTTGCCGATTTTGGACAAAAAATCGGCCTAAAATTAGGGGGTCGGCTTATACGCGAGTATATACGGTAAATATCCTTAATCGCTTAACTACCATTCTTTGTTAAGTACTTCTAAGTCCCTAATGATTAGTTTGGGATTAAAAGTCTCCACTCAACTTTTACTTTATCATTTAATGAATGTATGTATATATAGATACATACATGTATATATATATATATATATAATGCATTTTAAAATAGTCCCATTTAGTGTTGCGTCCTTTTAATACAGACAGTACTAAATTCAATTGTAAAATATATGAAGGACTTAATTTTCTTGATGTTTTTGTTAGATGGGGCAGCTGCTGACAAAGAAGCTGAAAATCCAGGTATCTCAAAAACACCAGAAGAGAAGGAGTTCATCATGGAAGTTCCTGTAATTGATTTAAAGGCAATCAATAAAGTTTCTGAAGGTGCTCTAATTTTATCATTTTCAAATGTCTGGTGTATAATGATTAAATGTATTTTGTTTTTCTATCCTTAGCTATTTTTAGAAACTTTAAACGTAAAAAAAAAAGATAAATTTTAAAAGATCCATAATAATTTTCTTTTAATTATGTTTGTGACATTTATTTTCCTGTTATCTTGATATATTTCAGCAGTCCATTTTAATGAAATATTTTTTATGTTTGTTATTGTTTTTTTACTGTACATTTAACTAAAAATAAGCTTTCAGGCAATATGTGATTGTGGTTAATTATAATTGTCTTGTTTTATAGATGACACCACTTCAGACTCTCTTTCCGAAGACACCACAGACAGCGAAGAGGATTCTGATGACGAGACTGGAACTGAAGTTGAATCCGAATCTGAGTCTGACTCTGCTCCCTTACCGCCTCCACAAATCCCTACAATAGTGATCTACGAATCCCCGCCACAAAACACAGACATGGATCAGGAGTGGAATAATGGTGCCTCGTCCAAAACAAACGACAACGCTCAAGTTGCCGTTTTGGATACAACAATAGTTTTATCGTCCGATACTTCTGCCTTAAACTCTAGTGCAGAGATGAGCGAAGTGCTGATTGAGGATTTAGCTCCTAATTTGGAAGCAGTTGCCGAAGCGGAACTTCCGTTAGAATGCAGAAGTGCTGAGGGTAAGTTCATCCAGCCTGGGGATTTGGAAGTGGGTCTTGATTCTCCTTCCTCTAAGAAGGAAGTTAGTTTTTCTTTTGTTGAAACCTTGGAAACTAAACTGTCTTCACCAGACCACCAATCGGAAATTCCCCAGAAGTTTGGCGATCCCCCTTCCTCCAGAGATAGCATAGAACCAGAAATTGCCTTGGCTGATCATCAATCGGAAGATCTCCATAAGGTTGCTTATCCACCAGCCACGGTTGAAAACGTGGAAGCGAAAATTTCCTCGCCTAATCTTGAATTGGGGAGTCCTCTGAAGTTTACGGCTCCACTGGCCACTGGGGAGAGCTCGTCAGATTTGAGCATTTCTTCAGATATTGATTCCCTTGCAAAGGAAATTGTTTCAGATGTATTAAAAGCTGCACAAGACACGATTATTGAACATCAGCCTTCTAAGAGCATTTCTAATGAAGACGTTCAAAAGGAATCTGTAACAGTTGCTGAAGAGTTAAATGAAAAAATTGTTACACAAGCATCCAAGACAATTGAAATACCCTGTTCAAGATTAGACACTGATATTATTAAAGCTCCTGTGATCACCGTTGCTACACCTAAAATTACTTCCTTTAAGTACTTTTCAACATCGCCCACTAAAGGCTCCGAAGATATATCTTATTTCTCTTCTCCTAAAAACTCAGCTGCAAAAGTTGCAATTATTGAGGATGATAAAATAAACAGAAACTCTCCGATTAAAAATTCGACTGAAGAAATTAACTTACAAACCAATGAAGCTAACAGTTCCGCAGGGGACATTGAGGTGCTAAATACTAGTAATAGTTCTGTTACAAATAAGTTAGATAATTTTAATAAAATAACGGGTGCAAATGAAACCATTTTACTTGACGATAGCAGTGACCTTTCGATGCTTGATACTTATTTAAATGATTCTTTTGAAAATGCAATAGACACCCCATCTTTTATCACTATTCGAAAAAAGCACCATTCTACTAATAATGATTCATTTGAATGGGATAGCGATAAGAGCCCTTCTTTACCTGTTAATTATTTTGAAGAGGAAGATAGTGTTATTCCTACTGACAGTTTTGTAGCAAACAATTCTTCTTGGTCAAATGTTGTTCAACAAAATAGTTTCAAAAACGATTTTGAAGAACAAGTTGATTTGCATCAACAGGACCCTTCTAAATCGATAGAAATTTGCAACTCTCCTTACAACTATGTTTCTAAACAAGAACAAAATTCAATGTCATGTTTGTCCCAAAGTCTACCAAATAGTTCTAGTTCTTTTCTACAAGGGTCATCCTTTCCAAAAACTGTATCCTACACTTCTGACTTTACCAATGCCAAATCGGAAAGGATCGGATCAAAACCTGCCGAACCAACAAATTACATTAATCGACTGCTTCCACCTTTAGAATCTAAAGCTGAAAGCGCTGACACATTAAGTAAAGACAGTAGTGATTCAAAATATCCTTACGATGTCATTGACTTAATGAGTAGGTCTGACACACTCGTATCAAGGTCGCCAAGTATCGCAGACCAAAGTTCAGAATTGAGTACTTCTTCAAAAGAAGATACCAAATACAAAGGCTACAGTGGTAGCTTTGCTGAAAAGATGAGACCCAAAAGCTTGTTTTGCGACGCCATTTACCTACGTTCATTAGATATTAAATTGCAAACTCAACCATTCCCATCCCTCAATAAAAGTGACGATGCATTAGACGAATACTGTAAAAGCGAAGATGAAGATAATGTCAGAAGAAAGCTTTTTGATGAAAACAATAAAAGCGTCGAAGATTTAGACTCGTCAGATTTTGTGCCATCCAGAGGTGGCTTGAAGGGCCCTGTTTGCAGTACGCCCTTTAATGCCACATCTACATGCCTAAAGCAAAAAGATTCTTTGGAAAAGCATGATAAAGCGTCCAATTCTCACTTAAACAAACAAAAAGGTAGCAATCACAAGCACCCATCGGTTTCCTTTTCGGCTCCTGAATCCTACAGTGACTTAGTATCCCCATATACTTGTGGCCAAGTAAGGATGGAAGAGAAAGGCTTCCCGACAAAAGTAAAGCCAAAATGTGATATGGACATTGCTAAACTCAAGCAAAAACGAGAAAAAAGGAAAAGCGTACATGAAGACATACAGGGTCTCCCGTTTGCAGATGAAGAGAAAATGATGTCCCCTGTTGATCCAATTGGGTCCTCTGAAGTGTTTGAAGCAGCTAAAGATCAATCCTGTGCAGATAATCCTAGTTTGACACCCGTCTCGAAAACACCCGATTTGATAGACGAGGACAGGTATTTGCGCATGCAGAGCACTGTTGAACAGGAGAAGGCTAGGCAAGAAGCTAGGGCTCGTGCAAGGTTAAAGAGTGACGAAGAACTGGGGCTGAGTCCTAACAATTATAGAAAAAAGTACAGGCGACAGTTGTCGTTAAACTCTATTAACTATGACGAGCTTTGCAGCGATGAGTTTTGTGACCAAGATGATGAACTTGAAGATGACGTGATGAATAGTTTTTGTCAAACGAAGGTTTT
This sequence comes from Troglohyphantes excavatus, assembly GCA_963932185.1. NCBI lineage: Eukaryota > Metazoa > Arthropoda > Arachnida > Araneae > Linyphiidae > Troglohyphantes > Troglohyphantes excavatus. Next base: position 42,060,087 of record OZ010667.1, on the reverse strand, counting down.
AGGAATAGAGGAGACGTTCAGTATGTTTAAAAACTCTGATTTATGTTCGAAAAGTAAGATCCCAGTATCTCCCCTTGTATCTAGTCAGCAGCAACCCTTACAATCATCTGAGACGTGCGTTTTGCCGTTAGCCATGAACGAAACATTTGAGTCTACAGATACTTTGAATGTAATGGAGCCCCAACCTGAGAATGCAAGTCCTCAACCGCAGACCACTAAACATTCCATTACCAGCTCACCTGAAACTAGTCCAGACATCTGCGTATTAGAGCGACCTTCCTTTGATTCGAAAATTAACTCAAAAACGAAGAGCAAAGGCTCGCTCACGGAAGTTTCCGGCGAGGACGATAAATCCAAACCGAATGGGAAAAAATCTATATTTTCCATTTTAAACTTCAGCAAAGGTCACCAATCAAAAGAAAAGATCAAGCAGAAATCAAAGGGCTCCGAAAAGGACCTTTCATCCTCCCTCCCGAACGACTTCGGAGCTCGTGCGAATGCCAAAGCCAAACCCTTCTCTCATCTAAAACTCTCTAAGTCAAAGGAAAAATGTAACAAAATTAAATCCAAATCGGTTCCGCCTGAAAGTGCACTCATGTCTCCAATTGAAAATACCCTTCCCCAGGAACTACCAATCAGCTTTTCCCTGAATTCCCAGCAAGCCAAAATCATTCCCAAGTACACAGTGTACAGAAATCCAGAAACTTCAATTTCTTCTTTTCCTGTTCATTTACCCCTTCCAAAAATGGAAAATGGACTTGCACCAAAGGCTTCTGGTAAGTCTCTTTGGCTACCGTTTCGGCTCTTTTGCTGAAAAATGTAGCTATATCCTGATGCATAGGTGCTAATTAAAATGCTTGCAGAACTGTACTTTGTTTTTAAGTTCTCTTTATTATTCTATGTATTATTTATACCTCTTGTTTTCTGACTTTTGCATGCTGAATTTATTGCTGCCTGCTTATGCATATTACTTAGTTACTTTAGTGCTTGCTTCCTGTTTAATTGTTTAGGAAACATTGTTGCCTTCATTTCAATTCAATTATTGATCTCATGCCCACTGTATTTGTTGCACTAAAACTGTAGTTTTTATGGACAAATATATGATATAATAAATGCATGTTTTAATTAATGTTGCATGATTAGACTAAATTTTATATATAACTACTTTCTAAAAATAATTGGTACATCATGAACACATTGTTTTTTAAAGTTGTTAAATCACATTGATTTTCTCTTTGTTTCACAGTATTTTATAATATTCACTTATTATATACCTAGGTTTTTTTAAACCCTATAAATATATTATTACAATTAGTATGAAATTTATTTGTAATTTTTTTTTCAACACTCAACACTGATAAATTTTAGGTGACATTTGTTTCAAAACTTTTATTAATCTGAATTCTACTATTTGTGTATATTATTAATGTTACATAATTAAGTAATGGATTTATTAGACTTATGTTTAATATATATGTATCAATATATAAATTTAACTCAATTAATCTTACTTTAGTTTAGTAAATTAAAAGGTAAATGTATTATCAGTATAAGTTTTGGTAATTCATAAACGTTACACACACACAGAGACTTTAATATTCAACATAAATCCTAAATTATGCTTTCTTAAAATGAGTGTATCCAGCATTGATCCTTTAATAAGAAATGGAACCATGACATTAGAGCCATTAGCCATATTTGCCTTATTGATTGATGGTTTTAAGTGTTAATTCAAAACCATTCTCTTTGCTATTGTATATTTAAATCTTAAACATCTACATAACTAACAGGGTTTGTACAGTCCTTAGAAGTCTTTAGGAACTTCTTATTTTTGTCCAAAGGGTCCTTATAAACTTTTAAGTTACCAAAGCTCTTGGAAAGTCCTTAACGACTATAATTTTACTAAACTTTTTTTTCCTTCCTTCCCAGACTGGGGCCAACTTTGCCCCTCTCCGAACCGAAGGAAACTAAATTTATTTATTTTTAAACATAACTTTGTATCTAAGTAGAAAACACAATTCTTCTTTGCACCCAATGGCTTTTAACTGATTGAACCTATTTTTTAATAAAATGCCAAGAAGTCTATTTGTGACTTTAGAAACACTAAATTTTTGTGACATAGTTTTTGTTTTGCTTTAAAAATGGGGTCCTTGTAAATGGCTTTTAAGGTACTACTTAAAAAGTCTTTAGATACTCCTTAGTTTAATTTTTGGAAAATATGTACGAACCCTGAACAAAGATCAGTTAAAACTCTCTTATGGTTCTGTTAAATCCTCGTACAAGTAATAAAACTTTGTTATTGCACTTACAATGGTCTAAAATAAATCTAATTGAAACACCTCTATAGTGATATTCTGTTCTTTATATGCACTTGTTTCTATGGAAATAGAAATGCTAATCTGTCAAGACTTTTAATGATTTGGTGAACTTAAAGTCTCAAATTTAAACAGTAATAAAAAAAATATGGAAAACCGTATTACATTATATAGTGTGATTGTTTGCAAGAACTGAAATGTGTTAACTTTCAACTTTTTTTTAATTATCTAAATTACTCTAAGTACTTAAAATATTGCAAGTACCTAATAGTGTGTACACATATGAGCAGGCTGCTGGATAAAAATAAACTAAGATAATGAAACAAATACATTTTGTAGAGTGGGTAAAGAAGTTGATGGTAGATGTTATACATGCAATATTCTGATTTGCGCTATCTGTGTAGCCCTGTATTGCTAGGGACACATTGGAGTATTTAGATCCCTGAATATGGAGAAGAAGAAAATTATTTACAAAGACAGAACCTAGCTTTCTATTAGACATGTTAGCTCTGTGGTTAGGAACTTTAACCTTTATTTAATTGCACATAATTTATATAAAACTAGTCGTATTTCAAAAGTTTCTTACAATTATTGCAATTTTTTTAATATATGATAATATTTTTTTAATATATAATTTAATGTATGATAGTATTTTGGAACATTTCTAAAAAAACAAATAAAGTAGCCATTGTTTATTTTATCATTCACATAATAACAAAATAATTTCAGATGTTTCCACATTCCATACAGTGCTATAATAGGTTTAACTATTGAATTTTATAGGATTATAAAAGCCAATTTTAACAGTAAAGTCATAACATCTTAAAATTTCAAAGTATTTACATGCTTTTAAAACTGTAAAATAAAATAAATCCCGCGCTAAAATCTTATCTGAACAATGCAAGGTTTAAAATAATTGAGAATTTATGTATTATACTATATATTGAATTGTGCCTATGAGAAACAAAATGTTTTACGACCAAAAAATATTTAGAATTAAAAAATTAGGGCTTTTTTTGGACAAATCTGCACATAGTTATCATTTTTAAAAATGAATCATCAAACTTAACCTGATAGAATTTATTACTACCTTTGCATAAAAAAACATATTTTATATAAATTAATTTAATTCATAGCTTTTTTTTTTAAGTACAATGAAACCCTGGCCCTTTAGTTTACATGAAGAAATTTTGTCTAAATGAAACAAGTATTGTTTTTATAGCTGATTGAAAATGTAAGTTATTTAGTAAAGATTGCCCTATTATAAAAATAACTTATTAGGCACTTTTCGGTTTAAGTTGAATAAAATCAGAAACTTTGAAATTTCATACAGGTGTAAGTAATGTAATTTAATAATTCACAATTTTATCTCCTGTTTGCTCTTCCTATATACTGTTTAACCTATCCACTTATTCTTACTTAGATGTATTTATTAATTTAATATTTATTTGTTTACTCTAAGAAATATTTACTATTTATGTTCAATTGTTTTTAAAATAAATTAAAAAAAACTATCATTTTCTTTTAATCTAAATTGAAAGTTTTAAAACAATTAGTAGCCATGTCAAAACTTATCCTTTTGTATATTTGAGTTATATATAAAGTATAACTATGTATAAATTTAAATGTTAATTCTGTAAGATTGGAGTTATTAACAGTTAATCATATATTCAATGGGACAATTGGCCCATGGTACCCCGACTTGCTACTCTAATTTAAATCAGAATGTAATTAATTTTCTTTAAGTTGCTCATTTGGAATAGATTATTCTGACTCTGAAAGTCAAAATCAGGAATGTTATATAGCTTTAATTGAATTTAAAAGATATTCGGTTATCATCAACCAATCTCTGTTATTAATTTTGGGAGAATTGTTAAAGCATTAGCCTAACAATAGACTGCAAAATTGTCCACTTTTACTTTAAGTTTTCTTTTGAGCGTGTAAAATAATTGCAATTAATAAAAGACTGATAAACAAGTAACAAAACAATTTATATTCAAGTATATCCGTACCTTAAAATGAAAATTGCAGTTTAACATTAATTTCATTCAGTTTCATTTTATAACGATTTAATACTATAGACAAAACATCCATTAAAGTGGAAACCAACACTAAATAAATATCATAACATAGAATTTGCAGTAAATTAAATTAATATTTTATCGAAAGAAAATGTATCAATTTATAAATAGTTTGCTTTTTTAATGTTTTTATTTAATTTTATTACAATTGACTCCTTAAAAATTGTAAAGTGCAACTGCTTGTGGGAACTTATAATAAATTCTCGCTCAAATCTGGTGATGTAACTGATATTGTTGATTAGAAATGGGAAAATTTGATTTTTGACAAGACTTAAAGTCCACTTAGAAGGTCTCAGATGGGATTTTTTAATAAATTCAATAAATCAAATTTTTTTTTTAAATGAGTTAACTCTCTAAATAGTAATTATTAATTGGAAAGTTATTAAATAAATTGTAATTTTAAACGACACCTCTGATCATAAGTTTGGTGACTATAAGAAAGAATACTGTTCTTTAACCAAATCCTAGATCTGCTACTGAATGTAATTCATAAAGGATGTTATTACAATGAATAATTCTAAAACAAACTAAAATAAATATTAAAAAAATCCAAACTTTGAATCTAAATACTTTTAAATAAATTTTTATTACTATTCAAATTGGTAACACAATTGATATTTCATTGTACAGTAGTTCTATATGCGAGATCTGCAATAATCTCCAATAGAGAATATATTGAGTTAAAAAGAAGATGAATAAAACAATATTCTTCCTTATAAATGTGAATCGTAGACCATAAATCTATTCCTGTCTTAAAATAGCAGTAGTTTTTATAGAATGAAACTGTGGCTGTTATATTTAGTTTAATTAAAACTCCTACTCAAATAAAACTTATTTCACTTGATGTCTTAAACATAAGCTAATACTTTTTATAATGCATTATGGAATTCTAAACACATTGAAAACACAGAAATTCATTGAACATGATTCATTGAAAACACAGCATTTAAAAATTTTAGTTCAGAAATAAATTCAAGTAGGCTTTTATTTATTTAACAACCTTTGTAACCTTAACTTTTCAGCTTGCCATTATCTAGCTCTGCTATTAATAATATTAAAAATATTTTTCTGATATAAATTAACTGTTACCTGTTTCTTAATAACCTTTTTTATGCATCTTTTAAATTCATTTACTAAAGCATGAAAGTTATAATCAGTTTTTTTTAATGATTATTTAATTTCTATCTGCAATGTTACAGAGGACAGCTTCAGCGATGAAGAAGATACACAAGGAAGTAAAGCAGGCCACATTTCAAACATGGAGAAAACAGATAAAGTAATTATCAATGTTTTTTCTTGGTTGTAAAAAAGTATTTTTTTAATTCATTAGTTTTAGCTGAAAGTGTTCATTTGGAGTTGTATAGGAATTCATTTGGAGTTGTGGTAATATTTTGCTTAAAAAGAGTAGTTTTCTTGGAAAAGATCACCAATTATAGTATAACAAAATAAATTACAAAGTTATAACTTTTTGTAAGAAAAAAAAGTACTTAGCTGGTCTTTGAAGTTACTTATCCTACAACTCATATTCAGCATTAAGATAATGAGCAAATAAAGATATTTGCTTTTTAATATTCTATTTTTTTTTGTAATTTAATTTACAAGTTTTTGTAATGGGCTCATAACAACAAAAATAAAGTCAGTCAGGACAGACATGAACAAAAGTTCTCAGGGAAAAAAGAAAATTGCCCATAGAACATAAAAGCAAAAGTAAGCTTGATATCTTAAAAAACAAAACTTTGGGGAAGTAATTAAAATAAAAAAAAATTCACTAACAGCTGACAGCATAGTAGATGTAATAATCTAAAAAATTATGAATCCTTCCAAGAATTTCCATTTTCTGCTTTTGGCAATTGAAACCGAGTCAAAATTCAAGCAGTTTTCAAACAAAATCTTTATTCTGTAGCTTTACAATAACACAAAAAATTATCTGCAAAGTTAGTAAAATATGATTTTCAAAAATTTAAATTAATATCTTCAGTCTCCATATAAACAAAAATCTTCAAAGTTGAAATCTTCTAAAAGATATTTTCAGTAATAAGAAAATCTGATATGACTTTGTGAAATGCTTTTGTACAAATATTTATTTCTCACCAAGGAAAAGAAAACTCAAAGAATTGTACAGAAGGTCCAGAGACAGCAAGTGTTGAAGCGTCTGCGCAATGCTCAAGAGATCCAGCGCAGGCTGGAAGAACTGGAGATACAGCAGAAGGAATTGGAACAGCAAGGAGTGGAGGTGGAGAAGATGCTTAGAGGAGAACAACATGGTGAGCATTTCTTTCTTACCTGTCTTAACTACACCTTAATACTAGTTTAATAAATAAATTGGGGTTTTTGAGAAAAATAAGAACATGTATAGTAGGTAGCCTATTTGGAAAATAGGGAATGTTATTCTCGGCATTCTATGAGCTGTATAATCTTATCTAATTAACACTAATCTTACCAAAGTCCAGAGAGTTTGTAGATAAGCTGCTATTGATAAATGATGTGTCCATTTGAAAGATTAAGTGAATTAATGGAAAAGAGTTTGTTGAACCTTTAAGATCTTCCCCTGTTTATTGCTACTGTGCATTAGCTACTTTGTAATTGGCTAGTTTAACGTTAAAACTATATTTGAATGCAATTGTACTAGAAATTTATAGTACTATTTCTTTTAAATTGTAACTTAAAACATTTTAATTATTATATATTTGTCTTAATTTAAATAATATTTCCATAAAGTTTTCAAGATCAAGACTATTTTTTTTTACATTGATCTATTTGCAGCATTTAATAATAGGCATTTGTACTATGTCTTTCCATTGCACATATAAGTCTAAAACTTAAACACAGTTCAGTTTATATTTTTCTGCTATAATATCAATATTATAAAAGGTTTCTAAAAAAAATAAAGGCTAAATATATTATCTATTTGTTGTATTAAAAATCGTTTCCAATAAACTATATTAATATTTTAAGTAAAGTTGTTGTTTATTTAATGTTATTTCACACTTAGTTCTTTTAAGCAAACACAATAAAACTTTTAAGTTTAAAAAATAAAGTTGTTATTTTTTAATATTATCACATCTACAGTGTTCACTCTAGAAATAAAAAGGGGCAGGGCGCTGTTGCCGATAAAAGGGCACCCTGTTTTTGGAAAGGCACTTCTTGTTTTTAAAAGGGCACTTTAAAAAAAAAAATTGGGGGTGGGCGTGTCCACCTGTTGACATATCGTACACGTGATCAAACAAAAAAAAAGTTCCAATGTTGGTTAACATTGCGCTAGAGCTGAATATTGGGCTATCGTTGACAGTTCGGGGTCTATCTCAAAGGAAAGACCCATACAAAATTGGTGCCTCTTTATGAATATACTACTTAAAATAAAAAATTTAACATTTGTAAATTAATTTTTCCTTTAAAAACCAAATCTGTACGTTGCCCAATCAGACCCCTTACAAAACTGATGAAAATGCTACTTAAATCCAAAATTTGGTAATAAAATGCCTAATCTTGTAACCTCGCGCCAAACCATCTTCTTTTTAAAAAAAAAAACACAGAAAAAAACTTACATTTCATATGCTAGAATCGGCAATCAATAGGATTTGTGGAATGCCCCGTGCTCGAAATTAAAGCGGAATCATCGTAATTGCACAACACGCCCAGTTAAAAAGGAGGTTGTTTTTCTATTGTCATAATTCACTTAATTCCAGTTTACACACAAAAAAAAAATTAATCGATGCCTTTTTTAAAGAAAAACTAGGAAAGCAAGGACGATTGTGCTTGACTGAAAAGGGCAAGAGGGGCAGCATTTTTTTCAAAAGAGGGCGGCACTTTTTGAAAAAGGGGCATGAGGGCGCTATCAAGATGAAAAAAGGGCGGGCGGACCGCCCTTCAAAAAACGCCTAGAGTGAACACTGACATCTATTTTTTTATTTGAATTATTTGTAATGTGTTAATCATCAGGGTCATTTTATATTGTTTTCTTGCCATGCTAATGTATACCTTATAACTACACTAGTTTCACTTCGGAGAAACTATATTTAATTCTGACTTTTTATGTTCGTTAGTAAATTATTTTTATTGAATTAAATAGTATTTTTATGTATGAAAGTTAGTGTGTTATAAAATTATTAGGAAGCATGGCACATTTTTCAAAATATCAACTTGGAAAGTGTACCTATTCTTTTAATTCCTGGTTTTTATTAATATATATCAATAGTATACATATCAATATATTATGCAAAACATTGTTTGTTACCCAATTATGATTATATGCAGAGTTTGCGGGGGAAAAACTTGTTGATTATTTATTTGTCTAAATCAAAATTTAATCCTAATTTGTTTCTAAACTCCATTAAGAAACAGAAACTGTTTCTATAAAACTATGTGATGTGTAATATGTCACTGGGTCTTGAAACTGAAGTATGAAAGTGTATGAATGGGATATCTTTATTAATTAAAAACACTAAAAATGTGTTCTAATATAATTTAGCCACACTTTATTATTTTATTTCCTTTTTTTTTTTTTTTAGATTTCAGTAAATAAAACAAACTCATTGATATTAAAAATGTAATTTTGAAGTAAATATTAAATTATTGACAATTTACTCAAAAATTTAAACTTATGGAAACTATATTTATTAGAAATAAACCAACAACATAAATTGTTTCTTAATTCAAACCTGGTATCAATCTTAAATGACCAAAAGTCACACAGGATCCAATAAAACATTTTTTATATGTGGTGAATTCCGGGAAAATGTTGCCATGGCACTTAAAATTTTAAACTTTATGTTGAGTCATTTGTCATATACCATTTTTTTCAGAAAGATATGAACTTTTTGAATCTTAACATATTTTTTTAAAATTAACACAATGACTTTTATAAAATCAAGGTCAAAGTCACTTGTTTACTATATGTTTTTGCAGTGCGGAATATCTACATTTTGTTTCATACTATAACTTACTAAAATCCCTTACCAAAATAAAATAAATAGGTTAACTTTTATACTTTATTCATGTAGTTAACCTTTCTATTAATTTTTTTTGCAAAAAAATATTTTTTAACCTTGAAATCAATAACTTATTAAGTCAAACCATAAATGTCCTTCCGTTACCAAAATACTATATTTCAACCACCTCACTAAAAAACCATTGGGTCTACAACTTAATGAATTTTTGTACAAAGCAGACTTATGACACTTATTAATTAAAAACAGCAACAATTTTATTTTGTTTTTAATTTAGATGTTTTTTAATGGTAACGGAAGGACAAAAAACATGGTAACGGAAGGACGTCAATGTGGTAACGGAAGGACATTTTTGTATTAGCTGATTTTGACTGAACTTTCCACAATTAAACAAACTAATTTTCAGTTATTATTGAAATTCAAACACTTATAAATATTATATATACTTATTAACTGTATTTTATATCTTAATACCCTCCCCCTCTAATTTAATAAGTATGTCACAGATACATTGAGTTTCAATTAAAACTGGTACTACTTTTCTATTTATTCACTATATGTGTTCTTTCTACAGTAAAGCCACAAAATGGGAAAAAGAAGAATCTTTAAAAGCGATTTCTTATGATGACATTAAGTGAAGTGCATGCATAATTTCAGCAAAATATTGATATTAATGTATCACTATCAAAAGTTTGCAAGTTAGGACCCCAGTTTGTTTTGTTACAAAGAGATATTCTACTTAAAGTTTGTCTAAATTGTTTTGTTACCAAATAAATATATAAATACCAATGAATAAAATTTAGCACATTTAAAATTAGATTAATGGAATGAAGACAGAAAGCCATAAAAAAAAAAGATACAAGAGTTCATTTAAAAAGTGCCTTTATGCTCTTGAAAACAAATCTGCACATTTTTATTAAAAGACATGGGAATCTTGTGTTTTAATAAAAGAATTCAAAGAAGAGGTGAAAATTGTAGTTGTACAAGTTGATTTAACATTCAAAAACCAACTTAACATTTATATTTGATCAGTATAACATCATGGCTACATTGAAGCATTTTTGCCATTAATCAAGGCAAAGGTACTGTAAATGTCCAAAGTGGTTAATGGGTAATTTACCACTATTGCCCCATCAGATAAAATAATTGATTTCTACATCAGTTAAAGTAATTCTCTCAAGAAAGATGGAACAATATCCTCCTCTTCCTGACACACGCAATACTTATTATTTAAAACCAATTTCAAAATATATTATTGAGTATTGTGAGTACTCTAGTTCTACAGAAAGAAAGGTATTCAAAGAAAACATACAATCAAATATAAAAGATGCAGACAAGGCATATGGGTCAAGCAATGCATTAGCAGTTAGTGACTTTTAGTTAGTCGAATGGCAAGGACTAAAAAGTATTATGTTTGGCAAGTGCTTCATTCAATGATGTCGTTGTAGAAGTATTATGTTTAAGAAAATAAAATAATGAATGACTAAATTTATATTTCCTGAGAAAGAAGGTAACTGCTGGAATTGACTCGAATAAAATAACCAAAAATTTTAACAAATGGCTCTGGAAAAAGAATTTGTTGCAGAATTAGATTTAAAAACAGCTGAATAAGCACAATTTAACACCTATTATTCTTTTTTTAAATAGTAATGAGTAAATTGTTGTAAAACAATCCAATTTTACACACTTGGAATTTTTGTCCTTCCGTTACCTTAAAAAAACATCATATTTTTGGGCATAATATAATAATTTCTAAAAACTGCACTGCAATTTATAATAATTGAACTCTCCTTTAAGTGTTCTAATTTTTCTAGATTTTTCCTTTTTACGGTTTAGCTGAACTTTTAATAAAAAGGTGCAAGTGTGGTATACCACTTCCAAAAAACGTCCTTCCGTTACCATTACTAAAATTAAAATTAAAAAAAAAGTTATTAAGTGCTAAATTCTAGATTTTGCATTTTTAATAAAATGCAGTAAAGTGTATAAAAGTCTACCTATCAGTTATTTGAAATAAAATATATTTTTAAAATTATGACCATAAGTTGTTGTACAAACTGGCCTTCCGTTACCGCCGGAATTCACCATATGTATTTACTTGGGGGAAAAAACCAGTGAAAATGTAGCCAAATTCTATACTGGGCTTTTGTCCAAGGGTTTCTGAAATATAGAATTACTATATCTATAAATATCACTATTATTTAAATTTTGATCATAGGCATTATATAGTATATATTTTTACTCAAAAACCGATTAAAACCAAATATACATAATTACAAAAAAATATTGTTTTAATGGAGCTAAATTTTGTAACCCCTCTCCTCACATATTAATGGAAAACAAAATCAGTTTTATCGTTATTTTTAAACATACTAGTTAGTCAATAGTAGGGATGAACCGGATAGTGATTTTGCCGGATATCGGATATCCGGCGCACATTACAAATCGGATATCCGGCGCACATTACAAATCGGATATCCGAACTGGATTTTGCCGGATATCCGGCAGCTTCTCTTTTATGAAAATATCTTCTCTACACACTAGAAAAAACGGAAATCGGCCAAAAATGACAATTTTTTATGTTTTATAATATTTTCCAATTCTTTCTCATCTTTTAGATGATACTAAGATTGAATAAATGTTCCAAAAACTTTTATTTATAAAGGGTTATTCCAGGATACCTGTATCCTGGAATATTGTCCAGAAGAATTGTATTTTTACCATATGTCCCTTCATTCCTAACACAACTCAAGTTTGCTTAGACTTTTGAGAAAATTATTTTTTAATTCCCCTTTATATTAGTTGTGAGATATTATAACCCTCCATCATAACGATTCGTTAAAAAATGAATTTTTAAAAGAAATTTTTTAAAAAAAATTTAAAAAGTCTCAAAAAGGTAAAAAATTATTTAAATTTTTTTTTAATGCTATAAACTTTTTGGAGATTCATAACATTAAGAAAGATACTGCGAGTAATTTTCAACAAAAATTATGCTTCTTTATTAATTACAACCTGCATAACCATGTTAAAAAAAAAACATGCTAAACATAGGATAACTATAAAGCGCTAATTAGCATTTGACTTTATTCATTTTTTTTTATAATGAATCATGATTTTTAAAATGGTTTCATACACGAAAAAACTAGTTATAAATTTATAATTTAAAAAATAAATTTCAAGTGTTTATGTACACCTTAAAAGTTCTTTAATAAACTGTTCATATTTATACTGATTTAGAAACGGCCAGAGATGTAAGGTACCATGCGTTTGAAAATGTAATTTTGAAATATTTCTAAATTGCTGATCTAAATTCGGCATTATTTAAATGCCACCTGAATATCCCGTGAAAAATTCGAGGGAGAATATGTAAACTGCAAAATACATTAGTAGTATTTTCAGGAAATTACTTAAAGCGAGAACAAAAGATGATTTCTACAAAAAAAATCTTTTTTATAATAGACATTTTATTCATCCGGATATCCGGTATGGTAATCGGATATCCGGCACTATATTTCCGGATATCGGATAGTTAAAAATCAGCCGAATATCCGTTTCATCCCTAGTCAATAGTGTTTATTTGTTTTGTGTTTAATTCTCACGTTGTACTAAAAAAAAATATTTTTCTTAATTTTAATAAATGTAGAATGCAATAATACTTTTAATTATGCAAAGTGGGTCTTAATGAATTGTATTGTTCCTATGTAGGATTTAGCTGTGGCAAGAAAGGGGAGGCTGAATTAATGGAAGAGTGGTATACCCTTGTGCACACTAAAAACAAAATCACAAGGGAGGTGCAAGAGCTTCTGATTCGGTAACAAGTTTTCTATTTTATTTGCTAAAGTATGCAATTTAAAGTTTGGTAATTGGAGATGTAATTTTATTTTAGAAATTAGAATCCACCTTTGGAAGACATCACAGCTTTGTATTATTCTTTGTCATTTTTTGTATTTCTTTCTGTGTTCAAAATTTTTACAGTGTATTATTTATAAATGAAACGGATTATTTGTGTCATTATTTTAATTTAATTTTTTATTTATTTTTAATTTCAGCTTAAAGGATCTTGAATTGGAAGATCGCCATAGTAGGCTGCAGCAGGAAATAACTCAGAGGATGGCTGAAGGTTGGAACTAAAGATTCTTTCCGCAGAATGTCTTGTTATCTTTATTTAATTATTTTAGACTAACAAAATATGATGAAGTGTGCATTTTATATATGAATCTGACTATAAAAAGTAATAGTTAACATTTGACTTACATTTACCTCTAATAGTTTCTTTGGTGAAATATTCAAACTGGATTAGGTATTGCAGTAAAAACTCTATAATGCAAACACGCTTACATAGAAAATTTCAGAACGGGAAATTAAAATAGATTCTTGTCAGCTAAGTCTTCAAAGTAATGTTAAATTAATATTATAATATAAATCATTATACATAAAATCTTGCTTAAAACAGGACAACTTTGCTTTAATTTAAAAAATATATTTTTAATAAAATTTTTCAATTTGTGACAATGATGAAACATATTTTCAGCCTTTATTAAAAGATATCTCAGATTTTGTTAACCTCAGGTATCTTTTCCTAAAAAACATGTAATTGTTTTCTTAGAACACAATCCACTAACAAATTTAAAAACCTGTTATTTTATCAAAACTCTGTCTCATTTGATGTAATTTGATCACTCTTTAAGCTAATTCTTCAAAACAAATAAATACTATTTTAGAGTATAATTGGAAAGTAAATCGAAAATTTCCTGTTATATACTATTTTTGAATGAATTCTTGTGAATGTTCTTAAGGTCTTCTGTTATTTAAATGCATAAAAGTGTTTCTGAACTGAATCAATAACACCAATTTACTATCTTAAGACATAAAAAATGTTGCTAATGTCATTTGTATGTGACTGTAGCTAACTATTAAGTTATTTTATGCATTATTTGTTAATCATGGGCACCATAAATAGCAGAGAAAATTTAGAGCAATTGCAGGTTAATTTAACTAAAATTTCAGAATGGGCTATTTATTAGGTTATGTCATTTAATATTAAAAAATGTCAGGGGTCTTGCACATAGAACTCCAAAATAGAAAAATTTCTTATTACCTGCAAAATTATGATATTAGTGCCCAGTGACATTGACGTTTCGTCTGGTCATCTTATCTTAAAAAGGATATTAATTTATTAGAACGGGTTTAATATAAAGCTAGGAAAATGATTCAGTGTACTTCGGGATTGAATTAGGGAGATAGGCTTAGAACTCTAAATATGTTTACACTTACGGTGAGAAGGATTAGAGGGGATACTTATTCAGCTATTCAAATTGGGTGATGTGGAGGAATTATATTTTAATATTGCCAATGTGACTAGAGGTCATGGATTCAAATTATACAAATTTCAACCTAATCAGGACCTTTGAAAGCATTTTTAATAGGGTTATAGACAAATGGAATAGTTTGCCTGGGTATGTTGTTAAAAGTGGGTAGTTTTAAAAAGCAATTGGATCGGTATTGAGGAATCATGAGGATACTAGATTGACAGAACCAACCAACCTGTTGTTGGTTGACATTATTTGTATTTACATTAAAAAAAATCTAAATTATTTTTGTTACAAAATAGATTTTGTTCGTTTTAGGGTCCCGTAAGAATTCTACTCAACTCATTGAAGAAAGAAAGATATTAGATGAAATGCTGAAAATTGTAGATAAAAGGAATGAACTTGTTGCAGTACTAGAACAGTTGAGACTAAGGTAATTACTCATTTGATTTACATAACATATACACAAATAAAATATGGCATTGGCATATTCCTGACATACAGTAAACTTTTTCACAGCTGATGTAGAATACTACTTTCCTATACTTGCATGTTATTCTTAAGTTTTAATTTAAAAATATTGGAAAAGTCTTCTTTTGGATTATACAAATGCAAACTTCTGTACCTAACATAACCTGGTGGATTCTATCTACTTTTATCTGTCTTTGGGTTACTGTCTAAAATACTCTCTATATCAAATTCTTCTTGATAAGTATTTGAACTATTTCCTCATTTCTCAAATAAAGTGTTTTTAATAATTTACAATTAAGAATTGACATTATTATTATTAGAAAAAAAATAAGAGCCTATAAGAGTGGTGTTTTATCCCATTTTTAGAATTATGTTTGTGTTTATATTATTATGACAAATAAGTATTATAAGTAGACATCTATTTACAATGAATCCTATGATCTTCAGCAGGCTCAGAAATTTTATTATTATGATTTGGCTGAAATTCCCAAGGATAGTGAAGACCATATATATATATATATAAGGTGTGCTCGTACTCGAGCTGCCTGACGGTAGGCGGAGAGAGCAACTATTTGACGTCATAGTGACGCCTTCCTTCGCCTACTGTGGGCGTGTCTAATGCTCTCGTTTGAACCAATGGCAAGGCTGAACTAGATCCATTAAAAGTAGTTAACTGAGAGTTACAAGACTTCCGCAAAATATCAACAAAGAACCAAAACTTTACGAAAACTCTTATAAAACAGGTAAAAGTGCTTCAAATGAAGCAAAAAGATAGGGTGTGACTGAGAACAAGTTAATAAACAATAAAAACCAGGTTTGGTCTCCAAGAAATTAAATTTAAATAAAAGTCACATTCCAAAATTTCCCTATGTTAATCCTATGGGAGCACTAATCGTAATGCGCCCAATGTTAAAATTTGCCACAAATTTGCGGAATAAGCACTAAAAGAGTGCTAAAAGCATTAAAAATTTATATGTAACAATATAAACCTAGGTTCCGGTCAATTATTACTAATATTTATAAAGAAAAAACCTCAAAAACAGTGGTTTAAAGGTGACTGTAAACGCAACACCGGATGTAAACAAAGCACCAAAAGGTAACAAAATCACTGAAAAAGCTCACTAAAAATGCTCCGAATGAAGCAAAAATTTTGCCGAGTGCTATAAACCTAATTCTAAATAATAAAAAAGTGGTTTCAAAGCCAACAATTAAGTTTAATTTTTAAATCAAAAATGAGATTACTGTTATGGCCAAAATGGCTATCGAAAAAAAAAATTACTGAAATACGCAATCTTACATCGAAACACACAGCCAATGAGAATGATCAAAAACCGATAATAAGGCGGAGCTAACATGACGTCAATAGTAAGGCGGTGCTAAAATGACGTCATTTAGTTGCCGTTCCTTGCCCACTTTCAAAAAGCGAAAAATGGGCGCACCTTCTATATATAGTCTTCACTATCCTTGTGAAATTCCAATGAGTTGCTGTTGCCGATGACCATTTCTTTTACTTTTTGTCTTAACTTATAAAAGGTTAAGAAAATCAACATGTTGCGCAACAAACTACTGACTTCTATATGTATCATTCTATTAAGCAGCATTGCATCTGATATATACAAACATTAAAAATAGATAAATAAGTAGCCGCATCCCCCTGATGTTTTACAAATAATGACAAGAACTATGAATGGTATTTGAGTAGCAACTATGATTTTACTTTTCAAATTATTAAGACTATGTGAGGAATATGAATACTTCTATTAGTATTAAAGTAACAAAAATAAATGATTATTCTTTTCTTCATAGGGAAGGGGAAGAGGAAAAGACTATTAATTCTGATGTATTCACTAAAGGAATGAAGTCTCCTCTATCGACCAGTGAAAAAAGCTGAAAGTTAAATATTATTACTACATTTGTACATTAGAATGTATTTTTAAATGAATTTCTTGGCTTCTCCTGTGCTGTTATAACAATGCAGACTTTTTTTTCCCGAAGACTAATTAATTTAACTAAGCCGGCAGCTTTAAGCCATGTATGGGTTTTGTATGTAATTTGTTCATATTAAAGGGATAAAAAATCTAAAACACATTCAAATACAAATTCAGAATAACTATGAATCAATGATAAAAAATATTTAGCCTGTAGAATTTTCCCTGCCTATGACAACTACATTGCATGGTTAAAACTATTCAATTGTAACTCTGGTGAGAGGCTTCTGACATTTGCTTTTGCTACAAACAAAATTTACCACCAATCAATTATAGCACTATTTACTACTTATAAATCCATAAAGTTTTTTACTGCTTTGTTATTTAAAAAAATATTTATGCACCCCATTTCAAATTTAGTATGAGATTTTCAGAAATATATACTTTGAAATTATCATTATAGTAAAATATAAAAAACTTTTTGTGCACTTAAATTTAAGTACACTAAGTATTATGCCTATTCTTCATTGAATTTTTCTGAAGTAGGTCCTATAAAAAAGAAATCCAAAAGAATCTTATTTTGTTTTATTTTGAAAACAATTACTTGTACAGTTAATCATTTGGTACAGTTTTATATTTTTATTATGTATTTGTATGCTAATGCATTTTTACTATTAATGTGTACTACAAGAATAGAAATTTGAATATTCCCATTTAAGAATAATAGTATTCATTTGTTAGAAATGTCATCAACTTGTTGTCTTAACTACCTTTAGTGCTGATTTTTTTCTTCATATTTTCCGAATCTACATTGAGTGTACCAACACTGTGTATTACACATTTAAAAAGATATATCAGAAATTGACTTTTCGAATAGAAATATTTGAGTAATTTTACTGTTTGAAATTAATTTATTTTTAAACAATTACTCGATATTATATACGACTTGTTACAAAAAATATAGAGATATTCTATTCTAAGCAATTTAATTATTCTTAATATTCTTGTATTCAAATTTAATTGCCTGTAATGGAAAATTTTAAATTTGGCTTCATTAAGGAAATACCGAAATTTTAGTTCCTAATTCTTATGAATCATTTGTGTGTAAAATAATATTTGTATAAAGTTTTAATTCTCTTGCATATGTCATAAAAAAACCTTCAAATAAGGCTGCTTAAAAAATCAGTCACTTTTTGTACTACTTAATTTATGTATGTGATGTAATGAAAAATAGATATAGGTAAGGAATGTGACATTAAGGTTTGAATGATAATAGGCTCCAATAGTTGACAAACTGGACACTCTTAAAAGTAAGCAGTGCTGAGGGATAAGTTTTTTGTTGGTTTTTATTTTTAAAAAATCACTATCTTGGTTTTTGACATGAATTTCTTTAAGTTGTCAAATTGTTCTTGTTATAATTCTTTATATATGAAATGAAAGTATGGGCCTTTTATGGGTGTGTGTTGCCTTTTGTTATAATTGTGTTGCATAGTTGTTACCATTTCTTGCGGGGCTGCATCATGCATTTGGTGTATGCCATTGCCTAATATTTCCTTTTGCCAAGTAACTTTCTTATTTGTTTATTGAGGCACTGAAGTAAATATTTGTTTTCTTTAACTTGAAACAAGCAAGACAGAAAAATTCGCTGAGCATTGTAATAATCAATTATTTCACACTTGTATTTGACAAAAATTCGCTCGTGGCTCCGCCATAGTTGTGATGCCAAGTTTGTGCTCAATTATACATTCACAGTATTTTTTTTCTGCTTAGTTTAACATAATTTAATTCAGATTGCACCTCTTTAAAATTTGCACTTTTAATTATTAAAAATAAAATAATTTTTATAGTAGAAACTTAGCTATTTGAAACTGCATTTATTGAAGACAAAACATTTTAAAATTTGTTTGCATTTATTTTATTGCATTTCCGAATGTCTATAACAATAAAGCTGTTTTTTCGGATAGTTTTTAAAAATTATGGGGGAAACTGAAGCCTTGGAGTTTGTGATATGTATATCATTGTATCATAGTATATTTGTATGAAAACAATAATGTAGCTAATGTTACAAATCTCGCTTCCATTTTGTTCTTTGTAACTTATAAAAACTATTATTTGTGCTTTACATTATTCCATTTTCAAAAGCTTTGTTGTTGTAGTTTGTGTTATCTCGGCTACGAAAGGCCGGACAAGTGTGATATTGGAGAAAATAAAATATCTTTTAATTAATTTTGCATTCACCTCATTACTGTAGTTTCCTTGGTAAGTTTGTTTATCGTATAAATTGTACAAGAATCACATTTTATGCAAAAAAATTTCCCTTGCTATTATAATCAGTAAAAAGTGCCAAATTGTTTTAGGGTGTAGATGTGATTTTAATTTTGTCTTGCTTCATGAGATTGAATACTTTGTTTATAAATCAAATGTTATTGGAATAAGGCACCAAAAAAAATACATTTTATTTTAATATTGCAATTAGACTTTTAACTTTAAAAATCAGTTTCTAAAACTAGATTTGAATATTGCTTCTCATAAATACTATTTTAACATCAAATCATTTAAAAATGTCAACATTTTATATTTGAGCTAAATTTTCCTCGAGACCGTATTGCCAAACAGTGATTAGGGTAGAACATAGAAAGCATTTAAGGTAACAAATGCATTTTTTTGTTCTCTTAAAAATGAATGTAATGGAATTTAAAAAAATATCAGGAAGGGAGGGAATGTTTGTGGACTATTGGCTCCCATTTGGATTGAAATACCCACGATTTTAAACCAGTTTCTGACATCCTCTGAGCTGGCACCTCAATCTCCAAACTGCTAAAATCAAATTGATGATACGGAACCACAACAGATTAAACACTACAGTATTACGAATGCTTGTGCGAGTTCGAATATTATCTTTTGATATTGCAGTGTGCGCTCGTCGTGGTCTAATGTCATCACATCCATGCGAGACTGTCGTGTTGCGTGGGTTGCCAACTCTCCTGCATTATGAGGCAGAAATGGTTTGCAATTATTAAAATCTGACTAAAATCGAACAATCAACCAACTGGAATTATCCCTTTTGCATTCCACCCTCGGAAATGAGTAAAATGGTCAGTTTCTGTGGCAGCCGCTACCCAAAGTAAAGGTAGAGTCTAGCTCTTTTCTCTTACACAAATGTATGTCCCTTCCAAATAATTTTGTGGTGCATGTTTAAAGTTTAGCTTAAGTTCAAAGTCTTCTTTTTGTGTTTTCCAAAGTTTACAATAATTGTACTTTTAGCCTCAATATAGAGAGTAATGGAAGCTTTTTAAAAAATCGGATTTGGCTGTGTCGGAGTACAACCAGTGAATTATAGATTAGTCTCCTACAAAAACATCTACAGAAAAAGAAAAATAAGTTGTTCTTTCTGACGCCTCGGGTCTTCATTCACAACTCGTAGGTTTTTAAGATTTTATACGCATCAGCACTTAATTTCCTATCGAGCTATTTTTCCGAGTAATAGTGTCGGAATAGATTTCTTCAAAAGCATAACATGTTATTTCCATCTTCATCACCACGTTTCATGCAGAAATAATAAAATTACCATTGTTAGATTTTTATTGAGAATGTTTTCCTAAGGTCTCTCGAAAGTACGAAGTTATTATGCCACTGCAGTTATGTATGGAACAATTTGAGGGTCTCTCAGATTGAACGCTTAATTTTACAAAGACCGTTCTTTATGAAGACAGACATTTGAAATTCCAATCAGTTGATTAGTTTCCAATGCAACAAGTTTTTTACTCATTAAACAACCTTTTTGTAATATTGACTACTTGTAATGCTGTGGTCTTAATAATGCAGTCTACTGTACTTGTAAATCTAAAAAGAAGTTTTATTTAAGAATATTTTGAAATTTAATCACTAGCACTGGTAATTTATTTTAACTACTTTGGTCTCAAATGTAAAAATGATAAAAACTTCAACCTTTTCGTTTCCTATAGGTTGACTTTGGATAATAGAATATATTATTTCTTACCGTACAGTCAAAATGTAAAAATTAACATGTAATTTTATACAATGTCATTGATAATATTAAGGGTGGTTTGCTTGTAATTTAAAAATAATAGAGATATTATGTAAAATATTTTATTAGTATAAATTATGAACTATGATAATTAGAAATTGAAAAATTGCTCTTCATTTTTAAGAAGTCGTCATTAAATATGCTGTAATTAATTTTTTTGCAAAAGATGTTGAAATATTTTAGTCAGAATTTCAGAAAATTAATGAAGTGACAAATTATTTTGTGATTTTTAACAATTAAAAGGTCAAGTAGATGAATAGGCTATTTTACAAAAATCAGTTACCAAGAGAAAAAAAGAATTTCATCCAACTATTTTTTAATATAAATGTAACACAACGTCTTCTTAAACATTACAAAAGAAACAAAATTCTGCTAAGGCAAGATATGTATGCAGCGTGCCATTAACTCCTTGTTAGAAAATTGGATTTTTTTCAAATCGTTAACGCTTTTCCAGATCAGATTTAATTATTATTTTTAACAGTGTATATTTGCAATTATCATCCAACAATTTTCAATAATAAATCAAACAGAAACCAAATATATTATTTTTATATGAAAGATACTTTATTTTGTGTATAAAAAACAATTAGTAATAAACAAAGAATGTCCCATCATCACCATTGCAAGTATTAAATGCAAAATAAGTAAACAAAATAAAATTGTGTGTGCACTTATGTTCATGGCTTCTCTACTTATCTTTTGCAGATTTCTTTTTCTCGCCATCGACCATACCATACTTTCTGTAGTAACGCTTACGAAGATCACTCATCATCTTGTGATTTATACCGAGATAAAAATCCTCTGGCAGGTATTCACCACAAAACTCTTGAACATAACCCTGAAAAATTATATTAGTGAGATAAAATTACTTATCAAAAAGTACATAAATATAACAACTGCAAAACTATCTTGCTTACATCTGTATAATAATTGTATTATTATACAAAATAAACTCAATATAGAAAGCAATAATCATTCATTCATTGTAGCAATATAAGAGCAGGTTCAACAGAATGATGCATAAAACAGATAAACCAATTTAAATTGAATAATTAATCTAAACTATTGTTTACCAACATTTTAGATGACGAGGACCACCATGTTAAAAGTTGGACATGATGCTGACCACCCAGTTAAAAATTAGACATTACAAAGACGACCACTTCTATTAACAGTAAAAACCATTCAGGAATCAAATATACATGTAATTCAGGTATTAAATATTATGCATTTCAACAAAGGTATTAATAAAAATTCTATTCAGCTTAATTTTTTTTATGTAGATACAATAGTTATCGAAATCAATGGAACCATGTGCATTTATTTGATTTCAAATAATAAGGATGACATTTGAAATTGCATCATTTCGCCAATTCCTATATTCTTGTGTAAGGCTTTTAAAAATGTATTAAAAATACACTTTTAAAGCTGCAAGTGGAAGAATCCGACATACACTTTTCATTAAAAAAAAATGTTTAATAAGTACAATATATTAGTAGATCTATAATAGCGACTTCAGAAAGAATTTGTTTACTTTTTTTCAACAAAAAATTAAAAATAATTCCTTTCTGGTTAAAATCTACAGGAATTCAACAAAAAAAGTATAAAAATAAATACTGTATTGCACAAAATGTTATTTATTTTATAGTAAAAAGCTGTGATTTTCTCGGATTGTTTTGCCATAAAAAAGAAAACATTATAGAACAATGCCTGACTTTTTTTTATTTAAAGAGAAAAAGGAAAACATTTTGCTTGTTCAAATATTCCACAGACTACTTCGGATCCTCTAGCGGACCACGGGTTGGGAACCATTGATCTAAACCAACTTAAATGGAATAATGCATACCTCCCAACATTTCACGCACCTGTAACAAATTTATATAAATTCTTTTGTCTAACTTATGCTGTATGCTTCTTATTTAACACCAACTTAACACATATATAAATACAAGCAAAACTTTGCTATACAAAGAACATGGCAATTTTAGCAATAAAAAAAGATTTTCTGCAAACAAATACTTAATGAAATACGACAAATTAACATATACATTGTAGTTGTTTTTGTTGCATGCGTGGTCGAAATAGCACATGTTTGTAAAAGGAAAATAATTCCTTGAAATCTCTACCATCTTAAAGCTAACCACACAACCTTACAAAGTGATTTAACATATTTTTCATACATATTTTTTTCTTGTACTACTACCGTTAATTTTAAATGTAATAGAGCCATTACATACTTGAAGTTTATGGACGGGATACCCATAGGTCTGAGCTTCCACACCAACTGTTTTCAAAGCCCATTTCACAAAAGCATCCGGAGTGCAAGTGGTGAAACTTGGTCGCATCTTCGACATATTAGTAGCCACAAAACCAGGGAGTACAGACTGAAATCAGACATTGAAAATTAACTAAAAAGCATAAGGGTCTTGAATATAATTTAAAATAACATGAAGATCATGTAATATTGAAAATTATAATTGAATAAAAGTTGTGCAACAGGTTTACTAGTTTTTATGTTATCGGCATTCAATCTACATTGTCACTTGCATCTAAAGGACATTGTTATTTCAATTAAATAAGATTCTAGGAAAATTCTTAACTTAGATTAAAATGTCTTAGCCTTACTACAGAGTAAATTTCAAAACGTTTTTTATTCTGAACTATTTTTCTTTTTCACAGAGTGAAAGCAGATACATTCGAGTCTCCATGCAATCAATGTTAACTTCATAATTGCTAAGTGCTCAAATTGTTAAATTGAACAAAGTTAACTGTGTGCATCTATTCTTGAGGTTTAATCGTTCTTTCAGATCCATATAGAATATTATTTATTCTCTTTAAAGACAATAGTTATTAAAAGAATATACATGTTATTAAAAAATGAATGTTATTTATCAATAACTAAATAATTTTAAACAAATATATACTAAATATGACTCACCTGAATAATGATTCCTTTCTTTCGATATTCCTCCTGTGTAGCTTTGGAAAAGAAATTCACAAATACCTAAGAAAAAAATATATAAAATTAATACAGTATTAGTATTATTATAATAACATATATTGTAAATGAATAAAATCGGTATATACATTAAAAAGTATTTAAAAGGTTTTTTTCAACCTATGTAACTTGCTGAGCCTTAATTATAACTGGCACTAAACACAAACATACTTAGCATAATTAACAACTTTAAATTAGTTTAAGTAGAATGTTCTCAACAAACCAATACCCTTGTATAAGATGCTTTGACCTATATTTATTTTCACTCTATAAGTTGTTTTAGTTAATTTATAGATATGTCGGCACCCATCTTTATTTCTTAGCTTTATTAAATATCCTTAACTTCTTCCATATAAAGTTAGTAATCCTACAGATACTGAAAGTCTGGATACTTTTCATTACTCCTCTTCTGATGAAGATACAACCAAATAAGAAAAAGAAGGATAACTTAATTCAATGTCTGATAGATCAACTTCTAATGGATCAATTTATAATTACCCTAAAACCAGTGCTAAAAATAAATGCTTTTAAGGGTAATTATTTCTTGGTATATATATGTGAATGACTGATGCAAGTGATTTTGACCTAGTTCTTAACTTTCTTCAAACTAATGTAATTTGTTAAAAAAAAATTGGCTTACTTTAAAAAATAAAATAAAATTGATAAAAATATTAGTAAAATTTTTTAATTAATTATTTATCATGTTAAAGATAATTGAGAAAATTCGAATCTTCAATATGGATATTATCTTTTATTTTCCCAAGACTGAAATTGGAATAACTTCTCTCATGATATATTATATATATATAATTATTTTAAGTAGCTTTTTTTATAAAAGAAATCCTGTGTTAATTAATCCAATTATTTGAACTATCATAGAAAATTAAATACCTTACAAGAACTGTATATACTCAGTAAAGGAACAGGAAATAATGCGCTCAAAGAAGAAATATTGAGAATCACTCCTTTTCCCCGTTGCTCCATGCCAGGCAAAACAAGCAAAGTCATCTGCAATCATTAAGAATAATAATTGTAAGATAGCTATAGGAATGTATATCTAAGGAGGAAAACAATTTATTTTGGGAAAGTTTGCTTTGGAAAAAATACAATTTAATAAAAGTCCCAATTTAGATTTACTTACAGACATAACAAATAAGCAATAAAAAAAGAATAAATGGTTTAAAATAAGTTTTTTTTATTTGAAACTTATGAAGATCTTACCCTTAAACATGTGGTGATATTGGCTTTGACAAGATCATCCGAAAACTGGAAAAATGTATATTTTAGTGTTAGACAATGCTGCTATTAAAGATCCAAAAATTATCACCTTTAGTGGTTACAGAGGAAATAGAAAACTATTCTTCTAAAAACATTTATATTGAACAAACCTACAAACAAAGCAAGAGCTCTTAACAAAAATTATTTTAATTTTATTAATAGGTGATTTGGGAATTTTCATGAAAATTTATATTCATACCTTTTCTCCATTAGGAACTTTAGTGATGTACTCAGACCAAGCATAGCTCATTCCAACATTGTTTACTAAAAATATTTATATTAGAATTAATATGAATGCTTCAATAATTAAAAAATATATATATTTCATGGTGACAACAAAATCCCGGACAAAAAAGCTCCCGGATATTTCTACGGTTTCCATGATGGTGTCACAAAAATTTCTCCGATTTTACAATTATATTAAGAAACGTTGCAATACATGTTTGTATAGAAACAAAGTATCCACGCTACAATAAAAAATCGCATAATAAATGAAAAATTATCAGCAATGCTTATATGCAGTTAAAATAATAATTTATGGATCTAACACAAAATTATACAAGTGTGAAAGGAAACTAATTAAACATGTTCTTTAAAAGCAGAGAATGCAAAAAATGCATTTTTTTTCTTCAAATTATTTCTTTTGTAGAAAATTTTAGTGTTTTATATGCTTCCTATTCAAATCGCATATTCATTATAGAAACACACATGTTGTTTACAATCCAAAGCCTAAAGTGTTTTGCTTTTGTTTCTCCCTCCAGTAGTGGTTCACGTTTCTATCAACAATGAAACTGCACATGCAGTAGCCATGTTTTTTTTTTTTAATTCTTTTTCATATCTAACAGGAAATTTCTACAACTAAACTGCATAGAATAGACGATAATTGCCGTTTTATTGATTCAAAATTGAAAATTTCCCTGATACTTTCAGAATTAAAAAAATGGCATGATAATTCCCCGATTTTCCAGGTTATGTTGCAACTGTGTATTTATAAAAATATGTAAATTTATGTGACCTGATATTTGTATTATAAATTAAGGTGTATAATAATATTATTTGTAGTGAAGAAAAATACATTGTGCTACCTTTATTTACTTTTAGTGTGTATGGTAAAAAAAATTAAATTTACCAATTATTGAACACATTTATCTTATTTAATATACGGAAATTAATAAAAGTTATTTACAGAATTATAATTAATTAAATTTTCTTGTTAAACAACTTCTTGTGCCAGAGTTCTAATTCTACTCAATTTTATACTTATTTTAACTTTCACTTTTGTCAGAAAAGAAAAGTTATAGAGGTATATTCCCTAATTTTTTTTAATTAAAAAACAAAACAAAAAATTTAAAAGACAATTGTTTGCTTATTGCATGCACTAAATATTAGAATTGCAATATATAAAACAATAGATAATTAAAAATAACACAGCTAATAACAAACACACACATGTATAAGTGGAAATAAAAGAGAATAATTTAAAAATCAAAATTTAAAAATTAGCCTAAAATTTCAAGTAATACCTAAAACACCAATACCAAGACCATCAATTTCTCTTCGAATTTTCTCATAAATATCTATTCCGCCAGTCACATCTACAGCTATAACTTTTGTTTTTACGGAGTACTTCTTTTCTAAACAATTAAATAAACAAGATATCAGAAAATTTCTGTTTTGAATACATATAAGTTATAAAACCCTAATTTAGAAATATTAAGTACATCAAATAGGTTGTATCTATACATAAATATAGCCTATTATATATGATTAATGAAAAAACTATATATAAAAGAAATATACCAATTTCTGCAGCAACATCTTCCAACTTTTCTTGAGTTCTACTTATTAAAACAATATCAAATCCCTTGGCAGCAAGCTATAAAAATAAAAACTATTGTACTACTACAATTGAGAAAAAAAATTTAAGGACTATGCAAAGTTTCTTCTTTTTTTTTTTAATATCTTTAGTCTTTTGCAAATATAAGAAAAAAATTATATATGATAAAAAAAGACTTCACTGATCCAATGTACAACATATATTAAAACGAAAAAGTAATCATGGGAAGACTTTAAGTTAAAATATAAAGATAATTATTAGTAATTTGTTAAATTTCAATTGATTTTTGAAATCTTGCTAAAATCCACTGCAACAAAAGCATTAAGTATTTTTAATTATTAAAGGAAAAATGTCTTATAAAAATATATAATAACTTTATTTTTAATAACTATAACATGTATTCTGATTCATATTATGTTTTCATTTTTGATTTAGCTGCTTAATTACTTAATTTAAAACTTGCAAATGTGCAACTGTTATTTTTTATTCCCAAGTAAAAATAATACAATATTAAAGAGAAATTATACTCACAGCTTTAGAGTATGCCTTTCCAATACCATCAGTTGCCCCAGTTACAACTGCAAAAAAAATTCAAATATATAAGCTTAAGATAAATTAGTATGTGGATAAATATATTTTTAAAACTTACACGCAATGATCATTAACTGCAATTAAACTTTTCAGATAAATTAAAATTCTCAAAAAATATTTATAAATGAGAAGTGATGTCAAACATCGTCGTTAGAAGTTTCCCGTGGTTCCGCCCGCCACGAAAAATTTGCCGATTAATTCATTAAAAGTATCTACCAATCCAACGAATTTATGCAAAACAGGCTGAAATTATAAGCATTCTATCATTCCGAAGTAAAGTTGAATAAATATTTTCCCAGTGGCTGCTTGTCTAATGCTATAGAACTTTCTTCTATTTATTAAAATATATTTTTGTTCATTTAAAAACAAAATCAAGTGTATACGAAATTCAGATGAAAATCATCGCAAATCAATCATTAAAACGCGAGTAGAAAAAGACTAGTTTCTGTTGCACTAAAATGCGAGTGGAAGAGAAAATGTCTCAGCTTAGCCAACGTCCACTTATCGGGCGGTCTGTGAAAATTAAAGTTCAGTAAAATCGTCTATTTGCTTGCTTTGCAGTGAAAACGTAATTTCGTTTCTCGGTCCGCAGTTCCAAAGATGGCGACTATCTGGGACTAACAACTTTAGAGCATGCTGTTAGCAGAGGTGGCGCCACTGGGGGTGCTAGGGGGGGCTGTAGCCCCCCCGTCGGGCAAGCCAAGCCCCCCTGTCGGGCAGAATTATGAAGTTCGTCGGGGAAGAAGTGTTAATTTAATTGTTAAAAACAAGTTTTTGTGAAACATTAAATAATTTTTTTTTAATAAAATGGATCTGTGTCATCTCGACAGGCAGATTCCAACAATGTTACAGTTCATTGAAATCCCGACTTTTATGTCCGAATAAGGGGCTCGGACAAGCATCCGATGGGCGCGAGTTCAATCCTCAGCATGTGTGTAACGATTTAGTAAACGGATGGTTGTCAAATTCGCCCTTTTCCCGACCAAGATACTATATTCTCCGTGTATGAGCTTGCTGGGAGGGCTGGATGTAACGTAAGGGTATTTAACGCAGTTAATTGAAAAGTAATAGTCAGTAAATTTAAGAACTTTTGGGGGGTTGTGGCGTTTTATTTCAAGATTGGTTTGTCGGACTTGAGATCTCATCGTAATTTTGATCCTGTCGATATTTTTACGTTTAGGAACTTTAATT
Organism: Troglohyphantes excavatus; assembly: GCA_963932185.1. NCBI lineage: Eukaryota > Metazoa > Arthropoda > Arachnida > Araneae > Linyphiidae > Troglohyphantes > Troglohyphantes excavatus. Next base: position 42,031,097 of record OZ010667.1, on the reverse strand, counting down.
AACCTTTTTATACAGTAATTTCAACAAACAAACAAACAAAAAAATTAGTAATAAAAAAATTAGTTAGGAAGTGTCTCTCTCAAAACGGCCGCGGTGTTTAAGGCATGTAACGTCAAACTCAACTCAAGCACTTTTTGGGTTCCGATAAAAACTCTGCATGCTCTCAGACGAGTATGAGTTAGATGATAATGCAATTACGCCAACGCTGTTCAAGGCTTATGATTTTGTTACGTAAGTTTTCGTTATGTTCATGTTTTTGTTAAAGTTCACTTCGCCCACGCCCTGCATGCACCCTTTACACAGATACGATTTTAAAAACGTTACATGTAAAGAAAAAGATTTTTACTCTTATAAAATACTGTCTCTCGTTTGTACAATTGATCATGGATACTGAGCAAAATACGTATCTCCGGTATTACCGTCTGTAAAATTATTTCAATAAACGTGTATTGATTCATCCATTTTACTGGTCATAAAAAAAAGCAAGTATATGACTCTAAGGCCCATTTTACACAATTCTACATTTTATGTCAACGAGTAAAACGCGCGTGAGCTTCTCGGTGATTCGAGAATTCATACGGTATGGGTTCTCGAATCACCGAGAAGCTCACGCGCGTTTTACTTGTTCGTGTAGAATGGACCTGCCTTACCTTAAATTGTACCTATTATAAAAACAAAAAATAAAACAGATTTTTTATTATACAACTGCAAGTCAAAAATTAGGAAAAAAACTCCGTTTTGAACTATTTTTTGTACATTGTCTTTACGAAACAAATTTGGCATGACGCAAAAAAAAAAAAACATTTCATCCAACATTGATTACTTCAATAATACAGAAAAAAAACAATAGTCATTTAATTGCTGTCTCAGTTTACCATGTTTTATGTTCATGTAGTTTCATTTTAAGGAATGTGGACAAATATATCGGATTTTGCGCAGTCTAGTTCCAAATGTAAAATTTATTTTACTTTTTGTCGAGGCAACCATTGTCACTGGACCGTAGAAGAACAATTTAGCCGTCCACGGCAGTCTGAGAGTCGCTTTATTTCCCAGACCAGACAGATGCCTTCAAAAGATAAAATCAGTTTCATCGAGTGAGAACATTGGTCCCTCTTCTATGTTTCTCGGGCCCCTTGTGTTTCTTGACAAAGGGACGGTAAGACGCCCCTCTCGACTCGGATCCAGTTCAGCCTTAGGGGGCATACTAAACTGTCCGGCCGAGGCGGCCACCGAGGTAATGGGAGCAATGCCGCTAAAAGGGCAATTAAGGTGGTAAAAATGTCATCTGTCACTTGTTATCTTCATCTTCAAAGGAAAAGAACTAAAGGCAAAATATTTTCATTCAAGAACACCCTTTTCCATTTTATAGTTTTTTTGTTCTTTTAGCTGGCTTTTCACTGACAAGCTCTCTTTGAATTTGGGGGTCACGCATCTGCATAGGATAGGACACAGAGAGGACTGCTGACTGGTGTTGGTACACTAGTATTTAAGGTTTCTAAGAAAAAGGAGGTCCAGTAAACGAACCGATCACTTGTATTGTACGAAGCAGTAGAACAGTCTGAGTTTCGTTCTTTATGAAAGGTTTAAAAAAACTTGATAAAGTTTGCTGTTTTTAATTTTTAAAAGAGTAAAAATGCAGTAAAGTAGGCAATGCATTGAGATTAGTGAGTGTCCGATCTGCGAGGATCTTTTATCATATAGTGGATTTGGGAACTACAGTACCGTCAAACTTTAATGCAATTCGTATAAGGTGAGATGTCTTAAAAATTATTGTGATTTTTTTAAAAATTATTTGTACATGACAATTTAATAATATTTTATTTATTTTGTTAAGAACGGAGTCCTATCGTTTGTTGATTTTTATGTTTTCTGCATTTCGAAGAACTATTGCAATTTTTATATTGCCTATCTAATTTATTTAGTATGGTACTTTTTTCTAACAATACATTTTTTATATGAAGTTTAAAAAATACCTTTATTTTTATTACAAATTTTATTACTGTACATTTTGTGAAATTTAAATTTATTTGTAATTTAATAATAAAATATCAATATGGAATAAGTTTTTCATGTGGGATCGTTAAAATTAATATATTGAGAAATATTTGTTCTAAAAAAATCAGTTCAGAAGAAATCAGATCCTATTTTAAAGGACAATCATGGTTCAATTAGGTAGTCAGAAATAGTTTTCCATTGAATGGACAGTCGTTAAATCCATTACATTTTTAATTAGTCTTACTAGGTAATTTAAACATGTTAGTGTAAGTAAAATGAAAATATAAGATTGAATTGATTAAAGAAATTTGAATTTTTAACAAATATATATTTCCTAAATTATTATTAGGTTAAACAAAAGTCAAAATATGAGATTTCTATGTATTAGACACAGGCGATTCCATTGTCAATTCAGCTTTAATTTTTCAGGCTGACTAAAAAATTAAAAACGACATTTTTTGTTATGTAACAAACATTTAATTTTATATGTTCACTGTTTCATACGACATTAAAATTTATAGAAAATTTAGATTACTTCTAAAATTGAACGAAATCGCTTCAAAGTTTTAAAAAAAAACGATATCATGGTGAAAGTGCAATGTTACGGATAACAGATGATTGATTTTAAGATACACAGAAAGTTAAGTATTAAAAAAAATCTTTTTAATATAATTTTTTCAAAAATAGTACAAATCCAAAATGTCTTCGAAAAATTAAAATATTTCTTTAAAAAACACACTTCCTATTTTTTTGTGGACTTTTAAATTTGTTATCTCAGTCGTAAATATATTGTTTGGAAAAGGTCGTGGAAGAAATAAACGAATGCTTAAAATTTTTTAAAAAACTTTTTCATCTTCAACCATGATTGCTCAATGTTATGAAAAGAATTTCATAAGAAATAACTCATCGCTCATTTCCGTTGCCTTTTATAAATATAAATGTTTTATCATTGTTTTTAAATAAAAAAAAACCCACTAAATTAAATGACAGAGCGGTATGATTTGTACATTTTTTTTACTTATCTTTTCCCTACTATACTTTAGGTTTGCGAAAACTGTAAACGAGTTAAATAGTAATTATTCCAACATAAAAATGATGCTTGTTGATTGCAGTCCAGAATATTTGAAACTCTGCAATTCTTTAGTAATAACTCATTAAATATTACAAGCATTTAGTTATAATCATTTAGGTACGCAATATTTATCCTCGACATGTTATTTAGGAAAATTTTATACGTGTATTTTACGTCGGGGATATTAGCCCCCCTGTCGGGGAAGACTAGCCCCCCTGTCGGGCAATTCCTAGCGCCACTACTGGCTGTTAGCTTAAAAAGAGACTCGGTGAACCCGAGGAACAGTGTCCGGCAAGCAATCGAAGGATTACGAGTTCCAATAGAACCGGACTTGACAAAGGTTAAAGTGTAGCAATCTTGCGATTGAAGGGTTGCCAGATTCGCTCCTAAATTACAAAAGTTGCTCAAAAGTATCCTCAATGGGGGAGTTTCACGCCAAGAAGAAGACCGCTGTTCCAACGGAACATGGAGACGTATTCTAGACGCCGAAAAAGTTCCGTAGAATTAGTATGGAAGTACAGCTGCTGCAATATACTTTTTAAGATTTTTCTTTTTAAAATACTAACATGGTGATTTCGTGTAGTGCATTCGGTTGCTCTAACACTGTTTCGAAAACGGATTGTATTGCAAGAAGAGTTTCTTTTCACAGTTTCCCTCATTCTGATTATAATCTGGTGAAAGCATGGCTAGCTAGGATAAAACGAGAAAACTTCGTTCCTACGAAATATTCAAAGTTGTGCTCCGATCATTTTGATCCAAAATGTTTTTTTTCAAACAGGAGGAAATATCAAACGATATATAGAAAAAGACAATTTCACTTAGTTTTTCTGCATATGAAAAAATATGTAAAAGCCGAAATTTACTAACAAAGGGTCTTTTACTTAAACTTTGAATTGTTAAAAATAAACGATGAAAATACACAGCTAAATTATCTCGTTAAAATACAATACAAAGTTGAGTGGAATAAGCGAGCGAGCGGAGCGACCAAATAACAGGCTTGTCTGTTAAAGAGAAGAAATCGAAACTACAAGTAGGGAATTCATGTTACTACGTCACGTGAAACTCCCGCATTACCATCGGCAGGTATACGGGACAAGTAAACGTTAAATATTAAAAAAAAAAAAAATGTCCAAATATCTAAATTAGAGCAGAAATCTTGCACTAATATACATAAAAAAAATACATAACAGTCGAATTGATAATCTCTCTCCTTAGAGCGCGATTTGGCAGTTTTAATTTAAAGTTTCTGGTGGTTTTATTTTTTTAAAGTTTTGGTTGGCGCGCTGTTCAATCTGTTAATAAAAAAGAACAAATTGACGTAATTTTATCTAATTGTTCAAAATGTAATAACTTATTTTTTTTAAAAATCGTTTTTAAAAAAAGGAAAACCAACTTTAAGAAAAATGAGCTAAGTAAAAAATAATTTTTAGTGTTACGATCAATTTGAAAAAAATTGTAGGTAAAGACTCAGAATGGTAGACGGGTTTGGCTTTGTTTTCAAGTAGACGCCAAACGAACCGATGCGGAGCGCACGCCTCTTTCTTTTCCGATGTTAAGGGTTACTTCCGGTTTATTACACGATTACAGTTAACAACTTTACCTTTGCGTCTTTTCTAACCACAGTCGGATGATTGATTGATTGGATGACTTCTACTGTGTAATGGGCTATCGGTGACGGTTCAAAATGCATTTCGAAGGTTTTTTATTACGTCTGCACGATTGAATGAAATATCGTCGCACTTTAGCTCCACAATGGGCTAATGGTGGCGGTTTAGAATTGATTTCGAAACTTTGCTTTGGTTAGTTAACATCGCACTAGTGCTTTATATTGGGATGTTGGCGGCAGTTCGGCGCCTACCTCGAATGTAACAATGTCCTTTTGGGCTGTCGATCATGGTGCTTACAGGCAATCCTCCGGGCCGTCGTTTGGGGCATTTCGACGGCACTCTTCAGCGCACGCGCGTTCAAAGTCACAGGCTCCTGCCGTCGATTTTGTGGTCTCCGGCCTTCGGCCTCCGACTACTCAGGATCACATCCATGACCCCCTCCGGGCTGTCGATCATGGTGCTTACAGGCAATCCTCCGGGCTGTCGTTTGGGGCATTTCGACGGCACTCTTCAGCGCACGCGCGTTCAAAGTCACAGGCTCCTGCCGTCGATTTTGTGGTCGTGGTCTCCGGCCTCCGACTACTCAGGATCACATCCCTGACCCTCTCCGGGCTGTCGATCATGGTGCTTACAAGCAATCCTCCGGGCCGTCGTTTGTGGCATTTCGACGGCACACTTCATCAATGACACCATTTAATCGAATTCATATTGCTAACATCTTTCAAACTATCAACATACATCTGATAAAAAAAAAGAATTTATTCTTTCAACCAAACCACATTTGCTAGCCATACCAACAAGCAATAAAGGGTACTTACATTAAATAACGGTAAGCAGTGTAAAAATCAACTTAAAAATTCCAACACTAACTCCGTCCGAATTATATTCGAATAGAATATTCTTATTCTTAATTCTTCCCGCTAAAAAATTACGTCACTCTTTTTAAACCAATCACCGAAATTCCAACACTAACTTCGTTCGAATTCTATTCGAATAGAATATTCTTATTCTTAATTCTTCCCGCTAAAAAATTACGTCACTCTTTTTAAACCAATCACCGAAATTCCTATGTCCGGAAGTCATGTGACCTTCTGAACCAATCAAGCAAATTCTTAACCTTTCATATTTGTAAGCAATTGTCCCTGTATTCCCATATTGAGAAGTGAATCGCCCGAAAAAGTCGCCAAGAACAATCCGTCTACCATTCTAAATCCCAGCCAAATTGTATTATTTAATATAAATTTTATACCAATTACAACTTTTTTTTAAATCGGCGCCAATTTAGGTATGTTTTTTGTAAATTTTCATCAACTTCAAAAATTTGTAATAAGTATAATATTGATATTCAATAATACAATGTTTCAACTTGTTCGTAAAATTAAAAAAAAATTACTTTTAGACCATTTTTCTAAATTTGGCTTTTTTTTTTATATAATTTTATTTTTCCCTTTTTAATTTAGCAGGGGGCTTTGACCGCTGCTATTATTCACCAAGAAGTTCAAGCTGTTGCTCACATTTTTCCACACATACGCACATTCCTCGGATCCAGTTTAATAAACGCTGGGTAAACAAAACTACATTGTCTCAATAAAGTATATTGTATAACAATCCTTATCCACGTTAATAAATACCGGGTGAACGAAATGAAACCAATCTTTATTCAACAATGAAAATAGTATTTTGAAATCAGAGACATTGTTAAAAAAGAAGTCCGGTTAATCGATATTTCCGGACATATAGCAGCCGGATAACCGATTATTTTTTGCAGTTTTTACCAAAGTGGATATTTCTCTATCCAACAAAAAAAGAATTTTCGAAATAGGACAATATTTTTTTTCTTCAAATGGTCCGGTTAATTGAGAATTCCGGATAGTTAAATACCGGAAAACCGTTTCTTTTAAAAAAAATTGCCCAAGTGAGACATTCTCTATCCAACAAAAAAAGAATTTTCAAAATATCCGAATTAAAACAGAAATCTTACGCGAACTTCCATAAAAAAATACATAACAGTCGAATTGATCTCTTTAGGCACTCTTAAAAAATTATTAAGGGTTTGTAATGTAATACAGTTGATAAGACAAAATGTCATCGGTTCAACATATATAAATCCCATTTAATGATTTACTTTTCTTATAAGGTAAACGGAAATTACAAGATGTCGTAGTCAATTATTTGGGCTTTTTAAGAAAAAACCGGAACTGCGTTGGTTGAAAGTATTTTTAGGAGTATTTTAATTGGTTCGCTCATGATGGACTTCTAGTTGCACGTCATTTGTATTTCGAAATATATTCTGACGCATTGGCGGACCCATGAGAGGGTGCCCGTGCGCCCCCTTTGAGTATGTGATTAAACCTAGAAATAACGTGAAATATTGGATAAGTGTTCAACAAACTTTAAATATGATTATTCGTACTTATAGTAAAGTTTAAGTCGACAGGGCATAAACAATAAATCAGACGTTAAATGTAATGCCTGAAAAAAAAAGCTGGTATTACAAAAAAAAAAAAAAAAAAAAATGATTGAGAAACTATGTACTTTGTAATTACTAAATATCTTATAAATAAACACTTATTTAACAAGAAATGTATGTGCGATACACATATACAGATTGCGATACACATCAAAAATTGTTAACCGATGGTCATTGGGTCATTGTTAGGCTGTATCATATTTGACTGCATTTAGCATAATTTAAAACATTTTTGCCTAATTAATGGCCAGGCACATAGTTATAGATTTTTCATGGGAGGGGTTCAACGCCCCCGTCCTCCCAAATAATTCACAACTCCCCCTCACCCCCATTTTTTAAAAAAAACTTATTAATTTTTATTGCAGTAAACAGGAATGCATTGGCAGAAAAATATCGAAACAGCCAATATCATTTAATTTTTATGGGATCGTTACCAAAGTCAGTCATTACCTATTTTTAAAATTAGCAAATTGCACTCCTAATTAGGAAATAAATTAGAGAATAAATTTAAATTTTGAGAATCCTTGATTAAAATAATATATGTTTGGATCATCTTGTTTACATTCCAGTTTGACGCTATTTTCCCTTTGTAGAATAAGCCCAAATACTAAATAATGAAACACGATGACGTCATGCTAGGCTTGTTTTGAGATAAAAATTACCTCAAAAACATGTTTTTTACGCCTTTTGAAAACTATTTTTTAAGGTAAGACCCCGAAAAATACCAGGTTTTCCCTTATGTTACTCAACAAGAAATGTTGTACGAGAAATTTAAATTTTTCTAGTTTTTTAAAGTATTTTTATTATTTTACAGTAGTTTGATCTTTATTTTTTTTTCTTCACTTTCAATGGGAGGGGTTTGAACCCTCTGAACCACCCCCTTACCTACGTGCCTGCTAATGCCCTTATATTTTCAACAAACAAAGTAAGTTATTCGACGTTGTAAAAAAGTATTTTGCTTTAAAATAAGCATATTTCTTGACTATTAATATAATATAAATTTGTATTGGTTGAACTGTCAAGGTTAAGTGTCGTCAAAATTAAGAACTTATAGTTGAAAAGAACCGCTACTCATAACAAGGAAAAAGCAGTGCCCTCATTTGCCTCATTGTCAAGGCACATCAAGAAATAATTAAAATGTGATAACAAACTTCCTTGCGCTCTTTTCCTTAATACAATCTGCTGAACTAGACCCTGGCGAAAGTGGAAATTCGCTCTGCAAGCACCTCAGGGACATCAAGAGAGGGGATCTCTCTCATAACCTGTTCCGGTTTCAAAAGAATTGAGAAACGTGGACCTAAATTCAGTTACTGATATTGAAGGAAGGAAACTTTCTAGAACATCTTTGAAATTCTTTCATGGATGTTATGATATTATAATAAGGCAAAAGCTGGTTTAAAAAAGCTTTTGCTCGATTTACATGTAAATACTGTTGAATTGTCGCACTTTTCTACTATTATGTAAATAATATTGATGCCAAAAAAAAGCACTTCAATTCATGCTTAAATTGAACTAAAAGTAAATTATCTTAGTGTAAAGTCGTACCAAATGATGTATGAAAAAAATTTGATTGAGGCGAAGTCGGCACATTGCGCATACCCAAAACACACAATATCAGACATTTGTGCCGATGTAGCGGGTTCGAAACTTACCCATGTCCAAAAATACTAACTATTAATTAGTAACTATTCATAATTACGACTTTATGGTATAGTATTGTCATTTGGATTACGTAAGTATGCCAAGTTTCACAAGTCGATATAACATTTGGAAGGAGTTTAAATTGAGTTGTGATATTTAAATGTGCATCGACCAGAGGGAGATTCAAAATGTACAAAATTAATAATCCATAGACGCTTTTTTTTTTAATAAACCTTAATCGACTTCGATTAAGATTTAAGTATCGAGGACAGATTAAAAATATAGAAAATACTACTTTTACGGATGTTTAGTTTCTAAACTAGATAGATCACTTTTGATATATTTTTCTAGAGAAGCAATAAACTAATTAATTTCATTATTTATAGAAGAATTGTATGTTCTTTTTTTTTTTTAAAAATTGGTATTAGATAGACGCAGATCTTAAACAAATTGTAGCTATGTATACATATTATTTTCAGAGATAATTTTTTTTTTATAATGGATCCATCTGGTTTTGCAAACAAGCTATGTGTTGAGCCTTTGATAATATTGTTGGTCGGTCGTTCGATTGACCAAAACCCTCCACCAAGAAGTTCGGTTGGGACGAGCGTTTGATAATTGCTTTAGTATGGAATGTTTGGCAACGGCTTGTTCCAGTGGCGGCTCGCCCACTACAGCAAGTACAGCCGGGCTGCACCTAATTTTATTATATTTTAAAACTAAAATTATATATTTTACTAATTTTCTTAAATGAAGATTATAATTGGAGATTAAATTTCAACTAAAAAAAAAAAATCTCCGATAAATAGCAAGCGTGTTTCCGTAATGCACAAATTCAGGAGAAGTAAAAACAAAAACTCCATTCAATAAAAATTGCAGCTAAAAAGCGAAGTTCGAAATCGGCTACATCGTTGCCATGGCAACCTTACGTAGTATGACTTCCCCAGCACGCTAAAATGGAGGATGTGACGACACAAACGTAGCGCAAAAGGATTTTTTCAAATTAGCTGTACTACGGATTTCGAATAAATGATTGGTTCATTGCTGAATCGGCGAGGCGGGGTGGAGGAAAACGAATTTCGAAGAATCTCTCCAAACGGAAATAGTTTTCGATAAGTTTGCACGTGTGTTGTTGTTTCTTTACTTAAATTAATATTAAAATTGACCGATACGCAAGTTTGATAGGAGGATTGATTTTATTTTCAAAAAATAAGTAAGTGTTTTCTACATGTTATCTTTCATAAAAGTTGAAAGGAAACTTTGGTTTGAGTAATAAATTTTAAAGAATCTCCGTTCGTGTATGGTTGTGAAAAAGGCGAGGTGAGGGGGGGGGGGGGGGGGGGGAGTTACACGTTTTCGGCTGCACTAACATTTTTGACCACGGGCCGCCACTGGCTTGTTCCCTCCCGACCGGTACTTAAACCGTTGCTGCTGTCGGTGTGAGGGGCTTTATACTCGTGCTCTTCGTTTTATTGTGGATGTTCGTTGATTTCTATTTAGTTTGAAATTAAGTAATTCTAAGAGTGAATTCATAATTAATAAAAAGATGATTCTTTAACTCAAGTCTCCTAATTTGGACTTTGCAAACATGTACACAGCGGTACACTATGGGATCTATCCAGTTGTGTAACAAAGCTGTGGGATGTAGCTCGACTACGCTGCGATCTGTGCGCAGTAGCTTACGGACATCTTGATCTATTGGGTTTTCATTTCTTTGCTTATCTTGTTTTTCAACCAGCCGTTACTTTCACACCGCAAAATAAATAGTATTCAGCTGCTGTGGTATGTTATGACGTCGCCTACTGATAGATCTGTAGGAAAACTAAAAATAAATAATATAATCTGAAAATCGAAAAAATGGATATACCTGGTTTTGAAACTAGACGGCTCAATTGTACGTTTTAGGCGCAAGGTAACGAAGCATAAGTTTCGGTTTATAATAAAATAAAAGCATGTATTTCAGAAATTTACAACAGCCTATTTTTGAGAAACCCTGTTTTATTAGATGAAAGGATGACCCTTAAAAAGGTGGATCTACTCTAAGTGTGGCTCACTATTCCTTTCTTCCTGTCATGTCCAGGCAGGCCTGTAGCCAGAAAATATATTCAGGGGGGGCAAACACTATTTCAGGTAGGGCAAGGGGGGGGGGGGTAACTTTCAACTTAATTACATAAAAATATAGAAGTTTAATTATACATACTTTTTCGAACCTTGTACCATTAAAATATATAGTACTATTGTATAGTACTATTGTTATAAATACTTGTAAAAATCTCATTTGCTTTTGATATTAAATGAGAGAACATTTTTTAGCAGTAAAATTGTTTTTGTAAAATTACACTGAACAATATTTCTAAAGCGCGCAAAAAAATGTGCTCTTTTTTTTTAAGCTGGCAAAAATTAACGTCAACAACGAAAAAATAAAATAAAGTATGGTACAGATTTCAAAAAATAATCTTTGAACTAATAATAAAGAATTATAAAATATTTAATATTCTATAATTGGAATATTCTTTGATAAAAATTTATAAAAATCTGCTCTGGGTAATTTATAAGAATAAAACGTAGTTTAAAAACGTTAAGATACACTTAACATGTTAATTTTATTAATGTTATATCTTTTGAAAATGGACTTATCATAACGTTAAATAAAAATATCTGTAAATGTCAAATGCAATTTTTCTATTATTTTTTTGTTTCTGATATATCTTTACCAAAAATAACAAATAAGAAACTGCCTTCACATAAAATAACAAAATATTAAGTTTTCACGAATTACACTAAAATACGAAAAACATAACTCGTAATAATTTATATTTTTATGTATAATACAGTATTTTTACTATCGACATTCAGACTTTGGATGTAGCAGCATTGAATAGTTAGGTAAATCGTAATTGGTTTAGAAAATTCTTCCTACATTTAACTCATTACAATTAACAACAACTTAAATTCCGTTGCACATTAAAATTAAATGCGCAATTGTATTGTAAGGTTAAGAAATTATTTTAGTAAATTTACAATTTAATTTGATTAATTATATATTTTTTTAAATTTGAATTTGAAAACGTTTGTAAATCAACCATGGGGTCTATCATAAAAATGGCATTTTGATTTCAATTTATAAATATTGCAAAAGAATAATTAATTTCATTTTGTAAAAGGGATAAATTAATGAATGACATGTATCATTAGATGCTATATAGCCCCTAACGTTTTTTTTGTTTAATTTTCTGAAAATGTAATTTTTATAAATTAACTAGCATATTTAATAAAGTAACACTTACTTTGCTAATTTGATTTGGGATTTAACAATGTGTCAGCTCGAAGAGCCCTTACATTTCCATGGGCATCATGTTTGGCATCCACTTGTTAACCAACCCGCCCATATTATAACTTCGTTAAGATAAAAAATATAGTAACATTTACATCACTTGTGCTGGGATCGTTGCTAGTTTCACTGAACACATCCGCTTTCTTGTCCGATATTTGTATTTATTTAAAAAAAACAAGCCATAACCATTAACCATATCCATAACTTGAATTGCAACAAACGCCGTATAGAAACTCTGAGCAGTGCTCTGCGGGGCTTTTGCAGATACAACAGCCAATCCGGTGAAAGAAAGCATCAAAAGCCCCAACAAATTTTTTGGAAATACATACGACCCTGGGCAGTATAGGCTAAATTACACTGGTGAGAAAACAGGTTGACAACAGGGGTTGACAATGGACAAACTCAACAGGGGTCGGATGAACTTGGGACTTTAACCATGAATACTCAATTTAGAGTTTCCAGTTTCCCTGTTAAAAATCGATGTCCTAATGAATGGGTTCGAGTTATTCTTGACAAGTATTGCTTGAGGGTCTGAGTTACACTATCTGTTATCGAAAGTCTTTATTCTGCTGTTTCCCGAAAAAAGCGACGCCTTTTGTCTGTAAGAATTCTATCCTCCCTGCAGGGGGGAAGGGGACGGCAACACATGTCATACGAGATGGACTACTCCCTACTAGTTTTCAAAAAGACGGGTAAATTGGCGATAAATAAGCCATGGGGCTAATGATTTGTCTGGTCCCTGGTCAGGCTCATTTGCCAGAGATGGTTACTGACGCTGAGGGGGGAAGGGTGAGTGGCTTCTATGCATAGAAGGGGAGGTTTTTGTCTTTTTGTCCTGAAAAATAATTGGGTTTTTCAGTGTGAGATTCTAGAAAATTACATTAATTGCTCGGTGTGTGTGGGGGGGGGGGGCAAATAAAATTTTAGGACGGGCAAATAAAATCCTAGGACGGGCAACGCCCCCCCTGGCCCCTAGCTAGCTACAGGCCTGTGTCCAGGGACCGACTTGCAAGCTTAGGGGCCCAGGGCTAAAGAAAATTAGGAGGCTCCTCGACGTAACGAAAAATAAAACTGCACACAATACAAAATGACTAATCAGAAAGCTTTAATGCAAATATAATTTATTTATTTTTAAACTACTAATTTTCTTCTTTTGAGAATTTGAATTAACGTTAATGGTCAATTCTGCAACAGTTTTTTCATACGTTTCCAGTTCTGTTCTTTCTTCCTTTTTAGCTTTTTTTTAGTTGAGCCAGGTTCGTATGTTCTACCCATTTTTTAGCTAGCAAATCCCTAACGATTACAATATTAGAAAATTTGGTATAAGAAAAAAGTATCCGTAAACGACAAATCTACGTGCGATTAGTAAACACAGCTTGTTTATGGTCTCGGACCTTGGTCATTAATTTAATTTAACTAGTGATCCAAAGCGCATATCTTTGAAACACGCGATGCAAAAGGTGACATACATCATGAACGTGCTGAAAAGTGAAATTGATTTAAATGGGTAAAATAATATAAGTTTTGCAAAACAATTAACGATTGATTTAAAAAAATTTGATTAAAATAAATGTAATTGATTTTTAAAAAATTCGTTAGTAAATTTATTTTTAACTTTTTCACATATGTTTAGCATTAAATCATTTTTGGGGGCCCGTTTAAAATGGGGGCCCTGGGCAAGTGCCCCGAATGCCCTCCCGTAAATCAGTCTCTGGTCATGTCAACATCGATCATCCTGAACGGAGTTCTGAAGGAAAAATGGTCAAAGGAATACTTTTTTTTACCTGAGAAAAAAAATATGATGTAATTGTCAATATTTAAAAAAAAATTAGAAAACTCAACTTGTAACAGTTTATAGCTTTTAAAAAAACTATTTTTTACGTTGTCTAATATCTAAAATTAATACCTTTATTTAAATTTATTTAATGCAGTTTTATTAATTTCGAAAAGGCAAAAATGCTCGGAACAACAGGAGTACCGGAGAAGAGAAGGGGTTCGTTAAATATATCAAAATATTTGAGTTATTTATGACAATTGTAGACGCGACTTGATTAGAAATTTATGTATTTTGATTAAATATATGCACTAGAGATAAATTATATTTTACCAATGTTTTACTAGTAGGATATTTTATCAATTTGACTGGAAATTAATTAGAAAGTCAAAATTTATAATACGAAAAATATTCTCAAAATATAAACTTTGTGGCATATAACAGTGAAACCCCTATTCAACGATGGATGAAATTCCAGCCATATTCGATCAACACAATAAGAGGTCAACTTAGATTGCACATTTTAAGTAATTCAAAATTGCACAAATAAGACACAATTGACGTGCAAACATTCAAAACGTATTTTGTCGCATTCAGGTGATTAGTGGCAAATAAATAAATTTTCCTAAATGCATTGACTCGTGTACAGATTCCAAACAGATACAGATTCGATTTTTCCTTTGGAAAGTTTGTGAAGTCAAGTTTGTATATTGTTTTTAATTTTAGGCACGATTCCAGGTTCTCATCAGCAAGATGACTGTTCAATTTACTCTTGATAAGGTTCATGCTTGAAAATGATTGTTCGCAAGAATATGTAGACTCGAATAAGGAAAGAACAGCAAACGCTAGTTTTTTCAGCTGATTATATGAGTCAGGAATACTATTGCAGATGTTAAAAGTCAACATATTTTCCTTCTCCGGGTCTTTCAAAGCAGACCACTTGTGCTGTTGTCAGTGCCGTTACACAAAAAAAATATAATTATTATTATTATTTGGGGGGGGGGGGGGGGGGGGGGATATCCCAACTCAACTATTCGAAATTCACAACTCAACAGTGCTGAAAATTCCCAGTTCCAACTTATCGACATTTTTCATATTTTTTTTAATATAATTTAGGTAATATTAAACAGTTATGTCACAAGCATTGATTTGTTGCACCCATATTCCAATGCAGTGTCCGTTCTGAGGTCTAATTTAAATGTAATCTTACAAGTTGGGCAATTTCTAATCTTCCTTAGCTTTCATTTGTTAATAATATTAATTTTCTTCAGGCATAAATTTTCCCAACTCGCGGTTTTTAGAAGTTGAAATTCCCAACTTTCAGGGTTTCCAGATTATTGGGGGGGGGGGGGTGCTCGGACTCCCGGTGCGACGGGCCTGGCTGTTGTTCACATTGGGGGGAGGGGGAGTCATTCCACTCACACCCACGTTTATTAGTATAAATTAAAAAAAATTAACAATATATAAGTCACGGTTCTTTCGACTTTTATTTCCTGATCCATTCCTAAATCACTTTTCTCTTTCAATAACGATCTTATAAATTGCCATTCAGTTTTCAACTGCGTATCAATACCATGCATTCTTACATTGCATTTTTTATAGTTATGTCTTCAAAATCCTAGTTACACATCCAGATATCGTCAAGTAACCATATCTGGATGTGTAACTATGGTTTTGAAGACATAACTATAAAAAATGCAATGTATAATCCATGAGATGAGACAGGCATGTATAGTCAGACAATATATTACAGGGAGGGCAATCAATTGTTCAGGTGGGGCAAGAGGGGAGAGGTTCAACTTGCAATTTAATTCCACAAAAATTTATAAGTTTAATTATACGGCTTTTTTTAAACCTTGCGCCATTAAAGTTAAAGGATATACTGTTGTTTTTACTCTGAATCAAATATCTATATTTTCTTGTATTATATACACATACACCCGACAACGTGTGCGGTTTGTCTTCTGTATGTACGAATTTTAGGCATTTTATACGCTTGAATGATTCCTTTATAAAATTATAAGGAAATTCGAAGGGATTTTTTTTTTATTTTACAAAATTCATCAAAGGAGCCGCGAAAACTAATAACAATAGCTCGCGAGCCGCGGTTTGCCGACCATTAATCCAGATGACGTAATTTTACACAAAACGTGTTTTGAGCGTTTGCTTCTCAGTATTGGATTAGACTTTTTTTCCGATTGTCACAAAAAAAAAAAAAAATTTTAAAAAAAAGTAAAAAAACTTTGCCTAGACAAATGAAAAAAAAAAAAATCGCAAATGGGCAAAACTTTTCATCGTCAATCATCCATAAAAATAAATGTCATCGCCGCTTTTTATTTTTCAAGAAAAGATTTATATTTCAAAAATAAAGCTATGAAGAGTCCTAATAAAATAACTATTTTGAGACGTAAATCAAAACCCCCAAACATGTCGATACGTGGGTGTGTTTGGCAGATATTTTAGTAAATCGATAATAATAATTAAAGAGTTAGCAATATCTATTTTGAACATTTTTATAACAGTTTAGAAAACTTCCAAAATTTTTAATTAACTTGATTTGTTTGTGTAAAAAATGAAGAATAAATTTGCGTGACGTAACGAATACTACGAGTCAACAGCTTTCAAATATCGGAATTACGAGATTTGCTCTTTGCTCAGCTTCTAAATTTTAAGATTACAATTTGCAATAATTTTAGTTCGGAAATAGTAGACTCGGAAAAAATATTCCAACACCCTAACTTATGACTATTCAAATTCGTCTTTCAACCCTTTTTGAAAATTCAAAGCCACATGTGATATAACATTGAAACGAATTCGTGCTAATAAATTCTTTAAAACTGGTTTTGTCTCTCAAGTAGAGAGAGTAGACTGAATAAATATTTCACTATCGTTGAAACACTATCGCTCAGAAATTATCAGAAAGTGAAAATTCAACACGGCGTAGTCATCAGAAAACACTGGACTTAGTCAAATAGAGGTATGGTCCTTCTATAATTGAATAGTCCTGCAGATAGTTCTCATTTGATTGTAAATATAGATGCATATTCATTAAATTATATCAAACAACCGTTTGCGAAATATACAAATGAAGAAATTTACGAGATGTCTTAAACGTTGTATACTAAACTATTTTTTTTTTTGGTATATATATTTGTAACTTTTTTTATTAAAATTTTTAGAAATCCTCTAATGAACTAATTTGAAGTGGTCTTTTCAAGGATACTTTTAGCGGAACTATCTTCTAGAATTGAAAATTCGGGGCAATAATTCGGGAATAGCAAAAATATTAAAATTCAAATATTGAAAGAAATTAACGGATATTTAGTTACTTTAATTTATAAGAGCATTTTTATTTTTTAAAAATCTTTATCTATGAATTTTTTTTTAATGATTATATTATACTTGCTTTCAATTTTGCTAGAATTATATTTTTAACACAGCTTGTTCCAGAATAATACATGCAAGAGTGAAAGTTATAATATTCTACATGCTTTTATTTAAAAAAATATAAAATAAAATGAAAAATAATAGTCAGTATGTCCAAAACCTTGAATTTGAAACAGGCAATAGATATTACAATAAGAATTGTATATAAAATCTATGTATATATGACTTTTTTCCTAAATAAATTAAATTTAAGTAAAATTAAAAATATGATTAGTTTTTCTAACCCACATTTAATTTGCAAACCCAAATCTCTATTCGAACTTGACTTCCTGGGGCGTTAAATATATTTAGCAATATTGATTCGATTGTCAATGAAACCTTTGCGATTCCAGTAGTTCCTGCTTGTTGGCACACAATAGTTAACACCAACCCATTGAGATAGTTTTTGTTATTTGGCAACACTTTCAATTCAAAGTTAATTTTCATTTAATTGTGCACACACACTTTTTTTTATTTCTGCTGATGAAAGAAGATGTATCTCCAGAAACATGCCTAGATTTTATGTATTTTTATTGTGTAGTTTTAATGTTGCATTTTTATTTTAATATAAAATTAAAAATTCTTAATTTTACTACACTGTCTCGTTTCCTTTATAAAAGGCATTTAAATTACTTGTAAGCAAGAGTTTTTAATACAAATTATATTTCTGCTATTAATATGCAAACCAAAAAGTGCAGAAAAATAATATTTTTCTTATATGCTAATAACATATTAATATACAATCCCAAATATCCAATGTACAAAGTAAATTTAAAACCGTAAAAATCCTAATACTTTTTTAAAAAAAAAGAAAAAGAAGTATTATTTAATAAGAAATAAAAAAGAAATTTTCAAATGCTTCTCCTTCTGTTAAAAACAATTTGTGTTGATTTTTAAAGCAAGTCCATTCAAATCTCCTTTTGACTAATGAAGTATTTAAATTTTCCTTAATAAGAAGCAAAAGATTGGCAGCTTGAGAAAGCACATGGGACATGGTTGTGTTTTGACATATCACAATTTCTGTTTGAATAACATGATACCAATCTTTAAAATAGAACATAATACAGCAGAATCGCATATCATGTATTTGAGAACATAATGAGTAGTAAATGTTTACTTTTGGGTAACACATCTCTAGAAATTTAGAAAACCTAATAAAATATTTAGATTTTTCTAATTAACCAATTGTGTTCTTTTTTATTTTGCTGAAACCAACATGTTAAATCCCATGATTGCCCATTTCAAACTTATGGCTGACGATTTTTAATTTACGACTTCCCTCTTTGCCATGACTGTGTATTAGGATAGATCCATGCCTAACTTATAGTAAGGCATTTATGTGTATTGCAAATTAGATGTTTATGTGTACTTATAAAAGTGTAAACTTCGAAATCTAATATATTATGAATTTTAAAGTAATCCGTGTAACACACAACTGGTTATTTAACTAACAGATATATATATTCCATAATTCATGCATGCAGATGCTTTTTCCTTAATAAGAAGCAAAAGATTGGCAGCTTGAGCTTCTCATGAGAGCTACAAAAAAGCTTCAATTTCCCACTGCAAAATGTGTTGGATAATATTGTAATTTCGTTTACAAAAAATAACTTGGAAAAACTTTAGTATGGGGTAACACCACCAAGGCAGCTTTTGATTGCCAACTTAATTGACAAAATGTATGTGGTTGCAATTTTTGAATCCATATGTATGTGATATATAAGGGTGATTCTCCTATAAATGTAAATTTTCGCTCTCTGATTTACAGTTTTTGAAAAGATAAATTTTAAATATTTTTTTATCTGCAAATAAATAAGGTATTACGTCCAAAATAACATACCACATTACCTACATCACAGTAGTAAGGTAGATAAAAATAAACATATTTTTACATTTCAGTCCATTTTGCAGCTTCCTTTAAAGTCGATAGAACCTAACAATGTGTTCTCATTGTTAATCAATGTGTCTCTACTGAATGTAACAGTGCACAAATTTTTAACTGGATACCTAGGGTCACATGACCAAATTTATAGAAGGGGAAAGTATGACTTAAAAACTAGAGGACAACACTCCTTTGATGCAAATTCTTTCTGCAACTTACAATAAAAATGGTTTAATTATAGTTTACAGTATTTAGTTTAATTTCATAGGGAAACAGTATAGATAGTAAATTTTTTTTTGGTATTTTACTAAAAATTGTTCCAGTAGATCAATTCATAAGATCAGGGACAAGGAACAGTAATGAGTTTTTGAACATTTAAAAGTTTTTAGAAATAAAATTTACTGCTATTTTCTTCCAAATACTTTCTAGCATTGAAGTTACACAGTACAGGATAAATTTTATGCTAAAAAGAACATATTTAAATTTAATAAAATAAAGTGTAAAACCCCATGGAACTTAAATTTTACACTTGCGGGAGAATCACCTTATAAGTGAGAATTGAACCATTGACTGATTGAGTTGAGAGAGAACGATTATGAATAAACAGCTTACCATGCACAATTGTGGTACCATGTCACACATTGCTTCAATTTATGATACCATTTAAAATTTTATATCACGCAGAAACTTTAGGTGGTTAGAATGCTGTGAACAGTAATTATCAGCAACTCTTCTGACATTTTAGAATATTCGCTAACTCATACTTGGTGACAAAAACAGGTTTTGTTGCCCATATAAGAATTTTCTCTTTTCTTCCCTACAGATTTGCAGAAAAGGGTCACCAGATTTGGCAAGAAATCAGGGTTACCGCTCAATGAATTTTAATCATGTATTTCATATAACCACACTTTAATGAAGTTTTATTGTGTAATGTTCTTTGCATTATCAATAACATAAACTATATAATATTTCCATAACTTGTGCATTATCTATAAAAACATTAAATAATATTTATATTACTTAATATATTATGTATTCATTTTGAACATAAATCAGATAAAATTAAATGTTTTTTAACAACTAAACAATTGTGCAAAAACATAATTTTTCTTAAATTGAATTTCGAAGAGAGAGAATTTTGTATAATACTGATTTATCTAAATATGATCCTTTACTAAACCGATTTTCTCAATTTTAAATAAGAATACTCACCAGCCCATTTGTCGAGTTTCTTCCAATCAACCGTTGCACCGATTAAATCGGCTATGAAACATGAATACAATCCACGCCACAGCGATCGAAGAAGTTTAAATGACAACCAGCAAATTAAAAGAAAGCCGATATACCAAACGAGTCCTTTAGATTCATCAGATGACAGAGCACACTTTTCGTCGGCAGACATGATAAACAATTTGTTAAAACTTTAAATAAATAATTGCTTTTTAAGGTTTCAGTGAAAACGACCAAACAGCGCCGGAAAAACTGAGTTGTTTTTCAGTAGTGTGATTTTTGCTGCCGCAGAGCAGACGATTTCGTGACGTTTGCGTGATAGCCTCGTGTCCAGACTGTTGGATATTTTTAGATTTTGATGATTGATTGATTGTCTCTTGCACTTTGAAAAACAATAGAAAACTTCTGTAATGCGATAATAATAAATAAGGTAATTAGTACTTTTTCCATTTTGAATTTATAATATTGTTTGAAATATGAAAAAGTCATTAATGGAAAAATTTCTTTTTGTGTACTGATCAACCAGAAAGCTCAGCACCAGTACGTACTTCCACAATTATTCATGACCAGGTGATAAATCATTTACAAACGTTGTAAAGTGGCACTGAATTTTAATTTAATATAATTACATAACTTATTTTGTGGTTTATTTCTTCCGTCCATATTTTTATTCTTATCTGGGTTGCCACGCAAGCCATTTTAAATAATAAGGAACTCAAATACTTAACAGAAATAGGATAGTCTTAAGGTTTTCTTATCTTTTTATTAAAAAAAGTCCCGATATATATATGCCAGATAACTTACTTTATTTGAATTTTTTTACTGCATCTTTCAGACCTGAAAAATGACTTCAAAAGTAATTTTGGTTACTGGAGGAACTGGATTGGTGGGCAAAGCTATCGAAGAAGTTGTCAAAAAGGATTCAGTGCCAGATGAGCAGTGGATATTTTTATCTTCTAAGGACGCCGATTTAAGGTGGGTTTCTTATTGATAATTGGAGGTAAACTGTGTGTACTATCCAACCTTGTACTCCATATGTTACAACTGAATTTATGAAAAAGTACACGAAGCTTGAACAAGGCTTCATGTAAAAAAAATGTGACTTTTTCAATAACTGGCTATAACATTTATTTAAAAATTAACATAAATAAATTATTATCATTTCAAATAAATTTGGATTTTAATAATATTTATAACAGTTAAATTATTTTTATTATAACAATTCTAGATATAGGGCAGTTGCATCCCCCTCCTCCATGCTAAAAACGTTTTGTGGAGAATAAATACAGGTAACAACCACACAAACTGCAGGTTTTGATTGGACGAAATTGACATAAAAATACCCAGACAAATTGAAAACTTGATGCTGTGTAAGCCAATCACTGTCTGCAGGTCAATTTAGGCATTAACTGCTAGTGTTGCCTGTTCTCCACGAAGTTGAAACAGTTTGATTAAGATTTTAAGAAAGAAGATAAGAAATTAAGATTACCATAAATTTACAAATTTTGGATGGGCATAGGCATTTTGTTGGATGAAATTAGCAGGATTTTTGTGCATTTTATACAAAGTTGAAGTTTTTGTATAAATTTATTATACATTTATTAAAAAACACTACTAGATTACTTTGTAAAAAAAATGGGTACAGTACGACTGCTTCAACATTGGCTTCAGCACGCACATAAGGTAAACAAGTTTTGACTAGGGATGAAACGGATATCCGGTAACTATCCGGTATCCGGCCTATCCGGCTGATTTTTAACTATCCGGTAACTATCCGATATTCGGAAATAAAGTGCCGGATATCCGATTTTCCAAGCCGGATATCCGGTTGAATAAAACATTGAAGATTTTTTTTGTGGCGGTCAATTATCTTTGCTAAGAATATAGTATTTAAGTATTTTCCTGAAAATTCTACCAATGTATCAACAGTGTGCAGATTCTCCCTTGAAATTTTCTCGTTTTTAACTTTAAAATTCTATTAATTTTTTTTAATGAAATGTTATGGTGGAGGGTCATAACATCTCACAACTAATATAAAGTTAAAATAAAAATAAATTTCTCAAAAATTTAAGCAAACTTGAGTTTTTATGTTTGGAATGAAAGAGCATATGGTAAAAATACAATTATTCAGAAATTGAGTTTAAAGTGTACAAAACATACGCCCATTGCTAGCAGCACCCTAGACTAACCCTTTGTAAATAAAAAAGTTTTTTGAATGTTTATTCAATCTTGGTATCACCTTAAGGGTAAGTAATTGGGGAATATTATAGAATAAAAAAATATTTCGTAATTTTTGACCGATTTCCGTATTTCCTAGTGTGTACGAGAAGATATTTTCATAAAAAAGAAACTGCCGGATATCTGATCGGATATCCGGCAAAATCCAGTTCGGATATCCGATATCCGGTTTGTAATGTGCGCCGGATATCCGATATCCGGTATCCGGCAAAACCACTATCCGGTTCATCCCTAGTTTTGACCCTTTCAGAAGTTACAGTTAGAGTTCAGTGGTTACATCTTATGTTTAGTTATATATAAAGAACTGTGTTAAATGTACTTTACAGTCAACCACAAAATTAAATTCACATATTTTTAAAGGATTGCTCCAAATTCTGGTAACTTTACAATTTATTAAACTGATAACTCATAAAAGTCAAGTGAACTTTTGTTCTTTTTAGCAGTAATTGTCTCACGAATTACAAGTTAGTGAAGTTGAAAGTTACCAGTTTTGTATATTGTTATAAATCTCTAATGATATACAAACTGAAAATCCTGAAAATGTGTCCATTTTCAGTTTGTGTTGAAAGTAATAGTGATACGAGTCAAAATGGACTTGCATCACTATTACTTCAAACGTCTCATATTGCAAGTCACCAGAACATTTTAAAATATAAGAAGTTACCAAAGATAACTTAAATTTTATAACAATATTCTAGAAAAACCTTGAAAAAAAAGTTTGAAAAATATAGATATCTTTTAAGCTTACCAAAACTAATGCCAGTGAATAAATAGAAATTTTTTATTTAATACTTTTTGTTTATAAATACAAATATTGACAGCCAACAACAGGCTCTAGGCCCAACAATATTGGTTGAGCTTGTACTTTAGAACTAGAATAGATTTAATCAAAAACTTTAAAGTGCATTTTAAACATTCAGATTTGAACATTGTTGTTTACCTTTGAACATTGTTGTTAACCTGATCATCAATAACAAATTTATGATTAAAATTTGTATTTGCAAAAAAAAATAGAATGTTTTTATAGTTGGAGGATTGAGAAACTTATATTGACATATAATTAAAGCACATATTTATTCTAGCACAGTCTTGTAAAAAGTCCTTGAATTTTATGTAAATTTTATTCTGTGGAAGAAAAAAGTCTACATTTAGTTTACTAATTGGATCAAAATTAAGGAATTTAAGGTCTTTTTTCTAATTTTTTTCTGTGCAAATAAATCATACAGCCAAAAATATGTAGTCTTTGTGTAAGTAATATCTCATTTTCAGTTTGGTTCATTTTTTTTTGTGCCTCGGTTATTGACCAAACTAGGTTAGATGAATTTTATTTCTTATATTGGAACTAGGATACTAATTATAAAATTCTATTAACTTACTTTATGTTTAATTTCACTAATAATTATTTTTTAGCGATTCCTTGCAAACAGACTTGCTGTTTCAAAAACATAAACCAACTCATGTAATTCATTTAGCAGCAATGGTAGGAGGCCTGTTTAGAAATCTAAAGTACAACTTGGATTTCTTAGTAAGTTATATGCTTATGAATTTATGTTGCTATTGTGTATTTTATTGAATTATATATAAAATTGTATTAAAAAAATAAAAAGTTTCTTTCCATAAAAATTTATAAACTTCTACTAAATTGAATTAAAGAACTATTTTGTTAAGGGAATGTAGCTGTTTATAAATATGCACAAAAAAAGGCGAAATGGAAAAATACCAAAATTAAAAAGTCATCTTATAATTTTGTTTTAGAAGCTATTAATTCAGTTTCTGTTGCCATACTATCTTAAATCAGTTACTAGAAAAACTTGCATAACTCATTATATTTTATTATTATTCACTCTCTGGTTGGTTGTTTCGAAATTTTCATCAAGGAACCACAAGTTTCTTCAGCAACACACATCATTTTTAAATTCATAGGAATATCTTTTTTTTTTCAAACATTTTTATTATGGTATAAACTGAATATAATTTCTTTAAAATTTTCAAATAAATTATAAAATATCTACAGAGAAAACAACTTTACAATTTAGTTATTTTGCTGGCTGCTCAGAAGATTTACATATATTTATATACACAATTTGACTTATTCCAACAGAAATCTTTAGTGATTAATCACTACTGATTAATTATTGCCTTGATAAAAACTTTACATTATAAAAATACAATTAATTATTTTTATTGAAACAATGTCACTCTAACAGTATTTTAAAGCATTCATATAATAATTATAACTGTTTTTGGTTATAAAAAGTACAATTTCTCTTTCAACAGCGAAACAACATCCACATTAATGATAATGTCCTGAACTGCAGCTTCAAACATGGTGTAAAAAAAGTTGTGTCTTGCCTTTCAACATGCATATTTCCTGACAAGACAACTTATCCCATAAATGAAACAATGGTAAGCTTCTTGTATCCTTTTTCAAATATAAATAAAAGAAATCAAAGGAAATATATAAAGCAAAGGAACTGCTTTCTTGAAAATAAATTATACTTTTTTTTCCAGGTTCACAGTGGCCCACCCCATGATTCCAATTTTGGATATTCATATGCTAAACGACTCATTGATATCCAGAACCACGCATATCATCTCCAACATGGTTGCGACTTCACTTCAGTCATTCCTACTAATGTATTCGGAGCTTATGATAATTTCAACTTGGAGGACGGCCATGTACTGCCTGGGCTAATTCATAAAACATATGAAGCTAAAAGTAAGTTAATTTTAGTTTAAATGAACTGAAAGTATTTTTTCTTTTAATAAATTAGCTTTTAGAATTTTTTTTTTATCAGTCACTGTTTGTGAGTATGGAATGTAGATGAGTCTGCATCAAAAGATTAAATTCATAAAAGAAACTCCATTATCTTACTTAAACATGATACACAAAAATAAAAGTATATTTTGGGAGTCCAGCTGATGGTGCAGCTTAACCAAATTTGACTCTTTTACATAACCGATTGTGGCAAACTAGGTAACCAATTTCATATTGAGAATAGAACACAGTGGACTAGACATTTTTAGTTAATTTATTGTTCTTAAAACCTTATTTAAAGGTTGATAGATGATATTAGTAAACAGGACATACGGATGCATAAGACTATGAAGGCACATGGTAAAAGTAAAAAAAAAAAATTATGCCTGTGTTTTTTAACTACTTTAGCTAAAATCTAGGGAAAGTTATAGTTTTCTAGTAATGAGTAACACAAATACACAAGATTAACCATTTGTTATGGAAAGTTAACATATTGTTTATTTTAAATCGTTGATATGTATTACAAATATGATATCAATAATAGTTTTAGTACAATTTGTTGTGCTTAAATGAAGGGCACATTGAACCATCTATTGAAGTGGCACAGTAGACTATTTTTAAGCAATTCACCAAATTGCATTAAAATGCTTCCCAAACCTCAAACGTGTCTTTTAATATATTTTTTTTCAAACATTATCATAACTATTATTTATTTTAATTTTAGTTTGGTTCCATATATATATAAGGATTTTAAATAGTGTTCTTGTAAGTGTATAATGTATATAGTTGTATAATGAATTGCTATGTTAATTTAAGAACCTTAATATTATTTCACATACCACACTAAACACTGGTTTACTGTGTCTTTTAAGTAGAATAGTCCACTTGACGAGCACATATGTCTTATATATTTTTTATAAAATAATTTAAACCTTTGGATTTTTTTAGAAAATGGAACACCTCTTGTCATTTGGGGTACTGGAAAACCACTACGACAATTTATATATTCAATTGATTTGGCAAAGCTTATCATTTGGGTATTGAGGGAATATCCAGAAATTGATCCAATAATCTTATCAGGTAATCAGAATTATTTATTATGATTCAAATACAAAAGTATTCTAAATGCTTACCATGAAACAATTTACTATAATGTTTTCCTTATACATCTTTGAAATTATGGCCTGATTGCTCTTATTCTAACAATTTCAATCAAACAGGCAATTCAATGACTTAGTTGAATGTAGCTTTATTCTACTTAAATTTTATAAAGGAGGGTGTAATCTTCCCTGAAACTATTATGTGCAAATTTTTATGCTTCTATTCTTTTCTAGTTGATGAAGAGCAGGAAGTCAGCATAAAAGATGCTGCACTAGCTGTTACAGAAGCTTTTGATTTTAAAGGCGAAATTATTGTATCCTTTTATATTTTCTAAAGTAATGAAACATCTAAAATAATTGAGATTATATGTAACCCCTGTATATTAATATTTTTAGTTACGGTTTAAATTGTATATAAATTTGTAATTATTGTTATTATTGCTCAGAAACAGCATGGAATAATTTACAGCAGAGTTTAAAAAAAAGTAAAATTTTGGACTAAACTCTCTTCATCAGAGAAAAGTTTTCCTTTGACAAAAAGAAAAAGATTACATACTTTTGAAATTCTTATATATATATTTTTTTTTAATTTGTGCCTAATTTGTTAAGTTTAAGTCTTAGTTTATTTTAATTGTGTAAGTTTTAATAGTTTAAATTTGTGGAAATAATTCTGTTGACTGTTTTATTTGCAAGCTAAAAGCAACATAAAAACTCTTATGTGGTTGATTTTTTATTTTTGCTAATCAACAAATATCTTATTTTCATTTAAATATTCTTTCTTGATTATATTCGCAATGTATACATTTTGCAATTTTTTTTTATAAGGTTATGTGATGCCTTGTGTTCTCAAGCTTGAAAATCAGATTTTGATTTTATATATTTTTTCGTGACACATATTTTTCCAGTTGTAGATGTAATGAGATTAGTTCATATCTGAAATAGCTATGTTTTTTAACGTTTATATTACATCTATTGGCCTTAATAAGTATAGTTTGACACTACAAAATCTGATGGACAGTTCAAAAAGACAGCAAGCAATGACAAATTGAGAAAATACAAACCTGACTTTGCTTTTACACCTTTCAAAGAAGGTAATGTATATAGTTTTATATAATGATTGTAATAAAAAATATAGCAAATTTTAATTCATAATAGGTAGCCTGTTATGAAGGCTAGTTAATAGCATTCTAAATGGCTGTAAAAGACGTACATAAAAAAAGTTTTTCACGATAGTATTTTGTTTCTCAACTTCATACACTAATCATTTTAGTATATTCTAATCTTTATAAAGTTTAATTGAGTATAAAAAATGCTGCCTTCTTAACCCAAACATGTAGTATTCTATATTATCAATTATTTAAAAAAAACATTCATGTAGTTAAATGAAGAACATTCGCATAATGTAAAGAAGTCGCCAAGCTCCTGGGATAAAATTTTTCATCATAAGCATCTTGGCTTCACTCCACATCAATGAACTTGATGCCCAGGGCATCTTGACAAACTTTCTGTATTGCATTCTGTATTTTATGATAGAAAATGGTGGAATTTATCGTTGCTGGACATCAGCACTCGGTCTTTATTGTTTGAAGTACTGTTCAACTTTACATTGATAATTAAATTTTGGATATAAAAATAATCTTTTATAAATATAATATATAACTAAAAAAAATTAATTGCCCTATGTTTAATATTCCTTACTTAATATTTTGTTCAACTCTTCTTCTACTACCTGAGCATTGTTACAATTACCTGTGTAGATTTTTAATCTTTGAATAAAAAGGGTAACATGCTGTTTATCAATGTTTCCTGGGAACAAGAAGTTTAGCTGACAAAATTTCCTGCTGTGCCAATCATATTAAAATTATTTTTTTTGTACATGTATTGTATTCAAAAAATATAAATGCAAGTTTGAAATGGAAAATATATCAGAGCTTCAGTATTCGACAGTGTTTAAACTGGGTTTTATAAATCTTTTACTAATTTAACTAAACATATTTTGACTTATTTTTTAAAAAATATTTTTTAGCATTAAAATAAAGTTTAATTTTTAACCATTGTTTTTTTTGCTTGCATTTTATTGCATTATGTGTGTTTCTAGGACCTAATTTAAAAAAAAAAAACAGGAATAATCAAAATTGTATATTAATGTACTTCACAAAATTTACAAATAACTAGTTGTTTATCCCAACATTGCTGGGGAACCCAAGACATTACAACCCAAGATATATTGTTCCGAAAAACCGTGCACTACCTATTAAGCTGTAAAAGCACATTTTAAATCTTGAAAAGTTTTTTTAAATATGTTTCTTTATGCAATATTTCTAATATTATTATTATAAGCATTTAAAAACTAAATAGAATTTTACAAATTCGAGCCTCAGATACACACACATCTTGAGAATGAATAGTACTTTTATATAAATGTTCAGTATTTCATGCACAAAGGAAAGAAGTATTTTGCAATCCACAAACACTTTTTTATTATAAATTATTTAAAAAAAATTATTTATTTTCATTCAGAGAAAAAAAAATATTATTTTAATTATTTTTAGAATATATGTAAATTTCTTTAATTTGAGATTTTAGCTCAATTGTTAATATTTTAGGTAACACAGATTTCTTTTAGCATTTTGCTTAAAAAAATGCCATTACAGCTTAGATACTAGTATTCAAACCAGTGTTTATATTCTACTTGTCCCTTTTAAACCTCAATTTTATTATTTATTCCACTATCCCAAAATAATTTTAATATCTTAAAATCAGTGCAATTTGGTTTTTAAAGTAATATTTTTCTTATAGTTCATTTTTTGTTTGGCATAAGGTATTGATATACAATTAACGATTTGTTTTAAATTTATCTGATTGATTAGTCTATATGAATTTCTTTGCAGCTGTTAAAAACACAGTGGATTGGTTTATCAGCAACTATGAAACAGCTAGAAAGTAAAGTTTGCTACTGCTATCTGCTGCAAATTAAAGATCTGAAATATGCATTTGTATTCTATTTTCCCTAAAAGAAATATTTAAAAAAATATCGATTTTTTTATTAAGGAATTGTACCTAGAAAATTATATATTAAAAATATATTTATACATATAATCATGACATGTTGATCGTCAAACTAAGTTTATTTTTATCTGTATGATCTGTTAAAAGTCCCCATGTTATAGTAAATTATAATGTACTGTATGCAAAGTTGGAAATGTATAATTTTAAATTAACATGTTTTCATTGAAATAATAATTATTTTCACTACATCTTTTCATTCTTTTTTGATTTTTCATATTTTTAAGTAACACTTGATCAGTCATAAACCAAAAACAGAAAGGATGCAATTAAGCTAAAGTAAGCAAAGTGCGCATGTCACAAAGAAATTTTTAGCTAAATGTTTAATAAAAAGTAAAAGCACCTAATGTATATTTAAAAAGTAGTAATGAATGAATATAAGTAATGAATATTTAAAAATACTATAGTCCAGGTTTTATTGTAATTAAACCGACTTACTCAATCTTTTAGCTCAACTAGCTTTGTGGTCTTGCATTGCTGTGAATATTGATAGATCCCCAAATTGTGAAGGAAAAAATACTTTTTGTATGTTGTTTTGTCAGAGTGGATGAGAGAACACTTGCAAAGTTGTGTTAATTAGCTATTATTATTTATTAAAGACTAGGTTCTTCTTTAAACAGTTAAATATAAATACTCATGTACATGTGGAATTTGCTGTTTTTACTAGTAAATACCCTTCTGAAAATAATCCATTGGACTATACATTATACATTGGATTCCAGTGGTCGAAAATGTTAGTGCAGCCGAAATCATATTAAGTGATAATTTAGTAAACTGAAGAAAAACAGTTTTAAAGTTTATAAGATAACATAACAAATATGTGTATATAACGCTTTTCCTCTGAAAATTCCCTTATTTGAAGACTTTGCAAAATAGATTAAAGTTCAATACTTACAGCTGACCATAATATGTTCTTTTGCAAGGACCAAAAATTCACTTAACATGTTCAATGTTTATCCACTCAGCTCTTCAATTTAGTTTAACTTATTTCATTATTTTTAAAAAAGGTATCTTTCAGAAAGGTATCTAGTTCAAACAAATTTTTAACATGCGATTTATTTCTTTTAATATGAAATATAATTTCATAATTACTTTATTTGAAATGTGAATAATTCAATTGCTAATTGAAATTTTGTAACAGAGCTTTTCTAAACCTATGAAATAATGGACATCTTGGCATTTAATTGCAGTATCTTTTGTTAAGAACATTAAAAAAAAAATTAGTTTATGATCTATGTACTTCAATAAACCTCCAATATGGAATTACATACATAGCTAATATTTAAAAGAAGACAAAATAAGTTTTAAAAAGAACTAGGACATGGAGTTATAATTTTTTTTGACAGCATTGCATATATGGGCGATTCTACAAATACGGGAAAATGTGTGTTCCGTACTGATATATTTTTTTGTTTTGGAAATTAAAAAAAACTTTTTAATGTATATATTTACACTCCCTTAGCACTATTATTCTGACTTTCATCTATGAAAATACTTGATTTTTTATTCCATTAAAAAAACTTATTTTAATTAAATGTCATCCACATGCCCTGTCCCATACCTATAATTTGTGTTTTCCAGGTAATTTATTTAAAAAACCAAAAGTGATTTCCTCTTCATTTTTCTTTTTATTAATGAATATATATGTATGAATAATATTAAGCTAAAAATAGTCAAAATAAATAAAATTATTACATAAAAAAATTAATTAAAAGTTTGTCCTAAGGAATATCAGTCATCAACATGGCTGAAACAAATGGAATTTTTTTCTCAAGGAAATTGAAACTTTTAAAGTGGCAAAAGTGCCTGAAAATAAACATGGCAGTTTGTGGCTTATGACTAAAAGTTGCATTTTGCTGTTCTTCAAAGATTTTTGTGATTTGCTCCAAGTCGTATTTCATTTTCAGGTAAGGGTTTTTAATCCTTGTCATTAACATGACTTGTAATAAGCAGGTAAAATATAAATAAATTCTGGTTATGTATGGTGCAGTTGTAAGTACTTAACAGAAGTTAAGCCTACAAAGCTTCATATATGGCTTACTGAGAACATGCAAATTCAGGTTTTGTCATCCATATGCCCATTTCCTTATACCTAATAGGTGGCAAAACAAAAATATAACAATTAAGCTCTGCCGATGTTTTATTCTAATTATGTACCCATTGAACTACTTTAGTAATTTTTTTCAATTTTTAAAATTAATTTAATTTTTGGAAATTTATGTACTGTAAATATTCCCGTATTTGTAGAATCGCCCATGCTTAAACTTCATCTTCATTGAATTTTCTTTAAAAACTATGTAAATGTGTCACTAGTTAACAATTGTATTATCAAGTGTCAATTGTGTTACTACAAATTTAATGCATGACTGCAATCTTCATGATTTTATAAAATCTTCTTGAGAGTGTGCTGGCACTTATAGTTTAGATATCTCTATTAAATTTAAACCCATTATTATTACATTATATTGGACCTAAACTGAATGACATTTACACAACTAAAAAAATGTTAATCATACAATTCAACATATGGGTGTATCTAAATCAGAATTTAAAACTATTATTTAATCAACTACATATATGAATTTGGTTTATTAAAAATAGCTCAAATGACTAATAAATTAAATACAATATAATACAAATATTTCATTTAAAAACGTTTATAAAATATAATAAATAATTTAAATTATATTTATTGTACTTTAAAGGAACTAGTAGAATGGGACAATAACTTCAAACTAAACTTTTTTAAATAAAGTCAATTTAATATCTCAAAAATAATACAACTTATTAGTAAAAACAAGGGTTATGTGTAACCCAATGTGCTTTTTGTTGATTTTTTGCAGTCTCGTGGCTCGTAAACAAAGATTTATATGCCGAACTTGCAGAAGGATCTTTAGCAATGCTATAAGACTTCTGAGCCTTCTCTGGTAAGACCGCAGATTTAGACGACACTTTTCCGTTATCGGGTTTTACTCCAGAACCCGATGGCTTGGAGGCGTCTATCGATGACACTTTCCCATTCTGTTTATCAACCTTAACTCCATTCACCGGCGAATCGACAGAAGCCTCAGTCGAGTCGACCTTCGTCTTCTTGGCAGAAGTTTCTGTTGCAGAGGCTGCTCTCTTCTTTTTCTTCTCGAGCTTTGACAAACGTCGCCTCTCCGTCATCTTCTCTCTCAATGCATCCATTTCTTCGTCTGTGCCGTTCATGATTATGACATCATTGGCTTCTACAGGATTACCACACTTATGGCAGGTTTCCGTCTTCACTTCTTTGTGGGCCCTCTCCGAGAAAACACATCCACATTTCCAAGCGAAATGGAACCTCTGCCTACCATTCATATCCAACCCAGTCACTGGGCAGATGTATCTTGCGTCATTCATATCGATATATTCATCACCTTTGCGATCTTTCTGCTTGAAATCAGCCTTCTCGGTGAGATTGAGTTCTTTGACATCGGACATCTTTGTGATGTGGGTCGCATTTTCGGATGTAGAGGCCTTGTCCTTGTTTAGGATGTGCTCGATGACAGCTTCTTTGTTGTAGAGCCTTCCCAGTTCGCAGGCGACGATGGGTTTCCGTAAGGGATCTTGTGTTATGGCGCAGTGTTTCCATTTTGCTGCGGTTTCAGCGTTTTTGTCCTTCTGTTCTGGTTTTTTCTTCGTGCGTACCAGTTCGTCGCGTCGAGGGATCGTGCCACCATCGCAACCCATTTTTCTCCAGTGAAGAAAACTATCCGATTTCTATTCAATTCAATCACAAACCAGTTCAAACTTTTAAAAAAAAAGTACTCCAGTAACTTACAGTCTTAAAGTTAATGAACAGCGCAAATAAGTGACAATAAGAATATGTATTTATTGTTTACTAACTAAACTTGGTCGGTGACGTCATCGAAGAACTCAAGTGTTGAGAAGTATTGAAGCTGCTAAAGGTTACTATTAATTTATTTCTGAAATGTTAATAATTAATTCAATTTTATCATTCTGAATGAAAAACTCCTAGAATATTTTGGTTTTGCTTTTAACTACTAATTTTTAAAATATGACTACATTTTAAAATATTATTTGTCAATAATCAGTGCTGCCATCTGTTATTTGATATATGATTAAACTCATCTCCGTGCACTTTCACAAATTTGCTTTTTTAATTTAAATTAATATTATATTTTGTTTACTAAAAATAAAGAACTATTTTTATTTAAATGCTTTTTGTATTGTATTTGGATATCATAAGTATTTTATTTAATATATTTTTTTACCATTAAATTTTGGAAAATATATTGATCTTTTAAAAGTATTTAAATTTTGCTTATGGATAATCAGAAAAAAGCATTCCACTCACGAAAAATAAATCCGGGTTAATACTTCCATTCATACTTAAATTAAAGTGAATAAAAACCTACAAAAATGAAGCCGCCCCCGGGTGGGCTCGAACCACCAACCTTTCGGTTAACAGCCGAACGCGCTAGCCAATTGCGCCACGGAGGCTTCGACACCTAGCAGAAAATATAGTTTTATAAATATTTTTAAAAAGCTCTTAATATTTATTTATTCTGTTTTCTTATTTAAATATTTTTTACTGTTATATATCAACAACGTCATGATTTTATTTTATAGAAAATACAATGGACGAAATTTGTCAAGTTTCTGTAAGTCTTTTTTTTTTATTACGAATATGAACAGCGATAATCCTCTATGACCTTAAGTTACGAAAAGGCTCTTTTCAATTAATTTGCCAATCATTTAAATTTTTGTTCAAAAAGAAATTCCCAATAATGATTTTGTCTATAGTCAAAAAGCATCTTTACTGGAGAATGTTTTTTTAATTAAATTTATATTGTATAAAATAATATATTGAGATTTTCCAATTTTTTTTTATTATGATACGATAGGATTGTATCTTTCAGCACTATCTATCTATTGCTCCAACCCTTAACCCACTGACGTGCAAGCGATTTTCTCAATTGTAAAGTAATTTTCAAAGTGTTGCTTCACAACATTGAAATTTATTTAATTTTTTCTGTGCTTACTTTTTTTTTTATAATTAAAAAATATACATATTATAAAATGGAGTACTTTTATAAATTTAAAAATTGTTTGCTTTGCTAGGAAAAAGGGATCACATTGTACGTGGTATCGCGTTCAGGAGTGTCAGAGGGTTAAAGAAAGGACGTTAAAATTTCTTGAAGAGAATAGTTTACCGATGAAAATATTTTTATTCTCATTAGAGTACTCTGTTTCTTTTAGAAACTCGAGGATGCAAAAAAGGCGAGGAGTACAAAGCCTTTCCTTAAATAATACATAAATCTGCACATCGACATATTTAATTTTTTGCAGATTAGAGTAAAGAATATTGGTATCTTCCAATTCCCAACTTCTTGGGCTAAACTTTTTTTCAGCAAATTTTAAAGAGAAAAAATTATAAACTAATTTTTAAAAAGCAATACAAAGTTGCATGATTTTTGCTTTAAAAACTTTATTTTAATTATTTTGAATGGTAAATCCCCCACCCCCACATTTTTTTTTTACACCAAATACAAAAGACTCGTATATAGTTAACTCACTTGGATCATGACAGTTCCCCCCCCCCTCCCCCCAAAAAAATTACAAATACAACTTGTACAAACAGTCACAACCTGTATTGAAATTACATAATGCGAGGGAAAATTAAATAATTATAAAACCATTGAAACATAAAATATGTTAGTAGATACTAAATATAACAAAATATTTTATCTAATTAATTTTTGCTGGATTTCCTGCTTTTAATTTAAATAAATTTCATTAAAATTTTTACAAGTTCATACTCATACAGACTGACATCCTTCTTAAGTGTACACTGAAAACCACAGAAATGATATCTGAACTATATAAGCCTTTAAATAACACTTTACTATTACTTAGAAACTACACCAACATACACTGCAATAACATGGAAGAAGGTCCTTCATTTCTAGGATAATTTGAAACTATGCTAAGTATGAAAAAGATCTTCTACTAGTATATAAAAGCCAACATATGTAGATATCTACAGCATGGAAATATGCAGGGACGGTTTAATTAATTTTGGCGACACTTGACGCAAGCAAAGATGATTTTGGTGCCCTAATTCGCACAAATAAGTTTTTAAGTCAATTTCTCAACTCATGTCATGTTTTATAATATTGAAACTTTCTAACTTTGTCAACTAAAAAAAACCTTTGTTCTATTTATAAAATTGAGGAAAATTAATAGTTTTGTATTTACAAATAAAGTACAAGCTATATAACCTCTATACAGTCAGGTAGAAATTAAATAATAAATAAATATAAATAAAATTATTAGTTTTATTGTAACATATAATTTAATTAAAAAAATAAACCTAGTAAAATGTCACATGTTGACAACGAATTTCCAAATCAAATCATTTATATTTCTCTTTTTTTTTCACTCGGCAGCTTGTGTCTATTGCGCCTTAAGTCTCTCCTTGTCCCCCTTCCTTAAGTCTCCCTTGGGCCTTAAGGAAGAATGCTGAATTTTTTATTAGTGATAAGATTGCTTTTTGAATTATTCTACATATGGTTAATGCCGAGACCCAACAGAATGTTCCAGAAATTCAACATAAGTGGGTTTCATTAAAGATTTATAGAAAAAATGGAGGATCATTATGGAAGTAAGAAATTATATATTGAAAAAAAAATGTACTTAATTTTATTCTCACATATTTATATTAAAATTTTATTAACATACATAATAATTTATATCAAAATTAATTTTGCATTTTCTTTGAATGTTCAGGTAAAATTGCTTCCTTCTAAAAATTTTAAATATTACACATCATTAGTTCCCAATCTATATTTTTGGGGTTGTGAAAGCCCTTTTACATTGTACAGTTTCGAAAGTAGATTTTTCACTTCGTCACGAATTTTGGAAAGTATTTC
The DNA here is from genome assembly GCA_963932185.1 of Troglohyphantes excavatus. Classification (NCBI taxonomy): domain Eukaryota; kingdom Metazoa; phylum Arthropoda; class Arachnida; order Araneae; family Linyphiidae; genus Troglohyphantes; species Troglohyphantes excavatus. Next base: position 41,994,584 of record OZ010667.1, on the reverse strand, counting down.
AGAACTTTGTTTGAATTGCATGTTGATACCTTAATGAATAGCATTAAACATCTTTAAGCAAATATTATCTAATTCAAGACAGATAACAAACTAACTGAATGTTTGTTATAGTTTTTAATTCAATATTTGGTATTATTTTGCTGACAAGTACCTTGGTACTTCAGCAATAATCAGATTTATTTGTGTTTGTAGGTACTGTTACCAAAAATATAAAGAAGGTTTAAGTTTTAAAAAAACTTATATTTTCATTATCTGTATGGTGTAAAAGGCTTGAATTTTTATAAGATGGAAATTTATCAAGATTTGGTTTCTGACCTGTATATCTGTTATTACGCACCAGGTGATCATTGAGTCCATAACCAAGTAAAAAATTAATTGTAGATATGCTTTAAAAGTTGTTTTTCAAAGATATATATTCTATAATGAATGTGAAAATTATTAACTATAATGTTATAAAAAAGGCATATAATTTATTTGAACAAACAAAGAAAATTATCAGTTAATTACTTGTATTACACAGTTAACAAACAAAAAATAACATTTCAATTTCATATATTTTTTTAAATATTCTAACTATTTTTAGTAAATGTAACAATGTGGCATGGTCAAACTAGTAAAAGAAATATATCTTCTTCACTTAATTTTACTATGGACCTGCCGACTATGAACCAGAAGTGTAATTGGGGTTCTCCCATGAATCTCCATATGCGTTCTTTGAGCCACCTGGTAAAGAAAAAAAATTAGTTAAATATAGGTATCCAAGTTAGAACAATAATCTTACATAAGAAAAATTCTGAATTCACATTGACACAATAAAATTTCCAACGAAAAATTAATTATTTCGCTTGGTAACTTTTAAGCAATTAATTTAATTACAGTACAGTAGGCTTTTCTATATGTTCTAAAAAAAATTGCAATTTGCTTTTTACCAAAAATATGTGCACAAAAATTCTATGCAAAAACTATATACAATGCATTTATAAGTAAGATGTGAAAAATGTGTAGTTACAAATGCCAATAGTAATAATATTAAAGTCAATAGTAATATATATTCTTAACGCTATATATACAGTCAACAAAATAGAATCGACAGTACTTACTCAAATTCAATAGTGCCATCTTTAACAGGCGAAAAAAAAAAAAAACTTTAAAAAAACACCCCCTAAAAAGCCCACATGCCAATGCCTGCCGATAAACAAATTTCCCCACCACAGATAAGGCGAGATAACTGAGTGATTCCCACTAACACACCTTACTACCAGCGCCGAATTGAAAAGAAAGGCAACAACCCTTCCCCTGCTTTTCACAACCTAATGCCATTCCCGAATTATTCTTATCAATGTCACGTTCACATTTCCTACAACCCAGTCATTTTCAAGTAAATAAAAACGAAAGCAAGATTCCAGCAAACACACCAAACACTAATACGCAATATAACCACATCGATTAAAAAAAAAGATTTATCATACGCCCGTGTATCATAATAAAATAGTTATTAGGTCTGTACGATATTCTTAGATCAAAATGGTTCTTAAAATATTTTGAACCATGCAAAAATCTTTCAATAATAATCTTCGCCAATAACGATTCAATCGCCAAGAAGTAGATCGCAGCCAAAAGATATATCGTGATACTGTGATCCAATCGGAATGTTATATGTTCTACGATGGAATGGAATATCATTTCCAATAGGTTCCACTGAGAAGTTAGTTTCGAAGGTCGATAAGCTGGTACAATTACACAGCGCCATATTGATCTTGGGAAAAACTTATTTAATTCGATTTTAAAAATATTCTTTTTCAAGGGTTTGTAGAACTGTTATTTCTCAAAAATAATATTTTTAATTATCGGAAATCAAAATAATGATATTTTGTAACTGTTATTAAAAAATCACTCAAGCCTAACTTGAAGAATAAAGACATAAAAAAGATTATAAAAATGGAATTATTGCAGGAGAATTAGACTATTTATATGTGTGTGTGAGAAAATTTTAAAAACGTTTCAACTAAAGGAGACTATTAAAAAAATAATCATTTGATTATATTTTAATTATATAAAAAAGAGCTTTGAAACTATTTTTTTTTAATCATAAGTAGGTCTCTTACATACATTTTGAGCAAAATACCTTTTAGTAGAAATGTGTTTATTTATTTGAATAGAAACTACAACTAAATTAATACTTTTCTTGTGTATAACAAATATAAAAACAAGTGTCATAAAACTGATTTAGTTAAATTCACACAGCTATACAATGGGCAATTGTGGCATTAAAATGAATTGTCCAGTAATAATTAAAAAGGAGACCGGCTTACCAGCACTCTTAGATCGCTCAGAATCAATTGGACCCCACTGTCTACGTATTGGAGTGTTTTGGGATGACCCCGTTTTCGTTTGAAGTTGATGCTGTCTTTCATATTCCTCTCTATTGCTTCTGCGTAAATCTTCGTAGCTGGTGATTTTCCTATGGGGTTCATCCTTGTCAAAATTCACGTTTTCTCCTGTAAAAAAGTATAGATTGTTTAAATTTCATTTTAAACTACATAATTTAACCATTTTTAATAGTAAATGTCTATAAAAAGTTATAAAAAATATATTACTTACTATCTGTAGAAGGTCTCTCTCTATCATCTAGTCCTGAAGATTGAACATTTTTATCCATATCTAAATTTAAAGAAGCAGAACTAGAATTATAATCATCACTTCTGATTGGCCTGTAACTGTCCCCTTTAAATGTAGAGTCTTCATCAGGAAATTGAGATGTACTCTCACTATCAAATCTGAAATATATAAGGTAAATTATGTAACAAATAAAATGTGCTTAATGTAAAATAAAATGTGTTTTGGTGAAATTTTAGGGCAACTTTTTAGGTTTTTTATCAGCACCCCTCAATATATTATTATTGTATAATTGAACTATATACTTAAAATATCACTATATTTTATGAAATTTATTTTCATGGTAGCATAAATTGTGTTATCATTTGTAAGTAAATGTACTGATACTTAAAACTGACAAGATCATATCTATGATAGGGCACAGATGTTTTAAGTGCATTTCTCTTGAATTTGAAGTTAGTAGGAGCTTATTTGAATCCTCATATTGTGGTGTATATAGTAACGAATTGTGGTAAGTGAAAAGCAATTATTTTAATTGGCAGGAACATGACTGTTGTTTTCCATTTGTTATAGTAATGTAAAAAAAATTCAAATAGTGATCCTGAAAAATTAGGGAATTGTCACTTTCACTTACCATATACGCATAAGATATTTAATATGAGCAAAAAGGCTAGCAAGTAAAAGACTTAACCTATACTTTTATTTATAACAAATTAATGGGTGTTGAATCATCAAACATTTAGTATAAATTATCTCAAGTTTCTAAAGTCTTAAAAATTATCAAACAAAATAAATTGTGGTAAATTTATCTTTGGTTTAAATAACATAAATATTAATACTTTAAATATAATTAAAATAATTTATAAATATATATTACATGAATATTAATACCTTAAATATCATTTGGTTAACATAAATATTAATACCTTAAAAAGTTTTATAGCTATGCAAAAATCATATAATAAACAAAAGTCTTACGTCTCTTTGGAATAGCCTCTTCTTTTCCTAACTGCATCTCCTACAATGCTATTTTCCAATTTTAAAAACTTATCTTCACATTTTGATCTATATGAGAACTTTCCAACAAACCATCCCACAAATGCAGCACCTATAGGTACATTATTCAAAATTTGATTACAAAACTTACAGCAATTTCCAAAGTATTGTAGACAGGGTGTCAATGATTTAAATCAATTGATGATTTTTTTCATTAGGTTTAAATCATTTGATTATTTTTATTTTAATTAAGAAAATCTGTTGGAAATAAAAATCTCACTGATGGTGGCCTTTTACATGGTCATTTCAACTTTTCTTCCTTATTCTGGTTTTTTCTGTAAGGTTTATATTTCACTTGCCCATTTTTATCAATTCAAAGTCCCTCCCAGCCCTTTCTTCCTCACCTGACACCACTCTTGAGATAATAACAATTGACTCTTCTTTATCTAAAAACATTTTTTTTTTAAAGCTTTCTACCTATAGCTAGTGATCATTCCCAGTTGTTTCAATTCCTTCTTATCCTATGTTACAATCTGCTGAGCATGAGTGCTAAGTTGCTGTCTTTTCTTAAGAAAACTCTTGATTTAAATTAATAAAATAGGTATTCTGGAAGAAAAATTAATAAATTTGATTTCATTTTAATGATAAATTTGAAGTAGGTAAAAAAAGTGGTTATTTTCGTTTATACGGCCTCATATGCCAACGAGCGAAAATGCGCCAAAGTTGTTTACCTTAGGGATTACCATACACAAAAGATCGCGTTTCAGTTGATTGTATGATTGAGTGCACTGAGCTAAATAAAAATGGGAGAGTAAACTGAACATGCCTTTTTTAGTGTCATTGCTCAAAATAGTTAAAACACAATTTCTTTGGAGTTGATTTTGGTATGGGCAATTAGCGTCTCACTAGAGCTACACAGTGGGCTATTGGCCACGGTTCGGGGCCTATATCGAACGAAAAACGGTGTCTCGTATTATATTTTTACTTTCTTCCTGCGACAAGTTTCTTTGGATTACTTGCGTTGGATGCGTGCGCATTTTCCTTCGCGATCTGACAGTAAACGTCTATTGCCTTACGATTGTTGATTGGTTAGAATATATAAGTGTTTAACGAACTCTGATTGGTTGCACGACTATGCAAACTATTTAATAGTTACAAATATTTAAATTCGGATATTTGTAAATTATGGGTTTGGTTCAAACGATTTTAAATTGGGTTTGGTGAATATTTTTTATAATTTTGGAAACATGTTTGATTGTTAGGATAGCTATTAAAATAAATTTGTTTAGAATGCGCTTAAGAGTGTTGTCGAAATGCCCCAAACGACTGCCCGAAGAATTGCCTGTAAGCACCATGATCGACTGTCCGGAGGGGGTCATGGATGTAATCCTGAGTAGTCGGAGGCCGAAGGCCGGAGACCACAACTGCCCGGGACCATAAATCGACGTCAGGAGTCTCTTTAGCGCGCGTTTCGCGCGTGCGCTTAAGAGTGGTGTCGAAATGCCCCAAACGAATGCCGGAAGGATTGCCAGCTCAGTTGATGTTCTCGCCATCTGACCGTGGTTCAAAAATACGAGACATTGTTCCCTTCGAGATAGGCGCCGAACTGCCGCCAACAGCCCAATGTGAAGCTCTAGTGCGATGTTAATTAACCAAACCAAAGCTACGAGATGAATTCTAAACTGTCGACATTAGCCCATTGTGGAGCTCAAGTGCGACGTTATTTTATTCAATCGTGCAGACCTTAAAGAAATCCTTCTGAAATTATTTTGAACCGTCACCGCTAGCCCATTACGCAGTGAACGTCATCCACCGTGGTTCGAAAATAAGACAGCGTTTGAGTAATTAACCGTAATTGTGCATTTCTCCTTAAGTAACCATAAAGATCAGAAAAAAAGACGCATGCGCAAGGCATCCGGTCGTTTGATGTTCACTTGAAAATACAGCCAGATCTGCGGACGAGCGAAAGTCTTTACCTCGAACCGTAACTAATAGCCCATTGCACAGGTTAAGTGCGACTTATTGTCTATAATTTAGAATGTACTTTTTGACGTAATCTAATTGTAAATCATTTACGACTGTTTTTAACATTTTATTTTGTGAGTGGCAACATTAAGATTGAAAATAATCAATACGGCGACAAACTTTCGCTTGGCGACTATTTGAGGCCGTTTAGAAGAGAAGTACCAAAAAAGTAGTGGAGCTATTTGTAAAAAATGTCGAATTCTTTTAATAAAGCTAATATGATAAGCTTGTTTATAAATATTACAAGTTTGTTTAAAAAACAAATAGGTATAGCTTAAAAAAATTCAGTATTAATTCCTGAATAACTAGAAGTATATATATACTGGGTAATATTTTCTTTCATAAATATCCGAAATATGTGAACACCTAGATATTTATAAAATATGGCTTCAGAATGGTCTGGAAAATATAATATGCTACAAAATGAATATACATTACATAAATACATTGTTATTTTATAAAAAAATCATGATTTTTTTACACCTTGGTAGGTAGGTATGACAGTAACAGAGAAAAAAAGTAAACCCTCAAATTTTCCATTGACTGAATAAGAAATGAAACACGACATGTATAAATGCACGAAATACGTCATTTGGGACAGGTATTTACCAGACCCACATCTGTAGAGTACTTAAACATTTTAAGAAAAAAAGCTGATTAAAAAAATTTTAATTCTAAAAAAAATTATTTAAATAAAATAAATCTGATTTTTTTATTTTTTTTATTAAAAAAACTGATTTTTTTATAACTTGATTGTAGGACATTTCTATGTATTTCTTGAGATTGCGTACATTATAATGCATATAAAAAATTAAAGTTTCATAATTTGTTATAATTACCGGTCATTTTTCCAGCTGCACCCCACCTAGGATGACTTCTTAAGTAGCCTAAAATAAAAACCATAAAAGTAATATTTACTATTTTAAATATTAAACTATTCTTAATCAGATTAAAAATATTATTACTTTACCATTTCTAACTGCAATGAAAGTGCCCATCACACCAGCCACTGCAAGTGGCAAGCCTAAAAACATTACAATTTATTTATTAGCACTGTTTCTTAGTGAGATAAAATGGACTACTCAGCATATATTAAAATACACTTACATCGATAATAAAAGCTCTCTTTATTACATTCTCGTAACACTCGAAGCTCTTCTGGTGACAATTGTATCTGTGTTTTCTATTAAACAAAACATAGGTAAAATTTTAATTAAAGTAAAAATTTTGAAACCCTAAAAAAAAATTGCCTTGATATGTTTAAAAAACAATATTTAAAATGGACATGTTAATGAATTGAAATTCTATTGAAATAATACACAAGTCTGAATTTAACATTTTGGGTCTCCATTACAAAATTACACATGCGGAAGGAATTTTAGGCTGTGTAGTAAACAAAACAAGAGAAAAATATTATAGTTTACAATTTATTCATATCAAGAAAATGACTTGTTTAGTCCACTTTAATGCAGCTTTTAACATGTCAACTTTGTAAAGGTTACTTGAAATTTCTTAACTTATTGAAAATTGAAAAAATGCATAATATTTTAACACTTGCAAAGTTGTTTTAATTTACTATCTATGTAAACTTAAATAACTTATGACTATGATTAACTTTAAATAGTTAAATACCAATATTTATGTACATCTAGAACTTGTCTAACTTGTTTTAGCTAGTAAATACACTTCTGAAAATAATCCAATGGACTATATATATTATGCATTGGATTCAAAACTAATTTAAAATTGAGAAATATTTTAGGTGTATTTTTCGAAATGTATTCCTAGATTTTCGTATTTCGAGGACTATAAATGTGAATCTAAGCTCCTTATATTTCATTTTATAGAGTAAGGTGGGGTAAAATGAGTAGGAAAAGTGCAAATTTTTTATTCAAAGACCATTTTTCACTTTTAAAAGGTTAATATAATGAAACTTCAGTGTTCACTCTAGGCATTTTTTGAAGGGCGGTCCGCCCTGCCTGCCCTTTTTTATTCTTGATAGCGCCCTCATGCCCCTTTTTTAGAAAATGCCGCCCTCTTTTGAAAAAATTCCGCCCCTCTTTCTTTTTTCAGTCAAGTACAAGCGCCTTGGCTTCCCTAGATGTCTTTAAAAAAGGCATCGATTAAAAAAAAACTGTGTGTAAATTGGAATTAAGTGAATTATGACAGTAGAAAAACAAACTCCTTTTAACTACGCGTGTTGTGCAATCGCGATGATTTCGTGGTTATTTCGAGCACTGGGCATTCCACGAATCCAATTGGTTGCCTGTACCAGCATATGAAATGCTATGTTTTTTTAAAGTGAAGTTGGTTTGTGTGGTTACAATATTAGGCCTTTTATTATCAAATTTTAGATTTAAGTAGCCTTTTCATCAGTTTTGTAAGGGGTTTGATGAGGGCTACTTACAGATTTGGTTTTTAGCGAAAACATTAATTTTTAAGTGTCACATTTTGGATTTTAAGTAGTATCTTCATAGAGAGATATCAATTTTGAACGGGTCTTTCTTTCAAAATAAGCCCCGAATCGTCACCAATAGCCCAATGTGCAGCTCTAGCGCAATACCAATCAACAAATCGGATTTTTTTTTGTTTGGTCATGGGTCCGATATATCAACGGGTGTCCTTTGCCCATCTCAAACTTTTTTAAAAAGAGTGCCTTTTCAAAAACGGGGTGCCCTTTTACAGTCAACAGCGCCCTTCCTTTTTTTATTTCTAGAGTGAACACTGAAACTTCATTATTTTTTTGTGTATTTCTGCAATGGGTTCTTTGATATCATCTTTGAATATGTTTAATATTTTTAAAAATTTTAGAGGTTTTTTATATTCTTTTCAACTACATATAAAGTAAAATGGGTAGTCAGTGAGAATCATGGAATTTTTCGTGTAAAAAGGCATTATTAATAAAAAAAAGGATTTAGTTATATTAGTAACTAATAAAATAAATAACAGCCATCAACTCTTTAAAATTCAGTATATTTGATTATTACGGGACAGTTATTGTAAAAGTCTCTCTAAAAAAAGTTATAATCCACAATTTTGAAACATTGACTTATAAAACATCTGCTAGTAAATAATGATTTATTTTTGTTGGAATATTTGTTGTATATGTTATTTTTAATTTGTTCTGCGGACAAATTTTTTAATACAATTAAAACTTTTTGTTTATGTTCTAAAAACACTCAGAAAATGGCATTCATTTTGTGATTAAAATGTGTTCTTGTTCAGAATGTGTTTGAAAAAACCAGGTATGTAACTTAAGTTAAAATATAAACAGCATTAAATCTATTGTAGATAATTCTTGTCATTTATGAACTTCAAAATTATATTTTTGTACATTATTGCGCTTTTTTCTCGAAGATTGTTAAATTTATTCTTTCTTTTTCTTTGGCATTAATAATTCAATTATTCATTTTACCTCGCCTTGCGAAAGCATTGAAAAAAAGCTAAGTGAAGTAGATTTTTTTTTTTAAATTCATTGGAATGTATTTAAAGATTTTGTTTCTATACAAAACTCAGGAATATTGGTAAATATTTTTTTCTTCTAGTTAATATATCTAGAAGTATGCATGCATCACAATACCCCAAGTTTTTTTTCTAAACTCAAATAATCAACAGTTGGACTTGATTTACAATACCCCAAAATGAAATATTTTGCTGAAATGTACTTAATTAAACAAAGTATCAGTGTTCACTCTAGAAATAAAAAAGGGCAGGGCGCTGTTGGCTTACCGCTTCTTGTTTTTAAACAGGCACTATTTTAAAAAAAGTTTTAGGTGGGCGTGGTCACCCGTTGATATATCGGACCCGTGAAAAAACGAAAAAAGTTCCGATCTGTTGTTTGATATTGCGCTAGAGCTGCATATTGGGCTATTGGTGACGATTCGGGGCTTATTCTGAACGAAAGACCCATACAAAATTGATGTCCCTAAATGAAGATATCACTTAAAATCCCAAATTTGACACTTAAATCTAAAATTTGGTAATAAAAGGCTTAATATTGTAACCAAACTATCTTCACTTTAAAAAAAAAAAAAGCATTTCATATGTGGGTACAGGCAACCAATAATAGGATTTGTGGAATGCCCAGTGCTCAAAATAACCACAGAATCATCAAGATTGCACAACACGCGTAGTTAAAATAAGTTTGTTTTTCTACTGTCATAATTCACTTAATTCCAATTCACACACAATTTTTTTTAATCGATGCCTTTTTTAAAAACAGCTAGGGAAGCAAGGACGCTTGAGCTTGACTGAAAAGGGCAAGAGGGGCGGAATTTTTTCAAAGGAGGGCAGCATTTTTGAAAAAAGGGGCATGAGGGTGCTATCGAGATGAAAAAGGGGCGGGCGGGGCGGACCGCCCTTTAAAAAACGCCTAGAATGAACACGGAAGTATTGTTTGGTCTATTCCTAGAAGCGCTTAAGAATTTTTATTTTGTTGTATTTTCATTTATTAATTGCATAATTGTCGAATCCGAAATATTGCCAATAACACATTGTGCACCTCTCATGCTAAGTTATTTATTTTAAAAACCTACATTCTGTCGACTTTAGTGAAGGTTTTTAGCAGTTTTGAAAGTAATTAGAGGTCAATTATATAACCTTGTTTTATTTCTATTTTTACATAAATTGAGAGCCTTGAACTTGGTTTTCTATTTAAATTTAACACTTCAGTCAATTTAAATTCAAACAATTAAATACAATTTAAATAAATGTTCTGCATTTTGTGAATGTAAATAAAATCTTACTTTTATTTGTTCTGGAGGAAATCGAGATTCGCTAGTCCCATGATACACAACAGGAGAGTCAGTCTCCATTAAGATAGGTCTGTTAGTTTACTAATGATAATTTAATTTTTTACTTTAAATAACACTTCGGTTTGAAATTATAGAAGAAAATCGAAAAAACCCTGCTCACAAAAATTGAATATAAACAAAGCACCAGAAGTTGCCACAAGCAAATTACAAAATCGTACAAGAACAATATTTCGAGGTCTATCTCAAAGGAGGCCTCCGTGGCCGAATGGCTAAAGGCGTCAGCTGGAAATCAAAGGACTTGCCAGATGAACCAACACCGACATCTGAACTAGCACCCGACGCAAGATCAATAAGGTTGCGTCAGGACATTAGACCATGATCAGTTTTAACGTGCACCAGTGTTCTATATATACCAGATTTTCTTTATTAGAAAGGGAACGAGTTTGACAATCCGCCGATTACAAAATCGCTACACACGTGCTGGATAGATCGAACCGGCGACCATCGGACACTTGCCCAAGCCTTAGAGGCTACATTCAATCACCACAGGCCTCAACCAACACCGACTCAAATACAAGGCCATGCCTCTGATTTGTGACGTCACCAAGAGTAGGCTAGATTTCTCCTTCCCCGCTCTGTTTCTTCGATTGAAGCGCTTGGTTTTTCGAGAAGATGAATAGCATTTTCTTTTTAAAAAATGAACTGTTAAGTTGCCTAAACATTATTTACCTTACCTTTGCATTTCATTAAAGATTTTTAAATAAATATACCCCAAAAAATACTCACATTAGCATGAAAATAAAAGTATCAAAGACCAAATTAACAAAAATTCTTTATTGAACTGAGCGTTTATATACAGCTATGCAATTTTATATGTTTGCACTTTTTCCACAACTTTGATCCCTTTTTTCAATGTCTCAATTTGTTTAGACTTTTTTTCAATTTGAATTTTTTTATATAATGTTTTTGCCTGCAATAGTTTTTTAATAATGATTTTGTAGCTGAAGTTAATATTAGTTTTAAAACACTCTCAGAACTATGGTCCGCTTCACATTGATCATCAACAAAAAAAAAATTCATTACAATTTATTAGTTCCAAAGTTTTTTCAACCACAAATGAGCGGTGATCAATTATTTGTAAAAATGTTCTCATTTTCTTTTAAAAGCAATTTTTACATAACAATATAATTGTAACTAACACCATTTACAATATCTGCAGATGGGTAGATTAAACCACCTCTATCCAGAAATTCAATTAATTTATATTTATAGTTTCATTTTAGGTGTTATCAATAATCATTTGTTTTGAACTATATTTACAATTAATTTTTTTCATCGTCGAATGAGCACAATAGCCGGAAAGGTATACAATAATAGGCATTGAATTTTCAATGCCTTTAAATTCTTACTCACTAACATTTATGTAAAAATCCGAAACACAAGGACTGTCAGTCTGTATTAATAATAAAATAATCTTTATAGAAAAAAGGAAAACCGACTTTAAGGAAAATGCGTAAAAAATTAAAAAATAATTTTTAATTCTACGATGAGTTGAAAAATTGAATATTAATTTTATACTTAGTACAACTTTTTGAAATCGGTGCCAAAATTTGGGTATAATTTTTGTAAATTCGCACCAACTTCAAAAAGTTGTACTAAGTATAAAATTGATATTCAATAATTCAATTTTTCAACTCATTCGTAGAATTAAAAATTATTTTTTACTTTTTAGCGCATTTTCCTTAAAGTCGGTTTTCCTTTTTTCTAGAAAGATTATTTTATTTTTCCCTTTTTGGTTTTTAATTTAGCAGGGGGCTTCGCCCCCTCTTATTATTCACCGAGAAATTCAAGTAGAAACTTCTGCTCAACCGTGTATATTGTAAAACAATCCCTATCAATGCCAATAAATTCTGGTTAAATGAAATGTCATTGTTGAACAACTTCTGTACCTCCGGAAAATCAACATTTCCGGATATATAACAGCCGGATAACCGATTATTTTAGCAAATTTTGCCTAAGTTGATTTTTCTCTATCCAACAAAAAAATAATTTTTGAAATCGGACAATATTTTTTGAAATCGGACAATATTTTTTTTTCAAACGGTCCGGTTAATTGAGAATTCCAGAGATAGTTGAATGCCGGATAACCCGATATTTTTTTCAAATTCCTCCCAAGTGAAACAGCCTTTATCCAACAACAAAAAAATTGTGCAAATATCTGAAGTAGAACCGAAATCCCGCGCGAACATACATAAATTAAAAAAAAATACATAACCGTCGAATCTATAACCTCTCGACATGGTGCGCGATTTGGCGGTTTTAATTTAAAGTTTATGGCGGTTTTATTCTGGAGTTTTGGTTGGCGTGCTGTTCAGTCGGTTAATAACAATTGTATAATAATAATTGTATTAGTAATAACGATGTCAAATACTTCCCTGTTTTTTTTTTTAAACCAGTAATGTTTTAATCCATTTTAAACCTGACATCTACATGTTATCAATTTAGATTAAAGAACGCAGATTAAATTATAAGCATAATCATAGATACCCTGGTGTAATGTGTAGGAGTAAAGTCGTCCCTGTGTGTGTGTGAATTACACGAATCCATTTTCTGCGCAACGTCCGATCTTTAGGAAACGAAAACAGCTGAACTTTTGGTGTTTTCGTGTAATTTCCCTGACAATTGGGAACTCAGCTCGTTTGTAAACCATAACTCAGATAATAAATAATAATCGCCGACTAAAGCACACGGAATTTTCACCCATTTTGAGAAAACAAAGAAATTCGCGCTTAAAAAAAACTACATCAGCGAAGCGAAATCTTCCGTTTCTACCCGCTACCATGGCCTACTCGTGATGACGTCAGCTCCGGAAAGGTCACGTGAGGCACGGCCTTGTCTTTGAGTCGGTGTTGCCTCAACATGACGTAACATTGTTTACAGTTTATGCATAAGCCCATTGGTCAGTTTGCTAAACTAGTTTGTTGATTCTTTCGCACCAGCTTAAAGGGGCGTTTCACAATCCGCCAATTAATCTTAGTCAGACTATATATGGTTCACTAACATAGGCGTAAACTTGTATTGGGCCCATGGGCCCGAGCCCCCCCAATAATTTGAAAACCCGGCTAAGCCCCCCCCAATAATTCAAAAGTTCTAACTTATATTTTGCAAAAAAAAAATCCCTTTCTTTTTTTTTATCTTCAACATGTACCATCAACCTTTCCTAGCAACTACAGAATTCTCTTATCTCTGTTTTCAACAGAAGCATAGGCTAGAACCAGTGTCTACGTGGAAGAATGGGAAGAATAGGCGGTGTATTAGGGGGGGGGGGGAAGGGTAGTATGCCCTCTAGTGAATACTGGCCACACCCCTTTTTTTTAGTAACAGTGGCCAACTTTGGGGGCCAGTGGGTGGCCAGGGGTCGACATTTATGCAACTATCTGAAACAGACTTTAGGGATACTCTTCAGAAAGGCCTGCTGGGCTTCTTCAGTAGACGTGAGTGTCGGCTAATAGTGGATTCCCGTCTAGGACTTTTCCTATTGTACTTGTTGTACTGCAGTGTAAATGTCAAAATCTTCATTTGGATGCTTGTTGAAATTACTGGTTCGTTTAAATGCTTTGCCGCAATGCAACTATAGCAAGTTTATTAACAGGTAACTTGCATTTCATTAATTACTCTTAAAAACTTAAGCTTTTTGTGTTAATTGAAATGCAATACCCTGAGCCCCTTCAAAATAATTCCTGGAGGTGCTCGACCCCCCCCCCCCCAGAAATTATTTTAAAGGGGCCCAGCCCCCCCTCAGTGGCGGCCCGTGGTCAAAAATGTTAGTGCAGCCGAAAACATATAACTCCCCCCCCCCCCCCACGCCTTTTTCACAACCATACACGAACGAACATTCTTTAAAATTTATTACTCAAACCAAAGTTTCCTTTCAACTTTTATGAAAGATAACATGTAAAAATAATGAAAAACACTTACTTATTTTTTGAAAATTAAATCAATCCACCTATCAAACTTGCGAATCGGTCAATTTTAATATTAATTTAAGTAAAGAAACAACAACACACGTGCAAACTTATCGATAAAAATATTTCCGTTTGGAGAGATACTTCGAAATTATCGTTTTCCTCCACCCCGCCTCGCCGATTCAGCAACGAACCAATCATTTAATCGAAATCCCTTGTACAGCTAATTTGAAAAAATCCTTTTGCGCTACGTTTGTGTCGTCACATCCTCCATTTTAGCGTGTAGGGGAAGTCATACTACGTAAAGTTGCCATGGCAACGATGCAGCCGATTTCGAACTTCGCTTTTTGGCTGCAATTTTGATTGAATGGGGTTTTTCCTCTCCTGAATTTGTGCATTACGGAAACACGTTTGATTTATCGGAGATTTTTTTTTACTTAGATTTGAAATTTCGTCTTCCTTTCCAATTCTAATCTTCCTATAAAATTAGTAAAATATATAATTTTAGTTTTAAAATACGCTAATAAAATTAGGTGCAGCCCGGCTGTACTTGCTGTACTGCACGAGCCGCCACTGTCCCCCCCCCCCCTAATATTATACTATTCTTTAAAAAAAAATTACTTAAAAAACCGTCGTAGAATAGAGAATTCCTACAAAGAGGCATTCGAAAGGAAGCACCCCTTATTTATTCTAAACGTGTTTTAAAGTGGGGGGAATTTGCTTTGAAAGGTACAGGAGGACAATGAGTTCCTTTCTCAACTGTTTCCAATCGAAGACGACATCATTAGTCATATGTCACCTTTTGTGAGAAACACCAGAAAATTACCTGTCAACAGCTGTACTTCGTTTGTAAAATGCTTACCGCCATCTGGTTACTCGACCAGCCATGTCGGGTAGTACCAGGGGGTAGTACGCTCATCTTCAAAGCATGTGAATGGCCACCAAAGCTGCGAATTGTATAGTTCGTCCCCATTTGTTTGTAATTTACTGTCCCTCGCCCCTTACAGTCGATTTTATTGATGATCCCCCCCCCCCCCAAATCCATTGTGAATGACCCATGTATGCTTGTGTAGACAGTTTTTGTGTGTACGCTTTTCTGAAACTTGCCTCTAGGGGCCGAAGTCATGGGAGGGCTACAGCAACAAATAAGAAATCCCTGGTGAGATCTAACAACCGCATTACAGTTTTTTTTTTTAGTGTAAAGACAGCAATCTTAGGAAGCATTTCTTTTTACAAACGAATGGTAGTAGATTTCTTCTGTCAGCATATTCCTCTGTTTTGTCAGTTAAGTAATTATTTCTGTATTCTAAAAGTCAATAAAAGTTATACCATTTTTTCTAACGATAAATGTTTTGTAATTATGCTTATCAATTGGCAGTAACTCTAGTTTTGTTATACACTATTAAGTGAATAACACTAAGCATATGCTTATGTTTAAAAACAAGTTGAAGTTCATTTTAATCTTGAATTACATATAATAAATGAAATGTCATTGTAGAATTAGTGTAAGGAAAATGCGTTTTTACATAAAGTCTAAATTGCTAATTATTTTATTGCATCAATAGAATACTTGTTATAGTTTATTTCATTTCAGTAATATTTAAAATGACAAATTTATAGGTTTTCACAATATAATATCTAATTTTATTTTTGTACTCAGTACTCTGGCTCACGTACATTTTTTTTATATTACGTCTTTTTTAAATGTCTGAAAAGCATAAATATAATAGTTTAGTTTGAAAACTACCTATAAATTTATCAATTTAAGCAGCTAAAATAAACGTAATTTCAAGTATTTATATAAATGTCTACAACGCTAAAGCTTTAAAGAGTAATTTTAAGAATAATGTAAAAAATACGTTTTTAAATAAAAAAATATTATTTATGGACATTTCATAAATTATAATCGTACTTCCCATAATTTGTTCCTTTTGAAATAGTAAACCATCAGATTCATGCACTATTTTCTAAACAGCTTATATAGTTGAAATTTCTTCTTTTAGAAAAATAAAGTTTGTTAAAGAAAGTTAAATAGAAACAAATTCCTCAAATCTGAAAAAATTCACATTTTAGCGTACAATACGGACATTTGAAATTAATATAAAACTTTTCCTGGTTAATATATGTTCTAAAGCTGTCAAAACAAAAACGGATACAAGTTAAAACATTTAACAAGTAAAAATTTAAACCATTGATTGTTTTTTAATTGTTTAATAGCTCACAACTCCTTACTATTTTATATTGTATAACAATATATATATTGAAAAAAAAATTCAGCCCCCCTGAAAAAAAAAAGTTCCTACGCCACTGAATTTGGCCATAAATTTAATTGAATGGACAAACTAGAAAATCATGACAAAGGGAAAATTACAGTACCATAAATTTTCGGATTTCAATTATATTTACCCCCCCCCGCCCCCCCCCCCCAAAAAAAATACGCAATTTTCTTCAGTTAAAAGTTAAATTTTGGGCCCCCCCAAAAATTTTGACAACTTTACGCCTATGTTCACTAATAACCTTTTCTTTCTCTCTAGATCAGTGGCGTAGCCAGCATTGGGTTACTTTGGGTTAGAACCCCCCCCCCCCCCCCCATAGCCAGTTTAATTTTTTTTTTTTTTTTTTTGAAAAATAACAAATGCAAAAAAAAAAAAATACACTTCTTATGTATGATTGGCTGTATGATTGTTTTGCTTGTTTGTACATGTAAAAGGATACTTTTCTTAAAATTTGAAATGGGGCGGCAGTTGAGCCGGAATTCACAGTGCATCAATCCAGAAATTACTTGCTTTGCAGTAAGGTATTTTCCCTGACCCATTCATCCCCTACGTCGCGCCGTTTAGGTTTGGGGGGGGGGGGAGAGTCCGACCCCCCCCCCCCCCAATAATTTGGAAACCCTAAAAGTTGGGAATTTCAAGGTTTAAAAATACCCGAGTTGGGAAAATTTATGTCTGAAGGAAGAAAATTAATATTTTTAGCAAATGAAATTAGAAATTGTCCAACTTGTATTCGTGTGTTTGGTTTCAGAGTTCACTGCACACTTTCGACCGATATGACGCTAAGGCTCCAGATGGAGTTGACTAATGTAGTCTGTAGCCGAGACAACGCCAGTGGCGGAACTGTTTTATAAATTTCATTGTATTTTTTATTGCGTCAAGCGAAAAAAAATTTTAACCGTGGCATCGTTTCCTTAAAAAAAAATCCCACATTTTAAATATATAATAAATTGTTTAAATTAAGGAGCAATGTTTTCGGATTTCCAGCAGGCGACTAAAAAATGGTCGCATCTGCTCATTCTGTTGTTCGTTATTGTCAAAGTTATATTATATGTTTTAACGTTCAGGTTATCATTTAAAGAATTTTAAAATATATGGCGTTGCACTTTACGCAAACGTCACACAGTGTTCTTTTTATTAAAATAACTTCTCTTTTAATTGTGTTAGGTGCGATTGTTTAAATCAAAATCCTCTCCTTTTTATTCGAAAATCACTTTTGTTTCATATAACCCTATTGGTTTTGCCTTCCACAATGTAAAATTTCTTTCAGCTAATATTCGAAGCGCCATGGCGCTTCGAATATATGGGACTGGCGCGTCAGTCCCATATAAATTTATAGTCTCGTGTCTAGTATTTTTGTTTTGTTGTTTTATTTTGTTTTATGATTAACCAATCACAAAATTGTGTAATGTTGACGCTGTGCGTTTCCTGTGTGTTTTTCTATAATTTTTTTTTAGTTTTTACCAGTTTCAAATAGAAACTTCCAGAACTTTCGATGGGTTCTTTTATTTAAATCGCCCCTCGGTTAAAAAAAATTCTCGGACTTCGATACGATTGCTACGAAAAATCTTATGCGCGGAGGACGCATCTTTCAGTACCTATTTTCTTTACCTAATTTTATGTGATATGTGTTTCGTTTTAACATTAACTTTGGAGGATTCTCTCTTTGAATACTTCTAAGTTTATTGAATTTATTTATAATAATTTAAATTCCTGTTTTCCTGCATTGATTAAATTTAGAATTAAAATGGTTATTAATTAAAAAAAATTATAATTTAATTACTACTTGATAAATATGGTCATATTGGATAGATACTTTTTATTTTTGAATATTATTTTATTTATGTTAAGATTAGCAATGGCTGTTGGGTTGACACAACTGCCGAGTCCCTTTCACTCCCACTATTTACAGATCATGTTACATTTTCAGAACATGGATGTATTTGTTATCCCCCCCCCCCCCCCTTATGACTTCCACAATAAAATTAGCCTATGAAAAGTTGATAAGTTGGAACTAAGAATTTTTAGCACTGTTGTGTTCAAAATTTCCAATCGTTAAGTTTGGTTAATTAACATCGCACTTAGAACGGACACTGCACTGGAACATGCGTGCAACAAATGTTGCGTGCCACAACGTTGGTTCGGGTCTATCTCGAAGAAAAGACTTGGGAATAATGCCTCGTATTTTTTAATCATGGTCAGATAACGAGAATAACACCCGAGCTGGTATCCGTACCCGACGCCGTTAAGTTGGGAATTTCGAATCGTTAAATTGGGAAATTTCTTGCCTCACCCAAAAAAAAAAAATATTTTTGTGTGACGGCACTGCCTACGTGTTTTAAGCTTTTAATTTACTTTTTAATTATAATTTATAAATAATATTTAATCAATTAAAATTATTAATTATAATTTTAATTTAAAACTACTGCTTAAATTAAAAAATATCATAATTTAAATTTACTAATTTAAAATTACTATTTAAAAATTATTATGATTAATTAAAATTACTAATTTAATATTATCAATTAAAATTGCTAATTTAAAATTATTAATTAAAATTGCTAATTTAAAATGATGAATTAAAATTAATAATTTCAAATTATTAATTAACTTTTATTCAAATTATAAACTAAATTTTATTCAAATTATTAATTAAATTTAATTAAAATTATTAGTTAAAAAAATTTCAAATCAGTTATTAATAAAAAAATATATATTTGGTTTTGGTCGGACCAAAAATAATTTATGGACCCCCCCCCCCCCCCCCTTCGGACAATCCTGGCTACGCCACTGCTCTAGATTGTAATAAACACGTTAATCCATTAATTCCTTCGATGACAAACTTGCATGATTTGGTCAGACATTTTTGTCTATGAAAATAATTGATTTCTCTAGCATAATTAGATTCCACAAAAGTTCTCATCGCCGCAGTGGCGTATCAAATGGTTATTTTCAGGGGGGGCTGAAAAAATTTTGAACAAAGATGTATAATTTTGATTTTTTTTGTGATTAAAATAGTATGGAGTTAATCTACCAAAAATAAATTAATGTGTATTCTTTTTTTGTTTGGACACCTTTAAAACATAAAGTAATCAGTAAAACATATTTTTAGCTAAAATATAAATTTATATATGTACTAATTATTAGATTAGTAGTTGTTTGAAGGAATTTATTTAAATTTAACCTTCTATAACAAATTTTCATTTACTAAATAAGAAATTTCAACTACATAATCTGTTTAGAAAATAAAGTATAAATCAGTTGGTTTCATTTCTAAGGAAATAATCACTCTGAAAAAATAACTTATTTAATCATTTCTTTTACCAAACTAACAAATTAATTAATTTTTTTCCTTGTTAATGCTTCTAAAAATAGTCGAAATGAAAAAATACTAATTTTTTTATTCTAATAAGCATAAAAATTATTCATCTTTCAAATACAACAATGTGAAAAGGTTGATTTATGAAATATATTTTAGAAAAAATACTAAAATGTTAGGGGGGCTAAGCCCCTTCAGATTATTTCCTGGGGGGGCTCAAGCACCCCCAGCCCCCCTACTTCCTACGCCTATGTCTCATCCTTAATGTCGCTGAGCCTGCATTGCTTTCTTATGAGGTAGTTCAAATAAGAATGTTCATTAAGTGATATGCCGAATACAGACTATCACTACATCCCCTAAATCGGATTTTTTTTTAGTAGAAATTAAAGTATCTTTAGAGGAGTTTCGTCTGCACGTATATCCCTTTTTGATGCAAAATTAATCGAAAGAGTTTGAAGTATTAAGAAATTCGATAATTTCATATTTTCACAAAATGTATGTCTTTATTTATTTTTTCCCCGTTAGGAATATAATAATCGGTATCGCTGTTTTCTGATCCGATTCTGGAAGTATGCGATTTTATATTGGTAACGCCTGTGCACAAATTTTAGTTTTCTAATTAAAGTAATATTAGTTTTTATAAGGCTTAAAAGTATTTTTAAAGGACCAAACGAACCGTTACACCCATTGGTTTTAAACAAGTAAAACAATTAAATTTTAACTTAATTAACTAAACTTACTCAATAATTGTCGTTTAAATAGGGTTAAACAAAACCCCCGAATTAGAATTTTCATAAATGAACTTTATTTCCGGAATACTACATGTTTGATATTGTGACTCCCTATAATTGGAAGATGTCAAAGATTAAAGGCTTTTATCAAAAACAAACACCCAGTTGTTGGACTGCACTCGGTCTTTGTATCCCGCCGGTCACTACAAAGGACCAACGCGATATCATTATCTTTTCAAAACTAGCAATCCAAATGTTTTCGAGAAAATATCGTGGTTTCTTGCAGTTTTCTAACCATCATAGGTTGTTTTAGAAATGCTTTGAAAAATATTTCTGAAGTGTATATAGATTTCAACTTTGGCTCGCCTGGCAAAAGGATTATGGCTGCGATGTCTTTTGGTCTTCACCATCAAATACTTGGGATTTTGTTGACGTTTCTGAAGGTAATTTTGATAAATTAATTTACAAGGTGTCGCTGTTTTTGTAAAAATAAGAAAACACAAAAATAATAAATAATTTTGTATAATTAAGAAGATTAAAGGTATAATTATTATTTAGGGACGGGTAATTTCGGCGCGAACTTTGAAAATCATAGATTCATTTTTGGAAAATGTTTTAACATTGAATTATTTTTCGATATTTTTATAAAAAAGATTTTTTATAATTGTAAAAAAGATAATTCATAATTGTAAATTACCTTTTAATGCATATATCTCCAACTGACGTAAAAATCATATTTTGTTTGCACTAATCTCTTTCATCATCTGCTAGACCGATCTTTAAGGTACTTGACAAGTTTAATATATTTGTATAATTGATCACTCATATCCGTTCCTATTCCTTCCTTCTTTCTGTTGAGTAGTGAGTGATAAGAATAACATTTATGTTACTGGTTATATATACGATATAAAATATGGTGTCTGTCGCAGCATGCAAAAAGTTATTGAAGACAAGACAACGAAAGCAAATTTGAGTTGAATAAAACTGTAGGCTTTTACAGTGCAATTATTTAATAATAAAAATCTAAATCTAGAATAAAACAAGTGGGGATTATTTTTTTCTTGATAATATTACTACTAAAAAAATTTGACGTTTGTTCCTAGACCACAATGTAGCAAGTTTTTTTAAAGAATGAGCAAGCACAAGTGTATAAATTCATAGTCATCATACGTAAGAATGACAAATGTAATTATATGAACCTGTGTTGTGTAATTGCAAACGGGATAAAAATTAGATTGGCTGTTTCTATCAAGATGGCCGCACGGTTTAAGGTGAGTAACGTCAAATTCGAGTAGCACTTTTTGGATTTCTGACAGTTTTGTCTTATTCCTAGAATGACGTTTGTGAGATGCAGCCGCGCCAACGCTGTTTTGTTTTCGTTACACGCGTTTCTAATACTGTCCACTTCACCCTACATGCAACTCTTAACCAGAACCGAGTCTAAAAAATTATGTACATTTTGCCATGCGTTATTTTGTGCTATCAATTTCTTATTCAAGATATAAAAAGTTGTGAGAAAGGCCTCAAAATATTCGAAACATGTTATTTCAACACGCCGTTTTATCGAGTATTCAATTTCCCCACATTTTCCAAAGAGTCAATTGTTTCGATGAAATTATCTGAATAACTGCGTTATATCTGACAATAGTAAAACTTTTATTAATTAAATTATTAATCCTTTGCATAAAACTTTTATAACGTAAAACAAAATTAAGCATTATTTTTTTTGTGGCAGTTTCTTAACTTTGTTAAACAATTTAAACTTTTTTTACAGGTTTTAAAAATGTTTGAGAAAATAATGCGTTAATAAAACATTCGCCTTTTCAATTAAAAAATAATATTTTTTTTTAAAAAGAAAAACTGACTTTGAGGAAAATGTGCTAAAAAGTAAAAAAAATATTTTTTAGATTTACGAGCGAGTTGAAAAATATAATTATTTAACGTCAATTTTATACTTATTAAAGCTTTTTGAAATCGGCGTTAAAAATTAGGTATGATTTTTACAAATTGGCACCAACTTCAAAAAGTTGTAATAAGTACGAAATTGATGTTAAATAATATTATTTTTTTAAATCATTCGCAAAATTAAAAAAAAAAAAACTTTTTAACACATTTACCTTAAAGTCAGTTTACCTTTAAAAAATACATATTTTGTTTTTCTCTTTTTAGTTTTAAATTTTGCAGGGACCTTCACCCCCTGATATTATTCACCAAGAAATTCAAGTAACAACTTGTGCTCACATTTTTTTTTTTTGCACAGGGAATATTGTGAAACAATCCTTATCCATGCCAATAAATGCATAGCGAATGAAATGTCATTGTTGTGCAATCTTGATTCAACAATGAAAATATTTTGAAATCGGATAAATTGTTTACAAAATACTCCGGTTACCGATTATTTTTTTGCAGTTTTTGTCCAAGTGGATTTTTATCTATCCGACAAAAAAAAGAATTTTCGAAATCGGACAATATTTTTTGTCAAAGGGTCCGGTTAATTGAGATAGTTAAATGCTGGATAACCGGATATTTTTTTCAAAAGCCGCCGAAGTGAAACATCCTGTATCCAATAAAAAAAAATGTCCAAATATCTGAATTAGAACAGAAATCTTGCGCGAACATACATATTTTTTTTTAATACATAACAATCGAATTGATAACATCTCTCTTTTGCGCGCGCTTTGGCGGTTTTATTTCAAAGTTTTGGTTGGCGCTCTTTTCAATCGGTAAAAAAGTAATTTTAAATTACTTTCACTATTGATACAGCACCTGCTGAAACAATTGATAATCGTTTTAACTTTATTGGAATCATACTTTGACACGGTTGTTATGCACGTGCAACCTACATGATTGAAAATGAAATAATACAAGATAGGGTTATGAAATGCGCGCTTAATTATATTTTATCATAAAAAATATCAGATTTTGAAAGCTCGTTATCATTACTTTTACTTTCACGGATAGTATTGCATCCCTTTTTGTCTTGGTAGCTGTCATCGGTTTCCGTCCTTTGTACAATGTTTATCACGTTAACCTGTAATCCACAAAGAGATAAGCAGACGCAATCTTTACCCATCTTTCTAAGGCATATTTATAACTATTCATTGTTTACTGAAAATTCTTTTCATCTCTGTGAATTCGAATGTTAAAAAAATGCAGTATTTTTCGTTAGAAGCAGATTGTATTTCTAAAACTAAAACAATCCAATTCTGAAGACATGAAAGGGAATTCCAAGTTTGGCTCAATTACTCATCCAGTGTTTAAAAACAAGGTAAGAGTATGTGTTTATAATATTTTGCGAGATAATTGAAATTTATAATTGAATTTTATTTAACCTACGTCATGCTTTAGAGTTGCTCAAACGGGCTATTGATGACATCAGTTTGGAATCCAGAAGGTCAGAAAACAATGCCTTCCGATTTCGAATAATAGTAAGATGAGGACATCATGCATGAACTCACACCTAACCCTTTAAACACCCACGCCATGACTAGATGGAATGATATTTAATGGCAGTAGATGTACACTTGGCATCAGAAGTTCTCTAAAACAGGTGGTTCCTAACCCGCGGTCCTCAAGGGGATCCAAAGTGGTTCGTGGAGCTATTGACTAATCAACAAGATAGTTTCTTTATTTAGAAACATTTTTTAGATGTATCTTTCTGTGCAATAAAATAAGAAATCAACAATTGTTAGCTATAAAGAAACACATTTTTATGTCATTTCAAAACTATTTTTATACTTTTTATTGCTATGAACCGCGGAAATAAATTTTCCATATTTTGTTGAAGAAAGTATTATATTTTTGGAGTCAATATTGTCAAAGTATCAAAGATTGTGACACATGTAGTTCTCACACATCAGCTCAGCTACATTGATTAAATCGCATTGTTTGATCGAGACACAAAATGTCATTAATTTGAAGTTCTACCTTTACTAATTATAATAACTTAAGTTAAATACAGTAAAATTTAGTAATAAATTCATTTACAGCATTAAATTAATATTATTGTGTATCTAACTTATAAGTAGTACCTAAATTATATTCAGTAATTTTTTTAATGCTATTAGAAGATGATAGTGGGCAATTTGTTTTATTTTTAACTCGGTGGTTCGCGGCCACCTGAAGGTTGGGAACCATTGCTCTAAAGGATGAATCTTTGAGTTGGCTTAATTAGACTCGAACTCTCAATCATGCGATTTAAAGTTTCTTACAAGAAGTGTTCATTTATTTCGTCACGCTTTTTTTAAATCTTTTATTACTCCCTCCCTCATGTCGCACGTCACGAAAAATGTGTGCAGTTAGAAAACATTCATTAAAACTTCCATTCTGTCTATTTTACTATTCTATCTATTTTACATTCTGTCCATTTTTATATAAATGATTATGGGGTGTTTACCTCAATCATTTATATAAAAAGTGACTTATATAAAACTTTGAGAAAGAAGTTTCACCATTTTCTACCAAGATTTGTTACGTCACGCAACCACTGACACCCATACCCCCGTCACGAATGATAGTATGTGACCCCATCCCCCACGAATGATGACCCCATCCCCGCCAAGGGTCTCTGACACAATAAATGAACGGCCCGTTATTTTAAAAGCATGCAACTTAAATAAAAAATATGCTTATTTTATACTATTTCAAATCTTATCTTAAGATTTTTTTATTATATATACTATATGGGTGATTCTACAAATACGGGAAAATTTGTGTTCCGTACTGATATTTTTTTTTGTTTTGGAAATTAAAAAGAACTTTTTAATGTATATATTGACACTCCCTTAGCACTATTATTCTGACTTTTATCTATGAAAAAACTTCATATTTTATTCCATTAAAAAAACTTATTTTAATTAATTGTCATCCACATGCCCTGTCCCATACCTATAATTTGTGTTTTACAAGTAATTTATCTAAAAAACCAAAAGTGATTTTCTGTTCATTTTTCTTTTTATTAATGAATATATATGTATGAATAATATTAAGCTAACAAAAGTCAAATTAAATAAAATTATTGCATTAAAAAAATAATTAAAAGTTTGTCCCAAGGAATATCAGTCATCCACATGGCTGAAACAAATGGAATTTTTTTCTCAATGAAATTGAAACTTTTAAAGTGGCAAAAGTGCCTGAACATAAACATGGCAGTTTGTGGCTTATGACTAAAAGTTACATTTTGCTGTTCTTCAAAGATTTTTGTGATTTGCTCTAATTCGTATTTCATTTTCAGGTAAGGGTTTTTAATCCTTGTCATTAACATGACTTGAATATAAATAAATTCTGGTTATGTAGGATGATAAACCTTGCAGTTGTAAGTACTTAACAGAAGTTAAGCCTACAAAGCTTCATATATGGCTTACTAAGAACATGCAAATTCTGGTTTTGTCATCCACATGCCCATTTCCTTATACCCAATAGGTGGCAAAACAAAAATATAACAATTAAGCTTTGCTGATGTTTTATTCTAATTATGTACCCATTGAACTACTTTAGTAATTTTTTTTTAGATTTTTAAAATTAATTTAATTTTTGGAAATTTATGTACTGTAAATATTCCCGTATTTGTAGAATCACCCATATATAAATATCTAGCCTGGAACTAAACTGGTCTCTTTTGCATGAATTAATTTCCTATGTGCATAGATGGGTTTCGTTTCAGGCCAATCTAGTTGCAATTTTTATAATAAAAATTTTACTGGCTAAATCCTATTTTATGTGCAACTCGATCTGCCTTATTTCTTATTAATGATTATATGTATTTCCTTAAGGTGGAACCGATGGGAGCGGAGAAAAAGATCTCTAGTCGAAACTGCACAGTCGATCTCCTGGTCATCTTGTTCGGCGTGAGTTCGTGGGTGGCCGTGAATGGCCTTTGGGTGGAGTTGCCCATACTGGTGAACACTCTCCCAGAAGCATGGCAGCTGTCATCCTACATAGTGATCACCACTCAGGTGGCAAACTTGGGACCGATCATCTTCAGCGCTGCACGCAAGATTTGGTCCCAAAAGGCGAGATTTAAGTCGATTTCTATATATAGGCTACATGGACGTGAAAAACGCGCGTTACGTTTTGCAGAAACCTCTGTGATTAGCAGAGGTGGCGCTACTGGGGGTGCTGGGGGGGGCTGTAGCCCCCCTGTCGGGCAAGGCAAGCCCCCCGTCGGGCAAAATTATGAAGTTCGTCGGGGGAAAAGTGTTAGTTAAGACCAAATATTTTTAAAACGTTGGATCAAATTGAATTTTTTTAATGAAATGGATATAGGTCATAATTCCGACAGATAAAATCCCGACACACCGAAATCTCGACACCAAAAGGTCTATCGTGGCCGAATGTTTAGAGACTCGAACCGATAAGGACGAGTTTGATACTGAACATTTTGGGAAGCGACATACATCGATTTGGTTATCAGAGAGTTGTCAAATTCGTTCCTTTCGCAACCAAAAAATATTGTCCATGTATAAAGGATTAGTGTACCTTAAATCTGATCGTGATCCAATGTCCTGATGCCTATTGAAATTGCGTCGGGTACCAGATTAGACGTTGAACTCGTCATCTGACCATGGTTCAGAAATACTGGGCAGTGTTCCTGGGTCTTTCTTTCAAAATGATCCCGAATCGTAATTAAAGCATATATTACATCTAAATAAATTTATTTGACGTTAATTTATTACTTTATTAATAAGTCAACTTATTTTATAGAGGATTGTATAGCTTGGGTTTTATTTTATTGTATAAAAAAAGCATTCTTGACTGTATAGACCAGTAGGGTCGTTTGGCACGTTAGCAAAACTAATATAATTTTTTAGTAGACATATTTAGAAAATATGATTTAGGAAAATTGGAGACCAAAATCACGTTCGCTTGTGTCACAAAAATTCATTGAAAGGCCATTGAATACGGGGACGGCCTAAGAATATTTTTAGCCAAAGTAGGCATAATTTTGCCGCCCATCTTCCTTTTACACAAAATAATATTTTGTAGATAATCTGGCAGCTTATTTTTTCAATGCTTTAAATCATACCCTTAAAAATAACATAATGGCTGAACATTACGGTAAGAAATGAACATGTAAACTTAACATTATCTATGCAATGTACAAATGTGTTAATAATTTAAATAGTCATCAGTAAAGTACAAACATTGTGTACTACAATTTGGCGCCCTTCTTAGTCTGGCGGGACTAAGCGGTCGCTTGGACCCATTGGACCACCAGATAACGTTAAGCCGCCCCCCTTGTAAAAACTATTCCCGAGCCATCCCGCAGGCAAACGGTTTCCAGTTCTTTGTCAAGGTCCAGGAGAAAAGTGAAAGTTTTTCGCACACCGCAATACTCTTTTCTTTGTAATCTAGGGGATCAAAAAGGAACCCCACCATACTTCTTTTTTTATTGGTGGATGACACGTTTTGGAGAGTAGAGTGACCCCAGGCCATGGAGTGGACCCTAGGGGAGCGGTAACCTGACCAAGACGCTTCTCCAAATATATTGCTTCGTCTCTGCCATTGTTCGATCACAACTCGTTCCATTGCGCGGGAAATGCAATTAGGCTCGTCCCCAACAAAACATGTTGAAGATGTCCACCCATCACTTTCTGAGTGGTGTGGACCTTTGTCCGTGTCAAAAAATTATCCCTCCGGTGCATTTTTTGCATATTATAGCGTAAACGAACATTTATCTTCGTGTATGTTAAATTTTTATGAGTCTAACTATAAAGTTTTTTCATTCACATCTTTTTTTTTTTAATTCTGCATATCTACCATATTGAAGTAAGTAAACTTTTCTATTTTCTTATAACGGGGAAACAAAATAAAACAGCAAGGTTGTATTTGTGATGGGATAAAAAAAATCTATCGTGATCAGGTTTTGCTTGTTACAATGACCGTCCCTCATTGGTATAATGGTAATCATTTCAATGAACTGTCCCAATTTCTAGTTCCGACCAAATGTGGTGTTTTTTTGTACTTTGTATTTAATTTTTATAACTACCAACTAAAGTTATTGTATTAAGTAAAATAAAAATAATTAATTGAATATCTTGTTTGTGAAATTAGGTATGTAAGGTTTGAGTATTTTATCTGCAGCAGGTTTCAAAAAAATATTTTATTTTGGGTGAATTATATATTTTGTTATTTTTTCTCTCTCGATAAAATCTAAAAAAAGCCAAACCAAATTTAAATTAACTGTATTAAGTTTAATTCTTAATTAAATGAAGTTTATATGTGTATATGTATATATCAGTAAGAATTTTGAAAAACTTTGCATTACAAAAGTCATACATACTTTAAAATATTTTATTTCCCAAATGTAAATATTATACTTTATTAGTAATTTTTTACTAAGCATCTGTTAAATTATCCTACAGAGGATAATTTAACAGACTCGTTAATTACAATTAAATATAAATTTAATTATAATTTTTAAATAACAAAAATTTTAGTAATAAAAAAAAAATATTTCCAAAATACTGCAGGTTTTTTTATTGCAAAATAAAGCTTTTTTAAAACAAATAATCGTGCAATGCTTATAATTTTTTTTTTGCAGTGCCATCAAGTTAATTTAACATCAAGTTAATTTTAACACGCATCGTTTGACTGTGGTACGATTTGTACAGTTTTTGTAACAATTATCTGCTTTCCACAATCCTTTAAGTTTATGAAAATACGTAAAATAGCGAGATTGAGTACTTCTTGATTTTAGCCCATAATAATAATAACAATAAAACTTTATTACTAACAAATTTAAGATATTGATTAATACTGGATTTTTGAAGTAAAACGTCTTTAAAAACAACTGCTTGGCTATCTGGACAGAAATACTATGTAATGCTTTTAGAGTGATCCAATCTGACACTTTACTGTCAGACTGTCAAATGTATGTGGGTCAATTTCATTGTCTCCTAACTGCCAATTATCTTGTCCCTGTATAATTAGAGAAAGAAAAGTTGATTTACTAGAAAATAAAACTTGATTATATTTCTAAGTGTTCTTAAGTAGAGCCGGTAAAAAAAATCAATTTCAAAAATATTATTTTTAATTTCATCTCTGTCATTAATTTTCTGTCATTTAAAGCAATGTTTCTTTTGACAAGATACCACCCTCATCAGGAACACCTTACTTTGTTGTCTTTCATGTCAACCTTCAATGTATATAACTTAAGCCACTATTTCATAAAAACATGCAAGGTCTGGAATATTGGTCTAGAATGAGGTTAGTTAATACGAATTAGAAGAAAAAGAGATTGTTACATAACATAATTGTATACTTACCTTATTCAGAGCACACGTGGTTAAAGTAAAAAATACAAGTTTTTCTACTGGAAGAAAAGTCTTCTCTATCACAACAATAAAATCAGCTTTTACCTCCCCGAACAGAAAGTGAAGGAAAAACCGCCATACCGTTGGACAGCAGTGTTATCACAACCATCACAGGAAAATAAATTATTCAATTCTTTGATTGAATGTCTCGCCTTTTTCCCAAGGTTAAAATTTTTTTCTTCAGCTGGAGTAAAGTAAATGTGTAAGGAGTAAAGGATGGTACCTGAAAATGCGAAAAATCAATCAATTTCTGTTTTTGATGTAATTTTATTATTGTGTACACTGACGTATATCCTTTTTTTCGATTCCCAGGTCTTGGAAATCCCTATCATCCATTCCTCCTTGGCACTTGTAATCCTATCCTGTGCACTCTTAAGCATCTTCTGGGACTACACGACCTTCATCTTCGGACACATGCACAGTACAGCACTGTTGGTCCTCACATTCTTCCTCTCGTGTGTGGACTGCACTTCATCGTTGCTGTACCTGCCCTTCATAGCGAACTTCAAAGAACAGTATGTGCTATCTTACCTGATAGGCTCCGGTCTCAGCGGTCCTTTGCCAGGTTTCCTTGCCATTGCCCAAGGAGTTGGTGGTTACGCCGACTGTCGGAATGTGTCTGTCACCAACTCTTCGAACTTTACGGAATATGTGATTGAGGCCTACTATCCTCCGCCAAGATTTTCGGCTAATGTCTTTTTTGCCTGTCTTTGTGGACAGATGGTGGTTAGTTGGATAGCATTTGTTCTTCTCAATGGTTTGCCTATTGCAAAAAGGGAAAGGGTAAGTGAAATATATATTTTTTTATAAATTTAACCAGTGTTTGATAAAAACCTTGAAGCAAGGGAAGACAGCCTTAAATCAGAGGTCCCTTTATTCTCAAGTATACAATTTCTTCTTACCCTTTATTCCTAATTCTATATATTTATTTATTGCATTTTTCTTTTCCCTAATTTTCCACCATATTACGCAACGCAATAAGTGAGAGTTTTTTTTTTCTATGTAAGATGTCGCATACTGAGGCAAGGCCATCTTGGTATAGGGAAGGCTTTGATTCAGGGCCTCTTGAAAGTAAAATTTACGACTACCCAAAAGCCGTCAGACACAATTTTTTAAAAATATTTATTTTCAATACATTATTACTTTTTTTTTTTTCCTACAAATTTTAACATGGTATGGGCTATCGATTTTGCAATGAATTAATAAAAAGTATATTACAAAGAGAAGTCTTTTTTTTATCCCATTGATAAACTTTAAAAATCCCAAATAAGGTAGATCTCAATAAAAGTCGCAATCGTCTGTGATTCATTTGAAAATAAATTAATGACGACAAAGCTTTGTCTTTAAAAACACAAGCCTGTTATGAAATTAAATAAGATTAAGATTTCATTAATCAATTGAATTGTTTGCACTTTTTTATATCACTAACTTTAAATTTCAGAACTGCTTATTTCAAATTTACAACTATCTAATTAAGTCACGACTACCCGTTAGAATATATCATGCGCAAATCTTTTTAGGCATTTCGATGTGAAAATCAGCTACATCATGAGAGAAACGTCAGGTTAACTGTTACGCTTTTAAGATGATCCATTCCGACACTACACCTCGGTGACAAATAGCGCGATTGGGATAAATTTGGTCTAGTTAAATAAGAAATTAGGCTCTGATACATGTAAAATCTTGAGCAAAAACTAAGTATGGGTGTAGATTGTGGCCCTTGGATCCAGGCACAAAGCTTGTTTATCTTCCTTCTGTTGATGAGATTTTATGATTTATTTAAATACTTAATTAAAACTATAAAATATTAACAGAAGTTTTTATTTTTAAACAATTATTTTCAAATAGGTTTGCTTGATACCCATTACTCGTTCATCTAATCCAGCTTTAGTAGAGA
Source organism: Troglohyphantes excavatus (assembly GCA_963932185.1). Lineage (NCBI taxonomy): Eukaryota > Metazoa > Arthropoda > Arachnida > Araneae > Linyphiidae > Troglohyphantes > Troglohyphantes excavatus. Next base: position 41,962,694 of record OZ010667.1, on the reverse strand, counting down.
ACTTCCAAAGTTCAATTGACCAAGATTTATCCACAAGCATTAAAAAGACTTCATCTGAAAAGAATCTCCTTGGAAAACCAAGTATAACACAATCCCAGTTCTATTTATTGCTTGCAATTCAAGGATTTCTTTCTTTAATACATAATGGTGTTCTCCTTTCAATACAGGTAAGATGAATTTTGAAAAATTTAATTTATGATCTTGTAAAACAGGGATGCTTTAAGCTATTTTCTTCCTTAAGTAGTTTGGTGTACAATTTATATTATGCTGATGATCTGAAAAACTATTTCCTCTATAATTTATTTAATCGGTTCGTAATTAATTAACCATAATATTTGCTGTATTAAGTGGGATTAAACTATTTTGTTTAAAAAAATTTAATTACAATTATAACCAAGATGTACGCTGATTTGCCTTAGAATAGAGGAAGATTTACATCACAATATATATCGAAATAATTTTAATATTCTGTAACACATTCCATTATTTTACTCCATACATAATTTTTTTAACCAACATTTGGTGTCCCATCAACAGGCCGACGAAACCAACGTTTGTGACGCATGGGTTTTAAACAGTCCCATCTTGTAAATAAATATTTAACTATTTTTTGTCATTTATGGAATGATTATTATTTGTTCAAGATGGGGTTTTTAAAAAAGTTAAAATATTTACAAAATTACGAAAGTTAACAATATTTGTGGGTTGTCAGAAGCGTTCCCCTTTATCAAATTAACTGAGATATAAAAATATTCTACAAAAAAAGGTTATATTAAAGAAATAATTAATGGGAAAGAAGCATCACAATATATATCGAAATAAATGGAATTACATTTTAAATTAGTTACGCACTTCATTCATTCATAAAACAACTTATAACATGTTTAGGATAGTATCCAGTTAAAAACTTATTGAAAATTAGATATTTAAGAATATATTTTGATCACAAATACATGACACCGTATCACTGAACAAATATACATTTAAAAAAGATATTACATCCCATTAATTTGTTTTATTTCCAGACATATTCATGCTTACCGTACGGAAGTCTCGCCTTTCACTTGACCGTTACCTTGTCCAGCATAGCTAACCCCCTTTGCTGTTTCATGGCCATGTTTGTTTCTCTTTCCAATGTATATGCAGTGGGTGGACTGGCTATTTTCGTAGCTGGTTGGGCTGCTTATATATTGACAACTGCACTTTTGAGCCCGAATCCTCCTTTTGTTGATGCGAAAATTGGGGCAGTGCTTGTGGTAAGTTTTTTTTTTGTGTAATATTTTAACCCCCCTCCCCCCCAAAAAAATATCTTGCAATGTGGTGGGGAAAAAGTCCCTCTAAGAAAAAGTTAGCATACCAATGCCCTAATAAAGCACTAAAAATGCAGATAATGGAAGAGTTCTCCGTAAAATCATGTATATTTAGATTTAAAAAAAAAAAAAATATTAAAAAATTTTAGAAGTAAATACGCCAAGAAAAAACAGCAATTTTCTTTAGGAACTACCATATATACTTGGTTGGATCACCGAAAGTTGTTTATATGCTTCATATTCTTATATATTAGAGATAAACAATCTAAAGGCGCCATATACATGACTTGGCATATGCGTGACTCGTCGAGTCCTGTGCGACTCAGCATTAAGGCAGCACGGTGAGTCACGCATATGTGGTGTCGCCTTAAGAAAACACTGATTAAAATATTGTAAAAAAAAATCATAAAATAACTTTTAATATAATACATTTTAAACGGATGCTCTAACCAAAACCGAATTTCCAAAAAAAGAACATAAACAGTTTAACAGCACCCCCATTAAAAAGAAAATAGATTATTTTCCTTCTTTTCATGCTAATAAAACCTCAAACTCTAAAAAAGATACAGAAAAATGCACAATTACTTACCTTATAAAGCAATAACAATCTTTAGAACAAAATGTATACTATATCTGCTATACTCGGGGACAATTCAAGTTGAACCTTAAGCTATTATATGTATAAATATGACATTGCTTTAGGCTCAACTTAGGTTGTCCCCGAGTATAGCATTTGAAAATTTTTATGCATTTTTATGAATTTCATAATATAACTAACTTCTTTAACGAGCAACTTTAAATTTTATGCATAGGAAGTAGGGGGGCTGGGGTGCTTGAGCCCCCCCAGGAATTATTTTGAAGGGGCTCAGCCCCCCCTAATATTATACTACTTTTTAAAAAAAGTACTTAAAAAACAAATTTTAGAAATAGAGAATTCCTACAAAGAGGCATTCGAAAGGAAGCGTCCCTTATTTATTCTAAACGTGTTTTAAAGTGGGCGAATTTGCTTTGAAAGCTACAACGCTAAAGCTTTAAAGAGTAATTTTAAGAATAATCTAAAAAATACGCTTTTAAATAAAAAAATATTATTTGTGGACATTTCATATATTATAATCGTATTTCCCGTAATTTATTCCCTTTGAAATAATAAACCATCAGATTCATGCACTATTTTCTAAACAGCTTATATAGTTGAAATTTCTTCTTTTAGAAAATTAGATTTTATTAAAGAAAGTTAAATAGAGACGAATTCCTCAAATCTGAAAAAATTCATATTTTAGCGTACAATACGGACATTTGAAATTACTATTAACCTTTTCCTGGTTACTTTATGTTCTAAAGCTGTCCAAACAAAAACGGATACAAGTTAAAACATTTAACAAGTTAAACACTTGTTTGTAAAAATTTAAAGCATTGATTGTTTTTTAATTGTTTAATAGCTCGCAACTCCGTACTATTTTATATTGTATAACAATATATATATATTGAAAAAAAATTCAGCCCCCCCTGAAAAAAAGAAGTTCCTACGCCACTGATTTTATGAAATTGGGCAACATAAGAATTAGAGAAAAAATATATAGTTTTAAACACTATAAATTTTTTAAAGTATATTAAAAAAAATTCTGAACAAGTTGTCAGATATTTATAGTTCAAAAACAAAATTAGTTAAAATAGGTAGCCGTTTTGGCAGATAAATCGAATGTTTGGAAAGTATACACTGCAAAAATAACGTTATTTAACCCAATGATCATATATACATGTAATAAATAAAATAGTTATTAAACTTTTATCCTTTATCAGGTGCTTGCTTGGATCATGGTCTCTGGAACGGTAGCCTTCACGAAAGCATGCATTGCTTCCATTTTAAGAAGAGAAGGTGGGCAAGTGGCTCTATACAAATGTGGTGTCGTCACACAAATAGGATCTGCTATTGGAGCCATAACCATTTTCTCACTACTGCAATTTACGACGCTTTTTGAATCATACACGCCATGTACTTGAAAATTAGCACTCTGTGATATACTTACTAGTCAATAAGATAACTCTTAAGCTAGTTATCGGAACAAGCACTATCATAATATACACAAGGAATGTTGGATATTTATACATTTACATCCAAAATTTGAATGTGAATTGTTATATAATTGAAGACGTAGGTGTAAGAACCAGATAGCTCCATTTTTCAAAATTGTTCAGGGCATACACTATGCGTGTCTTGCATGTATGATACAAAAGTACAGCTGCTTTCCTTTATATCTCTATAGCCATTGCTTAGAACAGTCTGGTTCTTGCACCAATCAATCGAGGATCTTTCTATACATGAATAAGTGAAAAGGTGTAAATCAGAAAAAAGTGTATAGGTGCCTTGCACCCACATATAGTCCATTGTAAATGGGAAAATTGAGTCTACTCAAGAAAGGTAAATGACCAATAAATAAGAGATGGTGAAAAAACAACAAATGAGGAAACAACTTGTACATATATTTTAATTCTGAATGAAACAAATATATTTTATAAAAAATATACATCTACATATTTAAAAACTTCCAACGCATCTCTGAACAAAAACATTTACAACGATTAAATATACTGGATTATAATAGTTTTCATGAATATTCCAAACTCATCAATTTCAAAAGCACCAGCAATTTGAAACAGAACACATAAATCGTCTTTGGTGTTTATTATGGTGCAGCAGTTGATATTGTGTTGTACTGCATTATGTAACTTATTGTCAGTGAAACTCATACTGTGTAAAAGAGTGTACATATTAAATTTTAATAAAAGTTTTTTTTTATAATATAATACTTGAAATTAAGATTATTATTAAAATAAATGACTAAGGCAACTTTTCAAGATGATTGAAGAAAATAACTTTTCTTCAATCATCTTGAAAAGGTGACAGACTTTTTAATTCTTATTTTAACTATTATATTTATTTCACTCTTCAAATAAATGTGTTGATGAAAAAGAAATTATTATAACAGGCTTAATAAAAGAGAAAGCATAACGATCGGTTTCTTGGAAAAAATAAGCATAGCAATTGATTGTTGACATTGAATTGACAGTTGTTTAACATTTTAATTGGTAAAATATTTCAAATTTATTAAATCATGTGACTATCATGGGAAAGATGTATTTATATGTGAAGTATGGATGATTTTAATTTAACTAAATTAAATATAAGTCATGTAATTTATATGACATGATCAGTATGTTAACATTACAAAAGTTTATAAAGTGAATACTAAATTAGCATATTGTGGTGACACCTTATAGATTACAAAAAAGACGGTCTTCAAAACATAATACACACACTGGTACATGCAATAAAATTAGAAGCATTATGTAAATAAGATTGACTAGATATGTTTTTAAAATGCATATATTTATAGTAATGCAATAATACTAGTGCTTGTCCAATAATTTTATATTGTTATATACATGTAGTGTAATAAATATAAGTTGAGGAAATTCATTTACAATGATAAAGTGCACACATCAAGACAGAAATGTCATTATAGGCACAACATTTTAGACAATTTTACAAACATTAATTTCAACAAATTTGAAAAAGTTAATTGACTGACTTAACAAACTCAATATATAACTTTCACTATTCAGCTACTTTTATTACAAAAGTATGATATGTCCATTAAACCTACAATACAATTCAAACTACCTAGTAATACAATTTAACAATAAATAAATGCATATATGCAATAAGAATCCATGGTCTTCTAAAAAATTCCAAATAAAACACGAACATGTTGGTATACAGATAATATCGATTAGTCTTATCGAAATGACACATTTAAAAAAAAAAAACTTTTAATTGACAGTTTGTTACCAATAAAATATACAATACTATTTTTTGATAAAAGCTAATGCAACAGGTATATATATAATTTAAATCAGTTCAAATGTATTAAAATTTTCAATATATTTATAACTTTTATAAATTTAAAAAGCTCTAATTTTTGTATTTTACTTTGATATTACTTTTTAGTTTTCTTAAACTTGATAAATCTCATATATCCTTCTCTAGATAATTTAAGAAGGGACATACAAAAAATAAATCTTAAACAATGCATTTGCTGTAACAGAGCAAACAGCACACATTTAACTGTATAATATACTTTCTATGTCCTTTATCTAACAATTTGTTAACATTCTGTAAATGGTAAGGCGATATTTCAAGTGGAATCAATATTTTGGAAAAGCTAATGTCTCTTCTGAACACAAATGGCTAGAATAATTTAGTGCAAGGCCACAACATGTGTAAACTTCTATTTCAAATGGATATTTTTCAATCTCATAACCCGTATAATACACTGAATATTCTACAAAAAGTTTATTTTTCCAACAGGTTTTATAAACATGATAAATAAGACATTCCACACAATGTTATTTTAAAAAAAATATTAGATAAATATTATTTTTAGAATTAACAGTGATTATCAACTGGCAAATTTTAATTTGTACCAATCTAAAAAATTTTTTTAAAAAAATTGTAATATTTGGTCTTTACATTGTGAATTTTATTTTTGATAACAATAATAAAGCTTATTTTTAATCAGGTGTTTTTAGTACATGACCGAAATGTATATATTTAAAGATTTTATTTAGCACTGAAATGTAGATATATTAAATGCATCAATTGTTTTTTGAAACTATTGCCTATTCACATGAAATGCTATTGAGATGTTGTATAAAGATAATTCGCAAGCCTGCAAGTGGGATAATACAAATCTTTCTAGGAGTTTTTAAAAAATACTAACAGAAATATATGTTTGGATATGTTAGAAAGAGACAATAGTTTAAAAAAATATATAAAATAGTATTAGACTATAGCACATATATTTGTGTTAAAAATATTTTTATGATATTTTGTAACATTTATCTTTTTTTTTATGGTAGTTTGTTATATTACTTTGTTTATATTATTCAAATGTATATACAAAACTATGTAATATTACATCAGCATAATAATTCATTAACCATCTTCTTTACATTTCATTCAAAAATACAAAGTGCAGAATATTAACAATGGTGGTACTTGTTATTTGAATATAATGAAAAAAAAAAAAATAATATGAAACTTGGGCGACACAAAAAATTATTCAGGTTTAGAAATAAAACTAGTTGATATTTACACTTCTAACAACAAACCATTCTATGATTGCTTTGGTAAGTCAGATTTTAAATAAAAAGAATACAATATAATAATACTTAACAAATGTGCTATATATTAGATACTAACTAGGGAATAATATATACAAAACTGTACATAAATTTTTTTATTGAATTGATAATGACTAGTAATTTATAAAGCAGATTAAAGACAATAATAAAGCAACTAAAAATAACAAACTTGATTACTTAAAAATAATAATAGAAAACATTTTTACTCATAATCTAATCAAAAAGCATAAAACTAAAATAGTATTTGATTAATATAGTTGCATTGAAACTTAACCTTTGCACTTCACTGTCCCCTCATATATTTATTTCTCCCTTCAAAATAAAAGCAAGAATAACATGTTCTTTCTTATTAAAACACATTCTTTTTTTTAATTATAGGGGGGGGGGGGGGGATAGGAACTTGATAACTTTCATATCAATAACTTGGATGATAAAGATATTCTTGGAGCGCAAAGGGTGGATTAATATGAAAGGCACGATACATGTTTTGTAAGAATTAGAATAAAAATAATTTCAAGAAGTTTCCTGACAGAACACAATAATATTTAAATAGCTATATAAAAGGCGCAGCTGGATAGTTACTTAACCTGGTCTCATTTAAAACGCAGCTATGCTCATATGAAGTTGTTGAAGTTCCATCAGTCTTTTCTTTGCATGGGAAAGGTCTCACTGTCTGATGAAGACTCTGACAATAAACCACTTGGTATCTGTAATGGGTACCTTCGGTATTGTTTCTTCTCTCTCTTAAAACACAGCACCTGTTCATTGCGACAATGACAGGAACACGAGCAAAATAAGATGACGAGGAACGAGGCAAGGCAAAGACATGTAATGGTCCCCAGGACAATTATTGTGAAGAACCATTTCCTGAAATACATTTCACCAATGAATGCATAACATTGAAAATTAGTATTTTAATTTGATACAGTCGGGCCTTGTTAAGATATCCTCGGCACAATTTTTTTATAATTTTATTAGTAGTTCATATCTTAAAGTCAATTAGTGATCCAGAATACCAAACAAATTAAACATATTAAATTAACATAACAAACTCTTAATAATTAACAATACTTGCATATACTAAAAGATGGGAACTGAGTATGTTGTTCATCTTATCAGTAATTCACCTTAAGTGTATTCATATTAACAAGATTTGACTGCATGATATTTTTAAAGTAATGCAAAACTTTTCTCCAAAAATTAATACTATAAAAATATATAGAAAAATAGTTGATATATAATATAAAATGGAATATAACTATCAACTAATGACTTAAGGTGTGTGCACATATTTTTTTGTCAGTTTACTGTCTCCTAAAAATTTGTATTTAAAAATAAGCTTGTTGTTACTACTATTTAATCTGACTAAATTAACAAAGCGTTAAGCGAGATGTTCCAAACGTCTTAATGTTTTCTGTTTTAAGATATAAGGTGTTAAGGGGATTATACAATATTAAAGTGATCAAACTCAACACTTTTTTAGAGCTATTTAGAAACCAAGCAACCATGTAAAAAAAATGCAAATAAAAATTATTTCCACCTTTTAAAATATGCTAGATACACAAATTCATTCTCTGAATAAACTAGAATATATTTTTCTATATTAGCTCACTAAATTGCACCATAATAGACTTCTTTACAGTTGCACTCCCTTTATTTTTAATATTCATATATATAAAAATCTGTATAGAATTTGTGGATCTCAAGAAAAATTCAGTTTTATTTAATCACATAAGAAAAAAATACCTCTTTTCCTCCGAGTTATCTTTGACTAGGTTCTGATCTTTAATCATACTTTCTGCTACACATACTGCAGCTAATAAAAGAAACCACTTGTAAGATTTCTTATTTAATAAAACTAATATAAATTAATATTACAAAAAATATCATTAATACTCGATTAATATTTTATTTGCATACTAAGACACATCATAAAACTAGTTGAGATAATTAATACAGGGTGGTAACAACATTCTGGAAAAAAAATTCCCTGATGACGTCAGAAAAATTTCACTGATTTTACGATTATATTACGAAATTTTGCAATACATGCTTTGTATAGAAACAAAATATCCATGCCACAATGATCCAATACATATATTGCATTATAAATGAAAAATTATAAGCAATACTTATTGACAGTTAAAATAATAATTTATGGATACAACACAAATTACGCAATTGCGACACTTGACAGGTATAATAGTAATTAAACATGTTCTCTAGAAGCAGATAATGCAAAAAAGCTAGTTTTTCTATTTATTTCTTTTGGAGATAATTTTAAATGTTTTATATGCTTCATATTTCCTATTCCAATCTTCAATAATTCACATATTCATTAGCCCCTCACGTGTTGCTTACAATCTAAAGTCTAACCCAATTTGCTTATCCTTCCAGCATTGGGTTCACATTTTTACAAAAATAAAACTGAAAATATGGAAATGCGCAAAACCATGTTTTTTTCTTTTTCTTTTCAAAATTAAAAGGAAATATTAACAACTAAACTATCCAGAATAAAGGGCATAATGGACGATAATTGCCATTTAATGATCCCAATTTGAAAATTTAACTGATTTTTTTTTGAAAAATTCCATGACATTTCCAGGATTAAAAAATACCATGATAATTCCCTGATTTCCAGGTTATGTTCCCATCCTGTAATATAATATAGGTAATCAAATTTATCAAAAATTAAATATTTAATTTTTTTGTATTGTAAAATTCAAGATGGTTGCAAAAATATGTGTAGGTGCATAGCAACTGTTTAGTACAATAACTGATGTGCAGGAAATTGCACATCTCACAGAACAAAACATAATTTCTTATTATATAGCTTATTTTCTCTATTATTCCATACATTACCATTATAGAGGCTAGTATTGTGGGCTATTTCACAAGCCCCTGAAACTGGATCACAGTAGCAAGTATCACACTGGCATTGAAGTTGACAATTTTCACCAAAGAAACCAGGAGGACAAACTGATGGAAAGACAGAGTGGGAAAAATAATTTAGAACGGTTTTGTAAGGTAAACAGGAAATATTTTACAATTTGATTGCACTTTAAATTTAAATCTAACAATAAACAAACAAAATTAAATTAAATGTTTTTATTCATACAAAAATATTATTAGTTATTGAATCTTAAAACTATTGGTAAAAAACATACTAATTTATGTATTTATGTACTATATATACAGTTGCAGATATGTAGGCTTCTACAAAGGTTATACATAAAACTATTTAGAGTTAAGCTGTCAATTTGTTTGAATGACAGTCAAATCTAACTTTAGCTTGAGTTAATACTTTCTTAAATGCAAAATATTCAAAATTGTACCACTTAGAAGTGAAGAAATCTTGGTTTACAAATACATGCTGAAATTATACAATTATGTCACGAGCAAAAATTAAAACCCTTTCTTCTTTCAAGGTTATAAAGAATTATGGCACAATTGTTGTGTTTTGTGTTAATATGATTATCCCTAATTTATAATCTTTTTGAATAAATCAACTTGAACTTCCTTACAAGGGTAAGAGAATTATGTTTTATTCATTAAGCATCTGATAAGATTCAGTTTCTGTTTAAGTTGAAAACAATGAATACATAGATTACTTTTTCTTTGCCCAGTGACCTGGTAAGGAAATTATATTGAATTTAATATGCAACTAATTATAACATTGGGTTCACTTAGTTATAATATTTAAAATGCATATTTGTGGTCAAAGTTTAACTATGAAATATATTCAAATAATGGAGAATGTTATTACAGGATTAACAAAACAAATTGGAAATTTCCATTTTAAACAGGTTACTTCAGGCTTTTTTTTCCCCTCCTCTATAGATTTATGTGTATTTGAATATTTTGTTTTAATGTTGTATTGTGTACAATAAGCTTCAGTTTGTTTTATTTGATTTAAGGTTAAAACTATTTATTTTAATATAAGCCACAAATTAAAAAATATTTTTCTTGTACTATTTCTACTATTGTCTTTATGTAAACAAAATAACTTATAAGACAAATTATCAAATAAAGCTACTTATAAGATATTTTTTTTTTCTTCTCAAAACATGAACTCGGCAGATAATTAGTTAGCCATTTTAAAATAGAAATTCCCTACTTTCTCCAAATATGAATTCTAGCTGTCAATAAGTTATTATAATATTTTAGTGAAACTGACTTACCAGTTTGGCAAGTACTACCCGTATAGCCACTTTTACATAAACAGGCACCAGTAATCGGGTTACACCCCATAGAATTGAAACAAGTACATTGTTTACTACACATGTTACCATACCACCCATACTGGCAACCTATTAAAAATAGAAGCACAAATATTAATACCAAATATTTGTCTTAAGGGAATGTTGGTTATTTAAATAACCAAAGTTTTTTTTAAAAAAAACTAAACATTTTAACTTATTTAGAAAGATATTTTATTAAACTCGGCATAATCGAGCTTTCTGCATATGTTCCAACATAATAGACAGGTTAAAAGAGAGAGCAGAATTTCCAATACAGAGTAGTTTGCGAATATTGATTAAAATTATATAATACAACTTGGTACCGTAGAACTAATTATTTTATAGTATTGGTCTTGTAAAATATAGCAAAATAACTATAGCAATAGTAACCTAGTTATCTGCCAATTTTGAATGTTATTTAACACACTCAATTCTTACACAGTAAGTGACAGGTTTTATCTCTAGAATAAAAATAAATTGAAACGTTTCTTTGGGATATACTTTTAATGAGGTAAATAGAAATAGTACGATTTGTTCATTAAATAATTTTAAAAGTAAAGATGAAAAAATTATAACACTGGTTTAGTGCACTTCATATACTCAAAATTGAAAAATTATGTGCATGTAATGTTTTTTAAGTGCATGATGCACCCACAAATTTTAAATCTTCCCCATGTCCCATTTAAAATATACTATTTTAAAGGCTTAAATCACATGTGTGGCTTTATTCTAAAAGTATTCATACTTTGGTTGCATTCTTGTCCAAAATAACCAGGGAGGCAAAAACATCCTTCTCTAGAGCAAATTCCATTGTTGGAGCAATTGTTTTCCTTGCAGAGTAACTGGTCACACTTTGGCGGTAACCAATTTGCATTACAAATGCATTGGCCATCCATGCAAGTGCCATGTCCATTGCAATCTTTGGGATCACAGTAAGGCGAGTGAACACAAAGAATTGTGCTAACCTTTCTATCACAGGCGAAATCTTTATCATCACTTTAAAAGTAAGAGAAATTAAGATTAAAATCAAACATTAAAAAATAACAAAAAGGTTAAGCTAAAGTCATTGAGAAAAGATCTAATAACACATTTTTGAGAGAAGGTTTTAGAATTATTTTTTTATGAAAGTCTAACTAAAAGGACTGTGGCAATCAAAATTTAATTACAAACATTGCCATAACGAATTACTAAACAAAGTTAATTTTTTGTGAATTTTTATTACAGTAGATGGATGTAATGGCTCTTCAGCCCAGCATGGAACAGTACAATCTGGGCACTGTAGCAAAATGTCATTGTAGTGAGTTAAATGTTTTTACATACAAACTAATAAAACAATTGGGAATTTTAGTGGCAGGAATCCGTAATTGGGAAGAGTAGTAACTTTAAACATTTAGTTTGTAATCACATTTTAGGTTAAAAAAAAAGTTTAAAAAAACCTTATGCAAATCCAGTTAAAAAAATATAAAAACAAAATATAACAAAGTATTTATATTTTAAAAGTAAATAATTTTAAATAAAAATATAATTTGATGGAACATTTTATTAATTAGTAAAAAGTTCTTTATTGGTTTATATTAAAAGCATTCTAAATAACTAGTTTTAGTATACTTTTAAAGAACATCTTGTGAGACTTCAAGAGAAAAGTTAACCGAGTTTAAATACATTCCACATTATTGATATTTAAAAACATAATTTAAATAATAAAAGTAGTGAAATCACATATTTATGCAACAATGTGAATTATATCTTAACATTAAACCATGCACAAATTATATTTATAAAATGTATTGCACAATTACTAAGAATTTTTTTTATCAATCTTGTTTTCTCTACTGCTAATATAAAAATTTGAAAAAAACCAGCAAAGAAACGAGAAAAAATAAAGTTATGTTGCAACCTTTTTATTTTTAAGTGTACTATATTTTTATAAACAGCAAAAAAAATCTCATAAGTTGAGTTATAAAGAATATACAAGTTACAATTTAAAAAAAAAAACATAAGTAACTAAAGCTGTATAAATTGTGGATTACGAATGTACACATACCATGTATCATAAGGGTAATTTGCAGTAGTTCCATTAATTACGAGAGTTGAGGATCCTCCGCCATCTAAATTTATGGCATTCACAACACCAAAACTTTCCAAAAGGGCTTCCATTTCGTTAAGGTTAATTCTACACAAAAAACAATAATTTGAAACTTCTTCTAAATGGGTACATTCTAAATGAACTTGCAGATTACTGAAATTATTTTTTAAAAAACATTTCGCTTACAGTTATGATTATAATTGTGGTAAAATAGGCTTAACATGACATAAGCTATTATAATGAAGTAACTTCTGTCACTTTTTTGTAACCTCTGTTACATGTAGATATTAACACAGGTTACAAATAACAAAGATTACATTCAGTATGTAATTTTTTTAAAAAGAAACTATTCTTTAGATTAAGTTTTCTGTCACATTGCCTGGTAGTGGCAGTGATGACAAATCTACACAAAAGAGATATGCTATATTTAAAAAATCTGACCAAGAAAAAATAATAATAAATTAGTAACAAAGGTTACAGAGACTAAAAACACTTGTCTGTAAAATAGTGTCTTAATCCAATAGTTTATGTTGTACGCAACAGATATTTTAAATTGACTACTGCTATTGTTTGTTCCATCTTAAACTTCACTTCTGTTCATTGTTGCCTTCTTGAGACAATAATAAAATAAGAAGCAATGATGTGGATTAATATATATTTTCATATTTAAAAAAGGGTTTAAACATACCTTATACATATTCTCATGAGTAAATAAGTTATTTTCAAAAGTAAAAATTACATGAGGTAAAAGTAGCTGACAAGGGAAAAAAAATTCTGGACATGAAATTTGTATGTAAATTTAAAATGGCTCGCATACAAAATAAGAGAATACATACTAAATTTACCAAACTTTCATCTAAAAAAATCACTTTTAATATGTGAACAGTTAACTTTCAAATATTAAATACTTGAAAGGAATAATATTTTTTTAAATATATAATTTTATGTTGATTAAATTATATATTATGTAGATAATGTTCTATTTAAAATCAAGATTATTTTATTTTATTCAAAATATATAACATTCAACTGAATCTTCATGGCTCAATTTAGGTTTTTAGAGAATTATAATTCATTTTTTTTAAAAGTGTATAAAGGCTTCACAAGTCATTATTAAGGACCATAAAAGCATTTTTATCAAGTAAAAAATATTTATGAAACTGCAAAACTTTTTTTCTTAGGATATAGTTTAATCTTTTAAACTAGAAAAAAAAATAGATTGACTGTACCTAGGGTTGGTGGTTGAGTCGAAAAGTCAACTTCAAATGAAATCGAACTTCATCGGTTCTATTTTTTTAATGTGAATACATATGTGAACATATGTGAATACATATGCGATGATCATTAAATTTTTTTTTTGCTAACGAATAGTGACAAAAGTATGAGTAAACAAAAATGAAACAACGCTAATAGATTTCAGTAGTAATATTGAAACAAAATCCTGAAAATGAGTGAATTTTAGATTAAGTTTTCCCTTTTTCATAATCACATATTTTGTAAACTGTCAACTGAAACCTGTGTAAAAAAAAAGGGTATTTCAACTAGTATTATCATAAAGTGCTATTGTAAAATTTAAATTCCACTACACTTGTTTTAAGAACTTTTCGAAAGTTACAGATTCTTTAAGGACCCTTAAGGGAAAATAAAAACACTTGAGTACTTTTTGAAGACAATTATAAATATCAAATTAAAATAAGTTGCTCTAAATTTTCTCTAAGGAATGAATTAATCTTGTCCTTAGAAAAAGTTTTTTTTGCATGAAAGGTAAAGTTCTTAAAATGCCTAGTGGCACACATGCTAAAACCCATCAATATACTGGTTTGATCCAGAGCAATCAAAATCAATTTATCTCAGTATAATGGAAAAATCAATAATAAACTTCCACTTTAATCTTAATCATATATTTATTGAATTTTTAAAATTTTTTGTCATGATGAAATAAGGATTCAAATTGGTAATCTTGAAACAGCAATTACTGAATTATCAACGCATTGAGAAAGATAGAGAGCTATATAATTAAGCATCAACAATGACATGATATTTCACATATTTGATGTAAAAGCCTCCACTAGAGTGGAATTAGGGACAAAACTAAAAGTATGTGAAATACTACAATATTACAACATAAGTCATATAGCATTTTTAAATATATAAATTTATTATTTAAGAAAAAAAAACATGTTTGCACGTTGGCAGATGAGGACTGATAAAAATTATGCCTAGTAATGATTTGTAGCAAACTTCCGCAAACAACACTGTTTTAAAAAACGTTGCAATAGGTTCAGTAGTAAGAAACTACAATGTACACGTTACACTAAAAGATAATTAATAAACAATTTCATACATAATTTATATAAAATTTAAATATTTTATAAAACCTTATATAAATTTAGAAAATATTTCTTTGACTTACCCGTCTATATCTGATTTGCCATCAACTTGAACAAAAACAATATTTCCATCTTTATCATGGCCTACTGAGGACCTGGCAGACAACACATTAATAAAACGATCCATAGGTCCTAGGTAACATGGAAACAAAATAAGAACATTAAATAAATAAAGATATTACAATTTAATAAAAGGCTGTAGAAGGAGCCATCAAACTGAATGTGTAAATATTTTGCATAATTTGTAAATATAAATATTTCTGTTAATCAATTTTCTTTAATTAACTAAAATTCATTAAGTGAACATTTTAGAGTTTTTATTTTTATATCAGAATATCAGCTTTCACAAAACGTCGAAAATAATACATTTTGATTGATCATTTCATGATCCTTCAAAATTATGTCTAAAAAATGACTTAACATAATACTAAGATTTAAAAAAAGGACCATCAACAAAATTCAATGTTAGGATAACAGTATTTTTATTAGTAAATTTTAACACATAAATATCATAATTTTTTTATTCAAAATTAGCAAAATGTTACTGTAAATTATGTTTTGCTATTTTTAAGTTATGGCCGTTTTTTTCAGATTTTTCACAAAATTTAAAATTTAATACTTTTTTGAAAACAAGACTTTACATATTTTTTTGCATAATTTTTAACCTTAATTTTTATTTCTAATTAATCTTAATTTGAGAATATTGAAAGGTTAAATATAATTATGGGAAAACTTAAACAAAAATCTTTCTTAAAAATCAGTTCAATTGAAAGTATTGATAGATATTTGTTATGTTAATTCATATACATTATTTCAGTATTAAAAATTCCTTTTGCGGGTGAAAGATACCATGAATCTTAGCATGCGAATTGTAAAAAAAGAGGGAATTTCCCAGAGCAGTCACAAAATGTACTTTTGTCTCATGAATATTAATGTTTTTTTTTTAAAAAAAATGCATTTAAAAATAATTAGTTTCCAGCAGTTTTTAAACAAGCCATTGATAATGCTGTCTGTCATCTATGAGTAGAAATATACAGGCTATTATTTGGAGTAAACATATATTTGCAAATTGAAATATATTGGAATAGAAATATATTGGCCATCAAAAATTTCTAATAACTTTTTGTGTGGGTGTTATCCATGCAATAATTATCGCATGGGCATAGTGTATACCTGTTTCTTCAGTATCTTCACACTCCAACATCTTGCTGTTGTTCACAAACCCTGTTCCGTTCCTAAGGATCCAAACAACACCACCAACCAGTTGTTTTAATTTTCCAGAAAAGACATCTTCATGGGACAAGTAGCTAAACATACAAAAACAAAAGCCTATCTTAGAATCAAATTGACATCTATTGAGTATACAATTATTATACAGGATCTGTGTGCTTGTGATTTCGAGGAAAACAGCTATAATTTTTACTTTCATTTACATAAAGCTAGGTTTACACTATATAGAAAAATAGCCTAGCTATATAGCTATGACTAAAGACGGATGAGCAAAAAGTTTTATAGCTGTTGCTAGCAGGTACTCGATGTAGTCAACCAGTTGACTTCAGGATAGCAAGCTAAGATACCTTAGTTTTTGAAAGCACATGCATACATTTTCGGGTAACAGCTATATAGCTGTGCTACAACAAAAAGCCGGGGCATGCCTATATAGCTTGGCTACATAGTTCCCTTTGATCTGACCTAAAACCAATGGGAGGCTCATTTCCAACTATATGGCTCTTGGTTTGGAATATATAGCTCTTTTTCAGAAATGTTGTAATACTTGTAGCACTGCTATATAGCTGTTTTGCTACATAGTGTAAACTCAGATTAAGACTTAACAGTAAAATATAAATGTTAGTACTTCTGTCTAGATACTTTTATCTAAAAAAAAATAGTTAAAATATATTTTAGTAAATAAGCATTAGTTTACAAAAAAGTTTTTCAACAGCCGAAAAAAATGAAATTATAAATTTTGTCTGTAGATACAAATCTTCCCTATTTTTATACTTTAAAAAAATTATAGGCAACAGTTACAAAAATATAGGAACGGAAGTTGTATTCGATTTTTAAAGATTATTTTATATGAGTTTATTTTTTTATATAGTTTTAATATAAAATCTCTTATCTAAAAAAAAAGACTAACACTTTTTCTCTATATCTTTATTGAAATTCTAGTTAATTGGTCACAAACTATTATTTCGATTTATCATGTTTATAAGCTAAATATCACGTATAAAGCTGTTTTAAAGGGTTAAATAGCTTGAGAACTCTAGTTTTAAAGGAATGAGTTATATGGAAACTATTATTGTAAATATGACGAAATTAAGACGTTCATTTCTATACGTTATTGAACAGCTTTGTGTCAGAGGGTTTTTTTTACATCAGAATTTTTTTTTAATTGAGTTAAATGTGTATTTAAGCTTTGAAATAAAGAATAACCTTGAGCTAAATATTTTGTAGTCAACAAATACACAATACTACTTTTAAGCTGATGTATTTAAAATTTGGTTATGTTACTTTAAATTGAAAACCTTCCGAAATGGACTTGGACATTTATGGTATTAAGCTTTTGGTACATTTACAACTTTCAAAAATTTAAATCTTTCAAAAGCACTAATACTAATTTTACCCAATAAATATTTGTCCATCTCCAGTTATCCCGAAATGTGCATTTTGTATGCCTTTGGAATCATGTACCACTCGACCATCACTGATCACATTTCCTATAAACAAATAAATAACCTTTAGTTTTCTTTTTTAGGCATGAATAAGAAAAACGAAAAACTACATGAATGAGAATGACATGAAACTACATGTAGAAAAACTACATGAATGAGAAAAACGAGCATGAGCTTTTGCAGATGGCTCTGCGATTGGTGGATACAAACCATGTGATATGGATTCTCGAATCACAAAGAAGCTCGCACATGTTTTCTCATTCTTGTAGAATGGGCCTAAGACTATACTTGTTTTATAAGTACTTTTAGAATACAATAAATATTTTTATACAGCGATATTACAACCAGGAGTACATGAAGATACTAATAACTGGGTACCTTAAGTGACTTAATTTAAATGACTTAAATTTATTTTAAATATACTCTTTAATACTATTACTTAAGGATTTAGCCTTTTTCATATTTTTATTGATTAATTCCATAATTGTTGCATCCGAACCATCACCAATAGCACACTATGCAGCTCAAGTACGATGTTATTTAAATGACGAGACTTGTCGAATCGGAACTATTGACATTTAAAGATATCTTCAATTATACTAGGAAGGCAATACAAAATAAAGCCTAAAATACTAGAATGCCACACCATTTGTAGTTCACATAATAGCAATAAGTATTTGAACAGATGTAGTATAGGACATTTGGTGCGTTTTTCATTTTGGCGACGAAAAATTGCCGTTAAACAGCGCTATGACGTCATAAGGTTGCCAGATTGAAAGTCGCCAGAAGAATCGAAAATACCAACAACGTCAGGTTGGGTTGCCATACTATAAATTAATCGCCTCTATAAAAACACGCAAAAAAAAAACTTGCGAGCCAAATTTCCTATACTACATCTGTACCTAAGTATTAATTTAATATAAGATATAAAAAAAATCAAACTTACCCAAACATGAACCTTGTTTAGTGTCGAAATATCCAGCATTTATCGCCACTAAACACTTGTTTTTCTTCGCTGTTTCAAGGACAGTTCGCCGAATATTTAAACTGCAACCTCCAGGTTGATCTGGTTCTACCACAGATAAGGTTTGCATAGGGTTAGATATAACAACATAGTGCCCACGAACAGCTCTCTGCATGAAGGAAGGTCCAAGATTTCTTACGAATCGCTTGACTTTTACGAAAGGCTTCGAGAATTTAGAAGGTTTGTCTGCCAGATACAGTTCGTGAGGGGTGCTTCCGTTTTCCTGGAGATGGCAATCTCTAATAGAGCGATGATCCAACCTTGACCCATGTTTTCGTATGTAAGGACTTAAAGATTCTTCATCTCTGTAGAAAGAAAAAAGTTGTTTAATACAGTTTGCAAGCTTATAATTGTTTGTATGATGGGATGCATTATAAATGCTGAGCCAGATAACTTTTTTAGAACTGAAAAGTGCATAAGGATTTTACAGATCAATTTAAATGATTATTTCTTAAAAGTAAATTGTTTACTTGTATACAAAAATCTAAAAATATCATAAATTTACATTCTACTAATTACTTATTAAAGATATTGGATTAAATTTAATACTAGTATACAAAACTAAATTTTTTTCAAACATCCCTGTGTTTATTAAAAAAATGTAACGTGATCAGTTAATAATTAAGTAGTATTAAAAAAAAAAATTTGGAATTTAAACTAGACAGATATTAGTTAGTCATAAATTACACAATTAAAAATTTGGCTCTGAAGAGGTATAAGTGATTAGGTCACAATCTAAAATATTTCTATATAAGTATAACATTACTGAGGGATAGATATTAAAAAATAATTTTAAAGACAAAAAAATTACATAAACATCTAAAAAACAATGTTATTTACTCAATTATTTTCAGTTGAGGTTCCCAAAATGGAGGGCCCTTAAGTACGGCCTAAACATACCGTATATGAGAAAAGGATTTAGATTTCTCAGTAATTTTAAAAATTTAGAAAATCTCAAGGTGCCTTGATATAGGCAATGCACATTGTTAAAAGCATTTTGTATGGTCCCATGATTAGATGTTCAGTTCATAGGTTTCATATATGTAAGGCCATGCACATTAGTACAATAAACAAAATCAAACAATTCATATGAGCTATAAACAAATGTGTATACTTAAGTACTTTTTCTAGTTTTCATATATACAAATTAGCATTTTTCAAAACTTGTTATATTTTTCAAATATTGTTTGTTTAATTAGTATGTTCGTATTATTAATAAGAACATTAGAAGACTTGAAGTGCATAAGAATCTGTTTCAATTACAGCCTGTTATTTTACTACTGACGTAAAAAGTAAATACACAGCACAAATCTAAATACCAAATACACTTACGATAAACTTTCATGTCTGTTGGACTGGTCAGTTTTCGTCACCACGATATTAAAATATAAAATAAAAATCAACAGGGATTGCATGGATATGTAATAATTTCAAATATCAACTTTAAAAAATCAGTTTTGCCAAATTTTTAGACAACATAAAGAAAGAACGGCCAGTTTCTAAAAAAAAAAATTAAGAAATAAAATAAAAACATACGAATCTATTTTCATTAAATTTTAGTAAAAAATGTGCTTAATAGAATACAGAATATCGAAATCTGTTCTATTCCTTTCAAAAAAATTTCTGCGGCGATATAAACATTTGGTCTCGTGCTGTCCCACACCCGCTAAAACTTCCGGTGACGTAACATAATCGTCATTTCCGTTTGTCGACTGACTGCTTCTCCGATACGTTCGGCTGTTGATACGGAGTTCTGTCGCGGATTAGAAAGGTTGTGTTCCGTTGTGATATCCTTAAAAAAATGTGCTTAAAATAGATTAGATTGTGAGAATCCGCAAGCAACCTTTTTCTTTCTGCATATGTTTTTTTCATTAGTTTCTCTGCAGACGATTTTAAACTTACTCGTCAAAGGATTTGAAGTGAACTATTGATCATCCTCAAAATCGTCTGCTTTGTTTTGACGCTTGTTTCTGAAAGCAGGTCGATCAATATCTCGCAATGTTTTATAGTTAGAACTCCAAAAATAAAACAAATGAAATTCGAAATGAACACGTGGTTCCCACTACTCCTTTTCCGATTCGAACAAAATTTACTCTCCGTAAAATGGGTTTATTAAAACCACAAACGCGAGTAAAACGAAACTGAAACCAAAACAGTGAGAAAACCGGCCCATTTAATTCGAGATGGCAAGTAACGGTGAACTATCGAGCAGTTTCAAATGGCTTTCGAGGAAATCCAATTCTCTCATCAACATTCGGGATAGGCAGAGAACAACAGATCCAACTCTTCCAAAATCGAACATAGCCTTACCGGGCTTTCACAATAACCTAATTTCCGGGGAACCCAGGTGCTTAGTATTGAGGAATGATATTGGACGTTCGATATCTACAGAATCCGAAGAAAGTTCCTCGACATCCCGGCAAAGTTCCGTGGATTCATCCACTTCATCTTCCTCATCCAATTCAACCGATGGAATGAGCAGTTCGGACCTCATCGAACTCATGGGTTCGAACAGGTCGCTTCCGAATTGTTCGTTGTCCAGCTGCTCTGTCGGACCCAAGTTCAAACTCATGCACGAAGGGGATATCCAGGTGTGCAGGCTGAACCACTCGAGGACTGTCATGAATAAAATTCTGAGTTCTAAGTTCTTGAGGAGATGGGAAAATCACCACCTTTACCTGTCCAGGACGCAGATCAATTCCAAAACGGTAAGATTGTTGTTTTACTCTTCTATTGTTTACATTGATTTTTTTTCTTTTTAGATTTAAATACGCAGGAAATAATGTGATGCTCAGTTTTGTGCTAATATTTTATAGAATTCTAATTAGACTCCTTTTATTAGAGTTGTTTTTAAGCTTTACAGTTTCTTGTTTACTTTTTACAGTATCTTAACATAAACATCATAATTGAATCTATCTCTTTAAATCCGTTTCAAAAACACTGTAATTACATAAAAACAGGAATAATTTTTTCAATTTTTGTTTTTGCACTGGGTTTTAAATTTTTCTCCTGGTCAAATATCAATTTTATTGTCAGTACAATACTACCTTCAAATATCATCTCGAATTCTACATTTTAATTCTAACAATGTTTTTCCCCCTTTTACTATTATATACGTTTTATTTATATAAATTTAGCTAATGGGAAAGTAAAACAAAATTGATATAGAAAATGCTTTTATTTACTTTTAAAGAGTGTTTTAGAAATTCTAAAAATTAAATTTAACTTTTAAAACTTAACCATTTCTCTATTAAAATGTATTTTTATTGTGTAAAAGGAAAGTATTGTGGCATTTTATTTGCATTTTACAAGACAAAAGGTCACAGAAAATCAGAAATATTCAGACAGTAAATTAAGAAAACAAACTTTTTATAAATTTTTAATACCATAACCGATTGCCAAGAAATTCTTCATCAAAATATATATTTTCAAACCCATATAAAATTGCTTGTAAAAATGTCTTAAAATCAAATTTAACATGTGAAAAAGCTTTTACGAAATAATGTTTTTTTCTCTTTCTTAACCTTATTACATAAAGTGCAATCGATGCTTTTTTGTTAAACTTTTAGTCAAATTGCTTTCGTTAATTAAAAAGTCAGAAACTTTTACACGATTTAAATTTTCCACTCTAGCATACAAAAATTAAGTTATTTTCAACAATTTAGACTTTTACCTTTAACAAATTGTGAGATATCTAAATAAGAGTATTTTATTTATTAGCAAGTATTTACATTTTTTATTGTTTAAGCAAATGATTTTCCATTCATTAGTTTTTTTTGTAAATAATTATCGATTTTAATAAAAATCCGCCTACAAGTTAATATGTAAATTGAAATAGAATTTCAAGCTTACGTTAATTGTATCCACGTTAATTGTATTCAGGAACAAGCAAATGTTTTTGAAAAGAGTAGATAAGATTTTAAGACAAATGATCGTATGCCAGTACTTTAGAACATCAGAAGAATTTAAAGTGAAATTATAATTTCTCTAACAGGACACTGTCTCTCAATAAAGAATGAAAGTGCATAAATAAGGCTTAAGAAAATTATAAAACATATATTGTTTTCTCGCGTTTTCTTATTTATCTCATAGCCGTTTATAAAGGTATACCGCGCACGAGTTTTGCGTTGAAAGCTAATATTTTGTACTCATTTTAAAAATCATTAAAATTTAGCTATACCACTAGCTTAATCTTAACTGGCTGTATGGTTCCGCGTTGCTGGAAACCCGTTAAGGCATATAGGCAATAGCCCAATTGCGGCCGAAGGGAGGCGGGTTTACCATATTGGAACTTTACGGGCATATACATTAAAAAAAATATTATATTTAAAAAAATGAGTTGCCCTCTTTGGGTTTTGAAACTTCGACCATTTGTTCCGAGGTGCAATACTCTACCGACTAAGCTGCAGAAGCTTTAGCTGTAGTTTACCTTCGAGTCTGTTCCTTTCCTGATCCCTACATAACGCATGCGCAGTTCTCCCTCACTACGGCCCTATGACTTATATTGGATATAAATATTAATAATATAGTTAAAAAATAACTAATTAAAATGTTTAAATTCCGCCTCTCAGGTGCACAATTAAAGGTTGAATAGTACTTACATTTCCGTGCAGGGGAAGTAGGTGTTTTGCGTGCTATAGACAGGCAGAAATACTCTTTATTTTATTATACTTAATAAATATAATATAAGTTTAAATGATTTTATCATAAGTTTATTATATATATATATAGTAAACCCTCGGTATAATAACTCCTCGTGCGATCGTTACGAATGCTTTTTATAACGAAAAGGTAGTTACAACGATTAAAAAAACTTGTTGTATTAGAAACTAATCAACCGATTTGGACTTTAAGTGGCGATCGTTATCAGTAAGGTCGCTGTAGGAGGAGGGGTCGTTGTAAGAAGGGTCTGTAGTTCAAATATTTTACTCTTTAACCTGTTATGTTTAACCAACCTGTTATGTTTAACCAACCTGTTATGTTTAACCTGACTTAAAGTAATTTTTATTATAAATTTTAAACCTAACCTGTTTTCCATTTATCCACATTTTTGAATTATTGTGCGTATTAATTTTAAAAATAGAGTTTGGTCATGTATTAATTTCTTCTTATGCTTGTTTTAAAATTTTTATTGTAGGTAACGATAACATCCACTGCATATTGAATTTTTGTTTTAATGTAGTAACTGTTACAATTTCTTTTAACAAAAAATAATATTTGAGAAATGATCTTAATACATATTCATTTATTTACGATGAATTTTCTTATTTAAAAGTTAAAGAGGGTTTAAATATTTTTTTAATTTTATTAAAAATTCATTTAATTTTCATTTTATAAATATTTGTCTAAATGTGAAAATTTTGCAGTTGATCTTCTGCCCGGTCTTTGAAATGTCCAACTTTTCCATCAGATTTTATACGAAGTTTTCTATCTTTCATGCAGATATTATTAAAATAGCGGTCGAAAGAGTTTGTCATAATTCTTGACATTATTTATGCAAAAGTAGTTGGTTTATATTTCCTTCTGAAAATCCTCAATTCCACACATTATTTCTGCCACTGGCAGGCTGTGGCGGTTTTCTGCTACTTGGGTATCAGTAAAGAATTTTCGATAAATATTTTTATTCTCACATTTTATAATATTGTTGTATAATTTTATAAGGACTAAATTTACATTTTAAGAAAACAAAAAAATATAACAATGTATGCGTAATTCTAATAGTTATGCCTCAGGGACATAAAAATCAAATTGATAGCAGAATTTTCCACATAAACATGAAAAAAGTTATACGATTGCTAACGATATCAAAATCCGTTACGATTGTAGGATTCGTTTTAAAAGTACGTTACACGATTGATAACACTTAAAAATGATACGACATTTTCTCAGCGTCATCATAAACTATAATTACGATCCCAATCATCTATGGATTTTAACACATCAACTTCTCTCCCCTTTTTCGAATTACTGATACAATACCATTATTAAAACGCACTGGAGAACCCCTTATGCTGAGAAGCACGCATAATGACTCCAAGAAACAATCTTGCTCAGAGGCCCTCTATCAATTTACGTCATACACACAAAACCTCCTTCCATTCTGGTTTTCTTTCCATTTTTCATCTCATGCATTTGTGTCATTTTTCTGTTAAATGAGGCGCACTTCCTAGGCCCCGAACCCGTGTGTTAACGTTTCCGTGATTGCAGAGACAGTAGCGCACTTAACTCCTTGTAATGACCGCCAAGGTCGCTGCTGCGTTTTAAAGTACCTCGGGACAGTTGGGACGATCCGGCTTCGGGAAATTCCTTTGTTTCAGTTGGGTTTTTAAGATTGGATAATGTCGTCGTTTCGTCAATTTTCGGGTACTTTGTTGCCAGGTGACTTGATTCCCACATTAAAAATTCCAACAGACTGTTTTCGTTTAATTTATTGTTAGATATCTTATTATACCAGAAGCGGATTATGGGTCAAGTGACACAAGCTGTAGCTCGAAAATTTAAATAGTTTTCCCTTGGCATGCTATTTTATATTATTTAATTAAGAAATATTCCATTTTAAAAAGATAGCTATTGTATTTCAAATCTTTAAATTAAAAGCTTTGATTGTGACAACAGGAGCGGTACATTGAATATTTGTGACAAAATGGAATGTGCGTTTGACGCTCCATATTGCACAAAAGAACTCTTTTTATGTTTTAGAGCCTTGGAGTTTTTTGGTTAAAAAGCTTTAATCGTTTTCATACATACAATTAAAAAATTTCGGCAAAATTAATGGCTAGATTGCAAACTGTTTTTTATATCTATTATTAATCATAATTTCGCATTTAATTGTAGAATAAGTGGTTATATAAATTGTTTCATTAATTTTAGCTTTATATAACACACTCGGAAAGTGTAGCATACTTTTAATGTATGTACTATTTCAATGATGCAACTTTCCAATGGATAATGTAAAAGAAATCACAAAATATTTCTTTGAATCAAGCGGAAATCAAAATTATATATTAGTTGTAGTTTTTATTATTTTATTAAATTCTTTAATTAATTAAAATTTAATATTGCACACATGGAAATATGCAGGATATTTAGTATAAGGAAAATAGGACGTACTGAAGAGATGAAAATCGTTATTGTCCTCTAGTTAGATAATAAGCACATTTAATTAATAATGTTTCGTCCCCTTTAAATCAGTGTCGTTTCGTTATCCGTTTTAGTCTAAAGAACGTGACTAACATTTCAAGAGTTGACCTTGTAATAGGTTCCAATCTTTGTAGAATACTTACGAGACAAAAATTTAATATGTCCCTTTATCCTTTTGACTGTGCGCAGGGTTTTAAAAATTAAATTAATGGAATAGTTTAAATATGTATTTAGAATCTTTAAATGATTTTTTTAAAAAAATTATATAGATCTTTGTATTTTATTATTAAAGTACTAGAAGAAAGATCCAATTATAATACATATAAAAATTTTAATATTTATTTTTAATATATGTGTTGCTTTTGTAAACAATTAAAGGAAAATCGAATTATATCTTTTATGATATATAAATCGATAAGTACACAAAATAATTTAATCGATACTTTTAAAATTGACTTTGTTGATTTTAAGTTATTACAATGTAATTATCAAAATGTGATTTATTTCACTAAAGTACACACAACTCCAAGTTATATTGCTTTAATATAGATAAAAAGTCATTTTTAAATATGTAGTATACGTTATATGAAAATAAAATATATTTAGGAAATTCATCAGCATGATGTAATCGTATTTGCCTAACAGTACACAGGCAAATAAACTTCTTCAATAAAATGAACATAACATTGCACTCTTCTGTAAATGTATAAAATAACATTCAATTGAAATGTATACTAAAACAATGTTAACTGTTTTCCTAGTGCTATCAAATGCAATTAGAGTACTTCTTAGTATTTCCTATTTTGAAAATCACTGCGCTAAATTGTTATTATTTGTAGTTGAATTTATTTTTAAAATGAAGGTCATTACCTAGCACTTTAACCGAAATAATGTTTTTGTAAAATTTAAATAAGAGGATTTTTATAAATACAGTGAACCTTTGATTTACAGCGATAATTTTTTTCCAAATAAATAGCTATGTTTTAATGCTTTTTTTGTAGTGTTTATTTATTCAAATATCCTTATTTAAAATTTAATATATTTATTTAAAATATTATTTATTTTACTTATTTATTAAAATTTAATTTACTTAAAAATTAAATTTACTTATTTAAAATCAAGCAAAATTTACACCATGTTTTCACCCATACTTGTTAATAAGTAATACGACCTGTATTTGTTTAATTGAGAATATATTTCGATATGCCACTCTACAAATCAGATTTATACTAATAACAGCTTTGGCCCGCTATATATTTCAGTTATTTTTATTAAAAGTTTCTGCTTAATTCCATACCTAATAAATCTCTAACACTGTATTTTTATATCGAATATCTGACAGTTTGTGGGGAAGCATAAATTTGATTTTGAAACTCATATCACACACATCCTCCAATTCAATTTATTTCTCCGAAATCAGACTTGGAATCTCGAATCGCAAATGGGAAAAATATGTTATTTGAAAACATCAAAAACATATATAAAAAATAAATTGCTTTGATATTAGAATATAATTTTTTTTTCAATACGACTGCGGTTATATTTAAAACAATGGGACCACAATATATAGAGATAAAATCAATAGATTTGATATTTCCTCTGTATTATTTGTTGCTCATTTTGTTTTTGAAGCTGCAATCTTTACGTCACCTGCATTCTTCCTATTCCAGAGATGGCCAATCGAAGCGCGCTATTTACTGTGTTTTCCTTGAATCGAACGCTCTATATTCACCTGGTGTCTTGATTCTATACTCTACGAAAGAATTTCTAATTATTGACGAGGAATGTTTCCAATGGAATGTTTCTAATGACGTCAAAGTTCTTGTTATTGTTCCATTCAGTAGGAATGCCCGAGTCATGGCATTTAGCGGGGGCGTTTTGTCCTCAGAAATGTGGGGGAGTGAGTGCCATTGCTTTGTGCTAAGTGTCAGAACGGGCGATTTTGCATAAGCTGGTATTAAATTTCGGAACTTTTGTGAGTGTAGGGGGCTTAACGTAATGGAAACATAATCTAGAATGAAGGAGATTTTAAAAATCCTTATTTATAGCTTTTATAAATTACATTAATTGATAATGCTTTAGTGATAAATGAAGATGCGACGCTGTGGATTATTATTTGGGAAATGCGCATCTTTATAAATAGGTTTATTGATCGCTTGTTTAAATAGCAACACGTATTTAGGAAAATTTGAATAGTTTAAGTTGGTTTCTTAGAAATTAGAAGCTTTAGTAATTCTATATATTTTTTAATGAAAATGAAATTGTCATAATATCTTTTTTACTTTCTTATGGCTTAGTTTTAGAAATTTAAGATGTGCGGAAGGTTTTGACATATTCGTTTATTGAAATGACTACATTTATTTTTAATTTTAAACCTCTAACGAAATGCTTTCATTTTATAAAATACGCAGTATAATTTGAGTTTAATTTCAATCGCCATTTTTATTCTTTTAAATTGTTGTATCTGTTTTTTTTTTTCAAAATAATTTATATATGTTTACAATCGGACGACGGAAACCTACATTGGTTAACAAAACTATTTTTCACTATAGGATGTTAAGCATTTAATAAAAATTTGTGTTTGATATATTTTTTTAGGACAATACATAACTTTTGATATGTATTTATTAACCATTTCTATTTGAAATGAATTCACAAATCAATATTAACTGTTATTGCGGATATTTCTGTTTTCAAAGTAATTTCGTAGAATAAGGCTGATATTGGTATTCTAACATTTTCTATTACATAAAATGCAAATAAGTTGTAATTTCATTATTTAATTAATATTTTGAACCTATAAAATTTCTCCTAATATGTGAACGGGTTTGGATCAAGTGACTTTTTGTTCGCTTGCCAGAAATACTACGATCATATTAAAAATAAACTGCGAGTGTTACCATAGATCTGTGTTATCGGAATGAACTTCTTCGTTTTTGTTTAATTTTTATTCTCCAATATTATTTAAAGTACTTGAATTAATTTAGCATCTAAATAACATTAAAACATATTTTGTTAAACATCTTCCATCTAGTAATCATCTAAAGTATTAAATCTTTAATCTTTTGAAAGTTTCTTTGTTGAAATGCAACAAGTGAAAGATTTTTTTTATATATGTAATTCCTTCTTGAAGACATTTTGATAATAAATGATTCATTCTATGTTTTAAGACTAGTTTTTTGTTCCTCCCATTACTACTCTTCTGCAAAACAATAAATATAAAATATAACATGTCTTAAAATACAAAGCTTTGTTATGTTTAAATATGCAATTTACTTTTAGGTGGGTGTTAAAACTCGAGTTGAAAACTATTCGAATATTTATTATTTATTTCCTTGATAAGAAGAAACAATTCAATTTGCTGTCAAAGACAACGTTAATTATTTTGCTCGGAAACACGTTTTCCGAAGCGTTTTTCCATTCGCGTTATTTATTTTTCCCGTTTAATCTTTTTTATTTCTTCTGGGAAATGCTTTTTCGCGCTCGTTATTTTATAAAGTTTTCAATTTCGGGGAATTGTGCGCTTCAAGGCATCGACCCCCATCTACTCAGAAAAACCTTCCTATTTATTAATATTGTTTTTACCCTTTTTAATGTGTATTTTTCTGGCCTTATTTTTTGATAATATAGGCTCTACGATTACTTTTTGTTATTTGAATGGCGTTTTTAGAGGATTGGCTCTAAACTTTATACTTGGATTTAGATTACATTTAGAAGTTTCGATTAATTTTGGCATAAAAATATTATGTTTTCATATCTTATTTTGGCTAGAAATAACGGTCAAGTTTGCTAAAATATTTTACTCTTCAGTGCATTTTAGTTCAAGACGTGTTCAAAATAGATTGTGTTGTGTAGTTTCATATTAAATTCAAAATGATTTATGCAGTGTTTATATAAAATAAAATTATATTAAATATATTCTTTTAATATATAATTTTGAGAAATAAAATGTATTGAGCCTTATAAATTAATTGAGTAGGTAAGTAATTTCTTAATTTCTATCTAGTTTCACTGTCTTGTGATGCATCGAAAAAATGAGTTTAATTGTGAAAATAATAATTCTTTTATCTTCAAAAATACCTAAAAGCTTTACCAAGTATTACTATCAATTTAACATTGATTTTCAATAAAAGCGTTTTAAAACATTTAATTTTTAAAAAAAATATTTTATTTTTAAACTTTTATTTTTGATAAAAAAAGGCATTAATGAGTTCAAGTAGAATTCATATCTTCCAAACAGGTATTCTTGAATCTGTAACAAAACAATCCAATAAAAGTATTAGTGATTGGTAGGTATATAGTTATATAATGGCCCATTAATTCTTATTAATTTAGAAGTTCTCTTAAATATACTTTCCAAAAACCATTGATAGAAACCAATCATATGCTCTATCGGACATGTAATTGAAAATAACGCGTTCTAAAATAAAAATTTACCCCTTTGCAATATTATTGCATGGCATTAATCTGACTAGAGCATTTTTAAAAATTGGACACAAATTGAAGATATAATACAAAAAGAAAGTTTTTGGTTTTTATAATTAAAATTTTTGATAATTATGCTTTTTAAAAAATATTAGTAAAATTGTCCAAAATCGATTGTATTTGCATCATTAAAGTTTATTACTGAAACGAAGACATGTCCTACCGCAATTTTCCTACCGTTCTTTTCTTTCCTGATCTGAGTGGTTTATTTATTATGGCTACCCCAAATTATTTTTTCTAATGGCGTTAACTTATTAACTTTTCATCATTAACTTTTGTTATTTTTCCGTAAAAGTCAAATTTAAATCGATGCTTTACTAAAGTTATTTCAGAGGTGTTAGTAAAAATATAATCTGTCACGACTATGTCTGAATTTAATTATTTGTACTAAATACTTGTTTATAAAATATGTATGAATGCTTTTTTTATTAATACGTCACTTTATCTATCCTCAGCACAAGCTTTGCATTAATGTAGGAACGGGAGAGGGGGTATTACACGAAAGAGCATTTTTACACAAATTAATTCCTTTAAAATGTCTAATATTAAAATAAATACTAAAGTATGCATTTTTATTATCCACGATTAGAACATTTTAATTCTATGAAAAAATAGTTTAATAATTTTCCAGGTACTCGTTAATGAATTTTTTTAATGTGATGTTTTGCTCTTTACATTTGATTATATTAAGCTAATATTCTCAAATTTTTATTCGCACTCAATAAATTTGAGAGAAAATATTTTTTTTAAAGTTTATTTTAAACCTTGATGTAGGTTTATGTCAAGGTTTAAAATATATATTAAAAACATTTTAATAAAATTTTCTTATTAATAATTTCGTAGCTGCTTTATTCATTTATCATTCGAAAATCATTCAATGACATGCGAGTAAATTATTAAGATTTAAGATAAATATCGATCAAGAAATTTATTTTTCATATAATTAAACTTATGTTTTAAAGAAAACTTTTGAAGTGACTTTGGATTAAAGAAATATAACGTTACAATTTGATTATAAAAAAATCATATTTGCGAAAAATATTATACGATTCCTTGGAGATTAATTATAAATGTGTTTTATGTCCTTCTAACAAAATAGTTTGAAAATAAAAATTGCATCGTGCACTTTTCTCAAATAAATTATCAAAGAACAGCTTTTAAAAAAAATCTATTAAATTGGAAATTTGATCCTCTTGGAATCCAGGTTATTATTGAACTACTTATGCTAGATTGTTAGAGGAATAAAGTAAAAAGATGGAAATAATTGGAAAACAATGAAAATATTAAGCTTTAAGAGCATTAAGCTTCAGAAAGGTTAAGATTCAGTACATTAAAACTTTCTTTTTAAAGTACAGCACCTTTGACATTCAATTAAAAGTTACGTTTTTTTTTTTATTTAAATTTTTCACGTTTTTGATTGAAAAATCAATTGTAATTGAATCTTGTATTTTCGATTTTTCTAGAATAATTGTTTTTTGAATTTTCTATAAAGATAACGTTCTGTGTTTTCGATTTTTATCCCTGTTTATATATAATTTTTTATTTGAAATTTAAATGAGATAATAAACACGAATCGGATCAAATTCATACTTTTAAATGAAAGTCATTACAATAATAAATATAAATTATTATTTAGTATTTATTATTACTAAATATCGGAATTTCGTAAGAAAGCCAAGTCGCTAAGACATTTGTAAGTGTGTTAAATTAATTGAAAGATTTGGTGATAATATAATAATGTGTATTAATAAAAAAAAATTATATGTTTAAAAAAAACAGACACTCTCTGAGTTTTCGCAATTTCTTTCCGGGCAGCATCGGTAGTTTATTTTTTACAACCTTGTATAATTCTTTTTACCAATACATTTTAACTTATTGTTAAGGTGTAACCTGATAGCTTTTCAATTACTCCACTCTCTGTTCATCTAATTTACTGCCAAAATAAAGATAAAAAAGAAAAGATCCATTCAAAAAGACACAACTATTAAAACTCGACATCTCTTCCAGCTGCATCCCTTTTCATTACACAACTATGACATCAACCCACACAAAACGAACACCATTATCAAACCTATCCATTAACCATTCCGAGTTGTTGATAAGGCACAATCCCAGATCCGCTTGAGCCGCTTTTTCCCATGGAACACTGCCGTGACCTCAAGTGACACTCTTACTGCATGCAACACTTACAAGAT
Organism: Troglohyphantes excavatus; assembly: GCA_963932185.1. Taxonomy (NCBI): domain Eukaryota; kingdom Metazoa; phylum Arthropoda; class Arachnida; order Araneae; family Linyphiidae; genus Troglohyphantes; species Troglohyphantes excavatus. The sequence continues at coordinate 41,929,946 of OZ010667.1, read as the reverse complement.
GTGACTAATTCCGAAGAATTACCCGAAGACAGAGGACGACCCATCAACAACCATGTTAGTTCCTTCTTCTTCTTCTCCGTGGTCGGCCGGACAGCGGATGTCCCGAAGATCTTCTGCAGTAATAATTACCGCGGCCTTTAAGGATGCAAAAATGTTCCCAAGGAGGATTCGCCCGTGGATGGTTATGACGGCCCGACAGGGTTCGTGATTCGCGTGCGGTGGACGGTCCGCCTTTGACCTTCAGGCGGCTTTGGGAGAGAGTGGTAAGGGCATATGGAATTGCGATGGTGGGATAAGAGAACGGAAGTTGGGAGATGTTTATTGTTCTTTTTTAAATTTTACTTTCAATGTGTTAGTGTGGGCATTGACGTGAATACGAATCTTCGAAATCGGTCCATTTACAACAGTCATTGGCAGAAACTTTCGTTTTATAAAAAAAAGTTTATATTTTAAAGTCTTATTCTCCAAAGGAAATCAGTCTATGAAAATAAATGACCCACCATCGTATAGACAAAGGTATGTCGCGTCGACCAAATTGGTCGTTAATCGACTCTTTCCTCTGTTCTTTGTAGCCCGTGAAAGGAAAATGAGTCAAATTTCGGGTATATACTTTGGCATGTTTAGCCTCTGTAACTTCAGTTTTAATAGACAGATTATGGCGATTGAATATTTTAAATTTAAGAGAAGGACGCGTTGTTCAATTCAATTTGACTAGTTGACAGTTTAAACCATTTGTGTGACAATTGCGTGGAGCGGAAACTGGAAAGTGACGATTTGTCGAAGATTTCATTATGAAGTCAAAATATCTCTCTAAAGTTTGACTGCTGCAGATGAAACTTAAACAAGTTGAAAGATCAGCTTATGAAGAGCAAAATGATACCAAGAAATTTAAAAGTATGACAAGTGCGAAGTGATGTGAAGCTTGTCGAAGACGCAAGAAGAAGCACGCCGAGCAAGGACGCGTACAAAGTACTTACGAATCAAACCTCACGGTACACTGAAAACTGAGCATACCCAATTCTTGTTAATATTGTTAATTCGGTGAATTTTTTAAAAACTAATTTTTAAAACGATATTAGGGATACATAATTTTGGGTTTAGGAAAATCGTTATTTGCTTCTACTAATTAAAATTTTATTGGTTCCTAAAATGCTTTAAATGTACTATACTTTAAAAAAATGACTTCATATTTGTAGAATCCAGGGAGATATGATGAGAAATCACTTATTTTGCTGAAATCGAGAGCACAACGATTTATTTTAGCTACAAACCTGGCATACGTCTGACCCAATCAAACAGTTAGATATATAAATCAAAACGTTTATTTTTCAAGCCAATTAACGTTTTAATTCAAAATACAGTAGGATTTTAAACAACACGTTTATTTGCTTTCGAAAATTTTACTATTACTTTGATATTTTCAAATATAAAATACCAAAAAGTTTGTAATTTTTAATTAAAAAAATAATAATAATACTTTCGAAAGGTGCTTGTATAATCCCCTTTTTCCCGATTTTAAATTAAAGTACCTAACTTAAAGCTATTAAACTCAATGTATTCTCCAATAGTATTCATACAGAAAAATAACGTATTGTATCACTTTAGATATCTTCATTTATATAAACCTTCATATAAAAAAAAGCACTCTCGTTTAAAATTCTACTTGCGTAATCCGAATCGACATTCTCCTAAGAGATTAATCTCTTTTCTATACAGATAACCTGTAACGTAACCGATTTGCATGTGCGAAGCAACAAGGTGAAACTTCTTAATGTTTCTACAGCGCAGGTTTCCCACCGCATATGCTTCGGGACTTGGCTTTTTTGGTGCGAGAAAATGAATATGTCACTGCTGCGCGTAGAATGTTAAATCCATCGCACAATGGGTTTTCGTCGTTGATCGTGCTCAATCATGGGCTTGTTTTCTATAATTGCTGTCATTATACATCAAGCAATTTGGTTTTTTTTTGTTACAAAGAGGATAAACACGTTAAGGCTAATGAGTGGGAATATCAATGCAATCTGATAAATATCGGGGAATTCGTCGAAGTGGCAATAATTGCTACAATAGTGTACAATCGTTTTTTTCCCATCTTTATACGTTGATAATTATATATACTTTAAGACATAGAAATGCTTTTGAGCAAGTATTTTTTTTTGCAATGAGCTTCTTAAATAAACCAGAATGCTATTAATTGCTATAATCAGTATAATTTTTTTTTTTAATATTGTTAAATTTTCTATCTTTTATTTAAAAAAATAAATATAATAATGTAAATATATATATAAATATATATATATATATATATATATATATATATATATATATATATATATATATATATATATATATATATATATATATATATATATATATATATATTCAATATTTTTTTATTGATTATTATAACATTGACAAATTTAATAAGTAAACTAGTTGTAAAATTTGGAGAAATTTTCATAATAAAAGACATTTTATTAGTGCACGTTTTGTTTTATCCCATTTAAACGTATTCTTTTTTTACACTTATACAATAAAATAAATTGTCTTGCACGATCATTATAAATTTTGTGTTTAATTTAAAACTCTTTAATGAAAAATATATTTTTCATTAAAATGTTTGAGTAATACATGTATATATAGATACATTATATAAAATTTACAGAGAAAAATAATATGCAAATGTTCATTAAGATTCATCGTAAATGATTATGTTGTCACTTGATTGCAAAATAATGTTAAAAATAGAAATATTAACGTTAAGTTCTTTATTTATGTTATTCTATTCATATCTCAAATATATAAAATTTTGGCCCAACTTTTTGTCTGCTGTAATGATTTCTAGATATGAAAAAGTTTATTTGTCTTATATAATATGCGTAGATAACAATTTTATTTTTAATAATGGATGAAACGATGTATTTCTCTGAAGGCCAATTAATTTCACGAAAATTCATGTCTTACTTTATATACTGTATAGTTGCATTATAATTGTTGATCCATTTATCAAGTGATATAAAGCAAATATTTAAAGTCCTTTCAAATGTACTTTCTCTCAATCAAACGATTCGTTTTCACTGTAACCGAGAAATATCGCACCCCCGAAAAATATCCAAAAGTATCTTTCTTGAGCGACTTCAACGCGGGAATTCTACAACCGTGTGCCAAAGAAAATAAGGAGAGTTTGATGAATCAATCAACCTTTCAGCTCCTTAGGTAGACTGCTATATCCATGTTAAAGCAATTCTCCACGCCTAAAAATAGACACAGAAAGGATTCTGAAGGCATTGCGCTTGCAGAGTCTTAGGCTTGTTAGATAACGTGGTTTCATTATTCATATTCTAGATTCATTCATTTGGAAATTTATTTTTATTTGAGTGTGAATTTTGTCTTCTGTCCCCCCCCCCCCCCCCCCAAAAAAAAAAAGTGTCTTTGTCTTTGTGCGAAAATAATTTCGAAATTAGAAATCGTGTATCACGACAATGCAGCTTATGTATTTCCTTTATGACGCAGTAAATTATTTGGAATAAAGGGTTAAATATACGAATATGCGTCCCTTTCTATTTCTGGCCCATTCCTACGAAATTAGCAAAAAATTATTTTGAATATTGTCCTTGACATCGAAGAATATTTATTCTGAATATTTTCAATCCCTTATTAATTTTTTTTAAGATACTAACTTTGTTCTTCACACAATATGCAGGATAATATATGAGTATCCTGCTCGTGTGTCAGTGTTTCTTGTCATAAATAGCATAGTAAATTTGTGAAAAATGACCTTCAAAATCTATTTTGCCCATTTAGGTTGTTGGCATTGATTTTGTGATTTTAACAACTGTTATATAACTATATCTGTATAGTATAGCATTGATAATTGAAAATTAATTATTAATTGGAAATTAAATTATCAAACAATAAAAGGCAAATATCGTTTTTAGTTACTGTAAATTTGTTTTATTTTTTACATTTTATATTATTAATATTTTTTTATATATATTGGAGTGTTCACTCTAGGCGTTTTTTGAAGGGCGGACCGCCCTATTGCCCTTTTTTCATCTCGATAGCGCCCTCATGCCCCTTTTTCAAATATGCCGCCCTCTTTTTAAAAAAATTCCGCCCCTCTTGCCCTTTTCAGTCAAGCACAAGCGTCCTTGCTTCCCTAGCTGTCTTTAAAAAAAGGCATTGATTAAAAAAAAATTGCGTGTAAATTGAAATTAAGTGGATTATGACAGTAGAAACTCCTTTAACAACGCATGTTGTGAAATCGCGATGACTCCGTGGTAATTTCGAGCACGGGACATCCATGAATGCTATTGGTTGGTTGCCTGTGCCCGCAAATGAAATACTAAGTTTTTTTCTGTGTTTTTTTTTTTAAATGAAGATGGTTTGGGGCGAAGCTGCAAAGACTAGGCATTTTATTACCAAATGTTGGATTTAAGTACCCATTTTATCAGTTTTGTAAGAGTCTGATTAGGGCTACTTACAGATTTGGTTTTTAGGGAAAACATTAATTTTTAAATGTCAAATTTTGGATTTTAAGTAATATCTTCATAAAGAGACCTCAATTTTTTACTGGTCTTTACTTCGAGATTAGCCCAAAACCGTCAACAGTAGCCCAATATAGCCCCTCTAGCGCAATGTCAACCAACAAATCTGAACTATTTTTTTGGTCACGGGTCCGATGTGTCAATGTGGGCGGCCACTCCCACCCCAAACATTTAAGTGCCCTTTTAAAAATAAGAAGTGCCTTTTTAAAAACGGGGTGCTCTTTTACTGCCAACAGCGCCCTGCCCCTTTTTATTTCTAGAGTGAACACTGTATATTGGGTCTACCAACAGTACTTATTTTGTTATCTTTTCATCACCATTAACAGTTTAATGTAAGATAAAATAAAAATGCGCATACCAGATGGTGTTTATTAATACAAACATTTTGAAATAAGTAATATTTCCCTATTTATAATGTTTTTTGTATTCGCGAATTGTAATGTAAGCCAATGGACTTATGCAATGCAATACAAGTAATTTTCCAAGGGTTTTGCTCTGTTCTTTCTCAATTTAGGTATATTTTAAACTTCTTTATTTTAATTTAACCTATTCTAACGTTTAAAAATATGGTTGAAAACATTTAAACTTGTATTAATTTTGATAACTATTTAAGTTAAACGATTTTTTTTTGTTTTGATGATTTTTGTTCATTAACAAACAGTTGGTTTATAATATAATTTCAATACAAATATATAACGATATTCATGCGTAGGTGGTTTTATTTTTCGATTTAAAATTTGTATTTATAAGACACGTTGTTAATAAAATGTTAAAAAAAAAATTACTAAATAAACAATAAACAATTACTGAAAAAAATTTTTAGTTAACATTTATAACTATTTTTCATGCATTATAATAATTAAACTACAAACTTTTGTAATGTCTAACAGACTAGGTTATGTAACCGAAAAAGTTGTACACGTTTGATTTTTCAAATGTTGATAGTTTTTTAGTGGGAAATACCAGTGCTTTAACAACCAATATATATATATATATATATATATATATATATATATATATATATATATATATATATATATATATATATATATATATATATATATATATATATATATATATATATATATATATATATATATATATTTCATAAATTTCTATATATATACATAAATTTCATTTTTTAAAATCACTTATTTCAAATTAAAAGGTTCTAAATTGTAAATTTAAAATATTTAATGAGATCTCAGAGGTGAAAGACTAAAGATATATGCGATGCTATCGTCGGAATTTGAGAAACTAGGTTTTAATATCTTCTATTATGTGGTCGTTTTAAGTAAATTCGTCGACGAAGAGGTCAGTTTGTTTACAGAATAAAAGTTTCCTTTAATCGATTTTACGATTCATGAATTTCATTTATTTTTATCAAGCAGTCTCGTCAAATTTAGATATTCCGAAATCCATTATTTTCCTGAAGTTTAAGATAGAGGAAAGCACTCCGACAGAGTAAACAGATTTACGTTGAGAGCTATTTGCATAATTAATAACGCTCTACAACTATATCTCGTAAATTATTCAACATCTGCATGCAGCTGAATAGAGAGCCTCGCGACACCAATTCCAGATGTCTGCGATGGCGGAATCACTTGAGCGGAGCAGCTAACTTCCGGTTATAAGTACTATTACATGTTATTTATTTTAATATGAAATCTTTTCGTATAAAGCGGTATTTTTCTACATTTTTCCGATAGGATTTTTAACGGAAAGTTCCAATTGCGGCCCATGGCAACCTTTGTCTGGCCGATAAACAAATGTTTTCTTCTTTGAAGATATGGTAAACCTGGCTCCCTTCGGCCGCAATTGGGCTATTGCCATTTTTAAAACTTTGTTACTGCGGTAACTAAATGCAGAAATAAGAATGAATGTTATTTCGATTTGTATTACATTGGACCTTTATATTTTCATACTTACCAAATGACTTATGTGTTTTAAGTTCTATTAAAGAATGTATATAATGCAATGTTAAATTTAATAATTTTGAGAACGTCAAATTTGAATATTAAGTAAACTCCTTCATGATTTTCTAACTTAAATACATTTTTGCATGTTTGGGTATTTAATTTTTACTATCTAGTCACAGTACTGCGAGACGTTTCTTACTAAAATTAGAAACAAATAAATTCATTAGAAGAATCTTAGTATTTCTGAATATATTTTCTAATACGCGATGTTAATAATTCTGTAATATGACCACCTCTATTTCATGTATATAACATATCATGTGCCCAATATTTGTTAAAAGGTTTAGGCAATTGAACTATCTTTTGTATTGTAATATCAAAATTAATGTTTTCCATTTTCAAAAACACAATTGCAATATAATCTATCTGTAGAACTACTTTCTCTGCAGCGAAATGACTAATGCAATGAAGTCAAGAAAACTTCTATTTTCCAAATGCTTAGAGTTTCGAATTGGTATAAATATAGTTCAAGTTCCTGAAAATAAAATTTTGCCCTTTTAAATAAATGTATAAAAGGAGATTACTATGAATAAACTTGTTCATGTTCTACTCGTATTAATTGTAATGAATCAGTATGAAATAATATTGTTTAACTCGAAAATCATTTGCTTTCATAACTCATGCTTTACCAATGTATATTTACTATGTATTGAGTAATTATTGACAAACTACAAGTGATCCGCTATTATAATTATTCGTCAATTATCTATGTGTAAAAACTTATGCAAAATAGCTCGAAACCTGTAGTTTAAGTCTGATTGGAATCCTGGAAAGGATTGAATGTACGCTGTGACAAAAAACTATTAAATTAAAGTTTTTTGGTTGTCATTTAGAGATTGTGTGGGCAATTTATAATTTGAACTAAAAATAACGAAATATTTTTCAAAATTTGCAATTTTTCTTTAATAGTTTCACTACCATTAAACATTTATAGCGCATAGGAACTCGCATGGCTGTAAAAATATTATATGGCAACAGTATAATGGCCCGTAGAATAAGGCAAGCATATAATTTAAACCACTTTTTGTCGAAATAAATTTTTAATGTCTATAATATTACCAACTCAAACACTGCTTCTTAAAAGAATTTTATTATAGAATTATATTTACAGACGCGACTACCTGTTCTGCTTGATACAAAATAAATACGTCGACGTGATATACTACAATCATTAAGTTGTTAAACTTCCATTACATTTTATTGTTGCAATTTTTTTTTATTTCTACCCTTTAGTACTTTAAAGGTGCATGCATTTATTACAATGTGGTTGTACGTATCATGGAAGTTTATTATCTAATAAGGATGCCAGTGACATCCATCTCAAACTCGAAAACCCACAAACGTAGATATGCGGTGAGATAAGCGTAAGAAGTATGTCACATCGAAAAGATGTCTTTTACACGGTATACGTCACTATCCCTATCAAACCACTGAAGTCTCTTGACTTTTAAAAGACAGCCATAGTCGTAAAAGTGGTGTCTTGTGGTAAAGTGACTATGAGCTATACGAGGAGACCGCTTACAGCGCACCCTAGCGGAAATTTACAGAGTAAACGTGCCTCATTCTAAAAGTATACAGCATACATGGATGAAGTCAATTACAAAGTTGTATAGGAGCATCGATTTAGCACGAAAAGACACCTTGCGTATATAAATGCTATGAAAATAAAGCGTATAACATTCGTTTCTTTGTTTGACTTACACTATGGGAACTCTCGAAATATCGCTTTCCGCTCTCGGTAGGTATAAAAAGAAAGCAAAAGAGCTGTAAAAACAAACACACGAGCATCGTACGGGTTATATTCATAGCATTGATGTACGTAAGGTGTATTTTCGTACTAAATCAATGCTCCTCTACAACTTTGTAATTGACTTTTTTTCCTTTATGTTGTATAATTTCAGAGTTAGGCACAGTTACTCCGTAAATTTTCGCTAGGGGGCGCTGTTCTACGTATGGCTCGTTATCATTTTAGTCGCCTTTGTTTTATCACTATAGTTGAAGGCTTTCAAAAGTTATAGGAGTGAGAAATAGGTTTGGGAGATGATTCGCATATAAATATATCGAAATTCCGGAAGTAAAACATCATTGCAATTTTGAATTTGACGATTAGTCGAAAGTTAAGAACCCTCGGGATATCAAAAGTCAACTCCAGAAGAATTGCATTTGTTTGTCAACAAACGTAAGAGTAGTAATGCTTTAACAAAAGTGGCAAAACAAATTTTTAATACGTTGACTGCCGACCGCTCTCCATATGCGTGATGTTGGTCAGTGCGTGGTTGCCGGTCTCGCAACAGTTGCGTAATACGTTCTTTAAATTTAAACCTCATTGGCAAGCGCCGGCTTAACTGGCAATCAGTATATTTTGTGACGGTATTGAATTTGTTAATATATGTATACGAGTATTAAGAATTTAGTTTGAATATTATTCTTTACAACGTTCAATAAAATGTTTTTTAAGTTCTAAACTCCGAAAGATTATTGAGAAAGGAAATAAACCTTCGAAATTGGTCAATTATTTCAAATTGTTAGACTCACTTTTATTTCATTGAATAAAAAGTATTTCAAGTAAACTGTTTAAATATTCCTAAATGAAAAATATTCGTCAAAGTTCTAATATTAGTATTCTATACTTCGTGTAACTTTTGATTGATAAAAACAATTAAGTTAGTAACTGTTTAATGACCATTAAACGACAATCATTTAATTAAACAAAAAAATTCTTTTAATTAAACTGAAAACCGGAAATTGCTAGAAAAATATTAAAAAACACGTCACAACTCAATGTTTAGCGGTTATTAATATTAGTTGATTTACTAATAGCGATAATTATGACATTGCATTGCAAATATCATCTGACTGCATTAATACTACTATGGTTGTCGAAATGAATATCGTAGAGATTACTTTCCAAATGAATGTTTAAAACAGAAATAAAATGGAAACATTACAGTTTTTAATTAAATAATAATAAAATCCGCTGAGCCTATTAATTCTTTTTGGATGAAATATGATTGCTAAAAGTCAATTACACGACAATTATTGATTAAACTTTAAAACGCGATCTGTACGGTATAAGTTTATACTCTAAACGGATTTTTTGCTGTTGTCTTACGATAACGATCTTAGTCTTATTGTAAATATCGACAATAGTCAATATAAGATTAATTTGGAATCTTTCGTCTTCATCGAACATCCACAACTGTTACAAAATAAATTGCCATCAATCCATTTCAGGTCTGTTCAACCTTGACCTGGTTTTGACGGGGTCACGATCATTTCAATTACCATCTTAGTTCAAGAACAGAAGTCGTCTTTAGCCCCGATCGACAACTGGAAGGGACATATCCTTAATTTTTCATGTGTTTATTTAGGCTGTGTAATTATATAATTTGCCAACCGCAGGCAATATATTATGCATCCGTAGTTAATTACGCTTCCTTGGAATTATTACGGTAGCTCTAAGCAAAGAGGATATTAGAAATATAAATGGATCGTCAATATCAATATATACAAATAGCTTAATCTCATCTTTCCAAGATAAATGACATCAAATGCATATTTTATAACTGATTTCCCAAGGATGTAGGTAACATAAATGTTTTAAGTGTTCAATATTTCCTGTTCATGAATAGTGTATATGTACTCAATTTATAATGTAAGGTAATTGTTTGAAAGATGTTGTTGGTGTACATACCGTTACGTATATCTTAAGGTATCATATCCGTTTTGTTATATAACCATGAATCTAACCTCAGAAATTTAATACCTACTCTAAACATGTAAAAAATATATAACAATGTTACGCTAATAAATTTAATTCATATTATTTTCAAACTTCCATTTCCATAATGTATTTACAAAGAAACAATTTTGGTTGACATATATTGCATAATATGAAAGACTCAGCTATTCACCTATGTACACTCTCAGAAATAACACTATCATTTTTGAGACTTCTGCGATGGGCAAGGCTACTTTCGTTATATTTGACAATCGTTTCGTCATTGAATCACGTGAGTTTTGTCGAAATAAGAATCCTCAAATTTGAAACGAGTCATTTATTCAGATTCTTTTACGACCCTTTTCTGGGTCATCAATTTTGTCGGAATTCAAATGAGCCTTTTTGTCCGAGTGGATAGAGCGTTGGACTTTAGAACGAGAGGTCAGCGGTTCGAGTCAGCTCGACGATATTAATTTATTATATTATTTAAAATCGTCCTCATTTTTGACGAAATAAATTTTGTTAAAACAACGACAAATTGAATTTCCTTAGTTTGACGAAATATTTAATAGGAGCAGATAACAAGCGTCTGTATCGTCAAAAACTACAAAAGTTTCGTCAAATATGAGAATGCATTTTAAACAGTGCACTCAACTAAGAACAGGCATCTTATTACCACTTAAAAACTTTTTCTCGATTCCAAACGCAAATATTATCCTACCTTTCTGAAACAGAGTTCGCATCATAGCTTTCAAAAGCCTTTCTAATTATATTTTATTTGGGAAAAAGAGGGACAGAGAGAGATATGATATATTATTAATAAACTCTCTGTGTTCCCGGCAAGGAGTGAAACGTCTAAATTTATCTGACACCCACTTCCCCACTGTTACAGTCTGCAGAGATCGATACAAGACATTTTTTGTTGACTTTTTTTCCTGCGGGAGCTCCACTAAGAAATGCCGAAAGGTCAACTTTGTGCTCCTTTGGGAGATGCGGATGCATCCCGAAAGTAACTGTTTAATCTCTCTATTCGTAAACTTTTCGCTCGTCGATTCTTAAACTTTTTTATCCCTTGGTACCAATGAGTAAATTTGTAATTGATATTTATATATACTATTCCACAATTCAAATTTTTTTTTTTTATGACACCTATAACAATAATCTTATTAAGACACCGGTTTGGTACCGGTTAATTGGCGGTTGGATTACGCCTCTCACTACTGGTTTAGCCTATCAACATACGATATTAAGCGAGTTGTCCAATCAGCTTTTCTAAACCATGTAATCGATGTAACGTCACAAAGGCCATTTATTGCCTGAACCCCTGAATTTGTATGGGGTTAAATAAAACGAGGCATACCATAGAAACATATTAGATTATTCTCTAATTAAATGAAAAAAGCCTGTCAAATGTTCATTTTGTCTGGATTCAAATTGGATTTTCATACAAAAAGCATGGGATGAGACTATAATAGAATGTTTTTCTATACTTAAAACCCTCTGATCGTTCAGAAAATTAACCACATTGTACAATTGTTTTCCATGTTAGAGAGTTTAATTGATATTTTAATAAATTTATATATCAACATTTTTAAGAAAGTTTATTCTTAAAGAGATGACTTGAATTTTATACCCCACTAAAAAAAGTTTGGAAAAAATTAGAAAATAAAGTATTTTAGTAAATAAAACTTTTTTAATATTAGAAAAAAAAAACATTTTTAAGAAAAAACTTGTTTGTTCTTAAAGAGATTGGCTTGGAATTTATACCCCAATTAAAAAAAGTTTTGAAAATTTTAGAAAATAAAGTATTTTTATGAATTTAAAAATGGTGTGTATTGCTGGAAAAACTGGAGATACAAGAACGCAAAAATACGTTTGTAACGGTCAGAAGGTTAAAATATTATGTCAGTAGAAGCGTTTAGTAAATAATTAATAATTTCCAACGTACACAAAGTGTATCGAAAAAGGGTAAAATGGAGAAGTAAGCTGTAATAATCGACAAACACACAAAAAGCAAAAAATCCTGTTTTGAACTTCTATTGCATGTAAACTGCTTACATGCAATAGAAGTTCAAAACGGGATTAAGCTTGTCATGTTTTGTGAAGATCCATTCAACAGCTTCTGGGATTAGCGCGAGAACAGTTTGATATTCATGTCAATTGGGAAAATATATAGGATATACATTTTTCTAGCCCTCTGATCTGTTGTTTCGAAATTTTCTGTTATGAGATACCAATTTTTCCAACAATATACATTTTTTTTAATTCATAAAAATACCTTTTTTAAAATTTAATTTAAACCTTCTTTTATTAGTGTTATGGCGTGTGGGTGTTTTTTTTTAACTTTATGAAGCATATTTTCTACTTTAGAGCTAACTTTTTGTTATAAATGTATGCATTTCTTTTCGCATTAAAAAATATATTGCCTTTAAGGTTACAGTTGACTTTCAATATAGCAAAAATTAATCAAAATTTTGATTATTTTATTTTTTGCTATAAATAATACTGTTGCTTATATTTATAAGCACATTTATTTAAATATTCCATCTAATGTGCATATAACCCTTACTTATTGTAATAAAAGTTTTAATTAATACATCTTTCACAAAAACGAACTTTTCTCATCTTGCTAAATTTGAACGCAAGTTATATTTTTAAAAATGTTCCATGCGCATTAGTTTTTTGGATTTTGAATCTTAAAACTTTTTTAAAATGTTCTACATACTTATAGAAAATGATATTTGCTTGTTTCTTATGTGAAAGTTAAATAATAATGCTCGGAAATATCTGTATTTTTCTACATTTTTTTATGGAAATCTAAATAATTTCGATATTTTTTTTAAAGAAATAACTTTTTTTAATTGTTTTATGCATGCAAAAATTTTGTTAGGTATACAATATGGTGTCACAAATGCTACAATAAAAATTATTCGTAAAAAAAATATTGCGCACACAACATTAAATTAAAAAAAAAAATATATTATATGTTTCTTTTACTTAAATTAAAAATATTTTATTATTTTCAAATCCAAATTTTTTTTCCTATGTTGTATGAGCATTATAAATGCATGGTAAAAATTTCAAAGTAGTTTAACTTGAAAACTAAAAAAAAAGTTTTGATAGTACACTATATCCTTAAGGACTTAAAAAGTTTTTAGATACTCCTTACTTTTATTTTCGAAAAATGCGTGCGAACCCTGTAATAACATTAAGAAAAAAATCCCAGAGCATTTTATCACGTCAATGTATTTCGTGATTCGTTCAAAATTGATATAACTTGTTTTGCATCTGAGGTACTCTTAAATAGAAATACCTTTCCTTAAAATTTCTAAATTTGAAGCCTAGTTGCACTTTTATTCTCTTAAAATGAGTTATGCTGTTGTTCTACTATCCTACGATCTATAAATCAATTCCATTATTAAAAATAGCACTAACTTTTACGATTTGGAGAAGCGTAGATGTTGGCGTTACTCTATACGCGTTGTTTGTTTTGCACCAGTCGAGAGTCATCTCATTTTATAGCCTCATTTATCCTATCTATTAAATTCATTTACCAGAAGAAGTGTAATCATTAAGACACGAATCTGTCTTTTCACTACAATTGAGGTTACTGGAACAAATGTCCATAAAAAGCTATTTGGGAAGTTGTTTTATGTTTGGTTTTATTACGTATAATAAAAGGTAAATGCAAAGTAAAAGGTTTTCCACGTTCTCTATCCATCATTTTTATGTTTTTACCTTAGTGCTCATTCAAATGCTTTGAGCATTTTCTGCTTTGTCTATTTTGGAGTGTTTGAGGTCTCTTCCGGATTTATAAAACGAACTTGTTGGTTTAAATGACATTTTTTACTTTTGGTAGAAAATGTTCAATGCCCAAAAACTGCAAGTTTTTCCTTAAACTATCATGCATCTTAAAATAATGGGATTTGCGTAAAATGGTTGAAATAATCTGTTTAAAATGACCAGGTAATAGATGAACGCTAAAAACAGTCAAGTCATCGTATGTGAAACCCATTATAGTAGGGTGTTTTTATTATACTTTAACTAGCTGATGTACCCGTTTTTCACACGAGAATTAGATAAAACAAAGAGAAATATCTATATATTTTAAACTATATTTAATAATATTGCTATTTTATGAATTATACCCAATAAAAGATGTTTTAAATTAATACATTTATAAATGCAATAATTATAATATTTTTTTTAAAAAAGCAGGTAGTAAAAATTAAATGAAACAATGTGTATCGACCTTTCTTTGACGTGAAACCTAAATAGTCATAATGTTATTTTTCTTAATGATTTATACTTAAAAGAAATGACAGTTATTTTGAAAAATGTACGAACATTTTTATTTCGAATGTTAACTCTTAACATATTAAGAAAATAACGAGTAACAGTAACAAAAATTACAATTTTAGACATCAAGATATTTTTTACCTTTTCACCACAAAAATATAAAGAATACAAACACAGTAGACGGAGCATACAAAGCCTTCCCCTCAGACTTTCCCTCATTAATGAAGAGATCGAAACACCTAAGCAAATAGAGTCCTCACTGAAGGGTCCTTTGTCGCCTTAACGCTTCATCCGCCCCTAAAACTGAAGATAATAATCATAAAAGCGGCTCTCGGGAGCTCGTTTAAGGCACCCCAACGAGACATGGGGCGCGTTTATTAATGTCAGGGTATTAAGGCTACAAGGACTCAATTCATCTCGTAAATGGAGATGTCTTTTGAGGAGCCGTCGATTAATATTTGTGAATCTGATACTTGATATTTTTATTACGTATTGCGATAAAACTGACGTATATACAGGGTGCGTTCCATAAGTAATACGACTAAATTCATAAAAAATAATTAATTCGACAAATTCGTACAATTAGTTAAAAATATTCAAAATAACATCCTCCTGCGTCTATACACTTATAGAGGTTGTGTTTCCAGGCCGGGAAGGCATCCAGGAAGGCCTTCTTCTGGAGGTCCTTTAGAGCCGATGTAACATGAGCCGGGATGTTTTCAATCGTGTCCCAATGTTTCCCTTTCAGGGCTTTTTTTAAGCGAGGAAACAAAAAAAAAAGTCTGGGGGAGCCAGGTCAGGACTGTAGGGACGCTGGGAAACCAGTGGGGTATGGGTCCTGGCTAGAAAGGAGGGTCGCGTGCTGCCGAAGCGACATCAAGGACGCATGGAAACTTCTTCACGATAACGCGCCAAGCCACAGCTCCTTCGTTGTCAACGATTTCCTGGCCAGGACGCATACCCCACTGGTTCCTCAGCCTCCTACAAGCCTGACCTGCCCCCCCCCCCCCAGACTTTGTTTCTGTTTCCCCACTTAAAAGGAGCCCTGAAAGGGAAACATTGGGACACGATTGAAAACATCCAGGTTCATGTTACATCGGCTCTAAAGGACCTCCAGGAGAAGGCTTTCCAGGATGCCTTCCAGGCCTGGAAACACAGCCTCCATAAGTGTATAGACGCAGGAGGATGTTATTTTGAATATTTTTAACTAATTGTACGAATTTGTCCAATATACGATTTTTTATGAATTTGGTCGCATTACTTATGGAACGCACCCTGTAGAAATGAAAGTGTTCGAAAATTTATCTTGCCAACTAAGAGTTGAAAGAAATGTCGTAATTGTACTGTGGTTTTTCATTAAGTATTGAGTTTAATCTATCAGTTTGTGTCATTTAAAAATAAAAATATATGTTATAGTGATACTTTATTATGGTAACATGGTAATTTTATGAATTTAAACATTGTATGTTCATTTCTGGGAAACTGGTGATCTACTTATGTAAATTTATATAGGAAAATTAATTCAGTGTTTTGAGTGAAAAAACTGGGTACACAATGGTAACAGTTTTTAAAAACTTCAGTGCCACCGTACCTGCAGAAATCCCTGAATCTCCGGCCTCTATATATATATCATATATATATATATACGCGCGTTTAATTTTTTTGAGTGTGTGCTGACATATTTCGTATTAAATATTAATTTTATAGAATAACATACAATTAAATTGAAAGTGTGTGAGTTGCATTATGGATGCTATAATTTCTGCCACCCTTGCCAAATAAAAATTATAACAAAAAGAAGTAATTATTAAAATGTCAACATCGCAAATTGCACTTCCAGAAGGGTTTCACTTGAAACATCATTTCAGCAGATTATAAAAATATGGTTTGGTCGCGAACAAAACTGTTTCGCTTGACACCACGTTCCCCATTATTTCAAGATGTTAAATCCATTAGTGCCCGATTTCCTATCGAACGAGAAAAAATTATGTCAAGCGAGCTATTTGCCACGAGTTTATAGTGTCGGAATGGATCCCCCTAAAAGCGTAGCATAGTGTATCTACATACACTATCTAACATACACTATCTAGCATAGTGTATCTTTATATCCCATGTAGCTAAAGACGTTTCACATCAAAACAGCCAGGGTCCTCAAATGTTTTCAATACAGATCTGACCCCTTTTCCGTAAATTCTTAAAAATAAAATCCCGATTTACTTTCTTTCGGAACAGACACGTGCCAGTGTAGGGGGGATTGAGAACTATGGAGAGAATGAGAGAGAGAGAGAGAAGAGCAAGACAACTCCCTCTTCGGATGCGGGTCAAGGTCTCCCGAAGATGAATCTTTTATCTCTGCTACTCTTCCTTATCTCCTTCGGAACGCGTGGAGATATGTTGCAGGATCGATGACGTCAGCCCTACGTCACTCTCACCCCGCCCCGCTATTGGCTCCCACGTGGGACGAGACGAGCCCCCTTTTTCTGAGTTTTTGCTGACTCTCTGGTCCTTCCCGAAACGTTTTTCTGGCTTATTGACAGAGCACTTTTTGCGCTAAAGCGCATCAAGGGGAATAGTGATCATTTGTACTAATTAAATGAGATGGAGACGTCGGTTTTTGTCAAAGGTTAAACGTGTGTTTCGGTGTTTATTTAAAGGCGTTTGTTTAAGAAGTTCGTTTTTTCGAGCGCGTTTGGAGGAAAAAAAATTCGTTGAACAAAGTGAACATTAAATGTAAAGTTTTTTTTGTTTGTTTTTAATTTAAAGCGACCCGCTTTTCTAGGGAACACCTTAAGGCACATGTATTTAAAAAAAAAATGAGTGTCTCCCGTCGGGACTTGAATCCGCGACCTATTGTTTCGAAGTCCCGCGCGATATCGAGTAATCTAAAAGACACGTTATAGACATTGGAAAAAAAAATTAACAATTGTTTCTTTGCAATATTACAAATTTAAAAAAAATTAAAACTAAACTGAATTTTACTAATCCGAGCTTCAGAGGCACATCTTGAGCACGAATAGTATTTATATATAAATTTTCAGCCTTTTATACACATAGGAAGTTGGTATTTTGAAACCCACAAACTGACACTTTTATTATTATAGATATACTTAAAAAGAATATATATCGTGTTCAAATTAAGTCTCGTTACCTTATAATACGCATGCAGTTTTGAATTTTTTTTCATGCAGTTTTGTCTTTGAAGTTTTCTTGTTTGTGTGAAATGTTTTATGAGCTAAAGTTTTCACTAAAGATAACCACTTCTGAAATATCTCGTATATTTAATATATTTTTTTATTAAACAGTAGTACTAGTATAATTAAGTACATGTATAGTAACTGTGTTCTAAAGCAACAATTGAATATAATAAAATATTTATAATAATAATAATAAATTTTGGAAAATAATTATTTTTCAAATATGCCTTTAAATGTCAACAGACTTTTCAAATTTCTTTGTATTGTAAATGTAATAAATTCTTGAAAATTATACATCGTTTATGTGACATTTTTAGTTTTATTTGGCATAATATATTTTTACAAATATTTGTTTTTATCGTTGCTCCACAAAACTTAATGAAACTGTTTCAAGTTGGTATGGCGTTTACGATACTTTTTAAAATAAATATATTTTTCTTTATTTTTTCTCGTGAGAAACAACATTAATATTGATCTTTATACATTTACAAAACCGCTCTGTCTATGATGATTAGTTTTCAGTACAAATTACTCAGTTTCTCTCATTGTTTTTTGAACAATACATTACCATTTTAAATTCACTAATGAACCATGCTTTCTAGTTATATTTGTCTTTATTTGTTATTTTATTAGGTGCATTTTTTGCATTTTAATGATGTATTAATAAAAAGAGAAATAAAGACATTAAATATCAACCACGTCGGATGGCTAAAAGCACAATGTATGTTCATTTTTTGGGCTAAATGAAATATTGGTATCAAATGTATAGGGGGAGTCTAGCTCTTTCCTCCTACACAAATATTGTATGTCAATTTCAGATAAAAAATTTGTGGTGCAGGTTTAAAAGAAATTCTCATAGTTTTCTACCAAGTTTGGAATCCTCTTTTTGCGTTTTCCGAAAGTTTACAAAAGGGAATATGTAATGATTGTATTTTTAGCCATCGATATTTTTATTAGTCATAGAATCAAATTCCCTTTTATTACTTAAAATTCATGATAGTATTTTGTATTGCATATAACTATTTACTAAATATTTATAATAATTTATTAGTTTTTATTGCCATTTAATAAAGACACTTTATAAGGATTTTAATAATTTAATCTTGTTAGAAAAAAAACTTTATCTCAGAAAGAAAATAATTGACGTAAAGATTACTTTTTAGAATAGAATTGAAAACACTATGTAAATTCATCTAAATTGTTTAAAACACATTACTACTTATTGCATTTCTTATTACTTTAAAGACAAATACTTTACCACTGAATATTAAGACAAATTTGAAAAATTATAAAATTATATTTATTTTATTTCCACATTTATATTTAAAATATAATACATTTTATATTTTACATTATATTCGTCAATATTATCTTTAAATTATTATTTTTGTTTTATCTTACGCTTTCATTACTCATCTCTAATACTTTCAAAAAAAATATTTTAATATAATCATTATATTTTATAATTAAAACTATCCAAATAAATATATAAGGATATCACAGAAATATTTTAATAATAAGAAAAAGTCGAAATCGTCTTTCCTATATATATTTTTAGTAAACTGATTTTCAATTTCGAAACCAAAGTTTGGGATAGATTTGTCTTCAGATTTTAGCAATATCCTCCATTGCGATATAACAGAAAATGGAAGTTTTAAGATAAATCCATAGCTTTCTTAAGAATTTATAGGATAGTCTATAATTTTGCCAAATTAATTCCTTTATTTAATAATAATAAGCGAGATGCATTCTTTTCCATTAATACAAACTTTATCGTAAACATTTATTAGAGGAAAATTTTTGTACATAGTTTGTATAGGAAAAAATATTTTGTTCATTAAATAAATATCACGTTGCTTTTTAATAAAATATAGTTTTGGTAAGTCTCCAAACTGTTTTACTAACTGAAGATAATTTGATTCCTCTACTTGTAAAAAAAAATAAAAATAAAAAAATATTTCTCATTTATATTTTTTATATCCCAGTAATTACTTTTCAATATCAAGTATCCCCATTATTATTTTTTAAATAAATAAGTAAGCATTTATATCCGAGAAGCACTTTTTATTCTTTGATGCAAACAAATTCTTAAATGCTGTCATTATTAATTATGGAAAATGTTGTTTAGCGATCATCACGAAAACTTTTTTTAATAACCAAATAAACAGGGATATGAATAATTCGAAATAAATGTGCAATATATGAACAACAATTTAAAATATTCCTAAGAAATATAATTATTAGTAATGCATACATTAATAACACATTAAGTAGTGGCGCAATTCAAGTACAGTAGAACTCTCTGAATTATCCGGATCAGTTGGAACCACCAGATTCCATACGGATAACAGAATATCCGCCAAATTGTATAATTCACGAAAAAAGTGTATTTCTTAGTTTAAAAAATCAGTTTTGCTTTGATATGTAATGTAATTTAATTTATATTATAAACAATATCATTCACCGATAAGAAACATTTAAAATGTGGATTTTGATGATTTCTTGTTTCTTCTGAAAGCGATCCGGTTCCGGATAATTGGTGATCCGCTTTGTTTGATCCGGATAACTGGAGTTCGGATAATTGGAGTTCTACTGTATTAATAATACAATGCATTTATTATTATTATTAATAATAATAGTAATAATAATGAAAAATATGCATTTACGGTATATTCAGTGTTCACTCTAGAAATAAAAAGGGGCAGGGCGCTGTTGCCGATAAAAGGGCACCCTGTTTTTGGAAAGACACTTTTTGTTTTTAAAAGGGCACTTTAAAAAAAAAAAGTTTGGGGTGGGCGTGTCCACCTGTTGACACATCGTACACGTGACCAAACAAAAAAAAAGTTCCAATGTTGGTTAACATTGCGTTAGAGCTGAATATTGGGCTATTGTTGACAGTTCGGGCTATCTCAAAGGAAAGACCCATACAAAATTAGTGTCTCTTTATGAATATAATACTTAAAATAAAAAATTTAACATTTGTAAATAAATTTTTTCCTTAAAAACCAAATCTGTACATTACCCAATCAGACCCCTTACAGAACTGATGAAAATGCTACTTAAATCCATTACTTGGTAATAAAATGCCTAATCTTGTAACCTCGTGCCAAACCATCTTCTTTAAAAAAACACACACAGAAAAAAACTTACATTTCATATGCGAGCATAGGCAATCAATAGGATTCGTGGAATGCCCCGTGCTCGAAATTAAAGCGGAATCATCGCAATTGCACAACACGCCCAGTTAAAAAGGAGGTTGTTTTTCTATTGTCATAATTCACTTAATTCCAGTTTACACACAAAAAAAATTAATCGATACCTTTTTTAAAGACAACTAGGAAAGCAAGGACGATTGTGCTTGACTAAAAAGGGCAAGAGGGGCGGCATTTTTTTCAAAAGAGGGCGGCACTTTTTGAAAAAGGGGCATGAGGGCGCTATCAGGATGAAAAAAGGGCGGGCGGGGCGGACCGCCCTTCAAAAAACGCCTAGAGTGAAAAATGTTAATACAATGCATGCATTATCACAACAGTAATAACAACGCAATTAATCTCCCTATATAAATGTGAAAGCCTTGGCCACTCACTAATTCGTAATTAATGCTTCGACTGCCTGTTTTCTCAGGAACATGAAATTTTGCAAAGTCGTTTCTTATACCTCAAATAGGATTTAACATTAAAATTTTTATGCAAAAGGATATTTTATTGCATGTACTGTTAATGATATATTATTAATAATATATGTATGCTAAATAAATATTTAAAACTATTATAAGAACAAGCTGGCCTTAATTTTCTTTTTTTCCCCGCATAATTGTAAAACTACCTTAATTACTAAGAAATTACTCAAACTATTGATTGAAATGTTTTCATTTTTAAATCATTGTTATATACTTTATATATTTTTTAATTGTATATATATTTTCCCCTTTCTTCAGCCATGTGGGTTCATGGAGGATGCCGTCCAGTACGCTGTCATCGAAGATGTCTACGTCTTCGTGACGTGTGAGGCTACACAAAAGTACTGCGTGTGCGTCGATCTGCCAGAGGGATCCCTTCTTCTGCAAGTGAGTAGTGGAAACCATTACACAAACATTGTTTTTAAAACTAAGATGGATGTCCGGATTTTCTAAAAATCTCAATTTTGCGCCAAGAGTAGTACGGAGTAGCATGATTAACTGGGCCCTGTATAGTAGTTTCAAGCCCAAATTGGTCCACATTTTCGTAAAATCGCTTTTTTTGTTATGTTCTTTACAAGTTTTCAATGCGTTATATCACCTTACAACGCGGTATTCACCAAAATTGTTTGAATCCAGTCTAAAAACGCATTCAAAATCATGCTTTTAGATCTGAAAATACGTGGCCGTCCATCGTTTTTTTCGTCTACTGTAGAATTTATGAAAATAAAAATATCTATTTTTGAAACTATAGGGCTCAACGGTAGATTGTAGAAATAGCTTTTTAAAGCAAAATTAAGTGTCTTTTAATTGAAGCACTTATAAAAGAAATGAATTTTGAACTCAGTAAGAAATACAATATGTATAGTTTGACGTATTATCGTACTATTAATTCGAATACTCTCTTTGACCATCCAGAAGACCCATAGAACGAGCATAACTAATAACGCGAGTTCTAAATTTGTGGCTGTCCAAGTTTTTCTTATGACAGGAAGTTCATTTTTAATTAATGTAAGTTATTAATTACTAACTATTATGACTAAGTATCATAATGTTAATGTGACAGAAATTGTGTAAGTATGCCGTTGGAAGTCAATATGATGTTTGGAAAGAGTTCTAATTCATTTGCATGATTTGGTGATGCATATAATAATATATATATATATATATATATATATATATATATATATATATATATATATATATATATATATATATATATATATATATATATATAGTAAGTTATATAAAAGCGTTTCCTTGAAAAGGCACTCTATGCGTTTATACCTATTTCATATTAAATAATGATATAGCAACATCGGGAAAGCGTGGTTGGAAGTTGATGATTTAACTAATAACAACTTATTTTGCGGGCGTATATTGTAATATTAAAAAAAAAGTATTTACTCTATGTTCACTCTTTACCCCTTTTCATGCATTCTGTGTATTTGTAACCTTTTGCATTATGACATACGTCCTCGGCTGTTTTATGACCCAGTAAACCACAAACTCATACCATAACCATCGCCATATTTGCAATTGAGTTTCAAAATTCCGTGCCCACAATGCAGGAACAAAAGACGCGGCACGATCAAGTTGCATCAGCCCCCTTCGTTTGGGAAGTCAGTCGAGCCCCTTCCGCTGCAGTCGTGTGCGAATCTGCAACTGAGGATATTGTCTTCCACTTCCGATGTGTATCCCGTGAAAACAGTTACTCTCTATCCTCTCTTCTTCTTTTGCTCCTTGTGCAAATCCCACTTCCGTGTTGCCTTCGCGACAGCTGTCACTTCGTATCGAATGAGATGTCATCTCTAACAGGACATTCCTTGAAACGGGCATCTGACGTCATCTGCTTAAGATCCCCCCCTTCTCTTTCGAGGGATCGGAATAACGGAAACGGACGAAGGAATAGGAAAGGAAGGCTTTTAAGGTCTCTGACCCTTGCTTGGCTATTGTTTCGAAAAAAATTTATTGTTTAGTGAGGTACCTAATATTGTTTGCTCGATCGAAATGCGGTTTTGACAATAAGCCAAAGACATCAGACTGGGCGGCGTCTGATGTCTTTGCCCCCAATACTAAAGTTTTTTTAGAATATTAAATATAAACCTTTATTGGTTGAATTAACATCGCACTTGAGCCAGTGACGATCTAGTTATAGGGTATTAGGAGAAATTGACCCTTCCGATATTTTCTAACTCACACTACCTAAAATGGATTTAGGAAAAATATATAATTCAACACATAATTTCTATTATAAAGGAATTGCATTTTGAGGAATTTTTGTAAATACGTCCTCCTAATTTAAAGCCATGGACAGGTGATACGGGTAATATTTCAGGTATCACCCTATTCTATAAACTTCCACATTAAAGCTAACATGAGGACAAATTATACGTGTAACAAAAGCTCTCTTCACCGAAATACTGAATAAATAAAAAAAACATCTTTATTTCACTTTCCTATATTTTGTTTTTCTGAATTGCTCGCTAGAATAAATATCTTTTCCAAGGAGAACAAACGTTATTATTTTAGTTTTACTATTTGCACCATAATTGTGCGGCTAAAATGTAAGTAATTTTAAAAGCTCTTTTTTAATTAATGGTCAATATTATTTCATTCTAAAAACTAATAATTGGTTTTATTTATTACAATTACGTAAAACTTCACAAAAAAAAATATTCACAAAAAACTTTAAAAAAAATAAAATTAAAAAACAAAACATAAACTTTCAATATTTGCGCAAAAGTAACCAATAAATCATATATCCGCCCCTGACTAGGTCTACATCATAGGCTATTTGTGACGGATCGGGATTTATCACGAAGGAAAGACACGGGAACACTATTTTGTAATTTCACCAGATGACGAGGGCAACACTTGAAGTGGCATCCCACACATCTGAAAAATAAACTTTGCCAGCTTCTTTGGATTATTATTTTTAAAAAAATATCAGAGAGCATTTCCAATTCAATTACTCTCCACATACTTCCATATCAACTGACAACGTCTGCACCGATTTTGCTCAAACGTTGTGACGTATAATTTTTGAATGGCCTTCAAAATAAAAATGGTTGTCGTGTTTACTGCATGGGAAAGTACAGTTTATGTTGGAAGAACTTTAACAAATTTTAAATGACTTTAGTAGTTTAATTTCAGTACACATTGTATCTTTAAAAACATTAAAAAAATGTCAGAATAGCGATTTCAAGTGTATTTATTAGATCCATTTTATAATTAGTGCCTTAAAACGGTAACCTTTTTTTAGAGAATGCTTGATTTTGACAATGTTTTAAGCAGGTTTTGTGAGGTTAATAGGAATATTTTGCAAATGGTAAAAATAATTTTACACACCTTAAAAAGTCAATTTCGAAATTGTACGATTAACTATTTTATATACTAATAAGTTTATGAGTTTAAACGTAGCCTATGTATGCTACTATTCTTTAAATGTAGATAAAAATGACACTAAAATATTGTATAGTTAGAATTAAAATGGGTTTCTCTATATTGTACATAAGGAATATAGTTTATGCAGACTTTAACAAAATAATCGACTCATTTGATACAACATGGAATGAATAATAAATATACCAACGCAAATTATGTAAGTTTTTTTTTTAAAGTGTCAATAAGTTTGTGAAATGTTTGAAAAAGTTTCAATAATATTGCACAGTTAGAATTACTTAATTTTTTTTTTTTTAAAGTTTATTCTATTTTTGAAAAAATCTCTAGTAGCTCCTAGAATTCAAACTAAAATAATTCATCAATTAAATAATTAAACATATTTTATGAGTAATATTTGTGATTAAAAATACTATTTTTATTTGCTTGTATTTGGAAAATCTTAACTTTAAATCTACCCATTAGATATTTATTTATACGAGAATAAATAAATAAAATACCAGGTGAATATTGGTTTAAATACTATTCAGTCTCTATTATTCCCTTTTCCTATAGATAACTATTTTCATTTTATTGAATCTCATTTCTTACGAAAAACTCTATTCAATCTTACAGGAAAAACATTCTATTCAAAGCGCTTCCAGACAACCCTTTTGTACCGTATAAAAGTATAAAAATCTGGCACAAATGTGTTTTTCAGTTGCCCCTACTCTCACATTCTGAGCATTTGCGTATATTTACATAAGAATTAGTGGTAAAGCTTCCTATTTGCAAGTGCGCCTTTCATCGAAACACATTCCTGGAAACTGAACTGAATCGACTGAGCAATCTGAAAAACATACCTTTTTTTGCTCGTGTTTATTTCTCTCTCTTTCTTTTTATTTTACGGTTATTTCTTTACAGTTATTCTTGTAGTCTTGTTTCTCGAAAATGGATGCGGTTTGTGTGTTATTTACTTTTTTTTATTCTTAGAAAATACTTATCACAAATCTTACCAGCAAAATGGATTTCTAAGATATTCGTCTAGGATCTAAGTCTTAGAGTTGCCAGATTTCGAAAATACCAGACTGGAATACAGGACAAGCTGGAGTATAAATTGAATTTCAGTTAATAAAATAATATATAATTTAACATACAGTATGTGTTCTGCCATTGCGATAATAAAAAACAAGCTCATAAGTCTCAATGAATTGATGCATATGATATAAATTATATGCTAAAGAGTGATTCCAAAGCAGAAAGTAAAAATTGAAACAAAAACGAATAAAACATATACAATTTTAAAATAGTGTGGGTAAAATTATTATACTAAATTAATTAAACTAAAAATTAACTAAATTAATCGACTGAGAAATCTGAAAAAGAGACCTTTTGTTTAATCGTGTTTATTTCTCTCTCTCTCTTTTTTTACGGTTATTTCTTTACAGTTATTCTTGTAATCTTGTTTCTCGAAAATGGATAAGGTTTGTGTGTTATTTACTTTTTTTTATTCTTGGAAAACACTTATCTAATATCTTACAGCAAAATGGATTTCTAAGATATTCTGCTAGGATCTAAATCTTAAGAGTTGCCAGATTTCGGAAATGCCAGACTGGAATATAATTTGAAATTCTGTTAATAAAATAATATATAATTGAACTTAAAGCATATGTTCTGATATAACGATAAATAATAGCAATAAATATAGAAATTGTCATTATAGATCTTAATAGTTTTTTCGCAATTGTTTATAGAAATTACAGATTCAATTCGAAGGTTATGTCTGTTATAAAAAAAAATTATGAAATCTACGTTTATTTTTGTTAATTAATATGTATTTGATGTACTTTAGAGATGTCAATACAATAATTTATGGTTCGCAACACATTTCATTGTTATAGTTACCATTAGCATAGAATTGAAATTTTTTAAGAAAAGTTTATTTTGTTTTGTATTAACCTAACATACAGAAAGGATTTAAATTAACTTTTTATTAGGAGCACAAGCACATAAGTCTCAATGATACAATTTATATGCTAAAAAGTGATTCCAAAGCAGAAAATAAAAATTTAAACGTATGAAACCTAACTGTTTTAAAGTAGTTTGGTAAAAATTGTTTTACTAAATTAATGAGCACATTTGTTTAGAGGAAACCTCTAGCAACACAGATAAATTGAGAAAAGTATACCAAACTTCCTTTGTCAATGTTTCCGAATAAAGTATCTTATATAAGGTTTAGTTTTAATTTTTATAAATTTGGTATCAAATGGAGTTCAACAATACTTGTAATGTAACACAGTGTCAAAGAAATGTGTTCTCTTGTGTGGTTCTCTGTTAAGTTTTGAAATCTTCTGAACTTTTCAGTGTTTTTTCTTCTGAATGAAATAGTATAATTCTAAACAGTTGTTTACATTGTCAGTATCCAACCTGAAAGTATACATGCACTGAAAACATTTTAGGTGTAGACTTCCTGCGCCAACCCTAATTTCGAACTCAGTTCATTCGAATTTTACCTAGCAAACTATCGAGTAACCATGTAGTATGTTTCCACAAATTTTCAAATATATGAAACTTAAATTCTAATAAATATAATTTATCATATTCACTAATTACATTTCCCTAGTTTAGTGGTTCGTTATATTTAGTTAAGCATTTGTTTAAAAGTATTTGACATATAGCAAATAAGCATTTTTCTCTTATTCTTTAACTGAAAACATTTCATACATTCACCAACATAATTTCCAAGTTTCTTGTATTACTTATAAGAGAAATTTATATTCCTAACACACATTTATGTTAAAATATTCCTGTAGTCACTAAACAAACTTTACCAGTATACCTATTGATAAGTCTAAATATTTATATTAGGCTTATCAATAAGAATACTGGTTATAATTAATCGACCAATACATTTCTATACTCGGGGACAACCTAAGTTGAACCTGAAGCGGAAACTATGATATGTATAAAATATTCAATTGCTGTAGGCTCAACTTAGGTTGTCCCCGAGTATAGTCGTCCGTATGCCAAAATTTTTATACAAAGTATTTTATTTAAACTAGTTATCCTCGTTATTAGTTTTATAAATATTTTATGATTCCACGTATGCATGTATTCAAAAGTTCTCTCATCTTAATAAAAAAATATGACTCTTAATATGCAAATAATTAAATTTGATCCCTGCCCTTCAAATTATTCTTCCATCCTTCTGAAGAGATGCTAGTCTTGTAAAATTGACAGTTATATGCATTACTCTTGGGGGGGGGGGGGGGGGGGGGGTAGTGTTTGCCATCGTGACATTTCATTAAACCTAGAAACGGAGGCATTAACGCTCTGCAAACACCGCCAGGTGAATTTAATCCGGGAGATAGACAGCTAATACCAAGCGCAATTTGCGTGTGACATTCAACTTGGAGGGGCAATTCTGCTGTCATATGTTAAAAGGCCCTAACTCCAAATTTAAAAATAAATAAATAAGTTTTTAGCTTTTCCGATTTGTCCTTAAAAATATACCTTTTTGTGACATTAAAAATCCATGAATCAAATATATTGGTTAGAGTTATAGTGAAATTTATATTAGCTCTAACTCCAAATCCAGGTGGTTTTTGATAAAAGAGGGCTAGTAAATACTAAAAAGGTCATAAATCCAAGATGAATTATACATAGAAAAAAATGGTAAACTTGGTAAAAGATAAAAGAAAATAACATGGTAAAAAAAACTATAACTATCACTAAAAATAAAAAAATTCACATGCAAAAAAACTATTTTTACACAATGAAAGTATACTTTGTATACTAAAAGTATATAAAAGTATACTTTGTATACTAAAAGTATATAAAAGTATACTTTGTATACTAAAAGTATATAAAAGTATACTTTGTATACTAAAAGTATATAAAAGTATACTTTGTATACTAAAAGTATATAAAAGTATACTTTGTATACTAAAAGTATATAAAAGTATACTTTGTATACTAAAAGTATATAAAAGTATACTTTGTATACTAAAAATATATAAAAGTATACTTTGATGCAGGTGATAAATTTTGTTTTCTTAGTTCCTGTGAAGGTTTGCTTTTAGAGTTAGGGCTTTCTTTCTTCTGACGGCAGAATTATACTTTCTGTTTAATATATGATATAAATTTTCTCTCAAGTATTATAGTTATGAGAAATATGAATTCAAATTACTAGATAATTAATTTATTTGTTTAGTTAACGTCGCACTATACTCGGGGACAACCTAAGTTCAGCCTAAAGCAATTGAATATTTATGCATATCATAGCTTCCGCTTCAGGTTCAACTTAGGTTATCCCCGAGTATAAAGCTACACATTGAGATATTGTCGACGGTTCTGGTTCTATCCTCAAGGAATGATTCGGGAGCACTGTCTCGTAATATTTTACCATAATCAAATGACGATGAAAATATTTAAGTTGCCACCTCACTATAAAAACTTCCACACCTCGCCTGACCAACATGAACACATTTGAGCCACGACATATTTAATCTATACCGAGCTCGTGTACACATCTAATCTTCCGTTTTGCACCGATGATCGAATGGGCGATCCTCCGAATAAAAGCACGTCACATTTGCTACCAGATCATGGCGAGCCTAAATAAAGAATTAAGAAAACTTGTTAATTTATTTAACTTGTACTTGATTGTTTAAACGAGTAATTTTTATTTGATTTTTCTTTTTATACGAAGCAGAAGATAATTTCTCCTATCTAAATTTGTAAGCATCATATTTCTGTCATTTATACAATAAGGTTTTAAGGGGGTGTACGATAAAATTGACTTTAAAAAATTACTTATATCTTTAAAAAAAATTCTAATATGTATGCAAAGCTTGTTTTAAAAAAAAATTAAATAAAAAAAAAAGCAAAGTCAGTAAAATATTTTTGAAAAACTAAAATTTTGCATTTTAAAAACAACAATATGCATGTTTAACAAAGTCTCTTTACAAAATGTTGTTATTTTCAAAAGAATATTTTTGAAAAATAATTGAAATTTTTGCCGTCAATATAGTTTAAAAAAAATATCAAAATTATGTCATTCATGTAGTGCTAATTCCTAAAGATAAATTAAAGTAATATGTTTGAAAATACACTGTAGCAAATTTGTAGCAGTATCTTAAAATAGATCTCAACTTATATAAATTTAAACGTAGTAAAACATGACGAAAATCATTACTGATGAAAATGAGTTCGATGTATAACAAATTCAAGTAATCTTACGCCAAAGCTTAACATTTATTCCAAAAAAATAATCAGTTGTACTTAAACGTTTTGGTTAGAATAAAAATTAATTGAAAGTAATAAAATATTTTTGATGATTTTGTGTCCCATACCTTCCTTAAGTAATCGTCATCTGAGATGTACATTTTGCTAACTCAGTGAGTGAAAGTTTTACGTTCTCAGCCTATTGTTGCAAGTAAATCGCATAATATAAAAAGCTTTGCTATTCAGCTTTTAACAATTTTCGAATTGTCGACTAAACTATTCGAGAGATGTGATCTTGGATTGAGAAACCTCTTGTATATGTTTCCAATTTTCGAGAAAATTTCTCTTCTTTTGTAAATGTTGTAATTAGTTTATCCGGAGAGCGTTTAGATCTAATATAAATTGTTACTTTCACATACATATAAACTTATATAACATTTTCTTAACACCGTAACAGTTTATTGAAAATTTTCTTATAAAGTTACTATCTTCTTCAATTTACGGATGATCTGGAGACCATCTTTATTTCGCTCTTCGATTTCATTTCTTAAATGGATATTTATTGCAACAAAACTGTAGGCTTCATAAAAGTGAATTAAGTCACCTTTTTTAAAAAATATCTTTATTGGCGATTTTATTTGTGTATTTGGAGAAATATTTAGATTTTTAACCATGGTGGGGATGTAATAAAAACAAATATACTCCCGCTTTATTGGATTCAGCGTATATAGTAAAAATATATTTTTATTTAAATGCATAAAATATAAAATCGAAATAATTGTATGGCGTTATGTATTAAATTAGTTAAATATTTTAGTACCTTTATTGCTTTGTTATTATTTTTAGTGGTATTTGTGGAGGTTCAGAATAGATTTCTACACATACATTGCTGCAATTGTTATAGCGCCTTACTTATAAAAAAACCTCAAAGTAATTAAGTATTTAATTAGTTTGAGCCCCTCATTATATCAGAAAATATTAATTAAATGTAGTTTCAAAATATTGATTTGTGTTTTAAAAAATAAAAAATATCGCAACGCAAATAATAAACATTAATCATTAGATTTTTTTTTATTTAACATGTGGTTTCCAAATCATATTTGAACATAATAAATAATTTCATATTTATTGGAAACCATTGTATAATAGATTACACGTAAACTCTTCCATTGTTCAAAATGACATTCTCTTAAGCTGGAAATTATGAAACTAGTTGTTAATGTATATAAAAAAAACTTTTGCAAACACAGTAATCAATTATTTTTGTCTGTCGCTTGAGTGACACAATACTTAGTTTTTTACGATATGAGCATAAAATATATCAAATAAATCGTTTAAAACGTTTAATATCTGATAAAATAGCAAGTCTTTCAATTCAACGATTAACGATGATGGGCCATCAATACATTTTCTTACGTCATTCTCGTATTCTAACGTCATTGGGGATAATAAAGGCTTGAAAGTGCATCCACATGTATAAGCTTCAGCAAATATCAACACGATGCTCTGTTAAATTTTATCCGGATGCACGTATCTTTATGACTTCTTATCAGGGTAATATTGCTAAAACAATTACGGTTTTAAAGTTGTTACCGGTTCTAGATACGCCCAAGTAGCAAAAAATCGTTGAACTACTGGTGTTGCAGATCCCTCACATTTTTGTGCTTATTCAACTGTCAGAAGTTCAATAAATTGCAAATTGTTTCTAATTGGTTGCAAATGAGTTTTATTACCATTGCAGAGGTATCTTCGTTTTGAATAATCATTAAAAAAGTTGTTGCTAATACGCTAGAAAATGGTAAGAGTAATATGGTCGACATCGAACAGAATTCAGTATGGTGCTTAGGAAATCAGTTCTCTACACTTTTAAAAATAGGTACTCAAAAATAAGAAAAATGTACTCAATTTTGAGTACATTAGATGCTTTTCATGACTCCGAATACATAAGCTTCAATTTTGAAAAAGACATGTACTCAAAATGAGTACAAATGAAAAAAATAGCAGATGCTAACCTACATAGGCTGCCTTCATAAATCACTTTCAATAAATATCGACAATTACAACCAAGACTTACTGGAAACCGAACGCAGATCATCAGGCACCGCAGTCTTAGAGCCTGGTCCTTTAAACTACCAGGACGACGTGAGGAAGTTATAAACAGAAGAAATGTTACAAAGGTGTGTCAAAAGAATGAGAAGTAAAATAATTTAATTGTAATAATTCGGTTTCCATTTAAGCAATCAACATCATATAATGTGGAAAACCGTCCTTCTGTACAACTATTTTCAGTTTGTCAGGTCAGTTTGTTCAGATGGCTCGAATAGAAGCTGAGATGAGCAATATTAAATCACACTGCCCATTTATGAGAAAGTGCGGTTACTTAAATTTGATTACGTCATCGCTCATTTACGATACAATTGTACTCAAATAAAAACGAGTAGGTTCAGGTACTAATTTTAAGTACCTTTTCTTTTCCAAAATAAACACTAAACCTCTACGATACATATCTAGGGAATATTTTTTAATAATCGTACTGCATTAAAAAAAGAAATATGATTAGGCTCTCTAATGGTGTCGCTTGTAATTCACCAATTCAAACTATCGATGAATTGATAAATTATTTTAGATGGTTCATAATTTTTTATAGTAACTTCCTTCTTTCAAACGGTAAAAACTTAAAAAAACAAGATTGCAACCTTTAGAACCAGTTTCAAACATACTTTCTATATGAGAAGGAGTAAATCAAGTCTAAATGTATGTATTTTGTATGCGAGTTTTTCACAATAATTTTGTAAATATTATTTAAATTAAATTATCACTAATAATTTAAATATAATAAGTTATGAACTGCATCTTTTAAACTATTTAATTGTTACAATGAATCCTGTTTTAATTTGTGTATTAAATAATGTCGAAAAGTGGTGGACTTATTCCTATTTTCGTAAGATATATTTTGCAGTTTAATATCTCTTAAATATAACGATTGATTCGGTCTTTACAAAATTATGTTTTCAAACATTAGAAAATGTTTCCAGAAGTCCAACGGGGCTTTTATGATTTTAATTGAATACTAAATGCGATTTGTGACAACTTCTCATAATTTGATGATGCAACAAGAAAATGTGTTTCTATAACCATTTATTACTTTCACACAGTCAATCAGTACATACACATAAATGCCATATTCACTTCTCAAAATAAACATTAGTTCCCATAACCGCTATAATGCTTTTTCTATATGCAAAATACCAACTTCTTCAAATTATCTTACTACATTGTAATAAAAAGATACTTAAAAAGGAGTGTCTAAATCTACGCGTTTTACTTTAAGTATAATTGCATCGTAAATGAGCGATGACGTACTCAAATGCAAGTAACCGTATGTTCTCAAAAAGTATAGTATTAAATATATCTAATCTCAGCTTCTGATCCAGCTATCTCAATGAAATTTACAAACTAAAAATATTAATTCAGAAAAATCAAACTTAAAATATTTTTTATTTGATGTCGATTTGTTACGGAAAGTTCCAATTGCGGCCCATGGCAACCGTTTGTCTTGGCGATTAACAATTAGTTTTCTTCTTTGAGAATATGGTAAACCCACACCGCTTCGGCCGCAATTGGGTTATTGCCATTTATTAAAGAGAAACTGAATTATTACAACTCAATTATCTTCCCATTCTTTTAGCATACCTATTTGAAAAACATTTCTTTTGATTATAAGCTCTGATAGTGGAACGGATAAAAAGAACTGGACTGCGTTGCTGAGGATTTGGGTTAATTCCCGATAAATCTTGTTCGTAATCGTGCATGGATTTGATATTTCTGTATACCTATTGATTGAAAATGATTTATGTCGTTTCATATATTAATGGCAAGTTCGTAAAATGGGGTAAAGCAGCCTATGTAGCATTTACTCATTTTTAGTGCATGTCTTTTTCAAAATAGAAACTTACGTATACGAAGTCATAAGCATCGAATGTAATCAAGAATTAGTTATTTTTCTTATTTTCAACTATCTTTTTTTTTTAACAATGTACGCTTTGCTTTTTCATTTTGAGACTATTCTCTCTCTATCTAAGAGCATGAATCTACTATGTTAACAACTCCCCCAACGCGCTGGTCTACGAAAATGATTAAAATAACAGAGTAGAAACCGATACTATCGATCATATTTCACGCACCCTCGTGCCAGAGTTAATTGCAAAACCATGTCCATAAGTGAGTCTCTCATTGGTTGCATTAAATTACAGTATTGATCATACAATTTGGTGAAACCGTAGTTTACGATAAAGTTATTTGTATAGGGTGTGTTTTGCTTTATTTCATAAAATGGGAATTGTTTAGATAATGCATGTCGTTTATAAACGTTATTTGTACGGTTTTTAAAAGTTTTCTTTATAAACTGTATTGGGTATAACATTAACATGGAAAATACATTATTAAAAAGTACATGGAATGATAATATGGTTATTGATATATCGGAATGCAATTTTCTATATGATTGTAAATATATCTTCAAAAAATGACTAGGTTTACGAGTCTTATAACAATCAAGACAATTTCTGTGATTAATAATAAAATTCGAAACAGATTGTTCTAAAAAACAAGTAAATTGTATGATAATTATCTTCCAAGGTAGGTTGAAATGAAATCCATATTTTTTTATGACTTTTAATAAGTTTTAGATTAGAAAAATATATGTTTATAGTGGGCGTTATCGTTCTGAAATAAAAACTTTGTAAACTTTTTGTCGAAGCGTTAGTACTTTTATTATCAAATAAATGCAATTTTCTACGTAGGATCAGTTATCTTTGTTTGTGAAAAGAAACATCGCATTTTTAAACGCCTAAACTATTTTACAGAATTGAACATTCAGAAATGTATGGATTTAACAAGACAAATAGAAATAATTATAGTAATTATCATTATATCTTATTATTATTATTTTATTTGTATTCCTTCGTTGGTTTTTAGGGAGTGCAATTTTTTTTTAATCGATACATAATATTTTTCAAGGAGCAAACATAGTCGGTTCGTAATTAAGTTTACATAATTTTTTTTTAAACATTAAGTTGGTTTAACAAAATTGAACTTGACATTAAATAATTAAAGAAAAATCTAAATGTTGTTGTCCCGTAAATTAAAACTGCGACTTCCAGAAGAAATGTGATAAAAAGTAAAAGCAGGTTTATGAGTTTTTTTTAACAAGCATTAAAATTTTTAATTATAACTGTGCAGTGTGCCTATTACTCTTTTTTAATTGGCGCCAAATGTAGGTAGGTATATTTGCCTAAATTGGCCCCAATTTTAAAAGAAACAATTATATATATATACAATTAAAATTTACATTTTAAAGCTTTTTTTTAAAAAATCTTTTGAGCCATTTATTTTAAAATATTTCTTTTCTTTTAAGGTTTGTTTTAAAATCTTTTGAGCCATTTATTTAAAAATATTTCTTTCCTTTTAAGGTTTGTTTTATTCCCTCTCCTCTCCCCCCCTTTTTAATTTTTAATTAAGTACGTAATATTTCTCTATGTTCACTCACTCAAGGCAACTCTTACAGGGTTCACAAAATCATTAAAAAACTTTAGAAACTCTATTTTCGTTTCATGTTCATAAGGGCCCTTATAAAATACTTAAAAACTCCCTATTTCTGTCCAAAGGTTCTTAGAAACATTCAAGTTACCGAAGGCTTTTTGAAAGTTTTTAAATTGATTATCATTTTACTAAACTTCTAAATTGCTTTTAAGATCCTTAAAAAGTCCTTAGAAACTCAATTTTAATTTACAGAAAATGCATAAAACCCCTTTTTTATGTTTTTTTTTGCTTCGTTCACTTCTCTGAACACGGAAAAAAATATGACTTGAGATTAAATAACTCAAAGCGTTTATTTCTATTAAATGTCGGATAATCGATATTATATTGTATTTGTCCAAACGCCGACGTTAATTTAAAAAAAAAAGAATTATCGAAATACGTGAAAATTTTAAATGTTAGAATAATTGAAATTTTTGGGTAATTGAATACTGTATAATCGGAATTATGCATTTCATTGCAAGTTAGAACATCAAATATATATTTTTAAAATATCGCAAAAAAATAGAACAGAACTTATATGGATCATACCTAAAAATACATATTCAAATTGATAATATATTCCTAGACGCCAAATAGTCATTGGAAGTTAGTTAAAAATCTAACGGATTTAATTGCATGCTTAATAATTCCACATAAAAAATCGAATTTGAAATAATTAACTTTTATATTTTCGAAAATTAACTTACTATGATTATTGATTATAAAAATAGACGATTGTTAAAATTCAAAAAAGTTTTTTACTTTACTATACAAGAGGTTACCGTAATATAAAAAGAGAAGTCATTTTAGCAGAAAAGTAAAGATGGACTCCAGCTAAAAATTCTCTTCAAAGAAAAGCTACAAATCAAATCGTTCAACTTTTCTTTCTACAAACGTGCCACCTGGTTTTTGTAGGGTCCCTTCCCAAAGAACTTCTTGGAAACATAAGTACTTTTCATTTTTTTCATGCATCTGCCAAAAGTCTCAAAGTAGTTTTCTGAAGCTTAGTGTTTCGGTTTTCAGTGGCAATTTGTTGATACAAAAAAAAGCTGAAAAAGCTTTTCTCGAATGCATGGTAATAAACGTGCATTTCTTTCAAGATTTAGAGAGAATTGTTCTATGGAAAATAGAGTCTATATATTTAGAATCTTGGAAACATGATTGATCTTGAGAAATAAAATTACAGAAACAGAGATTGTAAATTAATTTTGGGATATAGAATATCTCGGAAAACTTTATCGCAGTATGAATATTAAATTAGTAAATTTGTAAATCAGAAATATTTTTTGTCTATTCGCCTCCACATTATATCTTAAATATATCAGCTATGAAAACCATTGTCTACATTAAAAATCAGACTTAATAATATAGAAATTATAATACACAAATTGCTTTTTTAAAATTTTGAAATAGAGTTAAAAAAAATTAATTACATTTATAGTAAAAACATATGCGTACGGAAAATGAAAAAAAGGAACTATTTTCAAAGAATTTTAATTTTATAATCTACCCCCCGGTACGGAGAAAATGAATAAAATGACATACTATACATAAAAGTTTTCAATCACTTCGATTTTATCGTCATCATTTATTATTCGTAAATTAAACATCGTGAATAATGTATAAGCTTCTTATTAATTAGACATTTTTATTATTTTTTTTAAATGTGCACTATGTTTTGAAATTATAATTTATATTAAATTATATATTATTTAAATTATAAGTATTGCTTTAAATAGTGTTATGTTATATTTATTTCAGGTGAATAATGCTTATGTAAGAGACCAATGGTTGCATTCAATAACTTGGAAGGTGAGTGATATAAATAACTTTTAAATACTTCTTATTTTTTTCTATATGTACTTGTCATCTTACCCTAAAGGTAATTAGGAAACCAACTAAAAAACACGTTTACTATTTTTTCAGTGAGTGCTAAATGATTGTTAATACAAAATAGATGTTTATTAATGAAAAATATAAGTTTTACATAATAGGTAGGGTTACCAGAAGTCCCTGTTCCTCCGACAGTCCCGGTCCCTCCTCCACCTTGTCCCGGGAAGCGTTCCGTGTAGGTCCAAGTCCGTGATTTCTCTGAAGTTTTTCTTTCTAGTGATGGAGTGCTGCCCAAATTTTCTTGAAGAATGTTTTGATAATTGTATGATTGAACTGTAGCTAATCTTTGTACTTGGAACACTGCAGATATTTTAGACTGCAATTTTAAAGATTGAGTCCAATTGTATCATCGCACCAGAGGCTTCACTAGTTTATTCAGAGCTAATTTTCAAATTAAAAGAAAGGATAAAAAAAGGGAAATTCATACCTTTCTTAGCAAGGCAAACGCTGAATGAACTAAAAAAAGATGGATTCGTCAAGTCAATTTATTCAAAGAGCATGTCAAATTTTTTTTATCAAACCTACATTTGCTCTTAAAAAAATGCTGGGAAACGAGTTTTGACAAAGCACATCATTTTACATGGATACAAATTAGAGAAAATGTTTCACGGTCCGATATTTAAAAAAAAAAAAATTTTAGAAGGGTGGTCCCGACAATCCTCCGTTCTGGGTTGGCTTTTGGGATTTCTGGTAGCCCTAATAGGTAAACGTACCCATTTGTTTTTCATGTAACTAATAAAATAATGGCTTATCCCTAGCAGTTAATTCTTTTTCATAAAATCACGTTTAATTTTTCTGCGATTATTAAACTTTCTGGTAGTCCAACCGGTTGGTTGAACTTAATTACAACTTACCAGGAATTTTGGTATTTGCGTAAGTGTTTTGATATTTGGAGAAATATGTCTAAACTAGGGATATATACTCATGAGAACGTCATTTCTATGTTTAACTATTTTCATATTAATCCAAAAATATTCAGCAATAAAATGCCTTTCGGAGTATTAATTATAACCCCACTGAGGGTCATCGCTAGTGCTTATACCTCCCCCCCCCCTCATTGTTGCTAAATCTGTAGATTTGGCAATACAACAAATCTACTTGGCAAATTTGTGAAACATTTGGCTTTTTTTAAGTGAAACTTCCCAGTTTCATTTAAAATAAGCCAGATGTTTCACAAATTTTCCAACTAGATTTGTTGTATTGCCAAGTCAAAAGGAATTTAACAACATTGAGGGGGAGGGAGGGTTATTACCTATAATACCCCCCCCCCCCCTAGCGAGGTCCCTGACCCCACCCATGACGTTAAATCGTTCTAAATTTCTTTTATTCAACTAAAATAATGTATGTTTCATTTGAAAGATTTCTAACTAGAAATGAAAGTTAAATGATATTTAAATAAGTTATTTTTATTTCTTCCCTCCCATAACCCGTTCGAGTCTCGATAACTTGAGATGAGTTGTACAACATTTATAGAAGGCGGCGTGTTTGCTTTTTTGAGTGAATGTCGTCTTAAAAATAGCCTCTTCCGATCGCAAGCCCCTGTTTGCTTGTCACCTAATGTAAATAATGGGAAGGACGTCATCCGTAAAGCACATTTCGATGTCTTGAGTGGAAAAATCTGTCATTGATAAGTTCTTATTTGCGCTATCTTCGCTCGGCACACGCGATTGCTATCTGCACCTGTTTACTTTCCCTTCCTGCCGGAATCCGATGTCAACAGATCGGTGCCATTCGGAACAACGGAAAAAGTTTTCTGAGAACTTATTCATACAATCAGATGGATCGCGCATCACTTAATGCAGTTCTCCAATAGTTGATGCAGTACTTTCTGACAGTTCGATGACCCGTCCTTCGTACCCCAGTATAGAGGAGTACAATTCCTTTTTAAAAAGGGGAAATACAATTAATTTCTTTTCAATAAGTTATTTTGAGGTACTAAAACTTAATAAAATTTCTACACTGTAAAAAAAAGGTATTTAAAAGTGAGAACCTGAACTTACGCGTTTTTCTTTTAAGTACAATTGCATCGTAAATGAGCAGTGTGATTTAATATTTCTAATCTGAGCTTCTGTGAAAGTCATCTTAACAAAGCGACCTGACAAACTTAAAATAGTTGTTCAGAAGATGGTTTTCTATGTTATTTGATGTCGATTGCTTAAATGGAAACTAAGTTATTACAAGTCCATTTCCTTACTTCCCATTTTTTTGCAACACCTTTTTAACATGACTTCTGTTTATAAATTCTTCAAGTCGTCCTGGTAGTTTAACGGATAAGGCTCTGGACTGCGGTGCCTGAGGATCTGGGTTCAATTCCCGGTAAATCTTGGTTGCAATTGTCGATATTTATTGAAAGGGAATGTCATTCTCTCTTTGGGGGGAAAACGTAATTTTTGGTTTTGAATTCTCCACCTTGTTGGTTATTTTAATTAGCATCGCTCTGGAGCTGGACAGCACGACATTAACGACAGAAGGAAATACCCGTGAACAGTGTCACGGGGTTTTAAAACAGCAGTCAAATGATGTGGGAAGAAATTTGTGCTGGTATCTCACTCTTCAAAATTCATCACGACCACCATGAGGTCATTTAAACCATGATAAATTTAAAACAATCACAAATCTTTTCTTTATACCGGTATATTCGGTTTGTTTAAGGGAGCACGGTATCACTTAAACTTTTTCATTTTTGACTTTTTGAGTCAAAATTTTAAAGTATATTATTTAATTTATTTAATGTAATGTATTTAATTATGTTTAATGTATTTATATTAAAAAAATTCACGCAAAAATTCTACAATTGTTTGTACTTTTTTCAAAATTTAAATTGTTTCCAATTATACGCTTTTTTTTTTTAAATCTAAGGCTTTTTTTTTTAATATTTATATTTTTTTCACCAACATTTTTTCTCAGATGCTTTGAATAGCATGATAATACTACATAAGAATTGTTATGAAAATTTTTTGTACACTGCATGTATTCGATTTTTATATAAATAGTTATTCATAATAACTATTGTTTTTGTTTACGCTTTCCTAAATAGAATTAATTAGAAAATTATAGACTCAGCTACATGTAATATCAGGATATAAACATCATGTTAATGATATAACGTGCAATTAATATCCTTCCGGAAGGACGAAGAGTACTGCTGATAGGAAGTTCTGAGTTCGCAGCCCCTCCCCCCCCCCCTCAAAAAAAGTTTAAATATTTCAACTGTAAAAAATTTTGTATATACAATAGTGCTTCCAGATGAAATTCGTCTATACCTCCTATCACTAATCTCTTAGTGGGATCCATTCTGTGAGAAGAATTTTTAGATAGAAAAATCGGCTTATAGAGATAAAAATAATTTTTAAAAAGTCAAAATAATAGACACTTTTATGCAACGATAAGTTTTCTAAATAATTGTTGTATTAAAATTATAATTAACCGTATAAAATATCTGTAGTTGATAAAAAAAAACGATTGGCTTTTCAGAAATCTGAAAACATATTCCAATATTTCATTCAAATTTATTTATAAATTTGTCTGGAGGTTAAAAATGGGTTCGCTACTTAATTCACACCGAGTCCCACGGCTGTTAATTGCGGCCTTGTAGAAATATCAGCAGTTTTTATGTCGTGCAAGTTTTTGCCAATGACAGCAATACCCGGACTGATTTTAAAGACGTATTCAGGTACAAAAAAAAAACCTCTACATTGTTGTGTGCGACGTTTTCTCTGTGAAACGATGCCATTCTGTGCCAAATCCAAACATCCGCATGTGAGAGGTTGTGACTCATGTGCTCCGCGGGTTGTTGACCACTCGCGGACACGACCGCAGTATCGCCATGAAGGAGATCCCCATAAATAGGATCCTTCACGAGCGGATATCCGTTTTCCTTTTTCGAAACTATATTAGCGGAAGTTTTATTAGAAGTACATGCGATCCGGAAAAAGAAAGAAACGTGGACATTCCGAAGGCAGTGGCTGCGCTTGTTTTGAAGTGTGCAACCTTGATACGACGCTGTTCATAAAATAATGTGTCTAACGGTTCTTTTTCACACACTTGATTGCATTTTGTCCCACTTGTGCTTTGTTTTTATAAGCTTGGCGATTATTTTCCGGGTAATAACAGTTAAATGACACAATAAAAATTTTTGTCAAACCTGGAAATCTCAATTGCTATCAAAGTTAAAAGAATTACGAAAGGAATGATATATTATCGGAGGTAATGTGTTTTTCAGAAGTATTTTAAAATATTTTTTTTGTTAGAATTTATTCGTGCTTTGGCAAACATGTCAAATAAATTTTTAAATACTTTGATGTCAAAATAAAGAATTTCGAGTAT
Source organism: Troglohyphantes excavatus (assembly GCA_963932185.1). Taxonomy (NCBI): domain Eukaryota; kingdom Metazoa; phylum Arthropoda; class Arachnida; order Araneae; family Linyphiidae; genus Troglohyphantes; species Troglohyphantes excavatus. The sequence goes on along the minus strand of OZ010667.1, from coordinate 41,888,127 downwards.
TCGTTACTATTTATTCAAATACGATAATATAAGCATCTACATGGAATTTTCGAATGTGTTGTAAGGTAAAACTTTTATTTAAATTTTTGTATTGAAATATTTTGGAAATAAACCCTGAAAACGACTACAAATTGTGTTATTATTATTTTATTGATTAATGAAGCCTCAAACTAATACATTTTAAATTCTGAATTATTATTTTGAAAACCAAGTCGTTAACTGATAATCTTCTATAAACATGTAGTGAAAACTTCAAAAATAACTGTTAAAAAAAATTTAATGAGTGATCGGTGTCTAAAATTAATCAATTTAACACGGGATCTGAACATTTATAAAATGTCTGATGGCAAAGTTAAACATTTCATGTATTGTCCAGACGTTTTACATAAATAAACTTCCTAATTACCGCATATAGTTAAGACATATTTGTCCATACATTTTCTGAGAATTTCATTTACATCGGTAGTTATTTAGAGCTTGCATACAACATACGTCATTTTGTAAATTTGGGCGAGATGGCTGTCAATCCAAACAAAATCGTTTAAAATTTGCAACTCGCCTTGTTTAGTGGTATGACATGAAACTCATTATTGGGCAATCTATTGAACTTGGAGTCCCATGACTGGGACAAATGATAGATTTAATTGTCTACTAACGGAAAATTGTGTTAATTAATTTTCGGATTTTTGTGACTTGAAAGAAGCCCACTCATATATTAGACATTAAAAATTTAACATTTTAGTCTGGGTCTCTATAAACTCACCAATCAGCCTTACGCAAACCTTATTACAGCCTTATTAAACTTATAATTGTCACATATGTTAATCATGTCAAAATATTGAGTATAATCGGCTGCCAATATATATATATATATATATATATATATATATATATATATATATATATATATATATATATATATATATATATATATATATATATATATATATATATATATATATATATATATATATATATATATATATATATATATATATATATACATACTTTGGTTTATCTCTCAACTTTCCCGTTTCATCTCCACGGTTTGAAATTAGCGATCGTTAGTCGTATTTTGCATCTAAAAATTTGAGTTTGAAAACTTGATTTGCGCCTAACTTTTTATAAAAATTTCAGTTTGACGTGAAAATTCTAGTCGTCATTATTTAAGTCTAACTAACTTAAAAATAGATTTTTGCTTGTTGGCTTTGTTCGATCGACCATTTTTCTTTTTCTCCGTATTTGTATTGCAATCGCTTGTTGAACTTCAGATCTGTACTTTGGATTTTTACTTTTAGATGAAGTATTTGAAAAATGGTTAAGCCTATTAACTCGTATTTTTATTTCGTCAAGCCCTGATGAAAATAAGTGTTTAAATGTTGATACGGAGAATAAAAATAAAAATGTGATAAAATGGTCAACAAAAAAAATATAGTTTTTAATAATAAAAATTGATTTGCAATAATTGCTCTCATACTTTTCAGTAATTTTGTCAGTAAGACTGCGATATTTTTAGAGTACACATGGAAACATGCTTCTAATTTTATGCAAAAGAAGATTTAACGTTTACAAAAATATCGCAACAATTCGCAGCTCTGCTTAAGCAATTTGAATTATTTTAAAGTCACGCCTAAGTAGAACATTTTGGCAACTAAAAAAAATCTATGTGCCAAAGGCGCCTAACTTTGATTCCTAATTCCTTGTTCATCTCCGATTTTCACTTACACTACGAGATTTGCATCTCTTCATTCTGATTCGAATATTTTATTAAAAGTACCGTTTGATGTGCATGCATGAGAGGGGTGGATGTAGAATAATCCACCTGCCGGATAAGCCGTTCGCCACCTGGTGCGTCGGGTGGGGTGTCGTCTGCTGGAAGAGTGGAAGGATGGAGGATACAGGTGTTGGGGGGGGGGGGGGAAGCAACGTTTTCCTGACAAATTGTTGCGTTCTGAAATATTTATTTGTGACCATGATCTGATTGATTTTTCGTAGCAGTTATCTTATTTGTATGGATGCACCTTATTAACTGTTCTAACTTTATATGCTTGCTCACTTATTTTACGTGGTGGTCACACAATGAGGCAGTTAAAGTAATAGTAGTGTAAGTTCGGTTTGACTCACACTCCTATTACTTTCACCGTAACCTGACACGTTTTGGGGATTTCAGTTTGCGGTGAAAGCAACAGTGGTGTGAGTCAAAATAGACTATACCACTATTATAAATGAAGTAGTTGGGGGGAAATGTTTATTATGCCAATGCATCTAAATGCGATGCAGCCAAACTATGACCATCTCCCAACAATTTGTGACCCTCCTGTACTATATGTGAATTTGTTACGTCCGTACTTGTATTCAAGTAGAATTCCCACATTTGGATATATAATATATATTTTTTTGCTACTTTTCGCCTTATTGTGTATAATTAATTAATTACTGGTTTTTAATCATTATTATTGGCGCATTTTCTATAATCTTAATCCAATTATTAGGCATTATGCAAATTTGTATTTCGAATTTGGGCAATATTTTAGCTCTATAAGACAGAGTGATAATTTTGTATTATATTTTGAATTAAATGTTAGTTTCTCTTGAGATTTAAAAAAAAATTAAACATCTTCTGCATTCTGTACTTTTTGTTATTTCATTTGCACATACATCTTTTATATTATCCTATCCCACAAAACTTTAAAATATTACACTTCATTTTGAATTACTCAAAAAGAATGTAATACAATAACACGCACTGGAAATTAGTTAAATAACTAGTCACTTTAAAGAAACACGGAACCATCTAAACTTTTTTTATTTATTTTTTATTTTTGACTTTTCGAATAAATTTAATTGTACATTATTTAAGTTTATATATATAAAAAACAAGATTTCACACAAAAATTTCATAATTGTTCGTACTTTTTCCAAAATACAAACTTTTTGATTTTTTTAAAGCTATTTTTTTAAACACTAATTTTTTTTTAAATATTTAAATTTTTTGTACCCAAATTTTTTTTTAGATCCTTTTAACTATAGCACATAAGAATTGACATTCAAATTTTGTACATTATTATTCATAATATCACAAAATATTTCATTAAAACACATTTTTTTCTTCAATAATTAAAAAATATATACTCATATAGCTAATTCGCATTCCAATTTTTAATATACACATACTTTACAATATGCTTAAAAATTATAAATTTCTCCATTAATAATAAAAAAAAAGAGCCGTGGCGTTTCGATAAACTTAATATCAAGGTTAACCAAATATTGAGAAACACAATTTAAAATTTTCGTTCCTTGAAAAACATGCCAATCACCCAGCATAAAATCTCAAATAACTTATTGAAAACTTAGATTCAGTTCTAGAATTTTGCAAGCATATTTAGATGATTCCAAACTAGAATTTTAGCAAATAAAAAAAACCTGAGAATTAAAAAAAAATGCAGGTACTGTATCCCCTTAAACAAACTGTATTCCAATTATAAATTACCTGTTGCAAAATCAAAAGAACTCCCCTCAATGTTTAATTTCTCTCTGAATATTTTCTCCGTTTGCTTAGTATCATAAGAAATGGTTCTTAATTAACTTCAGAATCCCTTTTTGCTCTATATGTCCCCCCTTTTTTTCAAAATAGAGCATGTTTACTATTCAATCTACCTGCCCACTAATTAAAACATTTAATGACTTCCTTTTTTATCTAATTAACCTGCCTAAATGTATGTGTTTTTTATTCATAAAAATAAGACTTTCTTTAATTAAAAATATCGTCGCATCTTGTAAGCACAAAGTAATAATAATAATTTTATTAATTTATGTTTTTGATTAATTTTTGTTATTAAGCATGCAATCATGTTATGAAAATGTATTTTTTCTAACATTAATAATGATCAGTTTCAAAAAGTTAGTCCCTGATTGGAAAATTCTGTTTTAATTTTGGTACCAAATGTATTAGTATATAACGTATTCCGAAAGATTTTCTATAATTCATTTTAAATAAACGTTGGTAATTTTGTAATCACAACTGAATCAATATTGTTTAACGCATTTATTTAATTGCTTAATTAACAAATATTCACTTCTAAAAAGTTATTTTAAAGAACATATTCAAATTTATTTAAAATTTATTATTTGTATACAAAATGTTAGAGAAGACATATACTAATTCCTTGCTTCATTAGTAAACTATTTTATTTATAATTAAATTCAGTTTGGAATCCAAACGTGTATATTTCAAATTACGAAAGATACATGGTTTTTAAATTTTGGCAATCAATTAAAATAACAATGCTTATTGATATAAAAAAAATTCCATTCTCTTAGGCCCCAATTAAAATACTCTTTGTTTCTACGCATATTGTTTGAACACAATACAGGCTCGTCTTCTAGAAAACAGCAATTTCCCAATTCCCTTTTGTTGCTGACGAAATTTCTAAAAAAATTCTTCGAACATCCGTTTTTGATTTGGTTTTCGTAATTCGAAATTGTCAGGCGGACTGTAATTCCCGATAGTTTGGAAACGCGAGGAAACTGTGACGTTAATCCCGAACAACCAATCCGAAAGGCGGGATAACTGTTGCTCTATTTGGATCCATTTCAAATTAGGGTGTTTGTTTCAGACACATTTAAAATAATTAATTGGAGCGTCTGCTTTGAACTGATATTAAGGTTGCTTCGATCATTGTAAATTACCAGGGTGAGTTATAAGATTATTATTTTATAAGAAGTGTAAGGCATTGGAGGTGTAAAATGACAATTTTAGTTCTGATATAAATTTAAAATTGTTAACTTCATATTAAGTGTAGCGGTAAGGTGGGGATAAAATGGAAAAATTTGAGTATTTTGCTAATATATATAAATTACAAATATATATAATTAAAACATTTCAAAATTAATTTCAAAATTTAACCTCGTTTTTTTTCTAATTTATTGTGGTTACTGGGGTATGTTTTTATATAAAAAAATGTATAGGGTAAAGTGAGATAAAATTATAATTTAAATATTTTTACAAATAGATTTAAATTTCTCGTCATTAAGTTTTATATTTTGATATTTTTTTTTTAATATTTCAGTTACATGGGTGCATGGTTTTTAGAGAAAAAAAAATCTAATATTTAGGCGATTTAATTCTCCGCAAATAGTCTTGTTTGTTTGTGTTTACAAAAAACAACTATGATACATTGATATTTAAAAACTTCTACAAACAAACTAGCAAAATTGAATTATTTACCAATATTCACTTGTTTTGTATAAAAGAGATAATCTGGAAGTTATTCCAATAAAAAAAAAAACGAAAAATGCCTTTAATTGGGGTTTTATTCAATATAAAAGTGGAAAAGACGGGGGTTTTCATGTTATTATAATTACAAAGAATAATACACACATTCAAAAGCACTTGCATTCAAACAAATGGAACAACAATCTTTTGTAAACGTGAAATATTCTCCAAAAATATGAGTTTCCAATCTCCTTAGATGGCAAGAATACGAGTACATTATAATCTATTCAATACACTGTATTATTTTTTTTATATAAATAAATTTTGAAGCCATTGCTTTTTTCTGCTTTCAACGCATTAAAATTCGCATGTGAAATAAATTAAATGGGGCATAAATGTCCGCAAACAAGATCAAATAACAAATTATCGTAGAAGATTATATTTCTCAACGATAAAAGAATACAAAAGCTCAATGTTTCAAAAGGAATGGCGGATTACACAACTTGATTTTAAAAGGACTGTTACAGACCGGTTAGTTTAACATCAGTGTTATGCAAGATTTTTGAAACATTAATAAAAAACAGCATCATATCATTTTTGGAATCAGAGAGCTTGCTGTCAGATAATCAGTATGGATTTAGGAAAGGAAGATCTTGTACAACAAATCTTTTAAAATTCTACGATAGGGTTACTGAAGAATTAGATAAAAGGAACAGTGTAGATGTAGTATACATTGATTTCCAGAAAGCATTTGATAAAGTTCCCCACGAAGCATTGCTGTTCAAGTTGGAAAGGTTAGGGATTGGGGGTGAAATTTTACAATGGATAAGGAATTGGTTAATTGGTAGGAGTCAGCGGGTGCAAATTAAAGGTAATTACTCTCAGTGGGCAGAAGTTAAAAGTGGAGTACCACAGGGTTCTGTGTTAGGTCCACTTTTATTTATTATTTTTATTGATGATATCAGTTGGGAGATTGGGAGCAAGGTCAGCATCTTTGCAGATGATTTAAAAATTATGAGGACTGTGAATTCTGGGGAACAAATAGAGCAATTACAAGGTGATTTAACAAAAATATCAGAATGGGCTGTTAAATGGGGTATGTCTTTTAATATCAGTAAATGTCAAGTGTTGCACATGGGTATCAAAAATAGTAAGGCTGCATATGTTTTACAGGGTGCAGAAATCAAAAATAGTGAGATTGTAAGCGATCTGGGTGTGTTGGTAAATGAGGATTTTAAAATGAGTCATCAATGTACAGTGGCTAGCAAAAAAGCTAATAGAATGTTGGGGTACATCAGGAAAAGTGTTTCATCAAAATCTAAGGATATTATCTTGCCATTGTACAGAGGTTTAGTAAGGCCACATCTTGAGTATGCTGTACAGTTCTGGTCACCATATCTTAAAAAAGACATTGCATTGTTAGAGAAAATTCAGCACAGGGCTACTAAAATGGTTCAAGGGTTCTCAGGCATGAATTATGAAGATAGATTAAGAAATTTGAATATGTATACTCTGGAAGAAAGAAGGGTTAGGGGAGATTTGATTCAACTATTCAAATTTATCAAACAAGGAGATGTGGAGGGTTTAGATTTTAATATGAGTGATAGAACGAGAGGTCATGGGTTTAAGTTAAACAAATCCCATTTTAATCGGGAAGGGAGAAAACACTATTTCTATAATAGGGTAATAGACAAATGGAACAACTTGCCAGTGAATATTGTTAATTGTAAAGGAGTAACGGATTTTAAGAAGAAGTTAGATATGCATTGGGGGATAGTTAAGAGGTACTAGATGGACCAACCTTGTTGGGCCTTGAGCCTGTTGTTGGTCGTCAATATTTGTATTTGTATTTGTATTTGTATCTCTACAGTTACTAGTTGATTTTAAATATTTGCTTTTTAAGAGTTGATGATTTTTATCCATTCTATTTTATTTACTAAGTGTCCTAAAAGTATTTTGTTTCAATAAGGCTTTTCGCACAAAATGACATTATTACATTTCCACTGATAACCCATTTTTCTCAATCGTGAGCCGAAGTAGGTTATCTCTAAGAAAAATAATTATTAAAAATATATAAACCTCATTATGTGAAGGAGGGAAAAATTAGTTGGTTTTCAATAAATAGGTGGTCATTTTTTTAAAGTAATTTTAATGTTAAAAAAAATATTTTTTATCAAAACACCTGTTTTTTTTTATAGTTTGCATAGTGGGAATAAAAACTTTTGGGGTTTTATCATTATTATGCAGAATTAATTAAAACTGTGATTTATAATACAGTGGTTACAATTGGGTGCTAAAAATGAGGGGGCACGATCAAAAAGAGGAGGGGGAGTTAAATAAATCAGATGACCTTGAACAAAAATTTTACTGTAGAAAAACTACTAATTATGTTTCATTTCCTGTAATAGAAATATATAACAACAATTTTATAACAAAAGTATATGTATGTTAATCTAGAGAGAGAGAGAACAACTTAACTGTTCATTTACTTCAATATTGTATATAGGATAGCTGAAAAATTAATAAATATTTGTATATGTTCAAAACGTTTTCAAAATAGGCTTAAAAACTTCGTAGTTTTACTATAAGTAGCTATTTAAACACTAGTTACAGAGACTGGACACTTTAAATGACGACCTAACCTTGTTTAGCTAGTTGTTCAGTAAATACGTCTATCGTCTGTAGTAGTGGAGGGATATGAAATATTTCCTGGTTTTAGTATTGCAGTAGGGCAATTGACTTATATTATATTTTTTAAAAGTGCTATATTAAAAAAAAAGTGAGGGGGAAACTTCCGATAAAAATGCTGGTGCAACATCCGAAAAGAGTGCGTGGCGTGTCCGCCCCCCTCTCCCCCCCCCCCCCTCCCCCTCCGAATCGCCGCCACTGAGTATACGTATTTCGTATCCTATATTTTTTGTGCATTTCTGGAAATAGTTTAGAATGACATGCTTATAAAAGGAGCCATTTTTTTGTGTCATGTTTAAAGTTACAGAATAATATTCCGTTTTCAGCCAAAACAAAATTTTCCCTTTGAAAATCCTAAAATATCTCGTGAACAAAGAATGTTTTTAGCTGTATACTGTAAAAAAATCCCGCAATATTGCTGCGAGGCTTCTTTTAAATTACACATAGGATGAATGCATATAAAATCATTTCTTTAAGGAGAATTTCACATTTCCCCCTTCCACAACCATTCGACATATAAAAGAGTTTTCTATTTATGAACCTATTGTTTCTGATTGTTACATGAATTGTTCCTTCCGGTCAACATCACCAAGAAGGTGTCTCCCTTCAATTTGACTACAGATGAGGCCGGTTTACGCGGTATCAGACACTTTAATCCATATTTCCAAGGGCATGCATATCAAGTAATTCCATCTATGTGATTGTTTACCTTGGTTTGGAATAACCATCCGATTTTTACGGAAATAGAATATCATTTCCTAGGAATATTTATTAAACCTCAAGTTGAGTTCTGGACATTATGTCAAACTCGCTTTACACGGGACGTTGTGTTTTATTCGTCGGTGAACCGTTATTTTTTTGCGTTTACTCGTCTTGGTTTTGTACCCAATTTCAGGTAAATGTTTTGGTTATATTCTTGCTGAATGTCTTTAAAGAAAATAAAAACATGATGTTGATTCTTTTATATAAAGTTTTCTTTCATCAATAGAATTAAAAATTTAAATTTAATATAAAGTGATAATCTAGGTAACCTCCATGTAGGCATTATATTAATACCTGGATATACCTACAGCAGAACTCCAATTATCCGGATAAGTTGAGACCAGATCCCATCCGAATAATCGAATATCCAGATAATTGGATAATTCACGAAAAAAAGGTTATTTCTTTGTGAAAAAACGAATTTTGGTTTAGTATGCAATGCGTGTGTAAGTTAATGATTATTAAACGCAATATCATTCACTGATAAGAAATTTCTAAATTTGGATTTTGCTGATTTTTTTTTCCGCAAAAGCGATCGGGATCCGGATAACTCGCGATCAGCTTTGTTTGAGTTCTACTGCACGATGTTTTAAATATCTTATTGTTCTGAAAACTAAAATTATATTGATATGCGAAAATAGAAGCTTTATAAACTAATACCGCTCGCTCGAAATTAAATTCAAATCTGTTGTATCTTACCAGGGATATTCATATCTATTATGACCATTTATACTTAACTTTCTAACTTTATTTTATTTTTGTTAAAAAATATTTTAAATGTTATGACAATAATAAATTATTTTTTAATTGTATTTTTGAAATTTATTTTAAGTTATAAGCTGACAGAAAGTAGTGACTGAGTAACATAATAATAATAATAATTAAAAAAATCTTTAAAAAGTTTAACCTAAATTTTACATCGTTATTATTTCAGTTTCCATTCTACAATGTAAAAAGTCTTCATTGCTGCAAAAAAAAATTGTTAGTTAAACTTATAATAAAATTAAACTGACTTCTGTAGATATATTAAATCCTTGTTGCAATTCAAAATTAGCATAAATAATTGAACCAAAACTTTGTCTTAGAATTGCATTTTATTGCTATAATTAAAACATAAACATACACATATTCTCAAGAGAATACATACACATGCAAAGATTTGAAAGGGATAAAACGGATATCCGGTAACCGGCCTATCCGGTTTATTTTTAACTATCCGGTAATTATCCGATGTCAGTAAGCAAAGTGCCGGATATCCGATTACCATGCCGGACATCCGGATGAATAAAGCGTTGCAGATTTTTTTTGTGGTGATTAATTAGCTTTTGTTCTCGCTTTAAATATTTTCTTGAAAATATTACAAATGTATTCTGAAGTCTGCAGATTCTTCCTTGAATTTTTCTCGGGCTATTCAGGTGGGTAAGTAGTGAAGTGATAACTTTCTCGTTAAAACCTGACCTGGTGAATTTCCGACACCGTTGATCACTGAGAATAGTTAGTAAGGAAGACATTCGGAACCAGCCACTATACTCGGGGACAACATAAGTTGAGTCTAAAGCAATTGAATGTTTATACATCTCATAACTTTTGCTTAAGGTTCAACTTAGGTTGTCCCCGAGTATAGCTATTTTGGAGTACCTTCGAGTTTGAACAATCCACATGGGTAGTGGTGTGTAGGTGCACAGCTACATCTTTGCTCGTTATATATTGGAAATTGTTTCATTCTCCAGTCTAGTAAGGGCTAGTTTTATCATTTAAATATAGCGCAATTCAGATCAGCAATTTCAAAATATTTTAATATTACATTTTCAAACGCACCTTACAGTACAGCTCCCCCAGTTTCAAAATCTGTACGAATATGAACAATTTATTAAAGAACTACAAATACATCTTTTCATAATTTTTTTTTAAATATTAATAACTACCGGATATCCGGCAAAATTTAATTTAGTTCGGATATCCGGTATCCGGAAAAACTCCTATCCGGTTTATACACTTGCGAGCATTCTATATTTCTTCTAATCTTCTTTCTAAATTGACGATTTTGAAATTTTTTCAATGACAACTATAAGTAAGTTTTGAATCCGAATAAACCTTTCCGAAACCTTTATTTTTCAAGCTTTTTCCGCCTCCAGTCGCTATGACGTCAATTCGTCTTTTTATGTGACAACAAAACGCTGACGTCAATGAATTTTTGATAGGTAAATAAACCATGACATTCAATTAAAATGTATGAATAGTGAGTTTTGGAATGTGTTGAAATGAGCAATTCACTTCTCAATAGAATGATTCATATTCGGAATTATTATTGTCATTTTCCATTTACATTTTTGCCCTAATTGTGTTTTGAATGCTTATTATGTGCAGGTGGTAGTAGGAGGGCAGTGCTTTACAATTGGTGGGTTGTTGCGATGGATTAGGCTGATACGAAAAGGTTTCTTAAGTCTAAATCTGAAAGTTAAAAAAAAAGGATAGTTTAATAAGTAAAATTTTGCTTTATATTAATTTGATCGAAATTGTGCCGCATGATAAAAATTGATCCGAGATATTTTTTTCGCCGTTAAGTATACTGTTCTTTTTACGTTGTAAAAAGTAATTTATTGAAAACAAGAGAATAGGGAAAACTTTTTTAAAAAAATGTGTTTTTATGGAGATACCAAGTTTGCTGTTCAAGTTACAGGTGTTTATGAAGAAGAAACAGCAAGGTTGAGATCGATCATTCGAAAATGGGGGCTACATCCTATTGAGCCGAATTTATTTCGTCCGATTCCTAGTCGTCCGAATGCCCGAGGGTTTTTCGGACGGTTTGCGGTTTTCCGCCAAGCTTAGATGGTGTTTTTCACCAATTTGGCAATAATGCTTTGCACTTGGTATACTTTCAGGGAATTGACAAAGGATAACCCCAAAAAAGTTAAGGCGCTAATGAGTTCTTTCCCCCACACCTCCTACAGATCCCAAGTTGGCGTTTTTCAAGTTGTCGTTGGCGGATATAACGCTTGTTGTCGCCAACGATACTTTCTCAACTTATAGTCGGTCCCTAATGTTTACGGGAATATAATTCCTGATCCTGGAAAATGTTTTCGAGAGAATTCTTTTTGGCGGGGCGGTGTTTGCTGTTGTCCTATGGCGACGGGTTGGCGGGCATCTATAACTGTCTTAGCTGATTTCTTTTTCAATGGTACTCAATACCTTTTATTGGTACTTAAAAATTGTTTCATTAAATGGAATATCAAATAAAATTAGATTATATTGCTAATCTTTGAAAGCTACTTTGTTAGGCTTTCAATGCTACTACGTTTTAGATTGATTACAAAAAAGACACTAATTAAATTTTTAAATACAAAATTAGTAGTAAGATTTTTGTAAATTATTAAAAGAAAAATGTTTTTTTTTAATTAATATTTTTTTCTTTGACTACCAACATACGTTTCTCGCCATTCCAAATTTAAATCCAAATAAAAAAAAAAGAATTTATGTGTTTAATATTAAATTTAGTTTACGTAAATGTTGATGCCATTTCAACGAATCTTATTGATTTATTTCAGCAACACTTACTTTAATTAACAGCACTGCATTCCAATTATCAACTCGCATTCAAGTTGGATAGCCAATAACAAAGAATTTGCATTCAGTGTTAGTAAATATAACTTTATAAAGTTTGTAGATGTTGAGATTTAAATACACTTTGAAACAGGGAGAAATAAATATGAAAAATTTTACTTGTTGTGAATTGTAAATCTATTACAATACGTTGTAATCAGAGTAAATATGACTAAATATTTTATAATGTATTACAAAATATATATATTTATAAAAAAGGCAGGTGAGGTTCTGTAGAAATACTGACAGAAGAGTTTTACGCTGGACGTCATTTCAGCATATTATAGAAATTGGAATTCTTCATCAACAGAAAGAAGATAAACAAGCTATTTTGCTCTACTTCTCCATTCCTGTATATGCTTTACTTTATTTCAAGATTTTATACGCATCACCGGTTTGTTTCCTATTATAAGAGCTTAAATTTATATTAACCGTGCCTTTATAACGGATATTTTTGCCTAATTAAATTAGCCGCATTCTATTCTTATATAACTATTTTGGCGAAGGAGTTTGGCCGAGTTTTAGAAATTTACGATTTATACTATAGTTGTATTTGTACAGTCATTTAAAAATTACTACTATTTCAAGCGCAAAAATAAGAATTTAAAGGAAATAGATTTTTTAAAAATCCTTTGTCTCCCGATTCCTTTTTTTCTACAATTTTCAAATGTTTCTTGTCCACTGTTTATATTAGTGCTGAATAGTTCATGCGAAAATACATGCTTATGTTTAATAATGAAGATTAAGTTCAGTACGAGTGAAATCCACTCAGATCGAAAGAGATGAAATAATGATTGTCCCATTTTTAATATCTATTATTACATTACAGCTCGCAGTTTTAGATTATTATTTAAAAAAAGAGGAATCAAGGATTAGAATTCAGAAACTTTCAAATTATTTTATTAAGAAGATCGAAATGAATATCTTACCAATATCATATATTCTAGTTTTTACTTCTGACGAGTCTGGTTCATGTTGAAACTAATCACTTGTCCGTTTTACTATAGCATAGTATAAGTTTTACTTGCTTATACCTTCTAATGAGATAATTATTTTTAATTTTACGAATGAGTTGAAAAAATTGAATTATTGAATATCAATTTTATACTTAGTACAACTTTTTGAAATCGGCGCCAAAATGTAGGTATGATTTTTGTAAATTGGCACCGACTTCAAAAAGTTGTACTAAGTACAAAATTGATATTCAATAATTAAATTTTTTCAACTCATTCGTAAAATTAAAAATTATTTTTTACTTTTTAGCGTATTTTCCTTAAAGTCGGTTTACCTTTTTTCTAGAATGATTATTTTATTTCTCTCTGTTTAGTTTTTAATTTAGCAGGGGTTTCGCCGCCTATTATTATTCACCAAGAATATCAAGCAGCAACTTGTGCTCAACAACATTATTGTAAAACAATCCCATGATCAATGTCAATAAATGCTGGTTAAACGAAATGTCATTGCTGTACAACTTCTGTTAAACTATGAAAATATGAAATCGGATAAATTGTTTAAAAAACTCCGGATATATAACAGCCGGATAACCGATTATTTTTTAGCAGATTTTGCCTAACTGGATTTTTCTCTATCCAACAAAAAAAGAATTTTCAAAATCGGATAATATTATTTTTCAAACAGTCCGGTTAATTGAGAATTCCGGATAGTTAAATGCCGGATAACCGGATATTTCATTCAAATTGCTCCCAAGTGAAACATCCCCTATCCAACAAAAAAAATTGTACAAATATCTGAAGTAGAACCAAAATCCCGCCCGAACATACATAAAAAAAATACATATCGATCGAATTGATAACCTCTCGACTTGGCGCGCGTTGGCGGTTTTAATTTAAAGTTTCTTGCGGTTTTATTTTTGAGTTTTGGTTGGCGCATTGTTCAGTCGGTTAAAAAAGCCCAATTTTTTTTTACGTTTCATCATAAAAAAAAATTACGTCACGTTTAGAAACTTAAAATTTTGTTTTGCTTATACTCATCATAGGTTATATCTCATGAGCAGAACACATTTTTTATACTTAGTTATACAACATCGCACTGATGCCAGATTGAAAATAGATATTTGACGAAGCATCACATATGATAGAAATGTTTATTGAATTGTACGGATTTGCATTGTAAACTAAAAAAACGAGAATTTATGTTTATTTTTCAGGAAATGATCTCAAAGTATTGAATTTCCCATACATTGAGGTACTGTTGTATACGTTGGTCTGTTTGCATTATAATGTGTATTATTGTTTTCAAGTACGATAGCCGCAAAGTCTATTTGTATTGTGATAAAGCTCGGCAAGGTGTATTTTATCAATATTTTACAATAACTCGAAATAGAAAATATAGACAGTTATGTTAACGCAGGCACGAAATTTTTTAATTGTCTATTTTAATCAATAAAACATACGAATTGCTTTCAAAACCAATATACTCTCTATACTTGATACGTAAATTATTGTACTCTTCTTTAAACACTTACAATTAGCTCAATTGTAAAGTAAATTATTCTTTTAAATGTCAGATAACATTATATATTTCTTAATAATAATGTGTGTGTTTTTTCTTCAATTTAGTTTGATATTTATTATGAATAAAAATCTCCTTACTTTGTAGCGTTTAAATATATATTTTAATGTAATTACACGAAATGTATAATACAAACGTAATACAATTGAGTAAAAACGTGAATGTCAGATAATTTAAAAAAGTTATTTTCTTCAAATGTTTTTGAGTAGACCCTCCTTACAAAGACTCCTCGAGATAGCGACCCTTTTTTTCCAAAGAAATTTCCAATTGATAAATTAGCACGAATACTTTTTTTAAACTTATTACTACATCACATACCGTTGAATTAGATGAATAGAAGTAGACGGGTGAATAGCAGCATTTTTGCGAAGAGTTGTTGTGGGTATATCGGTGCCTTGTTGAATGCAAAAATTATGAAAAAAATACTATTTAATCTCAGATCAAATAACTTCCAGATATATTAATGCAAAATGATTGAAATGTTCGAATATCTTTCTTCTCTTTCGAATATCTTACTTCAAGTTCGACAAAGTAAAAATACTTCAAGAAGCTGCATTGATATGTTATGTAAAGTTTTAAAGAACTATTCTGCATCTGATAGTATCCGCCATTTATTCCTTTTTCTACAGACTTCCTTTTGAAGATATCTGCTGGTGACTACCAGCAGAGACCTGACTCAGACCTGACTCAGACCTGAGTGGACACACTACCAAGGGTCTTAACTCAGGACATAAAACTCCTACAGCATTTAAACGCACAGGACTCCATCAATCACTTTCACTGAAGCCCAGACATTGCATATTATAATTTTACTTGGTACTGATCAATTTTTAAACCCTACAATTAAACACTTTTAGAAAACAAAAAGGACAATTTCGTCATAAATTTACAAAAAAACAAAAACAAAACGATACAAAAAAAAATTTAAGGACCAATTTTTCTTGCTTTTTCAAACAATAGACTTTACTTTACCTGATGCAATTCTTAAATACTTTTCTATGCAAGAATATTAAATAGAGATAAAGGAATCTATTAAGAAATTATATACCATATAGTATAGAGAAGGGAACGATTTGCCACATGGTAATGTTATAATTGTTTGGCTCATATTAACTATGTTCTACGTTATATTAATACGGCTATAAAAAAAAATAAGGCTGGCCATACCCATGTTAAATAACACTAAAAAAATATAAGTTTGGGGAAATGAACATGTTAGTACATATTTTTAATATTAAAAAAAATTACTGCATTACACTGTTAAAAATATGTTCTTAAAAATAAGTAAAATACACTCATTTTTTATTACATTCGATGCTTATCATAGTTTCAAATACACAAGTTTCATTTTTAAAAAAGACATGTACTCAAAAATGAGTAACATGAATAAAAAGAGCAGTTGCTTGCCTACACATGCTGCCTTCGTAAATCACTTTCAATAAATTTAAACAATTACAACCAGCACTTACCGGGAATCGAACCCAATCCGTCTACCTGATGTCGTCCGCACCGAAATCTGGGGCCTTATCCGTCGTACTACCAGAGCGACAGGAAGAAATTGTAAACATAGTAACGGCGGGGCAAAAGAATAGGAAATAAGATTATTGAGTCACAATAACTCAGTTTCCATTTAAACAATTGACATAAAATAATGTGGAAAACCATCTTCTGAACAAATATTTTAAGCTTGCCAGGTCGCTTGAACCAAAGCTGATATTAGATCTTTTTTTTGTCTACCCTCTACTTTGATTTCTACAGAAGAGTAATACTCTCGATGTTTCGAATTTGGCTGTTCAATATCAAGTGGAAAATAAAGTTACTCTAAAACTGGTCGCTTCGACATTCTCAGAAGGTATTTCAAGTGCAATGAATTATAGCTAGAAAATGAAGGGCCGAAAAAAAATTAACATTAATTTTATAATTTCTATTAATTTTACAAAGGTTTTACTAAAAATATGGTCACAAATTTGCCCAACTAATACATAGAAAATATAATACCACAATAAGAAGTTTAATTAATTTTAGTCTCTTACTTGTGCAATTAAGATTCCTTTAAACTCATGAACATTGGCTGGTGCCATTACCTAATTTGTAATAAAGATCCCGCGAAAAATGCCAATATTTTAAATATTAAAAATATCAGTTTTTCTGCCTATCATACCTCTTTGAAATAATTTTCTGCACAACTGCTCATGAAAACTTTGTAAGGTTAGGTTAGTTATAGCACTGATTTTTTATCTATATGGGATGAGTGAAATCTTTCTTTTTGATTCATAATTTCATTCAAATTTGGCTGAATGAAAACATATTTTCACTATCAAAAAACAGTGCATTTTAACATTTTTTTTTCTTTATGATCCCGCGAGTCCTCTTTCTCTCTCTCTCTATATATAACATCCTTCCGCGGACAATCTTCCGGGAACTGCTGGACTGTTACTAAAATATAAGAAGAGTGCTTTTTTTCTTTATTGGTTTTTTTCTTATTTTTAAATGTTTTCTCTATAGAGATCACCACTGACTGCAGCCTGTTATATGGTTATCGTTCTACCAAAAATCATAATTATTGGATGCATGTTTTGTCTCCGCAACGTAAATTACGTTTATCTACTTTGTGGTTGACATCGTACCCCAAACTTCACTATATTAAATTGCGAATTTATTTTTTTGCACAAAATAATACCTTTCATATTGAAATAAGCGCATGCTAACTTTCGAAATTATACGGGTTTTACTAGTATAAAACTTAATAATCAATTAAAGTATTTTTATATTAAAAATATTCTGTAAAAATAATTTTGTCTGTACTGGTATTTTTTTTTTCTAAATTGAAGTTTTTTTAAATTTTCAATGCTGCAACTTAAATTTTAAAAGGAGTAGGCTTTTTAAAAAGCTTCAACTTAAAAAAAAATACCAATCCAGCACTAATAGCGCCTCCAAGCACTTTACGACCCCCTGCCGTCGACCCCCCACATCGACCCCCTGTCTGAACCGTGAGCGAAGGTCACCTTTCAATTAGGGGAACGTATACATGTTTTTTCTGCGACAATCTTCATTCAACTTTCTTCTTAGCGCAATGATAAACACGCCAAATGGCAATCCTATTCTACAGAGGGGGGTGAAATTCTAAGGCTGCTACTTTCAAGATAAAAACACCATGTCAAAATGCGCCAAAGTGTTTCGCCAAAGTAATTAGGTAAGAATAGATCGAAAAGATAATTCGGACGAATAGGTCAAAAAGATAAATTCGGACGAAAAAATTCGGACCACTAGGTGCACACGACTAGGTGCACACCACTAGGTGCACAAAATTGAATAATGGTACAGCCTTTGGCTGTACCATTATTCAATTTTAGGTTTTTAGGAATGTGGTTACTGCACAAGATCAACAATTTTTAATCAACTGAGTAACTAAAAATTGTACACAAACTGCGGGAAATTATTTAATTGCATCCAACTCAGGACTGCTAGGTATCAAATTTCGAAATCAGCCAAGTAAAAGTGAAAAATCGCCAAACTGGTATTACCAGATTCCATACAAAATCAAAAAATTTCGATTATTTTCTAAAATTGTTAACTCTGTAGCGAGAGAAAGGCTATTTTATGCAATAAAAAGTTGCTCTGTGAGCAGGTATAATTTGAGTTTCCAGTTGCATGCAACTAAAGAGTTCATCCGAGTGTCACGGAAAAGTACACTTTCTCCCAATGGAAGTAATCACTCCAGTTCTTATTTTAGCTCACTGTATATATCTTTATTATTTCGAACAAAAATTAAAACCGAAATTTGCAAACGTCTATTCATATGTCTGTAGTATATACATTGAATTTATTTAATCAATTTAATATTTTAAACATTAAAAATTGAAGGAAGAGTAAGAATATTTAAACAAATATTTTTGTTTTTGATTATTGTTCAGAATTTTTTTTTTCTAATAATGCGAAAAAAATGGTATTGCTGAATTCATTAATAAAGAAAATAGGATTTGGGGCTCGGGTTTCCCTTAAATAGACTTAATTTAAAAACCACAATAAGAAATTATATAATAGTTACAATAAAACATATTATCTCTTCTTATGTATTGTTTTATGAAGAAAAAAAGATACTTTTCTGAAAACACAATGATAAATTTTAAAAAAATCAAATATTAAAATTATTTTCATAACTATTTACTAGGCCCTTTCTTAAAATAAGACTTAATTCATAAAATTTCGTATTCTGCATTTGCAATAAAAAATGAATATCTCATTAAAAATATATTTTTATATATATTTTGAAAATTAGGAACGTTACTGAGAAAGTGAATCATTATGCAAACTTTGAGACGAAACAAAGGAAGGGCTCGCCTAATAATGCTAATGTCAAATTGCGATTCTCAAGTAATAAAGACAGATTTGTTTTTAGAAGCATTGTGAGTTTAATTAATGTCGAAATTCGTCACACAATTCATAGGAAATTTTGATTGCCGCAGTACAATCTATCTTCGATGTCATGGAATGTGCAAGGCCGTTTTACAAGGTGACCCTATATTTTCAGATTTCACTTCTTAAGCATTTTCTCAGTAACTTCATTCTGTGTTGCTAGATTCATTATTGATTGCACATTCGACTTCTATAGTAAAGTATTTATTTTTATTTTCAGAGAAACATGTTAAAGTATCAAAAGTTACTGTCCAATACTAGACGGCCCGATGTCTTCATAAAAGAGCTTAAGGTAAGTTTTACATTACCAATTAAGTTTATTTTGAAGATGGAAGCCATCAGCGAATGTATGTGTACGTTTTAAGTTTGTAATAATTTTAGTTTGTCCTTTATAAGAATTATTCACAAAAGTATTATGCCTCATTATATAATTTCTTTATATTTCATGGTTAAAGTAAAAAGTTCATTTAATTATTAATAATTTCCAGCTATTATTATTACTAATTACGTCTTTTGGTGAATTTGATAAAAAAATGCATATTAATCACATTGAACAGTTGTTATTAATAACTATCACTGAATTTTGGTCAATGTGATTAATTAAGCAT
This sequence comes from Troglohyphantes excavatus, assembly GCA_963932185.1. Classification (NCBI taxonomy): domain Eukaryota; kingdom Metazoa; phylum Arthropoda; class Arachnida; order Araneae; family Linyphiidae; genus Troglohyphantes; species Troglohyphantes excavatus. Next base: position 41,868,303 of record OZ010667.1, on the reverse strand, counting down.
AATTTATTGAAACCCCATTAATTTAATTTTAATGTCATGTAATAGGAAATGCATAAAATTACATACTTTAACAGTATTATTAGCAATGAAATTTGGTCAATGTAAAAATGCTTTATAATAATATTAATTACTATTATTTGTAAGATACATTCATTATTTATTTCATTAAACAAATTACATTACACACAAACATCTTATGGCGACAAAAAATGTCAACCAATTATATGCATGCGTAATGTAAATATCAAACTAAACCCATTGAAAATTATTACATTTACCGTTCTTTGTTGGAAATTATTAATAATAACCGGTTCATATGATACATTTTCACAAATTATTTACTGTAACCCGTTTATTTGGTTATTATTAATAATGCCGGTAATTATTAATAATAACCAATTAATCGCACTGACCGTAACATATACATTACATCTTTAAATTCTTGTCTTCATTTAGTTGTAATGTAAACATATTTAGAGCTTCTTTTTACATCAAAATTCTAAGAAATCTTTTTTTTCTTGTGGTTTCTCTTAAAAGTTAATGATTCACAAAAATAAATTTGCTTTGTCAGATAATTAAAATGTGTACACTACATTCCCCTGATAATGTCAACCAATTCAAGGGAAAAAAACTTTACTTTTTTTTAAAAGCGTATTTCTTAATTAAAAAACGATTTTTTTTTTTAATTTTAACGAAATAACGTTTGAAACTTGCATATAAAATGATGAACTGTATACTTGTAATTTAATTAATAACTAACTTGTAATTTAATTAATAATTTTTTGTTTTAGGCTTTTTTTTAGAGTTTAAATATCGGATTTTATTTTAAAGGGGGATTGTATTGTTGTATTTATATATATTTTTAATGACATACAACATTTGAAAGATTCGGTCGAGGAGGCATTTTTCATCTCTCATATTTATCTGGCTTATCAATTATCTATCTAAACATTAATTAAAAATACACACCTGCATGTATGGATGGACGTATATGCAGAACTTTAATGATTAATGATAAACTTTTTCTACAACTGTCGTAACTAGAAACGTATCGATTTTGGGGTTTCTGTCTTTATTGCAAGTGTCGATGTCCGCCATTTTATTACGGAGGTAAATTGCAGTATCTGTCAAACACACTGGTCCTAAATCACATTGTTATATCTTCTTATGGGCAAAGGGAACTTAGAGGTCGAAAAATGCAGTTTTGACCCTCCTGAACAGTTTATATAAAATCGGATACGTCAGTTTTTCGCTTACGTACGGAGTTAAACTGCGAAATCATCGTTATTGAAAAATAGCTAGAGTTCTGATTTTGTAGATACTTTTATCATCAAAAGGACATGTAACTATTGCAAAATGTCATCTTATTTTAACTCGTACAATTGGGATTAAAAGTAATATTTTTGTTGTTACGATTGCTCAATAGCTAAAAGTATTTTGATAATACGCATTGCACAGCACATATTGTCATTGATTACATCATACAGGAGTGTTACCTGAACACATTGAAGTTACACACTCGCTGTCTAAATTTTGTAAGAGCAGGTATTTAGAAATACCATTTGTTTAAGTTGAAACCAAAATTTGTGTAAATAACATATGCTCAGTAAATACGCAATAAGCAACCGTTTAGTTGAAATAAATTTACCCAATTACAGTGCAATTTTATCGTGTATTTGCTCTTTCTTCAAAATATTTTCTAGAAGAAAAAAAAAATTACGTATCGTATTTATTTCCCAAGTTATTCATCTCATTGCCTATTCTCATCAAAATTTACAACTGACCGATTCCTTCAAAAAATTACGGCTGCTCAATTCCTACAAAACTTTATATACATTTTTTTTAATTAAAAAAAACTATTAAAAAAGCGACTGCTCATTGTAATTAAGTATTCGAAATTCAGCAATCAAAACCAAACGGAAAACGCCAAATACAAATGTATTTTTTGAAGAAATATTTTAATAAAATTTTAATGTATTTCTTAGTCAATTAAAAGTTTAGAAAATTTACTAAAAATGGTGAAGGTTGAGATTTTGCTAATCAGTTCAATTGTGTGTGTTTTTCGTTTCTTTAATCTAATTTGTTCATTTCTTTAATCCAATCAATTAAGACACGACTTCCCGTCATAATAGGCCCGGATTCATTCTATATTTCAGTAAGGTCACCAAGGTGTTTATCACCTCAAAATAAATAAGCATATTGCATGAAAAACACAACTCTGCGACATATTTGTGGTTGTCTGATTGCAAATTCGAATACTTACACTCGTTTTCAAAAATCCAAGTTAAAAAATTATTTCTATGTGAATGATTTTTTATGTTACACTTTGAAAAGGACTAAATTTCAAATTAAGTCAATTAAATTTTCAAAGCATCATGTTGCTTTCATCATTTACATATTTTTAAATGACATATTATATTATGAATCGGGATTTCTATGTCTAGACAATAAGAATAAATTTTCTGAATCGATTTTAAAAGAAGAAAATAATGATTACTGGTCAATTGATTTTCATTTAGAAGATGGTAATTCTAAAGAGACTGTTTTAGTAATATTTCAATTACCAATAAATATTCTTTCCACTTTATTAGGCTTATTATTTCTGTTTTAGGAAGTGCCTATTGAGTTGTTTTCAATATATTCTTTAATAAAAGCATGTAAAAAGGCAATAGCCCAATTGCGGCCGAAGGGAGCCGGGTTTACCATATAATAAAAGAAGAAAACTTTTGTTTATCCCCCAAACAAAAGGTTGCCATGGGCCGCAATTGGAACTTTCCGTTTAAAAATAAGTTATAAATATAATTTTTTTTCTTTGTAATTTTAGTAGTATAGTATGTTTGACGTGCATGAGTTATTACAAAATAATATTACTATGTGATTTTACTATTAATATCAGGCAATAGAGAGCTTAGAGAGAGATATATAAGTTATTGTAGTGGACCGTTGCCCATTTACAAAGTTTGGCAACATAGTTTTGCAAAGGTCAAACAAAATTAGATAAAAGAATACAAAATACAATATATTAAAAAAATTCTTCTTTTTTTTTAAGATTAAAACAATTTTCGAGCAAAAATACAAAGAAATGCAAAAGTAAATTACATGGGCAATTGGAGTTAGGTTTTAATCTGTTACTCCATCACAAGTTCACTGATTAAGTCCTCCCGGAATTTTAAAGCAGAGATTGCGCAATTATAAAAATAAAAATATATACTTTTTTGTGAAATTTCAGAATGACGGAAATGTTACTGGATTTAACTGACAATGAGTATATTCGGCTGAATGCGTCGTTAAAAATGCATGATTCCAAGTTTCATTTTCTGTATAATGTTCAGGGACTTTATAGACTTAGGAAAACCAAACAAAATAAAACCAGCGTTCTTTAAAATATTTCTAGTTGAGATAGCCCAATTAAATTTGCAGTTAAAGGATAAGTTATAAATGTGCAAGTAGCAAATTTTAGCAAACCGCTTATCCAATATTTAGAGACGATCCAGTACTTTGAAATTAAATGATTAAAAACCAAAGAGATCCTAGGATGATAGCGAGTTTATATTTGTGGCTTTGAACAAGTAGAAACCAATGTCGCAATTGATAGCTTTGAGAAAAATAAATTATTAGGTTATACGCTTCGTTGAATATTACGTAAATCACGGAATAGTTTGACTTGATGGGATAGATATGCCTGACTACATAGTTTCTATTTCATTTAAAAGTTTAAAATTAATATATTCAAAATATTTTTTAAAAAATGATAAAATTGATATTGATTTTTCTTGTTCCAATCCAGAGATATATTAGTTTCCAATTATTATATCTGTAACCGTACAGAAGGAATACAATGGCAATTTTTGATTATGAAAAATTAAATCAATTAAGATTAAAATTTATCCATGAAATACTACTTGAGAAATGAGAAAGTAAGGAAACTTTTTATATTTCACAATTTCGTAATAAAAATGCGTATAAACAATACAAAAACGAAGTCTTTTAAAACCACAATGTTTTGTTAACTATTATACATGCTTTGAGGGAATTCAGACTCACTAATTGATTAATTGGAATCTATTAAATAGTAATAATATTTGATTAGTAATATGCTTTTGATTTGGTTTGTGTTTGCTTATTGTCAACTTTCTTATAATACCAACATATGTCAAAATAAATTTCTCGTAGACCTTCTACATTTATTCAACATACAAGGTTATGAATGTTGTTGTTAGGTATTTGATGCGTTATTATAATAACGTAATTGTAATTGATTTAAATAATTATTTTACGCAATTAAAAATTGTTCTCATAATTTTTTTTCTACGCTATTAATAATTTATTAGGAAATATCTAAATATAAACGAAATTGTTAATGATTTACCTTATACTCAAAAATTAGGAAACGTTAAAAGGAAAAACTAATGTCTGCTGCCAACAATATTAAGTCGATTTTATTACATAATCTCTCCTTATTTTGAAATATAAAAGATTATATACCAGACCAGTTTTTAAGTTATTTTGAAATTGAGTTTTTCTGTACCGACGTGGGCGTAAGGAATGTTTTTGTACTCAGTTTTTATCTCCGATTCTTTTTAAAATATGTTTACACAGTTCAAATACATTATCCTTGTGTACATTTCAAGAAATGATGAAAGAAATTCTTTCTTGTTTGAAAGATAAAACAGCGTATGTTCTAATGTATATGAAAATAAATACTTGCTAAATTGAAAATCCAGTTCTGAGATCTGGCGGAACGTTTCTTGAAAATCGGAATGAAAAAAAAAGCATGAAAAAGTACTTAAAAAAAATTGTTAAACAAGACTACGAGTAAAGTGGTCCTTTTATTTAGCTACTAAGAATTTTTATATTTTATTTATTTTATGAATCGCTTTACAAAGAACTCCACAATTTATACTATTTCTATCAGTCTTGCATTTATTAAGCCAAACTATCATTATTAATTTAATATTATGAGTCATAACTTTATATTTTGCTTATATATATATATATACAGTTAAAAGGTATTTTAGCACATAACATTGTTAAAAAATATATACTAATTCTGTCACAAAAAATACATGATTAAAATGGAAATAAAAATATCAAAAGGTGTTTTGCCCTAAATACCTCAAAAGGATATTATATCACTGAATTCGCATTCGAATTTTTCTATAGAACTTGTAGAGCTATGCACTTTTTGTTTGTCACTCGAAATCGAACCGAAGACCTTCTGCATAATAAGTCGATCCTCTACCAGTCAAGCTAAAATGATCGCTCGGGCCCAAGTGGGAGTATCGGATATATAAAGTGACCCCCACAGTACCCCTCTCTCATTGAGTCGGACAGATGAACAAATTATTGAGGTGTCCGTGAAGTTTTATCACGTGGACAGTGGTTGAAGTTGTGGTTGGTTCGATGCGGTGTCACAAGTGTTTGTTCGAAGGTTGCGTTGATTTGTAGTCTGGAATTTCCAATGTAGCGCTATGCACGTTTTGGTTGTCCCTCGGAATCGAACCCATGACCTACTGCATGTGCGCCGATACTCTACCAGTCAAGCTAAAGTGATCACTCGGGGCCAAGTGAGAGTTTAGGTTATATGAAGTGACCCTTACAAACTAGCATATTTATTCTTCCAAAGCACATTTTGTCCTATTGAAATTTATTTGTAAAAATTGTATTTGGTGCATTAGTCTACGCATTTATTAAATGATATAATCATTTTCCCACGAATGACCTTAATGCTACAAACACGTTTTGAATGTTTGCTTTTTAAAAATGATTAAATAAAATGGGAATTACGCATTGCTTTTAAAAAGGAAATTTATAGCTATCTTTAAATCGAGAACATTTATTTCGAAGATAACAGTTTAACTGCTTCTTCTAATATAATTCTTCGTGTTTATTCTGATCGTAGTTTCTTTTCGTTAGTTACTGAATTTGAAATATAAATATTTAACGTGTTTTATACTTTTTGTTAACTTCTCCGTAATATCAAATTATGTTACGCGTAAAAATTAGATATTTTTAGAGAATAAATATGTTTTATGTTAAGAAAAGATTGAAGTTATATATTCGTAGCATAAATTCTCTTGAATATCTATTGATGTAGAGCAACGGTTCCCAATTATCATTATTCCACCCCCTAATATACGATCGGAGACCCTTTTTTTTTACTATATCCACATGGCTCCCTTGCTTTGTGAGCATTCATACGTTTCAATTTTGTTTAAACGTGAATATAAAGATAAGAAAAAATTATAAATTTAGTTTTATGCTATTTTATTAATTTTACATCGCTTTTTCTAACAATATATGGACACATTTACCTAACAAATACATAGAAAATATAACACCACACTCAGAAGTTCAACTATAGTAAAACTCCAATTATTCCGATCCATTGGGACATTCCATCCGGATAATCAAATATCCGGATAATTGGAAATTCACGAAAAAATAATTATTTTTTAGTAAGATTTTTTTTTTGCTTTAGTATGTAATGTAATTTAATTACTATTAAATGCAATATCATTCACTGTATTTTCTAGAGCATGGTTGAGATGACTCTCACCACACCTCTGCAAGATGACTGCATCTACAATTCCCCTCTCGACCTTATTTCAGAATTACTTCAGGAAGTAAGGATCACTTTCTTCTTAAATAATATATTTTTGACAATGTTTGAAGAGCAGGCATTCCATAAAATATCCATGCAATGTAAAGAATGCCGAAAATTGGATGGCAAGCTTTAAAGCATGAAACGTTAATATTTCATACAATCCCTATATGCATTCTATGTAATAAAAATACAAAATATAAAGTACTTCGACGTTTTTAATATCTCGGTACAAGGCATTCTATCTATTGCTGGACATTCTATGGAATACCGGAAATGTATTAAAAGCATGTATTCTTCAGAAAACTTCCTATGCTGTTATACGTCTGTTCGAATATAAATGTCTGCGTTCCGGACCCTAGAAAACTGAAAGAAATTCCAACATTTGTTTCTGTGTTTGAGAGAGAAAAGAGACTTAAGAGTAACATTTTAAAGGAACCCTTTCGTACAAACCGAAAATATTTGTAGAAGTCCCTCCTCGCTATTCCAGAATCAAAATGTTGCACTCACTTGCTTCAATGTTAAAGACCTCACGTGTATTTCTCGAAATGAGAAAAAGTTTCATTTCTGACAGCGCTTCCGTGAACAATTGCGCGTTACATACATTGCTGTTTTAAACAAGATCCCCGAAACATCGGATCCGTTATATTTCTCACATTTTTTTTTTTAAAGTCGTCGCAACTGTTACCCCGGTGTTGTTGTCTTTTGAAAGAAAATGAAAACTTTTTCTCTGAACAAGCAAATGCTGGCATAAGGCCAAAACAGAGGTAAACGAACTGCCCCCCCCCCCCTCCATATGCGGAGGTGTGTCCGCACTGCTTTAGTTGGCACGGATCCCATTAACGGCATTTCATTTTCTCCTGTTTGTTCATAAGCATATGCAGAATGATTATGTAAAGGAGATTAAAATTTTGAGTCGAGGTTGTCAACAGACAACGGCGCAGTGCGTTCGCGAGCTGAAATGTCAAGGGTGGGACTTTAATATGCCTTGTGTAAAATGAGCCTGGATTCTATATGAAATGTTTTCGAATGGGTTTCTAACCAAAAAGTAAAACGATATAATTTTCTTTCATTCCGTCCTATGCATATTAAGTTATAAATTTGGATACTTATTGAACGATTCACGAAAGTTTACTCACCAACGATACGATACGAAGAGAATTCGTATAAAAATAATATTTAATAGTAGAGATAAATCAAAATTTGTTTTTTTTATACACATTTATTTTCTGAACGCAAGTTCGTGTTTCGTCAGATTTCGTAGCAATACATATCATTTTTAAAATCATAAGAATACTCTATGTCGAAACAAAACATTTCAAACGAAGGGGGTATCTTTTCATAGTCATCCCTATTGAATTTTTTTTTACAGAACATTATTGAAAACATAAATTAAACTAAAACATAAATTGAAATTTTTTTTATAACTTTGGTATTTCTTCTGTCACTAAATGGGTTAATGGTTTATAGTTAGGGCTACCACAAATCCCAAAAGCCTGCCCGGGACACTCGTCGTATGTGTCATTTCTTGCCAATCATGGCAAACGTTTTACTATGTGAGCATAATGCTCTGTTCCCTCCCAACACGACGCTCTCCGCAAAGAAAATGACAATTGTGTTCTTCTTTGAGAATATGGTAACCCGGCTCTCTTCGGCCGCAATTGGGCTATTGCCTTGACATAGAATGGAAATCTCCTTTGGTAAATCTATACAATTTAACTTCATTGGAGGTAGATTATTTTAGAAACACCACCCATTCAGACCAGAAGAGTCTTTAACACAAACGACCATTATCAAAATTAATTTTAAGAAAGCGTCAAGTTTTTACTGAGAGCACTGTTAAAAATAGGTGCTAAAAAAAAAGAGTAAAATGTACTCATTTTTGGGTACATTTGATGCTTGTCATAGCTCCGAATAAAAAATTTTCATTTTGAAAAAGACATGTGCTCAAAAATGAGTACAATGAATAAAAAGAGCCGTTGCTTGCCTACATTAGCTGCCTTCATAAATCACTTTCAATAAATAAGAACACTTACAACTGAAACTTACCAGGAATCGAACCCAGATGCTTAGCTACTGCACTCCGGTACCATTCGGAGAACTACTGACATTCAGAGAAAAAGATCGCCTTTTTAATTGTTACAGTAAAATCCAATCAATCATCCCGGCCTATTGTCAGATAATGAATCAAACTAAACATCTCAATAAATGATTTGTTTAAAAAAAATTAACAGGTTGATTATTGTCCAAGCTACGTCCTATTGAAATAATAACTAACGAATTCCAATGGTTTTGTATTTTAACATATAGATCTTAATTATATATTTCAAACACATGAACTTTTAGAAATAATACAAATGCGTTTGATTATTTTCTTCCTACGTATGAGTACAACCACCTTGTGTTTGTAAATTGCACACAAAAATCATGTGACATATTTTATTTTTGAATAATAACTAAAACTATTTGCCTAAAGATAGAAGATGTATCTAAATATATTAATTAACATTTGCATTACACTAATAGGGATTATATAAAGTAATTCATTTAATCATTAATACTTGTTTCCAGTTTTTCTAGTAAAAACTTAAAATATAACTTTTTATGTATATTTGCTTTATTTTTGTTGCTTTTCTTTAATTGCTTTTATTTTTATGAATGCATTAAAACAATTATATTTCCGACTTTACTAATATAAATTTTTTTATCTGTCTTCCTATATATTTTTAGAAACTTCATTTATCAAATTTATGTACGAAATGTAAACAACTTTTGAACCAATTTTTTTAAAACTAGAATTAAATTTTTTTTGAAGTTCAATTTGGTTAAATTTTTTTTTTTATTTAAGTCTCATATTGCAATCCTATTCCGAGACAAATATTTGCATCACGTGAAAGAATGCAAAACAAACTTGATCTGGGTTGTAGAGACATGTACTTCACTAACGTAACCATCTAATGCAAGAGTGGTTGACTACATAAAAGTAGTTTTAAATACTTATTTTTATAGAGAAACGTTGAATGTTTTTGGAATTTATCAACTTCATCCGCCCAAAGCAGAATCTGCCCTCATCCAACGTAATTTACAACATAAACTTACAGCCTGGGGTGTTCTGGCTATTCGAAATTCAATTTTCCAGAGGCGGGTTTTTTCACCAATTTGAGAAAGAGGTCTTCGATTGTGACGACGCTCGTGGGAATGCATGCGGCTGCTTCGAAAGGAAACAGCTGCTCTCTTGCAGCACATGCCGAAATCAATACATTTGCTACGAACGCGTGCTACCACACACTTTCCCTCCTCTGAAAGAGGAAATGCACTTTTATATATGACATTTCACTAACGGGTTTGGTTGAGAACCGTCACACAAATAAATATTTAAGATTTACACCCCTCCCCCACCAGCAAAGTAATATTAACAAAACAATATTTTGAAGATGGACCCCTCTCTGAATAAGAAGTATTACTCAAAAACATTATTTAAGGAGTTTCATGATTAAAAAAAATCAGCATAAGAAACTAAATCGACACACTTCCGAAATTATATGCACAGAAATAGTGGTATTCCTTGATCGAGATGTAAATATTCGCGTATAAATATTGAGAATAAAGGCAGGATTATTTATAATCTATAGAACTGTCACCACACACACGCATCGACAAATAAAACATTGAGATTGCTCTGAGCCGGGCCGGATTTAGGCATAGGCTGCAGCTTAGGGGCCCGCACGACAAACACACGGAACAGTCAAATTTCGGAAAAATGTTTTTGGAAGGATGATAATCCAAATCCTAAAGGAAATATTATACTACAATATTTTTATGATGGAGAAAAAATCTATTTTTCTTAATAGATTTGTACAATGTAAAAATACTCTAATACGAATAAAATTATTGGATTTGGATTATCATCCTCCCAAGTACATGTCCTTTTAAAAAAAATTATTTTGTGATAATTACAATGTCACTGTTTTACTTTTTTTTTAATAGGAAAACATTTGTTTTCGTTATTTTTTTACGATTTTATTTTGCTTTGACCAATTTGAGGGTAATAGAAAATTGTATGCAGTATATTTTATTATTTTCATAGATTCCAGAATGCCATTGCACCTTGAGATTCTTTGAAACCTTTGACATTTTGTAACATAGTATTGGAAGTTTACAGAAAACAGTGTATCCCAATTCCATATGTTCACTTAAGAATGATTACATTTGCAGTTCTGGAGTATATATGTTTTAAAGAAAATTGCGACTGTCTATCTCCCCCTTCCCGTTTTTCCAGAGGTATTCCTCCTCCCTGTAGTGGGGGGGGGGGGGGCACCACATATTCAGCGCCTATGGACTCAATAACTCTAAATCCGGCTATCTCCGGTTTTATTAAAGTTTAAATGATAAATAAAATTAAAATAAGGTTCTTCCGCCTTTAGAGACCAAACTTTCAGTCTTTCGGATTTTTAGCACGAGGTTCTACCATGATTTTATAAATAATGTTTTTTATTTTTAGAAAATAAACATTCACAAGAACTACATATTTATTTATCGATTTGTGGAATTTTTGAATTTTGTAAGTATTTGTTTTTAAAATTGTGTTGTGCTTTTTGTTTCAGAGTTCTGTGTGGCTTCCTAAAACGTTGAACGAGGATATAATCTCTGTGATATGCCCACTTCTAGAGCTGACATCTCCAACGCCGGAGATTTGCGACTTCCTTACAAATGTAAGAACAAGCACTAAACTTGCATACATTCAAATTATTACGATGTACTTTTATATTTTTATATTTTATTAAATATATTATATTAAATATATTATATTACTTATATAATATTAAATATATTATATTAAATATATTATATTAAATATATTATATTAAATATATTATTTTAAATATATTATATTAAATATATTATATTAAATATATTATTTTAAATATATTATATTAAATATGTTATATTAAATAGAAATTAAAATAGAAATTGACTTATGTTTTGCAGCAAAAAAAATATGGGCTCCTATTGAATTGATTTTTTATACCTTTTTTAAAAAGAGTGGGGACTATGTAGACCTCCATAAAAAAGTTTTAAAAATTATTTCCCTAAATATATATTTATTAATTTAAAAATTCTTTAACTTGTACCAACAAGAATTTATTATTCCTACATCTTTAAAATAATTTCCGACCTGGTTTTTGCTATCCAATAATTTTTAACTGTTGTAAATTTCACCCATATTCCCCTAGAGCTGCTTACACGGGCTATGAATGACAGTTCTAGACCTGTTCCAAATTAAGTCCGTAAAAAATATTTGGAATAGTACTATATACACCTTTGATCGCTATTACGGGGTTCGATTTTTAATTTCTATCGTAAGTTGAACTAACTTGATCGTCAGGAATAATTTATTACTTTTCACCAAATTGTCACAATATTTTTCACACGTTTATTTGCATAAGATATCTGACTAAGAAGGACAACGGGACTAGTTATTATGATATTATTTATTATATTATATTGCGGTACATTATATTTACATCACATTTATGTTATATTGTTTTTGAAAATCTTTTGTTTTCAGTGGATCCAAAAAATTTAATGTGTAATCAAAAACATCTGCGCCGAAGTCATTTAACAATTTGATTTTCTATTTTCTCCTACTTTTCTAATGCTTTTTCGATTGGGAAAGGAAACATCTGTTCATAACTTTTGACATTTAAGATTTAAGATAAAAAAATATTTCAGATGTGATGCATATCTGAAAACTATTTGAGAGTACCAAACTACATATTTTCTATACGAATAGCGAATTATATTAGAATATTATATAAATCACATATTTCTTCCCAATACGCTTAGAATCCCTAAAATAAACAAATACTTAGAAATATTTTTTCAGCTACATTTCACATCTTAAATGAAATATGAATTTTAAGTTTTACTTTGAAATGAAGAATTTGGAGTTTCTTTCTAACGACGAACAAAATATATAAAACATCTCACTTTTGAAAAAATCTTTTTTATAATTAATATGTTATTTATTTTTTGGTCAAATAAAGTTTAGGTGTTTTGGGATTCCTATTTTGCATTATTAATCATATATCAATAGTACATGGTCCGTATATCAATGGTCGATATATTTCACGATACATATAGTATTTGAGGGTCCATATATTCCACGATTTTTATGTAATATAGAGTAGCGGCCAATACACTGCCAAACGTCACTAAATGAATAAAAATGTCGCTAAATCAAAATGTCTACAAATGAATAAAAATATCTTCAAATTAATTAAAAGGTGGTAATATTTGTAAAAGTATCATCAAATATATGGTTCATATACTTTAAATCCATATACCAATGTTCCATATATGGAAGAGAATATTAAAACTTTTCATCAGTTATTTATGGCGTTGTATTTTGATTTCATTTAGTTTATAGATCATATTAGCTAATTTAAAAAAATTAAAGCAGAATTATATATAATACTGCTTATAATACTTAGATACTATTATAATACTTATATACCACTATTTTAATTGTACTATAGACCTTAATATGATACAAGAAAAGTGTTTGTTTTGCAATATATTGTTCCGAAAAAACATTTTATGTTATTAAACGAGTTCGCTATTGCCAGAAGCACATTCTTGCACTATAAACTCATCCAATTTTAGATTTCATTGTTTCGCTAAAACATGGTGCCCCGAAATCAATTACCGAAACATTACCTCTGCTATCATATCCCCAAACATCTAAAAGCTCCTTTAGACTGACTCTAACCTGAATATAAAGGATTCCTGCGAGATATCCTTGCGTGACTTATGGAAAGTTGGGGAGGAATAACAGAAAAAGATGGATGTGTCATTTGTAATTGGAATCCCTAAGGTTTCCGTGGAAAGGTTTTTCTCGCTTCAATGAATCATGTATGAGGTCTGATTAGGGGCTATATTTCAATGAACCGGTACTCCTTTAACCGGGTCAGGGATTCATTGATGCCTAGCATGACAAAATCCCGACTTCCAAATAGCGAATATCGATCTCAGGGCTTGTTACCATTCTCGAGCTAATCTTGACATGGGGATTTGCATTAATTTTTAGTAATTTGGTGTAATCAGGGGCACCGCAACGACTGGAGGGATTCGCCTGATAAATATTCAGGGGGTTTATGCTCGTCAGCTAGGCAATTAAGATTGGTTAAATGTGTCCCATTAGTTATCTTTTGCGCCTGAGCTTGTTATTTTTCGAATTGGGGAAACAGTTTATTTAATTTTTTAAAAAATATTTATGGAAAATTAATGCTTTTAAAATATTTAAAAATTAATTTATGTAGCTTTAATTAACAACAGAATAATACAAGTGAATTATCTTTGTTCCTATATGTCAGTTTTAGACAGAAATAAAAAGAAACTTTAATGATTGAAATGTAATTTTAAATTTTCGTCTTTTCTTTGTGTTAATTTATCTGAACGTGATAAAAGATTATAATATATTTTTTTAAAGATATTGTTATTTTATATTTGTTAGTAAGTTCATACATTTCCATGCTCGAATAAACTATTCTATAAGCTCATTTGCTGTTAATTAATTGTTTTTATTTTTAAATGAGCACCATTAACTGCGGTAATTAATATTCATCATAAAATTGTTTATTCTTATTGCGCTAAATGTTAAATATAGCGTAACTTAATGGATGATTGACGTTATAACATCAATAAAAATATAATCCTTCAACATAATCTCTTTGCTGCATTATTGATAGACAATTCTTTATCAAGATCTTCTGAAATAGGTTTGCTGCGTGTGAAAAGTGATTCTGTGTGAATGTGTCTCTGGAATGAAAGTATATTGTAAGCAGAACATGCTAAGATAAAATAATAAGTATACCAATTGCTAGTATCTACGGAAACGACAGTAAAAGTGACGCCGAAATCGAATCTGCGCAAAGGGCAGGTTCCATTTCTCGACATTTGTTTTAGTCGTAGAATCAAAAGTTATATCATGATTTTAATGAAACAAAATTCCCTAGATTCAGTAAAATTCTGTATAAATTTTCGTAAAAGTCAAATATAGTAATTCAAAATAGTTTTTGTCCATATGAAAAGTTTATCTTCTGAGTTTGCAGTAAAAAGTATTTATCAATTGTTGTATTGTAATTAAATAGATGCGAAAGTTTATGATAAATAACTGAACAGTGCTATTTGTGCAATTATCGAAGACAAAGATTGTGTCTATAGAATTGAAGTCCAATTAAACCCTCCCAAGGAACTAATTTATGACCATCATTTTAAAAACAAATTAAGTGGAAACTTTCCGCCAGAAGTTTATCTGGCAATATTATTTGCCTTTGATAACTTGGAACTTGCTTATACTTAATTAATTTTTCAACTTTTATTTTCCGAAATTTCGATAGGTCCCGTGCACGTTGACGTAGATGTAACCAGTGGCGGCGATTGGGTGCTGAAAGTGGGGGGGCAAAATAAAGGGGAAACAAGGAAGTCCCCCAAATGGGAGGGAGGGGGGGAACTAAAAAAATTACTATTATATTGCTATAAAAAAGGTATGGTATTGCACACTTGTATTTACTCACTATTTTGTGTTATTTGAAGTATAGCAACTTAAAATACATAGTAAAAAAAATTAATAACAAATTTAAAAAATTAAAAGTTTTCATACCATAAAGCTGATTTGAGACAAGTTAAAAGCTTTCTTTTTTCGTTATTCTGACTTAAAAAGGCGAAACAAAGAACGATAACTTTCAGAAATACTATATGAAAGGGCCACAAAAACTAAAGTCCAATTTTCAGGAGTATAAAAAGTATGAACTGTACAAAACACCTTTATATCACTTGGCTATTTTAGCTATAGTCGAAGACAATTTAACTAGACCTTTAAGCGAAGGCTGCGATGTGTAAAAATACTAAGCTATGACCCTGATTGAATAAAAAAATATCAACGGCTGATTTAAAAACAAATAAATATCTTTTCGGAGTAGCCATAAGTTATATACAGTTTGCTCTGTAGACTCCAAAATGACTGTACAAACGAGAGTCATAAGTCATATTCGGCGCCGTTTTCGCCTTTTTTCCCTACGGCTTATATGTAAAACTGAGAAAACGTGGGAATGAGTCATTCTGCTGAGAGCCAGAGGCCCGATTTGAGTATTTTGTTGATTTAATACGTAGTTACAATAAACTATTTTCTTGATGTTTTTGAAATCGAAGAATTGAGAATTAAAAAAAAAGCTATTAAATCTTTTCTGCAATCAACTTTGAGAACATTCGCTGATAAGTAAAGTAAACAAATATACTTTTGTAGATTGTGTTTTAAAATTGTTAAAATCGGAGATTTTCTGACTAAAATAAACTATTTCAAAACCAAACTATTTAATAAGTAATCATAAGTAAAATTATTATAAACTATTTCTTTCGGAAAAACTATAGAAATTATATGGTTAAAAAAGTTAATCGCTTTGATTAGGCTTTGCAAATGTATGTTTTGTTTTGTTTTAATTTAACAATTACTGGGACTTTAGAAGCAAAATTTATTAAAATATACTACTTGATTTAATATTCGAACTCACAATTTGGCGCTCTTTAAAGCGCCTAGTTCCTTACCATTAGGTTGCAAGCCCATTCTCCCATCGCCCAAACGTTTGACGTTTGGAGGCGACTAGTGCACATTAAATCTGTCAATGAGAGGGGTTTGAACCTCCTGAAACCTCCCCCCCTCCCTTATCTACGTTCCTATGGTAGTGTGAGGAAGTTTTGGTTAAAAATTTTTCCTTTGTTAGGCAATACAGTAAAACAATTGACTTGCAATTTAGTTTTAAAAAGTCCAATATAAAAAAGTTGTGGGGGCAACATACAAAAAGTACGGGGGCAACATCCGAAAAGAGTGCGGGGGCAAACGCCCCCCCTTGCCCCCCCGAATCGCCGCCACTGGATGTAACCATGGAAACGTTATTCTGTATGAATTTTAGAAAACGGCTAGCGCGTAATCATCGAATGGCCTTGAAATGAAAGTGGCGAAAGCATTGTAAATTATGATTACGCGGAACTTTCGTCTTCTAATAAATGGACACGGGCACGGTTCTTAAGTAAAATCTTGTTGAAACTTTGTTCCGACAGTTAAAATAATTGTACTCAGCATTTTGTTAGACACTGGAATGTTTTCTTGGTGCACGTCTTTGGAAATTAAAAGCAAAAATATATTTTAACAAAATATTAATATTTATGCATATTTGTATTTTGTTATATATAATTGTATGTAATAGGAATTTTATAAATTTTGTAATCTTTAAAAAAGTAGAATTTTTATAAGTTTTGTAACGTTTAACAAAATAGTGCAAGGAAATTTAGATGTAAAAAGCATTTACAGCTAAGCTACACATTGGAAATTAATTTGCCGATTATAACTTACTATATGAAATACGTGCATGCTTCGGTTCATTGTTACCATATAGTTATCAGGCTCGGATTTAGGCACATGCTGCAGCTTAGGGCACCATAGCAAACAGAAAACAGGGTTATCAACTTGCATAAAAAATTATTTGGATGGATGATAATCCGAATCCTAATGAAAATACTGTACTACAATCTTTTTATGATGGAGAAAAATTCTATTTTATTAGCAGATTTGTACAGTGTAAAAATACTCTAATATTTTTATGTTCTTTAAAAAATATATGTTTAATTTGTGATAATTACAATGACTTTTTTTTCTTTCAAATCAGTTGTTTTAATTTTCTTACATTTTTATTTTGCTTAAAGCCATTTGAGTGTAATACAAAGACGAATGCAATATCTTCTTTTCAGATTCCAGAATGCCATTGCACTTTGAGAGTCCTTGAAACAGTAGACATTGTGTAACATAGTATTGACAATTTACAAATAGCAGTGTATCCCAATTTCATACGTACATTTTAAAATGGTTTCATTTGAAGTTCTGGAATATATATTTAAAAAAAAGTTCCGACAAATACCCCCCGCCCCCCTTAGTTTTTCTGGGGATTGAAATTTTCTGAGGACTCCCCCACCACCCTTTGAAGTTGGGGGGACCACACCACATATTCAGTCTAGCCCACTAACTCTAAATCCGCCTTTGATAGTTATAAAGATTTTTTTTTCTTACCGATTTTTTTAAATATTTTATATTAATCATCTGAGGAGGTTAAGAATGTACATATCCGTTCGCATATATCGCCGGTTTCCCCTGAAATACACATAATTTTAAAATTCATAAAAATCTCTACTTTGAAACACTTTTTTTAAATTTAAAACATTGGAAAATTTAGAAATCCTTCTCTATTAAGTTAATTTAAGAAAAAAATTATTTGATTACAAGAGGAATGTCTTGCAAACATAAAATTAAGTACTCTTGCTGTGAAAACAAACTTACAGATTATTTAGTTCATCCCTCCAAGGGTTTATTTTACTAAAGAACATTAATTATAATTTTATTTAGTGCTTAATTCATAATTAGATATTTTGTTTATTAATCGTAATTTTTAACTAGATTTTAATAAACCTTTTCATTATTACTATTTTATACAAGATTGCTGTTTGTTATCAATTTTTCATCAAATATCGTTTAACTAATATTAAATATCTACATGTTAAAATAGTTCTAGTTCACCAATAGAATTACAATAAGAAATTTTAAATTTAATTTCTATAATTATATCTTTAAAATTAAAGTCTTTTTATGAATGAAAATATTTTAGTAGACGAAATTTATGAAACTTAGATTCGTAGATTCCAAGAGTTATATGTTAAATTATTCGACATTGCGGATTGATGGTAATAAACATAATTTATTACAGACATACAATTATATTTAATGTCATTATTTATATAAAGAGCATCTTTATTATTTTCCTTCCAGTACTGCAAGGAGAATCCCAGATCTCGCATTGTTTTGGAAATGTTCACTCCTATTGTCCAAAGAATACTCAAGCACAACATGGTGAGTGGTTAACTTTCCATTGAGAAAGTTTTGAACTTCAAATGCTGCTAATCATTTTAAATGTGGATTTTAATTAAATATGTTAAGCGATTTACGATATGAAAGGATGTGTTTTATTCTTCTCTCGATTTTGTATGCTTATAGTGCTGTTAAGGGTACACATGAATCCAATTGGAATAATTTTCTTTTTAATCTTACCTATCCATAAAAAAGTTATCGTTTGAATAATTATTATTTTGTATATTGATATAAAAACTAATTAGGATATTGAAGGAGAGTCTGAACCGAAAATAGAAATGTAATTTTTAGAAGTTTTGTGTATTTAGGTTACAATTAATTTATTAGTGACTTTAACCCGTTTTAAAATATATATGCTTACATTTTTATAATGTATTAAAACTATGATTTGTAATATACACTAATAGAGATGCATTAAGGCCTATTCTAAGCAAAATTTATGACTGCCCGATTGCTAAGAAAATTTACCGACCGCCAATTTCTCAGAAAATTTACGATTGTCTAATTCTGATCACGAATGTGAGCAGAAAAATTCAGGAATCGAAAAGCATATCGTCAGACACAATTTTATTTTTAAATTAAAAAATATATATATTTATGTCGTTTGCTTAGTTTTAAAACATCTGTATATAAAAAAAAGTTTCCAGCTTTTCCATGAGGAAAGCATTGCATATCTTGGTCTCTCACAATATAAAAATATTGTTCTCGATTTATTAATTATTTCAATCTAATCTAATACTATTAAACGAGCAATGTCACTATATTTGTTTGTTCGTTTGTTTGTTTGCACAATCTCCAAATCCGCTCTAACGATTTTCACAAAAATTGATGTATTAGCAATTTTCGGGGTAAAAATTCGATTGGGATAGGTTTCATCTTCGAAAAATTTCATTTAGAGGGTGAAATAAGTAGATTAAAAGTTCCATTTAACGCTTTCCATTGCAAATTATTCATCGCGTATGAGTTAATAGGTTATATGCCAATAGCAGTTAAATGTTATTTAATTCTTCATATGTTATTTTAATTTAAAACGTGCAAAATATTGTGATGATGTATTTTCATTATAGTTTTTATTTTAAAATAAAGTATTTTTTTCTCATAAATAAACGAAGGAAACATCAGTAAATTAAAATTAAAATTGAAAAATCGTTTGCGTTTTTAAATAAACAAAATACACATTCTAATCACGTGACTATTTCGTCTACTAAATGCTATAAATTTTCTAATAAATATTTAAAAAGAACTTGAACAAAATCGTTTGCATTTAAAATAATCAAAGTTTAAACAAATTTAATCCTGCGATTTTTTACTGTTTCTGCACGTGACGTCATAAGTGGAATTCACAAGAGAAATTTTTAAAATTCCATATAAAAAAATATCGTTTGGATAAACAAGTAGATTTTTTTATTCCATGTAAAATGGATTATGTATTTCCGTAAATAGAATATGGAATTTTCAAAACAAAAATTAGAAGCAATTGCGTTTGTTTTGTTAAGTATTTATATTCCAATGAAATCAATTGAATAAGTTTTTATTAAATTAATGTTACATGTTGTTTATAAAATATATATTTATTTACATTTAAAATTTAACTTTGTTATAAATTTTTATTTGATAAGTTTTAATTTAGCAATTGTTAATAAATATTTTTTTTAGAATTTATATGCTAATGGATATAAATAAAAGAAGTTTTATTAAATTAATTTTAAGCAATATTTATAAAGGTAAAAATATAATTTTATACATTTAATAAACTATTTTCTTCTATTATTTATAGCTTTTATTTTACCAATTGTTCATAAATACACTTATTTCTGATAGTATTAAACAAGAAATAAAGAAAAATTCTGAGTTTTCCAGTTTTCAAGATATGTTTTGGAAATTGTGAAAAAAGGAAGTGTTTCCAAAAGTTAACATTTGTTTACCATGGACACTTTGCGCTGCTTTGTGTGGAAATTACATGACGCCATTTCAAGATATAAGTGACTTCACGCGCATTTTTTATTGGTTGATGGTAACCACATGGTTTGTTATTCACCAATCACAAAGGCTAATCGACCATGCGTTTTTGTTATTCCGTCAAAATTTTAATCTCGGGACCATGTCATGCATAGTGTCTATAAAAATGGTTTGGTATTTATTAATTCCAATTTCTAATGAGAAAATAATTAATGAAAACGTTAAATTGTTTTAAATGATATTTTTTTCTCTGTATAACTGATACCAGCAAATTTGTCATATAAAGTTCTTAATGTAAAAGCAACATTTCTATGATATTTTGTACAATTTAATAATGAACTGTTTCTCGAATTACGTAAGTAAGTTTAGTTTAGAGAGTGATTGAAAATTAGTAATGAGATTTTACAATAGAACAACGGAAAAGGAGTTTAAATTTTTCATTAACAAACTTAAAATTATTTGTAAATAGAAATTTCACATCATTTACTATAAACGTGTTTTAAATTTATTTACTTTGTTATTTCAAATAAGTTTCTTCTTTATTTAAAGGTTTGTCCGAAATAACCTTGCACCTGCCTAATTAAATATGAAATTATTGTCGATATTAAATTGCATTAGATAGTAATAACAAAATACTGAATAATGTTCTCGTATTACGTTAATATGTTTAGTTTCAAGCAGATAATTAAATGAGTAAAGAGACTTTATACAATATAACAACGGAAATAGAGTTTTTAATTAAAACGTACATAGTAATTTAAACGCTTGAAAAAAAAAGTTTTCACATACAAACAGAGAAATTAATTTCAGCAAATTTAAAACTCTTTTTAAAAATAAATTTTACATTTACCGTAAATGTGTTTTTAATTATTTTTATCATGTTACTTTAAATAAGTATTTTGTTAATAAAAGTGTGTTCAAAGTAACTATATTGTTTTCAAGACCCAGACTGCAAGCTACCAACTCATATTTTATATTCTATAACCTTTTCTTAGGAACAAAATTATGAACTATTCCTAACAACTGTCGCAAATTTCAACACGTGTCATTTTCAAACATTAGGCTAAATAAAATAATATATGTGTATTGAAAAGTCGAGAACGGCAGCTTTATCATTAAAAAAATCTGTTTAACAGAAAAAAATAGATTAATATTAGTTTATTCGTAACTACTATTATAAATGTAGTACTACTACTATTATAATAAAAACTCTTATATTTAGATTATAGAAAAAGTTTAATTTTATAGAAGGTTGATTTTCGATGCCGTTATAATGAAATATACCGGCATCGGTATTGGTTCAAATTATATTATTTTACACTGAATTAAATATAAAACATTTTCGATCATTTTCGTCACTACGATTAATTCCGAATCACACATAAAATTATTCGAAATAAGTAAATATCTTTATTATTGATTACACGTTTAATAAGAATATAAAACATTGTTCGTTCCTGATTATTTGTGTATGCAGTTTGAAGACAAGAAAAAATACCGAAATAATTTTGCAGTAGCAAAAAATAATTTGATCTCCATTATCCTAATCTTCTTAATAACAAAGCTACTTTGCATAGTATTTAAAAGTCCATTCAGTTACTCAAGAGTTAGACTGAAGCAAACATCATTTCAAAAGGTTACTAAAATACTGAACAACAAGAATGTTGTCCCGTTTTATCATGCAAATGAAATGTTTGTACTACAATTGTGCGAACGGTTGTATTAGTCGCTCGGAATCGCTAATAACATTAATTTAAGTCACTTTTGCAGAATTTATACGGTATCGTTTCAACCTTGACGCGTTTAACCAGTTTTATGAGCATATTTCTAAGAACTTAAGGATATGTCGATAAAAATACGTTAGACGATAAAAAAATATCACGAAACGTCTAACCGCTGATATGGACATTTCAAAGCATTTGCATTTAATTCGATTCATTAAAACTATTATTAAGTAAAAAATATGAAAGCGAGCTGGGCTCGGTCCCCTGGTACTATTAATTAACGGACGATTTTTTTAAAAAACTTCTGTAGCAGTTTAATTTCATTTTGGAATTAATTAAAAAAAAAATTCATATCTTCTAAAGTTTTATGGAGGCAAAATTGTTATGGTTTCTTAAAGGGATGATTTACATAACAAAAATAATAATTTTTCACGATTGGCTATATATCATATCTACGATTGCCCAGTTAAGCTAAGAATTAGGCCCTCAGAAGCATCACACAATACCGTTTTTTTTTCATGTGATTAACACCTGTTTTTTTCAGGACTTTGGTAAATATCCCAAAACTAGAGTTTTTGTTCAAGAATACATGCAAGCGTTGAGTTATCAAAACGATGGAAGAAAAGTGTTAGAAAAGTTTATAAACAGGTAAAAACATTATTTGTTTTGCGAATTTGTCATAAAATTCCCCTCTTAAGTTTTAAATTTCATTTAGTACATGTTTATCAGAATTTTTACGCTAGAATATAATTAGTTCCAAGTGAAATTTTTAAATAGATATATCTGTATCTAATTTAAATATCGTATTCTTTAAACCATAAACGTGAGTTTCACTTTCGTTGTGGAAAAACTTTACAATTTGTCTATAGTTTTATACCATGTATCTTCCCTGAAATCTTAAATAGTTTTCCTCGCTAGATTTATAATATTTCATTCAGTTCGTTCATAAGAAGTCAAATAATTTAATTTAGGATCTTATTAGATTTGCTAAAGTGTGATTTTTTTCATTTTTGTTTTGTTATTGACCTAAAAAATTATTTGAAAATTAAAGATGAGTGAAATAAATTTTCATAAGTGCTGCTTGGAATAAAACTACCTTTAACGCTCAATTTTGTTTAAGAATTTGTAAGAAAAGTACATGAAAATTCCTCCGTATTACAGCCTGAAACTATTTTTATTCTGTTTGCGTTATTTTTTTAAACAAAATATATTATAAACTGATATGATATATTATACGTTCACCGAAGGTTTCGTGCTAGTGACTAGTGCTCCTAGAATCTGACAGCTAGATTAATTGAAAAAACATTAAATCTGCTATTTACCCATTCTGTTTTTGTTTAAATTAACGTTTACGTATTTTTAGAAGTTATTAAAATTAAGTTTATTTGCGTATAAATATACGCATATCAAATTTAGGAAATCGACTTATTTCCTGTTTAATCTTCATATTTTAAATTGATATGTTTCGTAAAGGGCAAGGTATAAAAAAAATCATAATACTAATTGGGAGCCAACTTTTAATGTTGAAGCTTAATGGATAGAACATACAGGCTAAAGTCCTGCTAGAAGAACCTTTCAGAAGCACTTTTGTACATGGCCTTCCACCAATTGCTATGTCCTGCGGCAGGACGTCCGGCTAATATTCATTTTGGGGTCCTGAATTAAAAACGAAGTGGTCAAAAACACGATTGCTGATGCTAGTGGATGTTACAAGGTAGAAAAACTTTGAATTTTACCATTCTTGTAAAAAAAAATTACAATTGGTATTTTTTTTTAAAAATTGTACCAACTCAGAATTTTCTAATGGTAGAACCTATTGTCCTGCCAGAAGGAAGGACAAACCACTATACAATCGTAAAGGTCAGTCCTGCTGGCAGTACGCTGTCTTCTTCCGGTAGGACGTTGAACGTTCTATCATTAAGAGAAAAACGCTCAAACTACCAGAAAAAATTGTTGTTTCTTGTTTCGAATTTAAGAGAAATCCTTAGAAGGAAAAAGTAATATAAATGATGTGATATTGTTCATGATATTTTTTAACTTAAATTCGCAATACTTGTTGAATTGCAACTGTTTTGGCTGTTCCGTTCCAGCATCCACGGTGTCTCCAGTTCGTGCCCTCATCCCCGGGTGCTTCCGAATCTCGTTTCCGTGTGTCTGGCTGCCGTGTACGCGCTCTACGAGGAAAAAAGGAAGTGAGTGACGTTCTTTTTAGATGTACATTTGTTGTTAATTGTGTCAGTGTGTTGATTTTGCCTAATTTCGAATTCAACGATTCACACTCAGTTGTGAACTCACTGACCGTTCTCATTATTAATGTCAAAAGTAACACATAAAAATAACAATAGCGTGGATAGGAATGGTTTTCCCTGTTCAAAAGGTGGTTTGGTAATCCCCTGTAACAGCTGTTCACACTGAAATTATAAAGATAAAGGGGTTGACAATTTTTCATCAGGAGTTGTTTTATAAAACTACTATGTTATAGCAAATGATGAGCTCTGCTTGAAGTTTTAATTTTGAACATTAACTCTTTTTTCATGGAAGATTATAGATATTTTTTTTTTACTTTAAAATAAAATATTTAAAATAAAATATTAAAAATATTTAAAATAAAATATTAAAAATATTTAAAATAAAATATTAAAAATATTTAAAATAAAATATTTTAAAAAGTATAAAATATATTTTAGCTGCTATATGACTCGAAAATATATTAAATGATTCACCCGTCAAAATAGTTCCTATGTTTATTCTCGTTTAAAACAATCTCCATTTTGCAAAGGGTTTCATCGTTTTCTTCGAATTTTGATATTTTTATAGCTTTTTGGAGTTTATAGAGATACAAATAAACGAGATTTATATATATAAGAAATTATCTATTTAAATCTTTTTAGTGCTGCCATCTATCTGTTGTGTCTTTCAACATTTGTGTAATAAATATCAACTGGTCATTATTCCTTTTCCGACTCCCCACTAATTTTATAGTTTTCAGCTTTTCGCTAATGCAGTAACTTCGTAGTTATCTCTTTATTATTAACATCCCTCGATCATGTATAATATTAAAAAAATAAACACCTTTTAGGCATTTCGAAGTGGTTCTTGTCTTTTAAAAAGTAATAAAATTATATATCTGTGGCTATAAACAAGGAGGATCAACATCAATTTTATTAATTTCTAAAAATTATTTTGAATATATCATTTAAAAAAATTTAATTGAAATATGTACCAATTCCGTCAGGCTTCTCTAACCTTTCAAATCAAACAATTCCGTGATTTCCGTAATATTGCAACAAGGTTGATTCCCAAGCTTGAGGCCATTTTTCTCAATACTATCAATTATGACGTTGGTCCTTGTTCCAATCCACAGATATATACATAAACATATATAACAATTAAAAAAAAATCTTTCAAATCCCTGTATTTGGTATTGAAGATTGGTGCTACATCTTCGAAAAAGTTATATTTCCTGTATGCATCAATGCTTTTCGCACTGCCTTTATTTTTTTCATTAGTCGAATGAAAAAAATATCGTTTAGCATATTTCACAAAATTATTTTTAATTTTTGATACTGTATTCAAAGTTTTTAATTTCACATATGGAAGTTTAAAAAGTTTTCCACAATTTTGTGATATCCCGGATCAGTTAAACTTAAGAACGACGGATTAATTATTTAATCCCCTGTAAAAAATGTATTTTGTCGCTTACGTGGCATTAGAATAATGGTATAATCCTACCTCAATAAGTTGACTCGGTTTTCTACAAACAAATACAGCAAAGGATTTGCTGTATTTGTTTAGTAAAGCTTATAATTCGAGAAATTTGTCATTCTTTACACAAAAAAAGTTAGTGCTCGCTAGAGATCAAACGTTAAAAGTCATAAATTTAGTTTAATGTAATAACTGTTTATAGAATTCCATGCGGGCGTCATTGCACTTGCAGTTTGCCAAATTTAAAAGCATTCCTATATACAATATTATACAGGAATAATATGAATTTACATTGCAGCTTTATGTTCAGCCAACTTTACACCTGATTTTGACTCGGCGAGAAAAACAATGAAGGTTCTTTCGATTAGTATTTCTTCTTCTCGCCGATTCAATTATTTCTTTGAAAGTGTATGTGATGGTCACTTTAAATATCAGATTCTACACACGACCTTGGCGATTGTTTTGGTCGAGAGGCGGAGTATCTCAATATGAAACGAAAAATCCTGCGTTCAAATTTAACCCAGGGCACATCGCAGGCACGTAGATATAGATTATTCATGGGTGGGGTGGTTCAGTAGTGACTGAGCAACGGATTTCTTTAAGTTACCCCCCCCCCCCCCTCAACAAGACTTGAAGAGATTCCTCCCCTAAATCAACACCCTCCCCCACTTTAAAAAACAAACAAACTTATAATTGTTTTTAAGAGTAAACAGGAATACGTTGACAGGTAAACACCGTAGCAGCATTTATTTTTCATGAAATAGTTACCAATATCAGTCATTACTTATTTTTAAAATTAGTAAATACCAGTCCCTCTCGAAGGAAAGATTATGAAATAAATTTAGAGAACAAATTTATGTTTTGAGAATCATTGTTTAGAATAATACATGATTTTGAAGCATCCTGTGTATAGTTTGACGATCTTTTCATTTTGTCGGCGAAATCCAAATGCTAGAAAATGAACCCAATGATGTCTTTTGAAGCTTAGTTTGAGATAAAAATTGCCATAAAACATATTTTTGAAGCTTTTTGAAAAATGTTTTCCGGGTCAGGACCCCCGGAAAATATCAACTTCACAAGAATTGTAATACGAAAAAGTAAATTTGTTCTAGTTTTTTTTAATTTTTTTTTACAGTAATTCGATTTTTAATATTTTTTTTCTTCTTGACTTAAAATGGAAGGGGTTTGAACCTCCTGAACCCTTACCTACGTGCCTGGCACATCGGTACATGTATAAAAGAAATTACGAACCAAAAATATTATTAATTTTTAGTACTAGTTCGAGTGTTAAACTACATTTTCATTCCAGCTGGAGCGTTGAAGATCGGAATGATGTCTCCGTTTTAAATAGTGATTGGGAAGCGAGGCTCGTTTCTTTTGTTTCAATACTGGAGCTCATGTAAGTAGCTTAGCTTTGTTTTAATATTATAACTTACTCTTAATACTATTTATTTTAATTACTAACAAAGATTCCAGTTCTTCGCACGTTCTTCATTAAAACGACGCATTACAAAAATAAATAAGTCTATCCCTTAATTAAGTGAAAAAAGATTTAATAATACAGGTTATTACGGTTATTCAAATTTTCAGCTTACGTGCCAATACTCAGTTTTTTTATGTAAAAAATTATAGGATTGGGATTACTGTAATTAAAAAAATAATCGTAATATATACCCATATTAAAAAGTAATGTTCGGACAAACGCAAAAAATCTGCATCAGAGAATGAAAAATAACATATCGGCACTTTTTAACATATCGGCACGAAATAAAGTGGAACACCTTCTTCTAACAACTATTTTAAAATTGTCAAGTTTCATTTATCTCAGTACAACAAGATGATGAAATTAACGCGAACAAAATCCGCCTTTTACACAATCGGAAATAGACAAATAAAAAACATTTTTATAATTATTACTCATATTCTAACTAATATATCGAAGAAAAAAAATATCTACGTTAAATCACTCTTGAGAGTCGAAATTATAACTGTGTCGATTCTCTCTTAAGTACATTTTAAAGACACCCTGCTTAGTTTCAGAATAACTTGTTTTCTGCAACGTCCCTCTACTTTCTATTGCAGTTCGGTTCACGAAGATTGGATGCCTGGACTATCTCAGTTGATGCAGCCCATCCCTTTTCCAGATGAGTAAGTTTTTTTTAAAAATATTATTTCTTTAAAATCACTTATAATAAATTTTAAATTTGCATGTTTGAATACGAGTTCCTTACATTAATTTTAAACCACTGATCGGTCTACGTCGTCATTCATCAACAGTCCTTTCAGAAACATATGCGTCTAATACTTAAATTAATAAAAAATACTCTATTTTGCAATGTTTGTCAATGTAATGGTTTTATATATAACTTAAAAACTATCTTTTCATAATTTATATAAATTTACAAAATATATATAAAAAGATGTACAAGGATAACTATGTAAATATCCTAGCAGTAAAAATAACTGTACATTTGCGAAATCGTCTGAACGTGTCATTGGATTGGTTAGTATAAGTTCGGTTTTTTTATATTCCCTTTACAAGTTAAGGACAAAATAACAAATTATCAAAATGACTTTTAAAAATTTAGTCGAAAAATAATTAGTTTTTCCTTACAAAGTCAGACATGATGATTCGCTACTACATCGCCAACGCAAACTTCGAAAATATCGTTTATTGCATATTTTTCTTCCTAGCCACCGCGAATAAGAAACAACCTTTAAAAAACTGCTACATATCGAAATATGTTTGTTTAGTATTCTCCTTTTAAATTAATATCGATTTTTTCCTTCAAAAAGGATATTTCCAGTTTTCCGAACTAGCTTCAAGTTTTGTTTTTTTAGAAAGCAAATTTGATATGTTGACGGATTTTCTACCGAACGTTTCAAAGTGTACGGAATCTTTGGAAATCGAATGATTCTACGAAGATATCAGAAATGTACGCCTTTATTCGTTACACTCTCTATTGTCAGTGAATCCTTAGAATAACTAGGAAGTTGAAATGCGATCGATGATGAACAAAAATACGAATCCATTTCGCTCTGCTTGTCGAACTGTATATTAAATTCGATATTTTATGTTGTTGACTGATGTTTGAAAAGAACACATTGAATAATAAGGGATCATTGTTCCATGAAATTGAGCTAATTATTTTCACAAACCTGGTTTTAATAAATGTTATATGTGCCTCCTAAAATTCTTGCATTGCGTATAGGATAATTTAATTTTTTTTCGCAATTAATTCGTTATTAGGGTTATATAATTTTATAATATATTTGTTTTACTAATTGGGTTTTGTGGCAAGCAAAATAATCCTTCGCTACCGTTTGTTGATTTCGGTTAAAATTTCATTTTTTATAGTTTCTGAGTTCTGCAAATTCTAAATGAATTTTCCGGAGTGTCCTTTTTAATCAGTATGATCAGAATAATCAGAGTATAAAGCAGAACACTTACAAAAATAAAGGAAATCCCCCCCAAAAACATCCCTGTAAAAAAGGCCAAGTTCTCAACTCAAAAAGGACTTAAGGTTGGGCCATATTTTTTGTTCTTGCTACTAATTAGACGTTAAATATGAGGTGGTAGTGTATTTCTAGAGTTTAACTTCTTAATCGTATTAAATTAAGGATGAAAAAAAAGCTTTTTCTTAAGTTCCCCGTAGGTGCAAAAACTGTAACAGAATTTTCTCGAAACCACAGCTTGTTGAGTTCACACTTGCTATCTATCCACAGTGCCTCAGTTGTAAAACATGCTCGAGTTCAATAAGAATTATAATAAACGGAATTAGTAAATTGTTGTTTATCTTTTGAAAAATGATTTATGTCTATGTTCTTTATTCATTTTTCACAATATTAATGTTTATAACTCTTGTTTTAGCGCTCTTTCTGATTCGCTATTCACAAAGTAAGTTTTTTTTTTTTTTTAAATAAATCTTTAGTATATTTCAGTTTTAAGTTATAATTGATATTTAAGTGTTATTTATATATGAATGTAGATAATACTTAAGAATAAGAGAGCACACCGCCAAAGTTGTTTTTTATCGCCAACTTTATTGACAAATTGCTGGCATTATAATTTATAAAACCCTTGCGTCCAATCCTTCGATAGCTTAAACTAATCGTATACTCCAAATAAACATGCGTGTAATTTACGCTACATAAGTATTTCGTAGGGTTGAATAATTGAACTGAAATCGTCTTCGGCGATAGTTATTTAAACACCTTGGCGGAGTGCTTCCATAGTTAAGTTTAATCTGAATATATAAGTATTGTTATTAATAATACTTCTTGAAAACTCTTCGATGTTGATACTGTTTTGGTAATTCCGTTACATAAAAGATAAAGATATCTTAAGATTTTTCATCATTCGTCTATACCAGCGGTTCTCAACCTATGTTATGCGTACCCCAAGGGGTACGTGGCGATCCTGTTGAGGGTACGCAAAAAAAATAATAGTAATGGTGAAAAACACTTTAAAAAATGTAATAAGTAAAATCTAAATAAATTAAAAGCCTATAAATCATCAATTTCAGTCGCTTGATTAACACTAAATAACAAAATTGCTAACAAAAGTCTAAATAAAAACTTTCAATTGGCTGTCCTGAAAAATTAAAGACATTTATTACGTCTGTAAACTAAGGCATAGATGTTTCTGCTAATCAGTTTAATTTTTTGTTTGAATTAACATGATTTGACTTTTAAACAACTTTATTTTAGTAGAGTTACAAAAAAAAAAAAAAAAAAAATCAGACATGTTAGGAATTAATACTAACTTTGGAAGAAAATTTCGTCATTTTTGACGAAACAGTTATATCTGTAATGCTATTTCGTCAAACTATGTAAATTTATTTCGTCGTTTTTCAAGAAATTTATTTCGTCAAAAATGTGGATGATTTCAAATAAAATTCTACGGCAAGACTCGAACCCGGGTTCAAGTCTTGCTGCGAAGTCGCGCGCCCTACCAGTCGAGACATGAAAACTTGTTCTGGATTGTAGTAATATGCCTGTAGGAATCGAAATTTGAACCGAATGAGCTGATACCACCTGAAAGTCTTTACAACAAACAACAAGTTTTACATTCGGAGTAAATTACTGTTGTTAAATATTTGTGAATTAGTATTTCGTCAAAGTCACTCGAGTAAATGATAAAACGATTGTCAAATATGACAGAATGAGCCGTGACGATCGCAATATGCTAAAATGTGGAGTATTATTTCTAAGAGCAAACAGAGGTTTTAAAAATGCCTTATTTAAAAACTATTTTTAGGAGCTTGAAGCCTGTGCTGGAGCGCATCGCTAAGGACGAGCGTTGTGACGTCCATCTGATGGTGCTCGGGATCCGGGACGAGAAGGAGGGGTGGCTGCACCTCTACTGTCCGGGGGGGATAGCCTGCGAAGACGACGGAGAGCTCTGGAGCACCATGGTGAGAAACACACACTCATTGGTCAAAATATTTTGGCAGCCTGACGTTTTTAAATAAATGAGCTATGTTGTCGCACTGTTTTCGCCAAAGAAGTATTAAAAAAGGCGTTTGTTTACAACGTTAATAGAAGCGTTTTGTTCGAACGGGTATGTGTAAAAAACGCGACCCCACCAAACGTTTTTGGAGGGGCAAAACATTTGAAAAACATTCATGATCTATGTCTGGCGATTTTTATGACTAATATGTTTATTTGCTGTTGACAAAACTGAATTTGTTCGTCAAGATAGTTGACTTTAATGTAACAACCCTTCACAGGACCAACACCAAATTGTTATTACAACTAAAAGTCGTTGTATAGAGTTTTTAAAGAATAGTACAATAGAACTTCAATTATCCGGATCAATTAGAACCAGATCCAATCGTATAATTAACGAAAGAAAAGCTTACTTCTTAGTAAAAAAACTAGTTTTATTTTATGTAATGTAATTTAATGACTATTAAAAACAATATCATTCACCTATAAGAAACTTTTTTAATGTGGATTTTGATGATTACTTTATTTTCTTAAAGCCATCCAGATAATTGGTTCGAGCTTCTTTGTTTGATCCGGATAACTGAAGTTCTACTGTACATAAGAACTAAATAAACCGATTTAGACTTTCCTTGATAGGTTTGTTATAAGCAGAAAGTTCCAATTGCGGCCCATGGCAACCTTTTGTCTGGGCGATAAACAAATGTTTTCTTCTTTAAGAATATGGTAAACCCGGCTCCGTTCGGCCGCAATTAGGATATTGCCGTTATAAGGATGGAATCCCTATATTGTGGGGTCATTGTAAGGAGGGCTTACTATAGTGATATGAACAAGTGGGTAATAACACATTTGCAGTTGACATTTTGTCTTCTTTATAATATAGTGCAAATCCGAATTTCCTATGATTTATTTAAACTTCAAAGCTTTATGAAAATCCCGATCCATGTATTTAGAAACACTGTTTTCTATGTGTGCTTCCAGCTACGTCACCTGCTGGAGTGCTGCTGCCGCCGCAAGCGTTTCCTGGAGCACCTGAGCAAGAGCGTGGGCCCCTGCATGCTGCGGGCGTTGCGGGACGACTCCGCCCTGCAGTCCGCCCTCTGCTCTATGCTGGAGTTGGAGGTGGTGGACAACAGGGACATGCAGATGCAGATCATCACCACCCTCCAGAGCACCCCTTCCGGAAAACAGCACTACGCCGCACTCTGCCAGAGGCAGCAGCACCTCAGGGAACTGGTGAGAATTGCCTTTTAAAAAAGTATTTTAAGTTAAACATAAAACTACACTACCTCTACTATATTATATTCAATAACTGAAGCCAAAAGTAATAGAAAGTATGAAAATCGGTTGTGGCTTTGTCGAAAATCGGAGGTGAAGGGTCGGAGATCGGTCAAAAGGGTCTTACGTGAAACGTCAATTCTGGAAATTATATTAATAAGGATTAGTCGCTAAAAAATATCTCCCCAACAGAAAAAGATCCGGAAGATGTTATGTCTCACCCTTTTAGTTCTCATTCATTAACCACGTTTTTTGTTGTGTTTTTTTTTCAAGATTTGCACGCATTGGTGTCTTAATTTTCTATCCAACGTGAACAAATTTATGTCAATCGCCCTACTTGCTACGGAGTTACAGTGTTGCGGAATGAATTAGCCTGGAAGCGTCACATGACGTTTCTATCTTGATTCCCCATGTGTATGTAACTTATTTTAATATATTTTTATCCTTTACAAATTTTGACGAATTTGAACACATCATTACAAATTTTATAACGATGTACGAGGTTCCAGAACACTTTCTTCGACATAGGTAAATAGATAGTTGTATCAACAGTATATGTGTATGCAGTGCTCGATTTCTAGAAATAGAGGTACCGGAACTATAACCTTCCGTGGGGTGTGGAGGTGCAATGAATCAGCCATCAAACCCAAGTCTGGAATAGTAATTTTTCAAATCGAGCCCTGTGTGTATGGATGTCTGTAGATTTAGAAATGTGCGAATGTATTGTTGTTCCACGATGTACCAAGGCATATTTTAACATAGAGTTAGTGGGGCAATTTCCCCACCAGTTCTAAGAAAATCCCCACTACTCGTGTGGATTTGACACCCAAAAAATTCTTTTATTTCTGTACTAAATATTTTCTAGAGGTAAAATCATTAATATTTTTTGTCGAATTAAGTACATTTATTTAGTTTAAATTGACAAAATAATTGTTTTTGACACTAAAAGCAGAAAGTTATTGTTAACATCGAGGCTGAACTGCCTTATAAAGGATTATAGAAAATCATTTGCCC
Source organism: Troglohyphantes excavatus (assembly GCA_963932185.1). NCBI lineage: Eukaryota > Metazoa > Arthropoda > Arachnida > Araneae > Linyphiidae > Troglohyphantes > Troglohyphantes excavatus. The sequence goes on along the minus strand of OZ010667.1, from coordinate 41,834,597 downwards.
TCAGTAGTGAAAATTCCTTAAAATATGCTCTGCGATGTACAGTCGCTGTTCTCGTCCAAATATCGAAAATCACCCGTATTATACACACAACCGCGTACCCTAACTTTTCATACAGCAACATACCCATTACAAATGATCCTATTTATTATTAACTCTATTTAATCTATTATTATTGCACTTATTCAATGTCTCTATTCTATTGCTTCTGGCCTAAGCGGCTTGTCGTGTCGTTGTGAGTGTTGACTCTCGTAGGGTTTATATCAAAGGAGACACATACTGTAGTGTAACTACAGAGGTTACGAAAGGAAAAGCTTGTTTGTTTTTGTGCATAAAGATACTCATATCATATTGGGGAAAAAATTAGGGAACTTTTTATAATAATTATGATACGTGTGCTGTTTTCCAGAATTAAATTTTTGTTGTATCTTATTTTCTAGTCTTTAAATTGTCATTAGAGGTCCAAAATAAGGGACTATATATTAGCTTATTTGTCAAAAGGGCAATTGTAATATCTACATATTTTCTCTTTGAAGCTGTATTATTTTCAAATTGGGATAACATATTTTAATCACTTCTTCGACATGAACAAGTAAAGCACACTATCTAGTTCAATCGGAAGGAATAATTTTTTTTAATACATTAATCGATTAATTAAAGATTTTTGTATTACATCTTTATTATAAAATATAGAAATGTTAGTAGTATTACAATTATACTTTTTCATAACTAAGATAAAATTATTTTTCATTTTAGCAACAAAAAGGCGGACCAAGGAAACTGACATTGCCCTCCAGATCCACCGTAGGTTAAATTTAATAATCTAATTTCTTGTTTTATCCAAGTAATATTACCATACTTTCTTTTAGCAATATATGCTTGTTTAATAGTACATATATCTAGTAGTTTTTGTTACTTTGTTTTCCAGTTAAACAAATTCCCAATGCAGTAGTTAATTTCAAATTGTTTATACAGAAAGGAAAAACAATAACAATTTCAGCGCAGAAATAATACGAAAGGGTACATAAGGGTACATATAATACGAAAATAAAGTTATATTTTTATCATTTATGCACAGACAAAACTGAATTCTTCATCCAAATTAAAAAATACGCAACCCATTCATTTTAATAATTTTAAGCCTATAGGAAATAGAAATTCTTTAGTTATTTAGTGTGTTATTTTAAATATATAAATATTGAGTTTTTAAATTTTGTTTGCAGCAGTTCTTAGTAAAATTAGTTTAGATACACTCCACTCTCGTCTTGTTATTAAACACTTTTAAAACATCAAATAATAATAATTCCCCCTTTAAGTAAATGCAACGTTTGTGCTGTATCGGAAGTTGTTGTAGCATTTTTTTAAAAGGCCGATTGTTGTTTCGTTTCAGGATGCGGACGTGTCGAAGTTGCTGAGCTGCGGCTCCTTCGGGAACCTGGAGTGTCTGTCGCTGGCCTTCACTCAGGTGACCAGCTCGTGCGCCGAACAGCTCATCAAGCTGCCGTCTCTCAGATACCTCAATCTGTGGTCCACGCAGGTACACCCCCGTCACTCTCACGCCCAGAAGTGTTGTTCTTTTCTTTTAATTTCGCAATTTTATATTCAAAACATTACTTTTTAGAAAAACAGATTTTCGCAAGTTGAATAAGGACAAAATAATAAAAGCCCAACAATCAACTAAATAAATTATGTTTTTGTTATCTTATAGGGGAGCCTTTTTTTTTAGTATAAGCTTAGAATTTGAAGAATTATGCACTATATATTCGAATGTTTTAAGTGAACGAGGCTTTATGTAGAATCAAAATAGGGGTATGTATCCTCACTTTGAGTCAAATTGCACTGTAGACCAGCAATTCTCAACATGTGGTACATGTACCCTTAGAGGGTACGTGGCGGTCCTGTTGGAAGTACATAAAAATATTATTATTAATGGCGGAAAAGACCTAAAATAAAATATAATTAATAAGTATAATCTAAAATAAAAGCATATAAGTCACTAATTTGAGTCGTTTGATTAATTTGCCAGCTAATCTAAGAACATTACTGCTTAAAAAAACATTTTTTTTTGCGTAGAGGGATGGGTGAGAAGGGGGCACTTATAAATGAAAATTTTTATCGGAAGTGAGAGAAAAAAGGTTGAGAACGACTGTAATTTACAATATAATAAATCAATATTTTCTTAATAAATATATATATGAAATGTTCCACTGGGTGGTCATTTCATTAGTTTAATTGCAGTCGTGACTAAATTAATCCATGATTGGGCCGAGTAGATTTCACAGAAACATGTTTATTCAGAGAATTAGCTTACATCCTTTCGTGTCGGCAGCCGAACACCAAGTGTCGTGAGATGGGGATTTTTCATATTACCAAGAGGGAAAATGGGGAATTCGTATCGGTTCGGAAGCACAGTCGTTGATTGGTAGGGATAATCTTTTAGGGAAAAAGTGAGTTCTTGGAATAAGAGAGAAAAGGCACAGATTGTGCTTAGTTAATTTAAGGGATAGATGTTAAGGGATTTTAAGAGGGGTTTTACAAGGGGTCAGGATTAGAAAAGGGAGTGGTTATAGGAATTTTCTTTCATCTCCCTCCCGCAAAATCATACACATCGGCCAGCGATGAGCACAAATGCGAGAAAAGACATGCAAAGAAATGAAGAGAATGTTAACCAAATGGTTGATCAGACCACAAGCTCAACATGAAGAATCTGAAAGTGGAAAAGACATATTAATGACGGAGGTGGAGTGAAAATTTTGAATATTCATGGACATACGGTGTGTAAACGACGGTGCCCCGGTTCGATTCACAAGAACATAAAAATTGTTATCAAAAACAAACATTGACTGCTGGAGACACAAAACACAGAGAAAAAATTATATCATCAAACATTTCAAAACATCAAAAGTATTTCCATACACAATATTTCAAAAGAAATGCACGCGCAATAGATATGATATACAAAATGACATGTCGACAAAAATAAAATCGAAGGAAACATTTGCGTGATGTTTCACACATGTTGAAAAAAGAAAAAAAAAATGAAAATGGTAGACTTCAACAAACATCTTCATGTATAACGTTATTCAAAATACCCTTCTTTTTGAAAATTCAATTTTTGTCTTGAACTTTAAATGAAAGACTAACTCAACTTCATCAGTTCGAGTTGTCGCCAAAAGTACCTGAAAACGAAAAAACAAATTTTTTTTACAAATTTTAATACGAGTTTTGTATCAAAATTGCATGTTTTATGAAAGATGTTGTTTTGGCCGCCATTTGTTGAAGGACCTTTTACATGAAAAAGGTGTTGAAAAATAAAGATGGCCATTGAAGAAAGTTTGAACTTTCTGAAAACAGTTCACTTTTAGTGAGTGAATGTTGAGTGATGAGGATCCTCGTGAACCTATGTTAGGTTGATTGTTCCAAAGTTCTGTATTATTCCATGGAATAGTGGAAAATAAGTGCACTGACATACTATAACACTTTGGGTACATTTGAAAATAATTATACAAATAAAATGAACAACTTAAAATAATAAAATACATGGTAATACAAATTTAAACAATAATATAATTATATAAAGTTGAAGCCATGTCAATGAGGCATTCAACTGGTTTGGTTTTTATGTATCCGGACGTAAAAAATAGTTACAAATCAGGGTCAGGTTCTGGTGTCTCATCGGGATCTTCCCTTTTTGCGACATTTTGTGGATGTCGCACATGTTCAGTGTTTGATGGAGTTTTGACATGTCTAAATTGACATGTGGACATCCAGTGATAAGCATTATATATCCCATTTTGTTCACATAACCTACAAGGAGTAGGAGGAAGGCTTTTTTGGTAATAAGAGGTGTTGGTATGATTTTGGTTAACTGGGCGTTTAATATCCTGCGAGGGGACAGCTGAGGGCCGATTATTTTGGAACGCCTGAGGGCGGTGATTAGAATAATATGGCTCTCGAGGTTGAAAAGGGCGAAAATTTTGTTGATATCGATTACCTTGGGGATATTGGAAACGTCCAAAAGGTCTGTTGCCAATATTGCGAGGTTCATAAGAAGTTTGGTGTGAAGGGGGTGGATTGATTTTGTGTACTTTATTTGCTAAATTTAGCCAATCACTGGTGGAAGGTATGGTATGTCCAACAAGAGCAGTTTGCATAAAATTTGGACAACCATCCGTCAATCCTTGAATAATCAACTCGGTCGAAAGACCTAAATGCCTACCTGCTTGAACTTTACGATGGAAGTACAAAGAAATATCATCTCTCGCATAGAATCTTAGATTTGTGAAAGTATTAAACGAAATTGATTTGGGTTCGAGGAAAGTCTCAATAAGTAATTCTTGCAAAGAGTTCCAATCATTTAAGTGTAATCCATCATTGATATAGGTCTTAAGAGCATTTCCTTTTAAGAAGGAACTAATATTTTCCAACTTCCATTGTTCATCTTTAGGTGCATGAGTATTAAAATAACACAACCAAGAAGTGATGGACATGCCTTCATCAAAACATACTAAAGACGGAAGATAATTGGGAAAAATTAAATTCGTAGCCTGAGTTAAATTCGATGAACTAGCTTCAGTTTCATTTACAGAGGATTGTTGGTTCATGGCAGAATTAGAGTTAGTATTGTCAGTTGAAATTAAAGTAGCTTGACTACTCGGTGTGTCTTTGTTTACTGACATTTTAACTTGACGTTGTACAAATATAGCAAATTAGATAATGGATAATAATAATTAGAATAATTAAAATTCAAAATCAATTTCCTGATCACAAAATTTTACACAATAGCTCATTAATGATCATATTCAAAACAGTTTTTGAAATAAACTATCAAGTTTAATTAATTCTTTGAAACTATTCAACATTACAAACTGCTAACTCTTGTATAAAAAAAATCTTTGTTTACAAAAAATAAATTTAATTGGAAACACTTAAAAATAATTAATATGAAAAACAAACATCAGTTAATTAGTAAGCCTTTAAAATTAATTAATTAAACAGTGAATTATTCAAATAAAATTCAATTTAAACTTCTACAATTTAAATTAAAAAAAATCAATATTGCTTAAATTTGAAAACTATTAAGTTTTAAAAATATTTCAAACATTATCAAAAATACACATGGTTTCGTTTCGAAGCATTGGCACTGGTCAATGTTTTGACCGTAATCGACGCAGCACACACATCGTAGAAATGCACACAAAAGGAAAATCGAAACTAACTTTCGTCGAGAACATTCATTTCTTGGTCTTTCACACTGATCACGGAGATTTATGTAACTTGCAGAACTTTGATTTCACGAACATTGATACTGGTGAATATTTTGATTCGTATCGAAACAGCACACAAATTGTAGAAATGAACACAACATGAGAATCGAAACTAACGAGCACATTCGTTTCTTGGTGTTTCAGTTTCACTGATCACTTTGATTTCGCGATGGGCAGAGTACTCACTGTTTCGAAGACACTTTATTTTGAAGATGAGGAGTTTAATTTCTCAGCAGGTTGAAAAACACACGAGTCGGCGGTTCAGGGCAAGCCGGGAGCTGGCTCCGTACGTCATGGCGCCGCAGGTACCGGTCGCTTTCGTTTCTGTAGGGCGCTTCTGGAGTCGCTGCCGTTGCAAGTTCGAATCGCCCATGTTTGTCGAAGCGGTCGTCGCATCTTCTAAAAGGTAGACGGGCTTCTGTTCTTTCGGAGCTTGAACGTGTACTGGTGTTTGCGGATATCAACTTTCGGTTCGGCTTTCTATGTGCCAGGAACTACGCAGTAGGACTCATTCTCGGCAACCGGCTTACAAATCCGTCGGGATCGGTAATGAACGATAGTTTTTCACGGCAGGAAACCTCCTAGGATGGATGCGTTTCAGTTCCAGAATGGTATTCCGGTTGGCCACTTATCGCTGTACGTTGGCTCGGACATCTGCTGGATTAGTGTTCGGCTAGCAAGGCTATGGGAAGCTATTTGCGCTAAAATTCGCCGTAACAGGACTTCAATCGCTGTCGACTTTTTGAAATGTTCCACTGGGTGGTCATTTCATTAGTTTAATTGCAGTCGTGACTAAATTAATCCATGATTGGGCCGAGTAGATTTCACAGAAACATGTTTATTCAGAGAATTAGCTTACATCCTTTCGTGTCGGCAGCCGAACACCAAGTGTCGTGAGATGGGGATTTTTCATATTACCAAGAGGGAAAATGGGGAATTCGTATCGGTTCGGAAGCACAGTCGTTGATTGGTAGGGATAATCTTTTAGGGAAAAAGTGAGTTCTTGGAATAAGAGAGAAAAGGCACAGATTGTGCTTAGTTAATTTAAGGGATAGATGTTAAGGGATTTTAAGAGGGGTTTTACAAGGGGTCAGGATTAGAAAAGGGAGTGGTTATAGGAATTTTCTTTCATATATATATATATATATATATATATATATATATATATATATATATATATATATATATATATATATATATATATGAAAGATAATTTCAACCCCCTTTAACTTACCACCTCCTTTTACAAAACCACCCCTTTTGACTTCCTTCATTTCCATTCCTTTGTAAACTATCTCATTTAATTCTTGCTGACATTGCTAACAATCTGCATTCTCTACGTGCCATTCTCAACCTTTCCCACGACAGAAAGTTCCCTATCATCCACGCTCTTAATTCCCTTTTGGGCACCCCTCCAAAAACTTCATGGTGTGCTCCGCCTTGACAAATCCCTACACATTATACTTTTCCCTATGTTAGCTGAGGTTCTCCCTATTTGGGGAAATCTCGCTCTCTTCTGACTTCGACTCTCAAACCGCAAGGACGTGTGCTTCACGGGCTCCTGGTGTGATCATTAATAAAGAATATAAATACAACCTTTGGCCCTCTTTTTATTAAATCAATCTTAATATTTCAAAAGTCGACAGCGATATGCCTATGTCGGAATTCCCCTAACAATTAATTAAAGTTAAAAAATTTAATTGAGATCACCGGGAGCCCAACCAGCGAACCATCCGCCCAGCCAGCCAACTATCCACCAGCCGAACCGAAAGTTGATATCCGCAAACACCAGTATACGTTCAAGCTCCGACAGAACAGAAGCCCGTCTACCTTTTAGAAGATGCGACGACCGAACGTGCAACGGCAGCGACTCTCGTCAACCACGTCTCCTTCAGAAACGAAACACGGCGCCATGACGTACGAAGCCAGACTCCCGGCCCACCCTCATCCACTCACCGCCGACTCTCCTTGTGTGTTGTGTTCTCCCGACTTGCTGAGAAATTAAAGTCCCGTTCAGAATTAAAGTGCCTTGAAACTAGTGAGTACTCCATCGCGAAATCAAAGTTCTACAAGTTACCTAAATCTCAGTGATCAGTGAAACACGAAGAATTAACGAATGTGCACCACGAAAACTAGTTTCGATTCTCCTTTTGTGTTCATTTCTACGATTTGTGTGCCGCTTCGATTCGAATCAAAACATTCGCCAGTACCAATGTTCGCGAAAGCAAAGTTCTTCAAGCTATATAAATCTTAAGTGATCAGAATAAAAAAATTCAAGAAACGTTTAACTATGATTATTTTGCATTCAGCGTCGCCTCAATAGTTCTACTTTGAAAAAGAAAGTTCTACTTTGAAAAGTTGTTAATTGTCAATATGATTTAATTATTTTTATTTTCATAAATGAAAAGTGGGTAAAGGTTTACTGTACGGTCACCCTTGGCGACTTTTTCAAAATCTCGCCAAAAGTCGCCATTTTGGCGACTTTTGTCCAATAAGGTTGCTGCAATTCCTTGTCGTTTCGGAGGGGAGTTGCCATTTAAAAAAAAATTATCGCCAAATGCGGAAAAATCGCGCCAAGGGTGACCGTACAGTAAACCTGACCCGAAAAGTGTTATAATATTTTAATTTTAAAATTCTGAAATTTAGTTTTGTTTACATTTTTTATGAGATAGTTTGGTTTTCTATTGAGATAGTTTGGTTTTCTATTACAGTGCTTTTCATCACAATTTAGTAGTGAAATGAGATTAACTTCAATTATAATAATTATTAAATTAATTATTGTTTAGTGCATAATAAATTTTGATTTTAGTATTAATTTTATTACAGATTTTGATATATCATTAAACTCAATATTATCAAAGATAATCAGTAGTGGTATCTGATTTGGAGAAGATAATTGTTTTAATTTTAATGGAATAATTTGAGTTGGCATAATAATTTTTTTTGTTAAATTTTAGGAATCTTTGTAAATAATTGTGTTAACTTAAAATTGATATTTTGTGAACTAGAATGTACAATTTTTATAATTCATGTTCGAGAGAAGTTTTTCTAAATTAATGGTACTTAGAATATAATATACTGGAATTCGTCCTTTTTGAAAAATGTCATGTTATACGACCAGAATGGATAGAGTGCTCTGAACCCTTCATTGGCTCTATTACGTGAAACCCTGTAGATCTTCATTTGAATTGCGTACCCTGTTTGTTTTGGAAAATATAGGTGTATTTGCTTTTGAAGGATGAAATTTGAGTAAATTGTTTTAATGGTAAAGATAATTATAATGGTGATATTGATATTACATTAAGGTTTTTATTTTACATTGTTGTAGCCAAAATTTTAACGAAAGGTTTTTCACTGATTTCTTGGAACACATTTAACCCTCTCTGAGTCTGTTAATAACTTTTTCCAATTTATTATTATATGTTCTTCTGGCTTAACAACATGTAAACTCTAGATAAGTTTCCCACAAATTTATTTGGACACACACTTTACTATGAGCAAGTTGCAGGTGAATTCGACATCACACATGTTTAACCACACACCTTTTCTTCAATCAAAGGAAATTTATTTCAATCAATCACATATTTTCCTTCAATTTCAACAGCTTCACTTTGTTCTTTTATTCACCCCAGTATACCTGTACGTCAATTGTACATTTTCATTTTATACTTTGATAATTGTATTGTTTCTTGTTTATAATCAAAAAGTGCATTTTGAATACTTCATAATTTAATAACTTATATTAATTATTTCATATTGTTTGTCAAACAACCTTACTGGTTCATCACTGTTCCTTAGTCAAATATTTTGTTTTTATAAAACCCAATCAAATTATGTCAACATAGTAATATAATCAAACTAAGAGGATATTACATTGTATAATTGAGATGAATGAGTTCATGTGCCATCGACCTCTGAGAAATCGTAATCTGCAGATTGTCCAACCTGACCATGATTACTTGTTTGTTGAAAGAGTATAATTGTATATTTTCAAAGAACAAACCAGCTTGATCAAAATTTAACTACCACCAATTCAATTTTAGTATTTGTGACTATTTTCTTTGTGCAACATTCCACCATGGTCGACCATTTTACCATTTTTACATCAATCAAATCGAGGATCCTCCCATGTCAACAAATCACTCGAGCATGCTCCAACCATTTTTGGTTCAATCACATGGAGGTTTGACTTCGTCTTCTAAGAAAATGCTATTTTGATATCAAATGTATTAAAATTAGTAGATTTTGTTTTCAGAAATACTAACCGTAGGTTCATGAAGTATAGCTGAATTACATTTCAAGGATTATGTTTGTCAATACCTGCCATCCCACCTTAGTCAGGCTGTAACCAGTCATTTTTTTCACCAGTGACTTGCTTCACTCGGGTCTCTTTAGACTCCCATTTACAAAATTTCATTTTTTTTTGCGTTGCACTAAAGAGTTGTAGTAGTTACATATATTTTTTTACCGTCATATGTCTTTATATGAATAGAACAGAACAGTTTTATATTTCATTGTTTACAACATATGTTTGTGTTTAATTTTCACTATGTACAATATTGATTTTTATATTGGTATACTTATTTTGGTATTGTAATTTAATTAGTTTCATAACTATTTGTAGAGCATGTGTTAAGGCGAGCACATACAGCAGTATTTCAAAATTTTAATTGTACCTCTGTCAATAATATTTCTTTTCTCCAATCACTTACAAGCTCTTCATGTTGCTCAGATGGTCTGATCAACCATTTGGCTGACATTACCTTCTTCTACTTTTGTCTTTTTCTCGCATTTCTGATCATCGCTGGCCGATGTGTATGATTTTGCGGGAGGGAGATGAAAGATAATTTCAACCCCCTTTAACTTACCACCTCCTTTTACAAAACCACCCCTTTTGACTTCCTTCATTTCCATTCCTTTGTAAACTATCTCATTTAATTCTTGCTGACATTGCTAACAATCTGCATTCTCTACGTGCCATTCTCAACCTTTCCCACGACAGAAAGTTCCCTATCATCCACGCTCTTAATTCCCTTTTGGGCACCCCTCCAAAAACTTCATGGTGTGCTCCGCCTTGACAAATCCCTACACATTATACTTTTCCCTATGTTAGCTGAGGTTCTCCCTATTTGGGGAAATCTCGCTCTCTTCTGACTTCGACTCTCAAACCGCAAGGACGTGTGCTTCACGGGCTCCTGGTGTGATCATTAATAAAGAATATAAATACAACCTTTGGCCCTCTTTTTATTAAATCAATCTTAATATTTCATATATATATATATATATTATATTTCAAACCATGGTGTTAATTTACTTATATTATCTTTTTATGTATATTACATTTCCATTTATAAAATTCTGGAAATAAAAGTTCTTTTAGATTCCTTTTCTTCATGTCAAAACCTGTGACAGTAGGATTCGGAAAATTTATGTATGGCAAAGTGTATCGGTATTAAATAAAATAAAATACTAAAATAAATTCATTCTTATATGTATTCTATTATTATTAATTAAATAAATTCTTTTTAAATAAAAGTACTAAAATACTTTGTAATACTAAAAACTAGTTCGCCTATGAATATAATCTAAAAAGAAATAATTATTCCGTATCATTTTGTCGAATTTATTTTAGAAAAGTAATTTGCAAATGTCAAATTTAGATATAAAAATTAAATTCAAAAGAATACCCGTCTAAAATTTAAACGTATTTTAAAGCTTAACACTATAAACCGTGGGTGTACTGTCAAAATTGACACAGTCAAAAATCGTACTTTGGTGTAAAATTAAAATTTGAAGTTTCAGTTTGTGCGAAATATCAGGATTTAATATTTCCTTCATATTGAAGGTTTTCCTTTCTTGGTAATTAAAATTTTTAATCCGTCCTGTGTGAACTGATGTAATGTTCATGTTACAGTTTGGAGACGGGGGATTACGCCTGATCTCTGAGCACCTACCGAAACTCCAGACCCTGAATCTGTGTGAAACTCCTGTAAGCGACAAGGGACTCCAATGTCTCGCCAGTGAGTATAATCGTCTCACGGGTCTAATTGAATATGACTAAGTGTTTATATGTGTCTGAGCGAGAACGTTATGAGCTGTTAAAGAGAAGACATAAAAAAACGTTATTTATGCTGATCTTACAGGATACGCGAGGAAATGTTTTTTTTTGTCTTGCTTATATGATGTCTTGATTATGAATTATGAAACAAAAGTACGATTCGTCATTGCTCCGAGAAATTCCCTTTTTTTATATCTTACATGTTAAAACTCGTTGCATATAAGACCCGCAAAAGGGATTTTTATTACTGAAAAAATACATATGATACCTTACAATACTGTTCTATTGTTCATACCAGTGATAATATAATGTCCGAATTTAATTTTGCTTTATAAAAACATTCTTAGGAAAATTGATGAATAAAATAATTTTTTAGGCTTATCTTTAAAAAGACGGATCTTTATTCTCATTTGAAGAGTACTTGATGATTTTACTCGTCCTTAAAAGTACTTAATTATATTAGTCGTCTTAACTCTTTCAAGACTAAGGCGCCCCAAACCGCCCAGGGACTTGCAAATTGCGTTGCCATTAGCAAATCTAATTTAGAGCGATAAAAAGGTTGTTCTTTGAGTATATACTTCCTAGGAACCTACTTAAGACGCAATCTGCATATTCTCATCCGGCTGATCGTCAAAGTAATTTCATTGGCTTATCTAAATTCTAGTCTTGAGAGTGGGGGAAATACTAGATTTTTCAAATAATCCTTTACAAATTGTCTGATTTTTAGACCAGTCTTTGATAAAACCATATTTTTGTAGTTTTATTTAAAATTACATTATTTTTTAAATGGTCGTTTGCAAAGCGTTGTATACTTAATCTTGAATAGAGTTACAGTTTTCGTGTTGTTCATACAAGCGTGTTTTTAACTATACTCGGGGACAACCTAAGTTGAACATGAAGCGGAAGCTATGATATGTATAGTCAATCGCTTTACTCTCAATTTAGGTTGTCCCCGAGTATAGTTCTTAAAGAAGTAAAAAAATGACGACTGGGTGTAAAATTGAGTTCGTCAAACTAACATTTATAGTCTCAAAATACGACTAACGACCGCTAGTTTCGAACCCAGACTACACAAGGAATGTTCTACTCTTTATTATCAATATAAACTATTTTGTTTTCGTTTTTTTAGTGTTCCTTTGCATAATGTAATTGGTTTTTTTTCGTTAAATTAATTTTAATTTGGAGCGAATTTACTTTATAATTTGATCTAACAATAAAATAAAAATATAGAAATTGTAAGAAATGTTTAGCTTTTACTTTACCTTTTTTGTAATTTTAATAACTTAAAAAAATATGATTTTTTTTAATCATATTTTTTTTTTGCCTGACGTAACTACAAAGATGAAATGTATCTTTGTATCTCCATTTTATACCTTTTTTACCTTTATATCTTTTTTTTCAGATATGAAAAGCTTGAGAAAACTTAACCTAAATAGTACCAGCCTATCAGCCCAAACATTTGAAAAACTAAAGGTAATTTTAATCCCTTTGCAATTTGATTTTAACGATTCATTATTTCAAAAGTTTGTTCTCATGAAGTATTTAACTATGACAAAGACAATTTTTACCTTCACATATTACCCTATAAGAAATATAAGATTATAAAAGTATATTTTTTAGGCGTCAAACTTTGTTTGTTATGGTTTTGGCTTATCAACTTACTTAGAGGTTTCCTGTGTCCAAAACAAAGGGACCATGTAAAAATTGGTTTGTGTATGTGTGGGTTTTAAGCAAAATATTTTAAGAACATACTTTACCACGACATCCAAAGTAAAAATACTAATGCACGGTAGTGTATTAGTTTAATAGTGCCTGAAATATTTTTAAATTGTTGTTGCCAATGTGTTTTGATTGCTCTCTTAAGTTTAGTATCAATAAAATCAGCATAGTAATATTTCTAGGGTAGTTAAAAGTTGTGAAAACAACTTTTTTCCTTGGAAAACAACATTTTTCAATTCTTTGATTAAATCGCATGAAAAGCCATAGAATAAAAGTACAGTCATACAAGATAGCCATGCATTTAACAATGGATCTACATTTCGTATTTAAGATGAATGAACCCAAAGCTGTTTCAGAGAAACATTCGCGTCATTGGAAGGTGGTTCTAGAAACGAAATAGTAAATAAACTCTTCTTGGTGCGTAGATTTTGAAGATTGTTGTTTGGTGTATTTTAAATTTGTTATATCACTTTAATTACAGAAAATCCTTTTTTTTTTTGCAGCAAAAGTTGCCGGCCTTACAAGAATGTGATATCCGCTACACAGACGCATGGTGATGGAATTTCGCTTTTCAGAGACTTACTTACAGATCTGTAAAGAATGAAAAATTCCTCGTGTTTCATTTTTAACTTTTTAAAGAAATGTGTTTAAATTATATATATTGTTACTGAATAAATGCTTAAACATTTAAAATGTCTTTAAAAAAACACTTATAAAATCAGAGAAATATCATAGTTTGATGATAAAAAGGCTTTAAAACATCGGTTGCATCATTTCAACTTTAGTTCACTGCATATAGATTTTGTAGATGCTGAAGATATTTTTGAACCTGACAAACTGTGAATTGAAGTTAAAAGAAAAGTACGAATTTTTGCAATGTAAAATATATTGTTTTGCATCACATTTAATGACAAGATATGCTAAAATAACACTAATTCGTTGTTAATTTTTAATATGTTTATCCATTTATGTAAAATTGAAGTATACAAACGTTTAATTTGAAGGTTTAATCAATACATTAAAGCAATATTTCTGAGTAAATATTCTCACATGAGTTATGAATTTATTCTCACTGCCAAAGGTTACAGTTTTTCTAAATGAATGCTAGAAAGCTAGAAACGTATTGAAATCTGGTTTTTCTTTAAAATTGCAATAACTATGATTTGAAAACAAAAATTGCTAACAATTCTCATTAATTGCTAGGAATTAATGAGCTCATTAATTGTTTAATTAGCAATGCTCATTAATTGCTAGCCATTCTCATTAAGTATTTAAATTAGTTATAGGCCATTTTATATTGAAAATTATTTTACAAAATTTATGCGACGTAAAACAGTCCATGTATATACAAAATATTTTTTTCCCCCCGATATTTCCTTTTTTCTTAACACTCAATTGCTACTTCCACGTTGCAATTTAAGATACTAATATAACTTGCTCTTTCCGAGTGAATTTTCTATCAAAAATATTAAAAAATGTACTTTTGAATCTAAAAAGATATTCTGTTTCAACGCATTGCATACCAGAGACTGTAACCATAATCTTGAATATTATTTTTAGTTTAAATCATGTATGATTATTAAGCTGGTTAATTCTATATTATAACACTTACATTTTAAAACAATATACTAAAAATCACACTTAATACGGTATAAGATAGTGTGGAACGCAGAAACCAATAGTTTATTTTTTAAGCCTCCTCAGCTCTGATAAATTTTGTTTGCTATTAAATTTGTCATTTTTTGTAATCTTTAAAAGATGAATTTTTATAAAATGTAACCAACCAACTTAATCTAAGGACATTTTAAAAAAATCAGGCAGTCAATATAAAAAAAAATATATTGTCTGCTGAAAAATCTATTGTTCTATAGGCTACTGAAAATTCTACAGCCTACTCTTAAAAAAGTTTATACAACTTCTTACATGTATAGGATTATAGCTACATACCTATTTTACACGCATTTCAAAATAATTTGCAATACTACTTCCATTTTTGTAGAATTCAAAACTGTTTAAAACTAAAGCGAAATAACCAAACAGGATTTCCTTTTTAACATTAGAATTTGTTGTTATTAAAGTATAATTGGCAAAGAACAGAAATTAATTTGTGCAATGAATTCTGGTCCCAAACAATTTTATTACAAACTCTTTGAAGTAATTGTCATGTATATATAATTTTTTTTAAAGTTAAACTATTAATATGATGCAATCTATTAAGATTTTTTATATTTATGTTAACTTTGATGTCCTTAACTTAGCTGTCCTAGAGTAATTCATCGAGTGTGATTTTATGGTAGATTAGAAATAAGTATTTGATATCCACCACTAATGTTTTGTAATATAACAAACAAACACTTAGTCCTATAAGGTATTAGTACTTATCCACGATGTTATTTATACATATTCAACTTAACGTTACGTACAAATGGCTTAAGCCAAAAATGTCTTAAGTAAATTGGATATACACGTACACTCAAGACATGTCTGAACTACATAGGAGTCATGAATAATACTTTGTAAAAGCTTGTGTGTAATCAATATGTAAATATAAAGTATAATTTTTAACATTAAAATGAATTTTAAGTCTTAGACTAAATATTGAATATTTTCAACCATTATATAACTTCTCAATGCGAGATATATGTCATCAATATCTGATTGAATATAGTTATTCTTAAAAATTTCAACTCATTTTAAAGTCTGAAAAAGTCATTCTTTCTAAAGAAATTTATTTTTATACCCATTTTGATTTTTGAGCTTGTGAAGTTTTGTATTTTGATTTGATACTTTTTATGCATCAAAAATGTACTATAAAAGTTATCATTATAGATTAATTTCTAACATTTTTTTTCTCCATATTTATCGCTACACACTTTCGCGCTTTCTAAGAAGATTTAGATACATTTGCTTTTGCAATGAATATTCTATCACCAACACTATTATTTTTAATATCAACCGATATCCATACCGGCAATTGATGTAAAATAGAATTAGAACTTGAATCGTGCTACAGTTCAATTACGCTGATTCCTTAGTTGAAAACGTTTCACGATGGTGCTGATTTTTTGTAAGTTTTATCACGGCATTCTGAACTCTAGACGATGAAAAGGAGACTGTACGTAGGTTTATTTTAAGCATTTGTGGAATTTGAGAGGTGTCACCAATTCTCACCTCTAAAAGCAATGTGATCGGGCACATGCTCTGGTCATAACACTAGGATGTTTTTCGATATAATGTATTTGTTTGATATTTATAAAAAAGTGTTGAATAAAGTGTCTTTCTATAGAATTTGTATTTTATTTAATCTTTTGATTGTAGAACACGTTGCTAATAATACAACAGTTAACATTATTATTTAAATTTATGTGGATTGTGTAATACCGTAAACTGAGGTTACTTGGACCCTTGAGGGGATTACTTGGAAGTTTTGCACATTTGCATCATCAAAAATAAAAAGGATGCCTATGTTTTATAGGGGACAAAAATCCAATATAATAATTTATCTGGGCGTATTAGTAAATCAGGATTTTAAAATGTGTCATAAAATGTACAGAGGCTAGCAAGAAAGCTAATAAAATATTGGGAATACATCAGGAAAAGTGTTTTGCCAAAACCTGTGGATATAATCTTGCCAGTGTACAGAGGTTTGGTAAGGCCACATCTTTAGTATGCTGTACAGTTTTGGTCACCATATCTTAAAAAGCACATTGAATTCTTAGAGAAAATTCAGCACAGGGCAACTAAAATAGTCCAAGGGTTTTCAGGCATGAATTACGAAGATAGATCAAGAAATTTGAATACGTTTACACAGAAGGGTTAGGGGAGGTCTGATTCAACTGTTCAAATTTATTAAACAAGGGGATATATATATATAGTAGTCCAAAATTCGATGATTTGATTTAGTCTGCTTGAATTTTCATCTGTCCATTTATTTACCTTTACTACCTATAGATGGCAGCACCATCGAAAAAGACGAACTTTAAGCCCTATGAACAGTTCAGATAATAATACATTTTATTTCAAAGCAGATTTTAAAAAAATAATTGTATTTTTAATGTTATGGTTAAAACTACCCTTTGAAATTGGTGCTAAATTTTAGATTTGTTACCGTGAAAATGCAAAAATCGTTGTAGATAGACAAAGCCAATACGCAAGGTGCGTTAAAATTGTTTGATTTTACACATGCACTAGTGAATCTGCAGATTTCCTACTGAATCTGGAAATACACTGACAGGCACTCGTGAAAGTGCAAATAAGATTGTTGATCGAACAACAATAGTTTTTTGTACGCTCATTAAATTTATAATTTTTAAAAAATGTAAATGAATTCACACAAGTCCAAGAATACCACTAGGTTGTCCCATAGATCTATATTATAACACTAACAATTAAAAGTTTTAAAAAAAAACACGTGGGAAGCCCTGGACGTCTATTCGGAGGGTATGAGATGCTCCAAACGACTACTCCAAGGGGGTACCAGCTGTTTTTGAACAGGTATTAGGATATGAGATCCTCAAAACGACTGCTCGAATGTCAAAACCGACATCTTGGAATAAAGAGGCAATGTGGCAAACGAGAGATGTGCATAAAAAAATCTAGTTGCATCATTCAAATCGAGTAACTTCTTTAACCCTAATGAATCCACATATCGAGAAGCTTTTCTTTCTATTTCGACAATGGCAGACAGCCAATATCTTATTTCGTAGGTCGGATTTTGCCGTTAAACTTGTTACTACGTCTTGTCCTATTGACACTAGTAATTTGAAACCAAAATTTTTCCTAGCCAAATTATTATTTTATTATTTATTTCTAAACACAGCCTAATTTTTTAAAACGGTAAAAATAAAGAATAAGTCGGCACTCCAACAAATCAATTTTTATTGACACCTTTGGCTTAGAAAGAATTTCCATTCCCATCACCGAGATATTGATGATGTGCTGATTTTTGTAGATTAAACTAATGAGACACATAGAAAAGAAAACTTGATTTTGGCGAAAGTTTATAACTTATACAAAACAATTACAAAATATAAGAAGTAATAAGAAATTTCGATTCGGTCAAATTAGCGTAATAACTAATCACGAAATGGCGATTGGAAATACTATTTGGATTAGAATTTGCGCATGTCTTTTGAACATATTACGCAAATATTTGTGCATGTGTGTGAAATATATTACACAAGTATTGGCAATTTGAATTTATGTCATATTTGGCAACGTTCATTTTGGTGTCTTTGTAGACTGCTTCTTTATTCTGTACTTTAACCGTTAAAAAACTTTTTTGGGTATCATGGTTCCTCAGATCGTGCAGACTGTAAAAAGTCAACGAAATTCTGTCCCTAAAGCAATACTGTTTGCATTACGCTATATTTCACATATGGTAACAAAACATAAATTATTACAGATATCAAAACTATTTTTGAAAAAGTTGTATAAGAATTGAAGCCATTTAAAAGTATCTGTGGCGCCGTAATAGTTTGCAGCTCTAAAACTAATTCGAAACTTTTTTTTACTGATATCTATTCTGAAAACCTTTTAACTAATTTCAAATTTGTAAATTGCATACACGAATTATGTATTAGAAATAATTAATACAATGAATTCGTTTCTATTATTGGCGTTGAAGAATATTGGCGGTTTATTTTTTGTTGTTGAAATAGTAAACATTAACATTGTGCTTGGAATATCTGCTTCCTTCTTAGCGCTAGAAAATGTTGGGGTGCATCTCATACTCAGTGGCGGCGATTGGGTAGTAAAAGTGGGGGGGGGGGGGCAAGATCAAGATGAAACAAGTGTGTGTGGAGAGGGGGGGGGGTAATAATAAAAAATTTGAACACCAAAACAATAAATATTGCACAATTATATTTACTCTCTATTTTGAGTTATTTGAAGGAAATAATACCAATTTAAAATAGGTACGAGACGCCCAGGTCGACTATTAACCAATTTTCGATTATTTTCCAATTTTTTTTTTATTTTGGAATAATACGGACTGTTGTAATGAATCTAATTAACATACTTATTGACCGACCTCCAAAGGGATAGGTATCCTTTCCATTGGCGTCAGTGTTGAAAAAGAAATGGAGGACATTTTCTCTCCTCACCCTCCCAATCCCTAGAACATTTCCTGCACCATTTACAATTCTACATTTGTGGTGTGACTTTTGGGACCCTGAGACAAATTCTTACAGTTTGCAGGCACGTGGGTATAGATTTTATGGAGGTTGAGTGATTGATTATTTCATGGGGGTTCAGTGACTGAGCAACGAATTTCTTTAGGCATCTATCCCCCTCACCAAGAGGGGGAAATCCTTAACCCCACAAAAATTAACAAACCTTTCTCACAAACCCCACCAATTTTTTTTTATTAAAAAAATTATTAATTTTCGTTCAAGTAAACATGAATACGTTGGCAGATAAATAGCATCAACAATTATCATTGTCATTAACTATATTTAACAGTTGTCAATAACTATTTTTAAAATTAATAAATCACTCCCTAATTATGAAATCAATTTAGAGAACATATTTAAAGTTTGAGATTCCTTATAATATATGTGTGGTAACGAACAATGAAGCCGCCGTGTGCCAGCTCAAGTGTTGTCCTTGTTATATATGACCATAATTTAAAAATACAAAGCATTGTTCCCGGGTTTTTCCTTGGAGATGGGTCCCGAACAGTCGGCAATAGCGTAATCTACGTTATTTAACCAAATCAAACTTTCCGATCTAAATTCCCACCTCAACAAGGCTGAACATTCCCAGTTCCAGTTTATATACATTTTCAACATTTTTATAAATTATTTAATATTAAACAGTTCTCTCAAAAGTATTGGTTTGTTGCAAGCATTTTCCAATGCAGTATCCGTTCAGAGGTAAAATTTAATCTTACAAGTTAGGCAATTTCTAATCTTCCCTCGCTTTCATTTGCAAATAATATTAATTTTCTTCGGACATAACACGGATTTCCAACACGGATTTGTAAAATTCTAAACCAAAATCATAATAATAATCACAGGGTCTCATTGTCGGATAATTATTACTAATCTTTTTAAATGGATATTTTGGTAAAAGCAAAAACATTTCATCCGTGTATGAATAAATCAATCTTTAAACAAAAGTTTTCAAAATATATCTATTCACGATTAAATTAAACTGTACCTACGTTACACATTTTATGAAGTGCAATAATAGTCGAAATTTACGAATATCAATGATTACTGAAATACGAATAAATTTTTCAATAATAGTTTGAAATTAAATTATGAATTGAACAATTAATGCTAAATTAAATTGAAGAACAATCGCATAATATGAATGATGTAAAAGATTTCGAAATATGATATATAAATGCTAAAAATCAAGATAATGGTATATTTAAACGTATACTTGCGCGATTTTCAAAATTCTGTGGCGTTGATTGCAAACAAACAGACAAGTTTTCTTGAATGGAAACAGTAGTGCTTGTATTGCTGTCATGTTCAACTTCCCATTTGTTCTTTTTATTAAAGTTATTTAAAACTGAATTTTGCAAAATTCGCTTCATTTTCCTAAAATGCAGAGCAGACGAAGATCAAAACAAGGACATTAATGGCTAACTCATGACCCCTTCCCTCCTATCTACAGATTTATAGATTACGCAATTGTTCGGCGCCAATAGATTACACAATACTACATTTTAAAGCATTTTATTAAGACCGGATACTATTTTAATGTAAAAAAGTTGCAGATAGTCATAAATAAAAGAAGGGGGTTTGATCTATTTTTAGAATTGAAGGTCATACAGTTGCATTTTTCTATGTAAAGAAAATATATGCTATTTCTTTTTCCGAAAAAAATAAAAACAGAATGAGTAATGGTCCTGGAAGGAATAGGAATGAGGCGCCAATCAATGGTTTATGTTAGAGTAGCTGTCTGTCTGGAAATCTGAAAACAAAGCTCCTCAATTTAGATAGAGAATTTATTTTATTTTTTAAATGTTGAATTTTTTTTAAAGAATAACGATACCACATTCGTTCAAAAAAAATATCTCTTGACTGTCAATGGTAGGGGTTTGAACCCCCCCCCCCCCCCCCGTACCTACGTGCCTGTGGTAGTGGGAGGAAGTTGGGGTTCAAATTTTTTCCTTTGTTCGGCAATGCAATAGAACAATTGACCTGTAATATAGTTTTAAAAAGTGCAATATTAAAAAAGTGCGGGGGCAACATCCGAAAGAAGTGCGGGGGCAACCGCCCCCCCTTGCCCCCCCGAATCGCCACCACTGCTCATACTTAGGCTTTTTACCAGAAAATTACTCACAATGATAATTATTCTGAAATTTATCAAATAGTAGTAAAAAACTGGTATTAATCTGAATTAATATTTTAGGATATGTTATCTTATAAAATATATTTGAAGGAAAATTGTTTATGAACTTTTTCATATTTACATGAAACAGTTTAGAATCAATAGAATAAAATAATACTCTCTTTCATATGCAAAAGAATATTATTCAAAATGAATGCACATAAATCAGGCTCACTTTTTTAAATGTGATTTGCATTTAATACTAAGTCCAATCTAGTACAAAAGCTTATTTTTCAACTTATTCTTGATGAATGTTTTGAGTGTCGTTAAAAAGACGTGTTTGCCAAGCTAGTGACACTCTGTAGCTGTAAGTTACATAACTTTAGTCTGAAGAACTGTTACGTCTTTTCGACTGTTTGCCTGTACTTGGACTTTTGACGTTAGCTTTGCCAGCACTTTTAGCTTTGCTTTTACCAGGACTTTTGGATTTGCCTAT
This sequence comes from Troglohyphantes excavatus, assembly GCA_963932185.1. Lineage (NCBI taxonomy): Eukaryota > Metazoa > Arthropoda > Arachnida > Araneae > Linyphiidae > Troglohyphantes > Troglohyphantes excavatus. The sequence goes on along the minus strand of OZ010667.1, from coordinate 41,812,774 downwards.
ACCAGGACTTTTGGATTTGGCTTTACCAGGACTTTCAGATTTCCCTATACCAGTGCTTTTGGATTTGGCTTTACCAGGACTTTTAGCTTTAGTTTTACCAGGACTTTTATCTTTGGCTTTGGCAGGACTTTTAGCTTTGCTTTTACCAGGACTTTTGGATTTGCCTATACCAGGACTTTTGGATTTGGCTTTACCAGGACTTTCAGATTTCCCTATACCAGTGCTTTTGGATTTGGCTTTACCAGGACTTTTAGCTTTAGTTTTACCAGGACTTTTATCTTTGGCTTTGGCAGGACTTTTAGCTTTGGCTTTACCAGGACTTTTCGATTTGCCTTTACCAGAAGCTTTAGGTTTCGAAGAGCTTTTGGCGTTGTTGGACTTTTTCTTTTTGGAATTACTTTTCTTCTTGGACTTTTTCTTTTTAGACTTACTTTTCTTCTTGGACTTTTTCTTTTTAGACTTTTTCTTTTTGGAATTACTTTTCTTCTTGGACTTTTTCTTTTTGGAATTACTTTTCTTCTTGGACTTGCTTTTCTTTTTGCTTTTTGATCTGGATGAACTTTTAGATTTTTTCTTCTTTTCACTTTTCTTTCTTGCCTCTCTGCGTTTTGCTCTCTCTTGGTACATGTGGATATACTTCCATTTTGCGGATTCGGGATCGCAAGGTAACTGCTGGATATTAAAATCAGGATCTTCTTTGTCTGAACTTGGTATTTCACTTGATTCTGATGAACGTCTCCGTCTTGAGACATCTTGAACGAAAAATTTATAACGTTTCTCTTCGTTAGATTTTGACGGGAATCTAGACATTGTCAATTTGTCTTATTTAAGACTTTTTTACTTTTCTATTTCAATATAAAAATTAAAAATACAATTTAGAAATCATCTGTGATCAAGTTGATCAGTTTTACTGCAAACTTCTGAAGTTTTGCTTACGGTTTTGAATGCACGTTTTAATGATTGTGCGCACGTGATTTGTGCAAACGTGAACGGAACTCATCGTCGAAAGAGTTGTTTATTACCACGACTAATATATAACCGACTAAGATTACAGAAATACATAGTTCTGTGCTTACAAAAAAAAATATTAATAAAAAAAATACATACAGGTTGAATCTATAACCTCTCGACTTGGCGCGCGTTGGCGGTTTTAATTTAAAGTTTCTGGCGGTTTTAATTTGGAGTTTTTTTTTGGAGTTTTGGTGGGCCCGCTGGGCAGTCGGTTAAAAACCAAAATTGACAGTTTGTAATTTGTGCTGCTTTGAAGATTTAATGTTCATCAACATAACACGGACTAAATTTCAAAAGTTAAATTAAAAAATTTTATATGCAAATATTTTAAGCTAAAAAAAAATTTGTTTTCTATTAAATCTATGTTTTCGCCAATTTTTTTTATTGATCACAATAGTTTTAATGTGTTCATAATTATAATAGGTTATAAGTTTTAAAATGCACAATCCTTAAAAATTATTTTTTCGAAGAAATTAAAATGTGTATATCTTTTTATGCTTGAAAATATAGTTATGATAAAAAGCAAATAAATCAAATAAACATATAAAATATTTGTTAATTGACTGGCTTAGTGGAAATCAACAGATGGTCATTTTCTACTAATGGGCCCATCGTTATATAAAAATCTTATTTTTAATACTAGCTTATGAAATGCGTAAATTTGACCGATTTAGGAATATGTGGTGTCGCCATCTGTACGAAATAATACACACTATTTTTATGAGTTCTAGAATGTTATGTTTTCTTTAATATTCTATGGGTTTTTGGAGTCTATTTTCATCTATCTCATCTCCAATACAGCCAAGTAACCGAATTTCAACACACAAAAATATTAATGCAATAATGTATTGCAACGTTAAAATTTGCCTTATGAAAAATGAGTAAAAGAACAGACCTAGCAGAATTGGCTACAGAAACTGATTTCACATTTCCCAAACAAGGTTATAATAATAAAAAAATGCAGCAATGAAAAACTTTAACATTTGCATCCTAACATGCTTTAAGTCTTAGATTTGTAACGTAAGTTATATAGTTTCTAGAAAATACACGGCAGAAATGATAATGTGTAATTGAACAGTAATTACAGTTAAATCTACATGAGTTTGTGGGATGTTTCAATAAATTTAATAATGTAAATTAGATCAATCAGCTTACTATTTTTATGTAAATAACCTGTAAATCGAATTAATTTAGTTAGTTTATATACAATAATTAAAAAAGGTTTGTTTCATCCCAAATTAAATTAGTAAACAGGCATTTAGTTGGCACTAAAAGCAATGCGCAGTAGGTATCAAACAAGAACTGTTCAAATTGATAAATAATGAGCACTCAGGGCTCAAATGAGAAGAACTCTATATTTTAAGAATTATTAACTGTGTATATTAGGAACTAATAAACTATTTTGTAACTAAAATAATATGTTAAAGTTAGCTATGTTATGTTGTGTGAGTTAGCTATGTTATGTTATGTTTGCTATTTTATGTTATTTGAAGACCAGGATACAATTTAAAAAAAATAAGCATTTAATAGATATTTTGGTAGCTATGGAAAACGCATGGAAAAAACCATGAATAGAATTTGATTAAGATTTTGCTATTTTTCTACTATTAAATAAACTTTTAAAACGTAATCTATTGGATTCTAAATTGAGTATTCAATAGTCAAGGTTGTAACTCTAGGGTCTGAAATGAGGAAAAAAAATTAAGTATGAGTTTTAACCCCCCCCCCCCCCCCCTTTTTTTTTTGTCCAATGCTAACTCTATTGTGCGCTTTCTTTTCAATCAAACTTTTATACGATTAGAAAGGGAAAACTCAACCAAGAAACTTTCACCTTATATTTGAAGTTTTCGAAACTGGAAAATATTCGTTTCCCCAATATTGAGTTTGCCCTTCGTATCCGCAACGCCTTAATTGCTTTTAATTAATGAGAGTTAGAGTAGAAAAAAACTTAAGGTTTATCATTAATAGTGTATCATTAATAGCCTAGCTGTGCCGCCAATAGCCCAATTGAGTGGGGTGCCCAATCGAGCCGATCCAATAGCCCGTACGAGGGTGAACTAACTGTGACTGTGATATGTTTCTCTAAATGTAAACTTATCAGTTACGACCTGCATTTTTTGTTGCCTCTCGCTCGCGCTGTGTGTACCTTTTTAAAACGAGCTGGTTTTAATAGTTAAATTGTTTTTATTCGTTTTAAAATAAAATTCGTTTTTATTGCTTGCATTTTTATCAATGAATTCTCTTACACAGAAGATACGACTATAGTAAATAATTCCAACGTAAGTTTTGAAAACATTTTATAAGTATGTTCTTTTTTTTGCGAAACTATTAATAAAAAAGACATTTATTAGTAATTTACTTTTTACTAGTTACTTTTTTTAATCCATCGCAATGGTCGAAAACATGTAGTTTGATCGGAGATAGAATTAATAGTTTATCTTAATAAGAAACGCATATTTATTTTTCCAGAGTGGGATATGACTCCAGACAGCAAAACAATAAACTAAACTATATTATATGGCGACATTTTGTTATTGATGCATCAATTCTAAGACTTGTGTATAAATACACAGTAGACAAGGTTAGCCACTAAGGGTTAATGATCGTTTGTCAGAAAAAGGGCTTTGCCCCCAAATAAGTTTTTTAATGTATATAATATAAAAAAATATATTACTGCTCACAATTTATAGTTATCTATTATAATTACGTCATCTATTGAAACCGTCAATTTGGTCTCTTCCCAGTTAATTCCGTATCATAGCAAGGAATCTGATTTTAACATGAAGTAGTTTTAGCCTTACAGAATTACATTTAACGAGATTTGAGTCGATCGTTTTAATTTGTCAAGTATTCAAAAGTCTAAAAACCAATCACGCAATAAAATGACTGATCGCAAACTTTTAATCGATACATCTGTACATTTAAAACATCGAACCTATTGAAGATGTTTCTGGAAGGAAATGAGCGATGAGAGTGATTTGCATCTTGGCATAATTGGTCCCTATTAATGGGCGTTTAAATAAAATAGTTATTGATGAATACTAATAGACTTAACTACAAGACTTATCTAGAATTAAACTCGAAGAATTCTTCAAGTTTAATTCTAGATAACTTAAATGAATGGGACAGGCCATTTCTTTACAAAACAATTTTTCTAGCATTTGTAATTGACACTAGAGATAGCATGAAAAAGAGAACTTAAGAAACAATAATAAGGGTTTAATAGCCTCAAATGTCGTAAGTGTTCGTACATTTTTACGACAAATGTAAAATTTTTACTTCTAAACTAATTATTATGTTATATTTTTACAAAGATACATTTTATAAAACTTATAATATAAAACACAAAAATAGTACTTTATATCACAGATGTGTTAAATACATAAAGAACACAGATACAAAAGACATCGAAGCTCGATCTATATTCCAAAAAAAATTGTTTTATTATATAAACATTAGAAGGGATTATGATTGTACATGACATTTTTTTTGAAAATTTTACATCAGAGGCTTCATTTAAATTATTTGAAAGTCAAAGCAACAGTTTCTCTATCCATAATTTATGTCTGCCCGATTGCCATTTATGTTTGTTAGTTAATCACTCAATAAACGTTGAGTGGATTTTGTTCACGCTTGAAGAATTAGGATGCTTAGGAGTCAATCTATAAAATTAAGTAATTTTTATCCGTTCCCAAAAGTTACAAAAAGCTTGATACTTCAAACTGGGTTTTGACTATACGGTGTACCCCCGATTTGTTAAATTTAAGTAATTGAAAAAGGTCCTTCAGCTCCTCTTGTATAGTTCCAATATGCAGGGCCTATTGCACAGTTGTAAATTGCATATAGATAGTCGTAAATTAAAATTTGGGCAAAAATAAATTAAAAATTGTCATTTGTGAGGGGGGGGGGGGGGGGTGTACGTAACAATTGAGCAGGTGTAAATTTTACTTGAGTAGCCCAGATGCTAAACAGCTTTATGCACTAAAAACTTTTTTGTGTAAATCGTGAAAAAATGTCAACAATTAACTACTGTTAATACAATATATTTTTTTGTTGTCAAATTGAGGAAAAAAAATTTTCATTAAAATATGAGCCTCAGATAATTGAATAAGTTATATTTAAAATTTTAATTTTTCATAACTTATTTTGAAACTAGATGAAGGATTTTAATTTGTTTTGAGACTATAAGCGACGCCATATTGTTTCTGTTTTCAAGAAGCAAAAGTCACTATACCACATTTCAGCCAATCAGAAGTCAAACTATCGCTGATAGTCATGTTCAAATTGGCCGGATATAGTTACTTTTACTTCGGCGAACTTGAGTTTTTAATGATATTTTTTTTATTATGTTTTAAAATTGAAGCCAAAGTACCTATTAATACCAAACTATCATTTTTGCATATTTAGATATAATTACTTTTGTATTTGGGCTACTCGCTTGAAATAGGTCCTGCGATTATGCTTCGCAAGAAGAGACCTTCACCATCCACTTATACCGTGTCTTTTGTTGTGAATAACCTCAATTCGGGTCCGCATGACTGTCAGAAGGGTGTTCTCGGTGTCGTCGGCAGGGAATTTTTTTTTAATAACAATAATAAGTTTTGTCGGAATTCGCGCGAAGAAATTCCCAATTAACGCCGCGGCCCAAAACTAAATCAATCACCGGAAACGCATCCGTCTCGTGGTCCATTAATCAGGAGAACGGTTCTCAGTGAACCTCGCGGAAAAAGAAGCCGAGTGGACGTTGACCGGGAAGAGCATTTTTCATCATCCCTTCCTTCACACAAAACCATCAATTCTCAGACTTTGCTTAATTTGAGGAGTTAATATGGGGAGTGGCGCAGGTCTCGTTTCACGAGCTATAGGTGCAGCGATAAAGAAAAAAAAAATTCCACTTCTTCGCTTTTTTTTTAATAATTAAATACGGCAATTACTTGAAGTAATGATAAGAAGAATGGAGGAATTGGTGAAAGGATATGCATTTTTTTTTGTTCACCCTTCGTTTATACCTGATAGACCGAATTTAGTTGCTATAAACGCCGCCAGAGTGTGCTGTAAAGTGTAATGTGATTTTTTTTTGTATAATGTTGGGGTTATTTTCTGCAAATAGTAGTGTTTTATTTAGGCGGAAAATATGCCAATATGAATAATTTATTCTTGCTTTTAAGGTTCCTTGAAACTTGAAACTGGTCATCTCAGGGATTGAAGGAAATAGCGAAAAACCGTTTAAAAGTACATATTAACAGAACATGCCTTTATTAGTCACTTTTTTTACTGAATTATAACCCTGAACTGATGAAACGAGTAAATCGAATACTCTGAATAAAAAGAAGACAAAATATTTCTTTAACAAAAAGTAAGATTACTATTATTTTTATTGGTGAAATCCTGATACGCCGGGGGTGGAGGGGGGGGGGGGGGGGATTGAAGGATCTGTGGGATTGCACAAAGACCCATCTGTTTCCCAGCACAAGCACAGAGTTTGAGAAAGTAAAAAAAAAAAATACGTCAGACGTCAGAATGCGAAGAAGATAGCATTTTAAATATTTTGTAAATCAAAATTTCGTTAAGGAAAAACAAAATTGCTAAAGTTTTTAATTTTTAGTTTGAGCTGGGCCCTGGTAAGAAGGTTCATGCCCTTTTTCATCTCCTTTTTCGGTAGATACTTTTTGGATGAGATAATTTTATTCATGAAAATCATATTTTTGATATTTTTTTCGTAGAATTCTGGACAGAATAAAACGAATTCATATTTAAGCTTAGAAGTTATTTTACAACTAGGTGCCCAAGGTAGATAGAATATAGGTTGCAATAAATATGCAAATAATAAAATGGCGTCAGCTTTTTCGATTACAAATGTCTCACTCGCCGCATTCACTGTCGTAAATCCGGACATTTTGAACCTCCGGACGCTAGCGCGGACATGAGATTGAGATCCGGATTGTCCGAACAAAATCCGGACGTATAACAACTCTAACTAAAATTAATTCAAACAGACTTTGTGCGATATAGAACCAAAATTTAATTTTATCCATTTCATTATATCAATCTCAATTAAATATTAGCACTAAACACATGAACTTTAGGTCATAAAGTAATTGTAAGGTACTAAAAACAAAATCAAACTCATTTGCCTGTTTCATAACAGGTTATTATTACGAATACTATTTTGTTTTACTACATGAAAGTCTCCATAAAAAGGTGTCGGACTTTTTAGTTGCCCCTTATCAGCTATTATTAAAAAAATTTAAAGCATTAACATTATTTTCGGAAATATCCCACGTGAGAAATTAAAAACGATGATACAAAAATATTATACACAAGAAGTCATGATTGATGAACCCATAAAATCAATGACGATAATATACATTCCCCATTTTTCAAAATACTATCGACTGAAAAATTGAGTCGGGAACACCGGTTATGATTTCTATTCCCCAGCACTTTAAACAACGCTTTAATGGTGCCATCCCGTCCAAAACCCCATAAAATCGAAGTTTTCGGGGGGGTTTCGACGTGGTCTCGATATTGCGAGATAGCATTTCTTTATTAGTCCTTCCGCGAACTGAATTGTGAAATATGCCCACTTTTCTACAAGTCACACGTTATTAATTTCCGATTTTAGAGTCAAGTTATGAGATGCATCCAATGAACCAAACATTCACATTTTATGTTCGTGCATGGAAGCAGGTAATAAAAGTTGTTTTTTTAATGTTACTTTTGAGGATAGCTCACGTAGCGCGTGCGTGTTTAATCGATGAAAAACAGGCAGACGGGTTGTAGTCGTATTTTGTGAGATACAAAATTTCAGAGCAGATATAAATTGGGAAGTATTGCATAACCGAAATGGAATTTGGGGGTACTCGTTAGATCGGATCAATCAGACGTGTAATTTCAATTAACTCTGCGGATCAAAAAATAAGTCATGCATATTTTGTTTTTCTTTCTTTTAAAATTAGATTAAATCCATATGCATTTACGATTTTTGGTTTCTGTTCATTACTTCTATTTAAATTGGAACAGCTGGGTTAAAAAAATATTAACACACATTTTAAGTTGATTTCGATAACAAAAAATTATACTTTTCAAGATATGATCGAGGATTATTTTATATGTCCGTTGTGGTCGGTTAAGAATGTTATCTTATTGTAACCCATAAAGTATCTGTAACCAAGTTAAAACAGTTACGAATGGAATGCATATTTCGGCATTGTATTGGTAATTTCAAATTTTCATATAGTATTACGTTGTACCGTGAAACTATGCTAGAAAATAATTTCCAATTTGATAAAAGAAAAACCAGTCATTTGCATTTCAAACTCTGTCATAATGATCAAATTACAATGAATGTGTTGTCTTTTCAATATTATACGTCATTAAAATACAAAAGCATGTGATTTCTATTTAAGCCGTTCTATAATCCAAATGTAAAAGCATCCCGGAAGCCAAACAAGATGTCAATATATTTTTCTGATTCTTATTAAAGGCCGTTCACTTAGTACATCACGCACCGTTTGGGAAGAAAGGAGGTCTATCAAACATGACTGTAGCGTGACATAGGGGAGAATGGTCCCAGTGGTTGCGTGACGACGTAGCAAAACTTTGTTGAAAAAAAAGCCGACATCTTTTTTACAAACTTTAATATAAGTAACTTTTTATAGAAATCGCAAAACCTTTCTAATGGAATGTTGATAAATACATAGAACAAAAGTTTTAATGACTTTTTGAACTGCAAAAATGTATCATGACGTGACATGGGAGAAGATGTGTACTAAAGAGTGAAAAATAGCTCTAAGTAATAAATAAACGCAGCCTTACCACTGGTTTTGTGACATCAAACAAACAATTTAAAATAATCAAAGTCAAGCCTTCACATTCCCACGGACTACTTCCTTAAAACCATTGAAAAATCGAAAGACCCCAAAATATCTGTATTGAAAGGGAATTGGGTTCAGTTTAGCATTGAAATAATTAATGTCTACCAAACCCTTACTCCTTAGGGTATGTATATACCATGATATATATACGGCCCAACGCGAATCCGTGACTCCTGCGCCACCGCAATACGCTATTAAAAGCCCGAAAAGGGGCGAGCATTCACTTCATCAGACAGCGCATTTGAGTAAAATTACATTTATAAATCATGGGAAGTATGTTTATGGTAATATAACAGGTCACGATGTTTCCGCATATCATCGGTGGTCGGGAGCTTCGATCCAGTTTCTGAGAGAGCACATCTCAATTTTTGCGTGGTAGGAGAGATACGAGCGTATTAAGACATAATGGGATGTGATAATAGCAGAAGATGGTGTTATTATGGGCATTGCTGTGCGTTGTTAGCGGAGACGCCTTTTTAAAAAGTTTATTAGCGATATTTCCTTCTCCTTTGACGGCAGGTGTGGTTCTTGAATTAAAATCGTAAACTTGTCTTCGCTTGCATACAAATGAGATGGGATATGGAATTAGTAGACGTTTAAGAAAAGTAAAGTTCTCAAGATTAATCGATGCTGGAGAGGTTCTGGTTCACTGTTTTGCTACTTTGTAATGTGATCGAGCATTTCGATGGATTGCGGGGTTTTGTACAGGTAATGCAGTATACGGAAATAACCAAACTAGTTTTTGTACTAATTTACTAATAACTATTAATATGGATGTGATACGCATATTTTATAGAAAATGAAATACGTTATTCTTTATGCATTAATAATTAAACATTTTATGTTTTGTGGGTTTGAAATTAATGTTTAATATCGCACTAGAGTTATTCAATGTGCTACAGTTCGGGATTTAACACGAAAGAAAAATCTTGGAACATTGTATTGGCGAGAACACTTGGCATTTTTCAAATTTTAGGAATGTACAGGGTGGTTACAAATTGTAGGAAGATGGTCATTGTTTGAGTGTTTAACTACACATATTAAAACATTATTTTTAGTATGCTAGTATTAGCTAACCGATTTGTTTAAAAAATAACAGAAGTAATTGACTAAAATAACGTTTTATTATGTCAATACAGCTAAATGTGATACAGTATAACAATGACCATCGCCCAACGTTTTATGACCATCCTGTATAAGAAATTTTTTCTAATGATATTTAAATTATTATTGCAGTTCAGCAGGGCTCTTAAAGGCAGTTGAGAGGAGTGTTAAAACTTGCTTTCCGAGTTCTTCTCTGGTGGCTTAGAAATTGTGGACATCCACCGCTATGACTCCCTCGGCTCGCATTCGAGCTGTCGCGAGAGAGTCATAAATAATTGAATTGTTTGGTTTTTTTTTTAGGTTTTAAATCGGGTTTTCTTTCTAGTTAATAATAACAAATAATTTCTTATTTGCATTAAGTGAGACATATAGACGTAAATCGAGTGTTTATTTATTGGTTTGGGCATAAAGGGAGGTATGAAATGAAATAGTTATAAAATTATAATTTTTAAAAGAACAAAATTAATGTATCCTTTTTTTTCTGAGCTTAAAATTAAAGCTAAAGATGGTATTTATTAATGATACGCTATGATGTAATACATTGGAATACGATATGTTTTAGAACATGAGAGTGTAAACAAGAAAAAATGTATTAAATACCGAAATTTTAACGAAAATAAATAAAAAGAAACATATTTTTACTTAACCTTTAAAACTGTTGGGGTAACAAAAAGTGCAAAACTTGACTAAGTTATTGTTGGTTGTGCATTGAAAATATGCTTTTTATGGATATTTTTGGAGATAGAAAACCAAGCTGAAACCCCAAGCTTGTTGGTGGAAGGTTTGATTTGAGTTCAGTAATGTCTTTTGGAATAATTCTAAATGTGAACCAATCTGGTGTGGTCCTTTATAGAATGTAACAATGTTTGTTACGTTGCAAAGGCAGTTTGAAGAACTTGAGATTATCACATAAGTTTCAACGTAAGGATTTAGTTTTTCTTTTTGAATCTAATTTAGATAGATAACTCTCAGAATAAAAAGTTACCTTTTATACAAGCAACTTTTAGTGTACATTGTTTTAATACTTTTATTTTTGCCATTTTATTTGTAAAACATTATAAAGACAAAGCAGCGTTTCAGTTCTGCTTCTTACCTTAAAACCAGTTCATGAGAAATATTAACAAATCAGATAGGGAAGAGATATCGGACCTCAGGCGCGTGATTAGAGTCGAAATCTGCAAGTTAAATCGGGCAATTTTTAAATTGTCATTTAGAGCATTAATAACTTTTTTCCTTAACAAATTAAAAATATCACATTTAATTTATACTTAGATTTATAATTTTTCAAAATATAGGTAATTAAATAAGTTATAACTTTCAGTAATTATAACCTATATGTAACCTTTCAGACCAAGATTTTATCACTTTAAGCATTGGCGCCGGAACCGGTATGGCAAGTATGTTGGCTGCTATACCTACACGTTTCCAAGTGTGCTTTAAAAACGATTCAAGAAAAAATTATCAAATGAAAAACGTTAGGGTTTTTTTTCCTGCCATACATCATTAAAATAAGCTTCCCACTGACTAAGTTAGGCTAACTTAATACTTTATAAAATCATTGATCCGCCATTTATTGTATGCATTATTTATAGTTTCTTAAAGTATTGAAGATAGAGAGGATATACCAAATAAGATTTTGCACGCTGGGCAGCAAAGGGCTTACCACAGTAACAGCTTAGAAATCCGGAACAAAGATTACGATCCACAACAAACATCCAATCCTATTATTTTAAAATCAAACAAAATGTCTTTATCATCAGGTAGTCTGATGAATATCTATAGTTTGGTTTATTTTATCAATAGAGGCGAGAAATTACATTTTCCCATATAAAAACGCATGTAAAAAAGTATAAGAATTCCTTATAATAATATAAAATCTGACCAATCCTATCCCCGGTTCACGAAAACAGTCCGGAGAATAGCGCCTTATTATCACCAGAGATTCTGTTAGAAATCCCAAGTAAAGGTCCCCTGAGCGACAACAAAACAAAAAAAAAATCTGAAGTATCCCATCCGAAATGGTTAAGTCAATTCTTGACCCTTGGTTGGGCATTTTCCGGTGTGTTTCCCTGCAATTTCGTCCCTCTTTCCCCAGGTGGGCAGACATTTCTTGTTCTTTTTCTTTATTCCGTCTGCTATCTGGGTCCCTTGGGTTCCCTATTCTCAGAAGGATGAGCGAATTGGTTTCGAGACCTCTCGGATTTGTAAGCGTTTATGTCTGGAAATGGAGACTCCTGGGATTATTTTTTTAGGGTTAAATGTTGTGTTTTTTTTTTCTGTTGGGGATATCTCTTCTACCTTTTTCTTATTTGAAGAGTCGTTTTTTCCCCCCCACATTCCTTAATTAAATGTGGTTTCTTAAATATTGTCAAACCCACTGACGCTCAATAGATTATTGCAATCTGAAAGTTGCTTTTACTGCTTAGATATTTTAATAATTTTCCTGGTCATGCTATTTTCTATTACTTAATTTATTTTCAAATAAATGTAAAGGTGTAATTTGTAAGTTGTACCTCAACCCTTTGAATTAAAAAAAAGTCCGTAAAATGAAGTATTTTTATAAATTTAAAAACGGGTGCATGACTAGAAAAACGGGAGATCCCTGGATGCATATATACGACCTTGAACGTCAGATGGCTAGTCAGTTCAGACTATTAAGAATATCATAAGATGTATTTTGATTTAAAAAAAAATACAATTATCAATATTCGATGTAAATATCTTTTATTTAAGATTTAAAATATTAATTAACTGCTCTTTTGTTCTTTTAAAGTTCGAAAATAACATTTAAAAATATTTATATCTAAATCAATTTGTTCATAAATTTGCCTACTATCCACTTCAAAAGTGTTTTTTTTTTTAAATACATTTGCAATGAATAATAGTGACGAAACGTTAAAAGAACCAATCTATTTATATATATATTTTGCTTTTACATTATAAAGTTTGATACTAAACTATATTAATTGATATCTGCACCAGATTGGGTTTAGTCTTTATAAATTTATTTTTAATGGAAGGAGTAATGCAACTAAGTAGAGATCGAAGAAAATTCTGTCGAAAATAATTCTCGCAGATGACAATCTGTTACTGAATTTAAAATTATAATTTGCATAGATCGGAAAATACGATATACCCTATCATATAACTGATTAAAATCTCCATTTTCTACACGAAGCCGTGACAATAATGGGTAATCGCTCAAAGTTATTCATAAGGGGTTGACAAAAACAAGCACTCCAGTGATACGGGGAATATGAGGTTTCACTGAGAAGCGAACAATGAAATAAAACAAAAAGGGGGCGCTCTCAAACAATATGCCACTGAATGCTTAAAAACAACACAACTCGGTCTTTCGCCGCAAACAGCGCCCCCTTAGGCGATACAAAAAATTGATGTCGTGACACGTAATGATTTATCATCTCCGGTGATGGATCTCCAACAACATGTTGTGCCACTGGCCTCCGCCGATAGACCCAGGCCCTTGGCCCGTCTATTCCCCCAGTATACACGGAACGCGGCATCAAAAAAACACCAACAAGAACCAGAGGCGCATAAAAAATTCACGCATCAACTTTTTATAATGTCTTTTCCGCTGCCTTTTCCACTTGTTTTTATTAGTAAGCAAAATATATATCCACTCTTTGAGGAGGAGGAGGAGGGAAAAAATGTTGCTTGGCCGAGGGATGTCTGCAAAGCGGCTGATACTGCATTTCGTACGATCTGCATATGCGAAGTGTGTGATGCCCTGGGGCCCTGCTCTCTTCTCGGGCCCCGTCCATCGTGCCCCTTAAGGGACACTCCCCTCCCCCCCTCCCTTTGCATGCAAAACTGGCCCTGGCATTGATCGATTCGGGCTTGGTTCCTTAGGGAGGGCTCGCCGAAGAGCAATTTTTGCGCCAAAACTGTTTATAAATGGAAGAATATGGAACCTCGGAATTTTCTCTTCTCGCTCGGAAAAAGAAGTGAAGTGATGTAGAGGGGAGGGCATGTTATCGTCTGCAGGCCGCCGGTGGTACGTAGGGGAAATAGGGGATGGGATGGAAGAGAGTTTTCTTGAGCTAGTCCACCCCGATGTCGACAGATTTTCATAGGGGATAGCAGAAAAAACAGTGAAATTTTTTTTTAGTAAGTTCGGCGAAAGGGACGTGGAGGAGTTTGAAATGTTTTCGTATCGCTTGCAAAAACATTGTAGACAGATTTTGTTTGGGGGAAGGGGAGACTAACGCGTAAAATTTGATTTTTCTTATTTGTTTTGAGAATAAAAATATAATTGAAATTCGTTTGTTGTTATTTGGAACTTGAGATTGGCAAATAATCATATGTAAATGCATGTTATGTTCTAAATTGTATAAAGAAAAAAGTTAATATTACAATCAAAATGATTCAGATAGTTTAAAGTAGGATGTACAAATACATAAAATTAAGGAAGGGGGAAATGCAACTGCGTGTAGAGAGTAGGTCTCAAACATGAAATTCGTAACAAATAATTATAAATATATTTTATTTCTTAAAATAGTATAACTTAATTTTTCGAAAAAGATATTTCTAAACAATAAAAAAATTAAAAGATAGTAGAATAGAATATCCATTTATTAAAGATGAAGTATATTTCTGCGATTAACATATGATTATAAAAAATACCAATAACAAAATGACAATATATAAACAAATTCCTTAACCTTTCAACCTTATATAACAATATAAGGTTGTTTTCATCTGTATAAATCTTTTAATCATTTTTAGAGCTCAAAACGTTTCGTAAAAATTTTACGAAATTGGTCAGAATCGATAAAAGACCAACTTTGACGAATCTGATATTATGTTTAGATTTCAATTCTCGATCTTCAAAAACTATTTTTAAGGCCGATTTGTGTACAAAAAATATTTTTCAATACAATAACAAATGCAAAATAAAGTTTAAAAGAATAATTTCGAAACGTTATAGACAAATTTGGTTCAAAATGGGGCTCTTATGTACTTGGACAATTTACAACCGTGGTATTATAAGCATATTTTTTTTTTCATTTCCTAATATAGTAATAAGAAATTTTTCCTTTTTGTATAAACTAAAATTTTAAACACGTTGGAAATCAAAGGAAATTTTTTAAGTTTCACACTTAAAGCAGGGCGAGAAACATCAGATAATTAAGAAAAAATATAGCATTTATCGAGTTTATATGTTTTTGTGCTAGATGTAAACTTTATATAAAACATCCTTTCATACAAACTATACCATAAGTATAATATTTTTTTTAATTGTTTTATTTTAATACTACCCACATAGAGTAACATTAAACAAGACGCCATTATTCACTCTCAGTCTAACAGTGCACCCAAGAAATTTCTACTTCAAAAAAGAACACACATTCTTCCCCTTTTTCCCATAACTTTTTTTTCCCTCGAAAAATATCCATCTTGCAAGAAGTCGCCCGAGGGGTGACTGGGGACCCTCGTCTGCAACCCGATCGTCTGCTTCTTCAATCTCAATCCCTTTTCTCTGCATATTTATAAACTGGAAACAAAATCCCAAGTCGTCGAACACTCCATATATGCGAGAGATAGGGGCCACTGGAAAAGAGAGAGTATGTCGAGAGAAGACAGGTTTTATGAATAAAGTATGACGACACCGATGGAGTTTTTTTTGTGTGTGTCTTTCCGAGGGGACATGCATGATGCGAGGGTGTTCTCGCCATTTTTTTCTAGTTATCGTCTGCTAAAGTACCCCGGGCATTCTCTCTTGGGGAATCGAATTCATGCGGCATTGATGATGAACAGCAATGTGTAGATGGTGAGGTTTGCCGATAACTGATGCTTTGCAAGAGGGACGGTTGGATACATCGTGGGAGTTAGCAGCTGAGTTATCGTGCAAAGAACTTATTAAGAACAAATAATGTCAATCCAGAAGAGTCAATAAGGCTTCGTAAGAGTTTTTTCAGCTGACCAACATAGATTTTATTTAAATACTATCAGTGCACTACAGCAAGCACAGCCGGGCTGCACCTGAATTTATTAGTGTATTTTAAAACTAAAATCAGATATTTTATTAATTTTCTTAAATGAATATTAGAATTGAAAATGAAATTTCTACGGTAGTAAACAAAATCTCCGATTCCCCTCATGCTAATGCACTGCATTTGTGAGAAGGTACAGCCGAAATGAATTTTCTTATTTTAGCTGCACTTGAGATTCGATAAGCTGATTTGCTGATGCGTGAAACGCGGGGATGGGTGGATGAAACGTGAACTTACGAGAATATCTCCAAACAGAAATGGTTTTCGTGATAAATTTACTTTTTTTCTATTGTTTCAGGACCACTATGGTCCTGCTGTTGTTTCGTCATTTAAGTTAATATTAAAATTGATCGATTCGCATGTTTAAAAGAAAGGAGGATTGCTTTAATTTAAAAAAAAATAAGCTATTTTTTTCGCATGCTATAATTTCGTAAAAATTGAAAGGAAATTTTGATTTAAGTAGTAAATAATAAAGAATTTCCGTTCATGTATGGTTGTGAAAAATAGGGGGGGGGGCGAGAGGGGGATTCACATGATTTCGGCTGCACTAACATTTTTGACCATGGGCCGCCACTGAATACTATCATCATTTATGTTCAAATGCAAGTGACCACACATATAAAAACTTTTAACAGTGGACTATCAAAACTTAATTTTTTTTGTTTTTGAAGCCTTTCTTTTGGAATTTTTACAACATACAAATTTATATTTATTTTGAAGATGTGTGAGGATGAAGGATGATGATATAGGATGGGGGCAGATGCCACCCCTCTTTGGGTAAAAATAAACAAATATTCATAATTTTTTTTAAAGAAATTGGATATTTACCCTCACGTTTTTATGACTTGTCCTTTTATTCTCAACGTACAATTACTGGCACTGTATGTATAGATGTTATTTATAAAAAATTTGATGATGGTTGATCTCCTTAGCTTAATGGAAATGTACTGACTTCTTATACGAACATCCCGGGTTTTTTCCCCGTCACTGATGATCTGAGGGCCTAGGGTAAAAAATTGTCACGGATTCTTTATTTTTCACTTAACTGTTTTTATGCGTTTTTATATCGTTTGAAAGATTTAATCAAAAATAATACAACATTTTTCTAAAGTTAAAATATTGTTCAGCTGTAATATAAGATGAGAAAGTACTAAAAAAACTATTACATTTTGCCTATTTACGAATACCCATTTTATAATTATTTGGTGTATTCAACTAAAGTTTCCCATTAAAATTAAATATACTCAGTAATAAATGCACATGCGTACTAAATGCAGTTCCAAATTGTGTCCGTTTTAATTTTCGTGTAATCAAAAATGTTTAGTAATTTTTTTGTGACCCAACAGAAGTTTAACTTTCCCCATATTGAAAATATTTTATTATATCAAGATGATGCTTTGGGACAAACTTTAAATTCGTATTACGAAAACTTTCTAAACTCAAAATATAATACTTTAGATAAATATAACAAAAGCAAAGATAACAAGTTGCAACTTATTTTTTCTTTGTTTAACAAGGTTTATCCTCACCAATTTTAAACAATTTAAATATCTTAAATTAGACATTTTCATCAAAATGTATTTTTTTTCTACATGTGCTGGATTCCAAGTATTTCTTGATAAGTTTTGGTCGGTACAATGAACTCTGATTCAGTAGAAGGCTATGACAGTGTTTTCGCCTACTACCGATATCATTGAAAGGGCTGTGCTGTTTATTTAAGGAGTATAAATATGCATTATTTAGACTTTCTGGATGATCTGATTTCATCCTAGCTGACATCGGAATGATCTAAAATATCAGAGATTAAGATAGATAACCTGTCGGCAGTCAAATATATTTTACTGGAAAATTGAGCATCAATACAGACAAATTTCTTTTCGAATGTGTAGATATAGATGTCAAACATGTCAGATTTTTTTTAAAACGTCATTTGCCTAAAACTTTAATTCATTATCTTTTCTTATTGTTTTAAAATAATTTACTTTTTTGTCATTATCTACTTTCTCACAAAATATACAGGGTCAGAATCTTTTTTTTTTTAAATTGTCTCAAGTTTTGATATAATATTTTTCTTGTTGTTTTCAAATAATTTAATTTTTTTCATCATTGTCCAAATTTCTCACAAAGTATACAAGGTCAAAATCTTTTTTTGAAAAGACATTTGTTTCAAATTCGATTTAATATTTTTCTTGTTGTTTTCAAATAATTAACTTTTTTTTCATTGTCCATTTTCTAAAAAAATATTCAACCACCGCCATTTAATTCAAATAAGTTGTGGACTGGAACCACTGGAATCCACCAGATCAATTTTCACTTATATTCTGCATTATAATTTATTTTATTCTTGCTTTTATGAAATGAAAACTATTTAAAGGGTTTGAAGTAAAACAAGGATAGTACAGCAGTGGTATAATTCCAATGTGTAGTCTATAACATCAAGTAAAATAACATGTTTCCAGCAACATTTGAAGAGGACTACTAAATTGAAGCAAATTGGAAATTGTCAAACCTATCAAGAAATTAACACAAACATTAATGAAATAAAATCTTCAACCGTTTACAATCATGAGACCGGTAATTTTTCGATGTTTTTATTTATTTTATTATACACGTCATAAGGGATTGTTAATGATATTCCGTATTTTATTTATTAATTTATATTTACACACATTATACTTTTTGATTGGAGTTTTTTAGATTATTTATTAAAAAAATTTATTAAATTAAATTATAATTAAAAATATCTAAGATACTTTATCTTCGTTATTTATTTTCTTTTGGGTTAAAAATACTTCGTAGGAATAGATATAAGAACTTTACTAAAGAATGTATTTTATATAAGTGTATGTCGTTGATACAGTAATAGGAAAAAAATATACATTGATAAATCTTTGTATAAGACACCTAATCAAAACTAAAATCGCTGCTCCTTTTATAATAAAAGAAATATAACAAAAAGTTAAGTGCGTGGCAAATGGTCAAAAATTTTAATAATTTTTCGTTATAGTATTATTTAGTAATAACTTTTATTGAACCGTTACCTTTTGAAATGCATTTTCATATCGCTCTTGGTTAAGGCATTGCGATCAAGAGCGACATGGTAATAATAATATATATAATATAAAAAAATAACTAAGTATATATCAAATTAAACTGAATAATATGTATTATACAGAAATATTATATTATCATCAGGATAACATTTCAAATTTAAAGTCCATATGGCACTTAAAAGGAGGGGGAGGGGACTTAAAATTTAATTGCAAGATTTGAAAATAAAATGACAGTCTAAACTATATATTAATGTATAAAAATAAAAAAATAGCTATTTTTATTCTATTATTATTTATTAAAAATAGCTTTTAAAGAATATATAACACAGCCTTTATGTTTGGGCAACACATGGATTTTGAATGACTTAATATCATTTTATAGCATGCGTTTGCAACGTATCTTGGAATATAAAATGCGAGATTTATTGAAAACAATGCTCGATTAATAGGAATCCTTTTTCAGTGGTCGCTTGGAAGTTAATTGAAATAATGAAAAATCATAGCGATGTGACACTGTTTAAACACTTAACATTTAGGGTTTCCTTGTTACTTCATTATTAATCGTTTTTCATGAGTAATGATGAGACATTCTCGTGCACACGTGCTCAAATGTGTCCCTCACATACATATTCATAAAGCATTAATTACAAATGTCGTAGAAATTACAGCGTTTAGAAAATTATAACGCTTGAGATGTGATTTATCATTTATTGATTAATTATTGATTCGTGAGTTTTGAAACAGCTTCGTTATTCTTTCTTCAAAATTTTCATACTTAAACGAAGCATTCTGGAGATGTTTGTATTGGTATTTTTCCCAAAAATGTTTTTAATTATACATTTGTGTGGTGTGTAATACTATAAAGGTACCGATAAATATTTTTTTGTAATATTTATGCAATAATGTGTCTAATTTAAATTTGAGTTATTTTTTTGTAGGGTAATTTGTGTTCACTTAATATACAAAATTACTTTTAAGATAAGCTTACTATAAGAGATAAGCGTTTCAATTAATAAAATGCACATAAAACACATGTAATACGTTAAATAAATTGTTTTCCGATTTTTTTTTATAAATGTTAAGTACTTTAAATTTAAATCATAAACAAATTAACAATACGTCATTGAGAAGGGTATTTTCAAGGTATAATTAATCAATGGCATTACAACAATATGATAGAACTGTCCTTATTGAAGTACCTTATGTTGATAATTATGCCTTAAAAGCCCTATAAACAAAAATTATTCTTCAAAGTATTTTAGAATAATTAATGAAGTATGAATGAAGCGATTATATGAAAGGAGAAAGATAAGTAAAAAAATATGCTTAAATGCGTCTCGGTAACTTCTACAAAACTAATACAAATACTTGCTAATATTTAGGATTTTCTAACAATTATATTTAAATATTAACGATATTAAATACCTCTATATTTTATAACTTTAATAATTTTATAGTTAATCTTGTTATGGTAGTTAGTGAGTTTAGTTTAAAAAATGCTCCATTGAGAAATTTTATTTGAGTCAGTCTAAAAGGTTTCTCTTTTTTTTATATACGTATTTAATACTATGTGTATTTTTTAAAAAATGAATAAAATAAAAGTACTAATATAACATTTTTGTGGACTCAATATACATGCAATCAAAATATGAAATTGAACTCTACCTTCTTCAAGTGTTTTTATTTAAAAGGTCTGTAAATATTTTATAAATAAACAATTTAAGAATAAGTTATTTTGTTTATAATATTTAATTATATTAATGAACTAAAATCACGCGAGTTTAATATATATTTAACAACATCTTACTTCTTTAATAACTTTCGAATAAATTTTCATAAATAGTATACTTGTAAAGTATCATAATTTATACAAGCCTTTCAAAAGGGAAAAAGGTATTTAGTAGTAAAATTTGGTGAAAGTTAAGTTGTATATAGTATAAATGAAATAGTATAAATTGAAAAATCTAACAATATTTTAATTTTGTAACAATTTTTGGTTAGGGTAATTCAATATCAAAATAGGCGGAAAATACAATACAATATATCCTAAACAAAAATTATGTTTGAAAAATAAATAAGAAAGGAACGGTCATATATTTTCTCATATTGTGTCTTTGAAATAGGATACACTGAATTTTTAATAACTACTATGCCCCAGCTAAACAAAAAATTAGCATATAACCTTCATCAAAAACCTTTATAAAACCTTCATGAAAACTGCATATTATTCCAAATGCCTTTATAACACCTGCATGTTTTTTTGAAGTTTCCCATCAAAAATACTGAACTTTTCAACAATAAACCTGCATAACACTTCAACATCTCCACTTCCATGAAGGTTTATGCTAAAAATTTCAAATGTGGTCAACTATCACACTACTGAAAAACAGTGTTTTTTTTAAGCAAAACAAGACAAGCAACCTTCAAGAGCTAATCTAAATATTAGAATCCTCACACACGGAAGAAAAATTAGTCGGACATTCCATCCGTCGCACCATCTAAGGCGACTTTACATTTTGCTTTTTGGAGAGAAATTAACAATCGGTTTCGTTTCTCCAAACTCCATCACCCATCCCACCGGTTTCACATTGGAAAAAAAATAAAAAGACGAACTCCACCGAAAGAAGCAAAAAAATTAATCAGTTCCAGTCCAGTGGGGCGCAGCCTATCTCGGTGTCTTTTAATGAGACGAGTTGGGGTGATGTGTATATGCATAAGGCACTTGCCCTGTGATTAGGTCCGATCACTCTGGGCACCGCTTGCACGAATGTCGTCCGAACGCCGTGTGTGGTCCGAAGGGTCCCTTTTCCCATTAAACGCAGAGGTGAACTGATATTTGCCGAGATAAAAGACAGATTGGCTTCTGGAGAAGGTGCATTATACGGCGAAAATGAAAAAGGGGATGTTATGGAACTTTCGAGTAATGTTTAAAAAAAAAAAAAAAAAAACTTTCTTTGGTGTTCTTCGTCACCCTGTTGGAAATGGCCATTACAAAGTGACTTTTTTCAGTAGCGTGGTTTTTGTAAAGTCAGTTGCTACATGATTTTTTTGTCTTTTGTACCAAACTTTAATTAAAGATTAAAGCTAAAACACAGGTTAATGAAATATTGTTGTAGTGATTTTTTTACATCTGTTTTAATCCTGCTTATTCTGTTGTTGAGTATATCCTCGACCGTTGTAGATATATGTCAAGCACATGTTAAAAAAAAACATCACATTAGTAATTTTTTTTTATATTGAAGTCTGCTGTTTGTATTTGGGGCTTAAAGTTTTAATGCTCCTTTTAGTGCCACCATAAAAAAAAGTTTTATAAGATTTTGAAGAGGTTATTAATTTGTTTTTAACTCAAGATTTGTTCATACGAAAAATTAGACATATATAAAACTAATATCCATGAATTTATTTTGAAGCCGTTTAAAATAAAAAGTAGAATTAATTCTTAAATTTGATGACGTCCGAATTACATTTTTAATTAAAAAAAATATTTTACAAATTAATTTTACATTAAACAGTATCTAAGTAATTATAAAAAAATACAATTTCTATATTAAAAAAATGACTTATAGAACACTTTTAAGTAGAAAGGAACAACTAACGTCAAAATATCTCCATATAATTGTAATTTAATAAATATATCTTCCCTTCATTTGTTTTATAGAACATTTTACAATTGTCATTTCCCGCCCTCGCAATAAGTGCGAAATAAGAAAAATCTTATCTAAAATTATATTCCAACAATTTCTTTATGTGCTTGAAGGTACTTATTGATGTAGGAAAAATTGAAAACAACGGAACTATTTCCTAGTAGATATTAAATTCTACATAATGCATACGCACCTAACAAGCAGCGTGAATAAACAGCAAGGGAGTGTGTGTGAGTGGGAGTGAGGGGTCCTATTTTAATCTTTAAGAATAAACAGGGCCACTCAATTTCAAGAGCGCAAAATCGCAGCAGCGTCTATTCTTTTCATCAGTAATCCCGAGAGAGTTGGACAATACAGCCGGTGAGAATCAACTTCACATTGCGAGTAAAAAGCACACGAACTCGCAAATTACATATTCTTCATTCTCAATTTTTTCCCCGGATCAACTTATACCACGCATTTTATAATGGGATCGGATATATTTTTGGGACACCAAAACTGAGAATCGAAGAGGCTGAAATAATGTTAATAATAATAATAAAAAAAATAACCTTTCTCATTATTATATCTTCTTATTAAACGTAGAGATTCTTTACTTTAGGCACAAAAAATATACGCAGTTGATAGATATTAAAGAACGATGGGGGAGGAAAAAAAGAAGGGGGGACTTCGAATAGTGGATAATAAAGTTTCTATCGGAAATATTAACGCCCTCCAGGCCCTTGGAGAAATTAGTTTTCTAAAAGCAGCAGAAGACAAGGTGCACAACACCTGACACGAAGAAGACGCTATTAGAGAAGGAGAGACCCGTGAAAGATTGTCTGCTTCTCATTACCATTCCCGGCGTCTTTAGTCTTCCTGGAAGTAATAAAGGTGCATCGGAAAAATGCGGCACCTAGCCATATTCTTGGAATAATTTGCAACTTATTTACATTGGAGGATAGGAGAGGCCCGCTTTTTAAAACGTGTGTGCAGAGAAGAGATTTTAAGTTCAAGAGAGGCCCTTTCCTCGTTTTTCAAAGAGACTTTGTCTTAATAGGACCCCTTGCGGAATGCCTTGCGTGTCCTTACAGCAATAAAGGCGCGCGGACAATTGTTATTTTTTCCCTTTATTCGTAGAGAAATGTGCGGGGTTTCGCTGTGTTATAATGAGAAGGACTGAACATTTCAGTTTTAGAAATTTGAGACGATGTATCCGAGGGACCACGTTTGGGAAAGTAAAGTATTTTTTTATATTTACATTGTTTCATGTACAGCTGTCGCGTTTAGCTTCCGGTCATGATTTATGATATTTATTTTGAAATGCTAAATTTCAAAAGCAATGATACATCTCAAAAGGAAAGGCTAGGTACATATATGGATTGACACATATTCTTACGTTGTTTCTTGGTCATTATTCATAAAATATAAAAATATATTCAAATGTCAAATTTAAGAAAATTACTTATAACGGACATTTCAATATATTTATGTTTAAAGCCTAAAAAATGAATACATATACTTTTTACTCTTTAATTAAATTGAGAAATTGGTAAATTTTATATTATTTTTAAGATAAATTTGATTATTTTGTTTTATCATATTTTGGCTCACTGATATGTATTTATTAATTTTACAAAAGAAGTTT
The DNA here is from genome assembly GCA_963932185.1 of Troglohyphantes excavatus. Classification (NCBI taxonomy): domain Eukaryota; kingdom Metazoa; phylum Arthropoda; class Arachnida; order Araneae; family Linyphiidae; genus Troglohyphantes; species Troglohyphantes excavatus. The sequence continues at coordinate 41,788,444 of OZ010667.1, read as the reverse complement.
TAGGTAAAATTTTCAAAAAGGATACTATATAAGAATCATTCAAAACTTGAAATATATCATTAATACCAGTTTAAGGATTTTAATTACGGTTATAGGACAGTAGTGACGTTATGATCTATACAAATACAAATTATTTCCAGACAAAAATTGGAATTATTCTTTGAAAATAGAATTGAACAGTACAAACGATAAATCAATTAACATTTATCAAAACAAAATCTGAAAAATGCAAATTACCTTAAGTTTTTTTCAGAATTCCAAATTTTAGAATAATGGTTTTCATGAGTCGTCTAAAATTTTCTTTAGAAATCCAACAGCTTTAGAAGCATGTTCCTCTTCTGTAAAACAATTTGGAAAGTTTATAGTTTTAAAAATAAATTAATAGAAAAGTAAGTTTTCAAAAACAATTTTAAAATAAACAGAAAACATTTTAAATATTTTTTTTTTTACAAACTACTTTTTAGTAGCAAAAATATTGTGTTTGACCGTTTTCCACAGCTCAATTCAAAAATTGCAACTTAGAAAATCACTTCCAAGTTTCAAAGTCTCGATACCTAAGCTATCATACTTTGGAATCCAAACTTGAATCACATCTCACCTTTCACTTACCCATCTGGCTCTTTATGCGTGAAAGGTGGGGACAGTTTAATGAGGCAGGGTTGATGCAATAGCCACCATGTTCTTGAAAATAACAGATAAATAAAAATAGGCACCCCTTCCCATCTTGTCTAGGGAAAGGGAGTAGAACCATATTAAACATAATAGTCTAAAGACTTAATATGAACAAGGGTCGAAAGATTCGCAATAACAAACAAAAAAAAACGGGGGGGGGGGGGTAAATCATAGTTAATCATAATTTATCAATTAATACATTAAAATATCACAAAATGCTATCTCAATATATCCCAACATCTATACGCACAATATACGTAATGATAAAAAACAATGTTCTTCTTTAGTGGTACACATTTACTAAGAAACTCATCTAAAACATCCTCAATGGTTTCTGTGCAATCTGTGTTTCAATTACCATAGAACCGTTTTTTAATGGAAAATATTCTTTAAATAAAGTTAAGAAACTAATTTTTAAATTTTCTCTTGAACGTAAAATGATAAACCTACTTAATATGTTGCCCCATTGTTTATAAGGCCGTGAGATCTGAAACATGTTTTAAATAAAATCGAAAATTTCAGCACATACTTAATTTTAGCTATTAGCTTAATTGAGTACGCGCTGAAACAATAACTGTGATGAAAATCTATTGCAAAATGTATTAATAAAATAAATAAAGAACTAGTTTAGTATTATTTTCTTCGTTTTATAAATATGCATATTGGTGTATTTCAATTAATAATTTGATCGATCAACTGGTGACAATAACAAATAATTGAAAAAAATTATAAAGAAAAATGTATAAAACCAAATAACAATAAAAAAAAAATTACAAATTCTTTAGCGAATCCTATAATTATTCAAAGAAAAATTCAACGGAAGCTGAGGTAAAATAAACATAAACAATTTTCAATGGAATTTTACCAATGAATTCCTGCCATTAACACGGAATTAACATTTGCTTCCCATGTACAAACAACCTACACTTTTCCAGTTCAATTTGTGTTCAGCCCCGTCTCTCTTCCAGTTGATCCGAATGCGAGAATTTCATAAGCGCACAGTTCATTAATCATGATCCAGGGTGCAGCACCCATTCACTTCTTCATCTCCCTCTTTTTGCACAGCAGCCTTATTCAGTGATGCTTCTGTTATAACCCATCTTCTACGTTTCATTTCGGGACTAATGCGTTGGCATGCCCCCTTTTCTGTAAATGAGCCGAACTTTGATATGATCTACGAAAAGCCGCCTGTGATATACTGGAGGGCTATTCCAAAGACTCGTTACCTTCAAATATATTTTTTGATGGAAGGTACAGAACACGAAACATGTATATTTTAGAGGAGAAATATGTATTTTCTGTAATCAAATTCTCTCAAAATTAGCTTGAAATTAATTTTTACTATCATTTTGTTACCAAACTTTTAGAAAGTATAGAAATGAACGCTTAGTCTTGGTTTGTAACTGACATAATTCCTATATATATATCTTTAAAATTATTTTTTTTACTTTGTATTAAATTTAAAATATTTTGCAATAACTTAAATGATGCTGGTAGTAGTAAAAATTACTTGAAAAATTGCCAAATTTTCATGTAAAAATTAAAAAATATTTATGAAAGTAATACGCAGTTTAAGCAAAATAAGATATGAGAATTTTTAAAGTATGTTTAATTTATCTTGCAAATCAAGAGGAAAAATTCAGCCTAGTCTATAAAACAACTTTTGAAAACACAAATATGAGATGTAATTATGGATATTTAGAGTATTTTCATAGTTTTGTTACATTTATGAAAGGGTTGTTTGATTTAAAACAGGTCTCGCATTATTTTCGCCTGAATTTTTTTCTTATTATTTTGCTTATCGATATAAACAAACTTGGTAGAAATCATTAGAGCAATAAATTTTATTTGCTTAAGAAACTATTAAAAGAACCATACTAATAATAATAATCCACAAATCAGTTATATAATATCAACAGTGATATATCGAACTGAAAATAAATGTAAAAGTATTTTTACATAACTATAAAAAGTTGGCTGTAAAAAATTAGAAAAATATATTTCCAGAAAATGAAACAAATATTCAAATCGACCCTTGAATGAAAAATAATACGGCAGTTTGAAATTGATGCTCAGAAAAAAGCATTGGTTAAATATATTTTTCAAACCAAAAGAGAATCATCGAATCCCAGCCACGAAGCTGCTCTCAAATTAATCATTCGCTCAACACAACCTGAGCTCACAATCACCAGGGACGGTTACAGAGAAGACTGAAAGCGGAAATATATAAAAAAAAACTTAGCTAAAGATACCAGATACTGTTTATTTATTTATATTTTTTCCATCCCAGTGTTTGTTTTAAAGAACAAAATAATCTTCCTGGTAATCCGACCAAAGTCCCCTGAGTCTGGTTACAGCCTCGCTATAGGCTGCAAACTCTTTAGTAATTACTGCTACGCACGCGGTTTCGAAAATTCGAAGGTTTTAGAACTCCACCAGGAATACGGCTGCTATCGTTTGGCAGAAGAATTCCCCTGGGAATTCTGTCAGCTCGGGTTGTATTGTTAACGTCCTGCGGCCACCTCAAACTTGCAAATCGTCCGTTGGGATTGTAAGGCCAGGTCGCTAGCTCACTAATAATCCCCCTTTAATGAACAAGGGAGGCCCGAGTGTCAAATTTTTCAAAACGTTTCTCTTTTCCCGGGGTTATGTTGTTCTAGAATTTTTTTTTTTAGGAAGTCGAGTTTTATTCGAATTCCGAAGAATCGCGAATGAATAATGGAACGGAGCTTTGATGTGGAATTCGCAAACAATGCCTGGAAACATTTCGGAGTTTGTCTCTTGTGTTTGTTTTTTGGATTTTTGAGCTAGTTTTCCCAATCTATTGTGACAAAGTTGCTTTGTTTAAAATCATTATCTGGCATCGTGACGAGAATAACAATTTAATGAAGGCAATATTCTTGTTCTGTTGATGAGCTGTGGATATGCGTTGAGCATACAGAAAAAATAACTTGTAATGAGAACGGTGTTTCGATGAAAGTATAAAATGTAGTTAGCAAATAAAGGATCTATAAACTCTGCAGTGTGGTTAAAATGCCTTGAAAGTATAAAAAGGCAAATGATTGCAATGCACTTTGAGCTAAATTGAAATTACATTCGGTTTTAACCCAAATATATTCCAGATATAACAGAAAAAACTGTGAACAACTTAAAAACTAGCAAATGTATAGCACCAAAAATAAATATCAACATGGACAAGCACAAATTATACGATATACATAGTTTCGATAAAAAATAATTTCTGCATTTAGTTATAACGAAATTTGTTTTTATTGCATTAAAAGCTAAAATAGTATATTATTTTCAATGTTTTTAAGTTAGAATTTATATTTGTAGAAAAATCACTAATAAACAAAAGTGAAGGGTGGTTTTTGAAAAAACAGCGGAAGTCTAAGGGAAAAATCATCTTGCGCAAAAAGCGCAGGCTTTTTTATTAAAAAAAATCAAATTGCTTATCGGTTCTTATTAGGTCTTGGAAAGATCATAAAACATCGTTATTTCATAAATGAACATGCAGATTGCAGTTATATTTTACTTAACCAAAAAAAAAAAACTTCTGAAATAAAAAGAAAGCAACCACAAAAACTATTGTCGGTATCACTTAACCTTAAATACAGATTTTAGTGTTTCATTAACAACATCAAACATGACAATTCCGGACTAATTGCGGTATATTTAAACCCAAATAATAAAGATCGACTATGAATAAGATATAGGTACTTAGTCCTAATGGTGCTAAATTATAAGTCAATTGCCCACTTCAATTGAACATAAAAATCTGCCCTATTCGTCATAATTCGTGATGACAGAAAATTGCCCTCTTTAGGACTGCGTAAAAATCATTTGTAGGACCCCAATTACTTAGAAAAAAACTAATTGTATTCGAAGATGAAAAATAGGTAGGGATATCATCACAATCTTTGGATGTTAAACAGCATATTAAATATGAAATAAATAGGGTGAGATCGGGAAGAACTCTTTTTCTTATTATGGTTGATATTTTGGTTAAAAAAACTCGCATAGTGTTTGTAAACAAAATCATTCAGAAACTCTGATAAGCTAATACTTTCTTTTGCAGAGCATTATTTGAAGGATACATACTTACACAAAAATTACTTAAACACTCACAAAAAAAAATATTTTTAGTCATATCTGCAGCATAAAAAAAAGTAATGGGAGATTTCACAGCAAATGCGAAGCATGAGAAATTAAGTCAAAATAAAACCAAAGTAAAGGCGAAGGTAATGCATATAGGTAATTAAATAGGAAGGACTCTTGCATATAGGTAATTAAAATTGATAATAAAAATTATTTTAAAATTAATTATTACAATTTATAATTAATAGAGTCAAACTTTATCAACGACAATAAAAAATTTATTGAAAAAAAATATTTTAAAATTTATGTAAATTAATTTTCTTATTTTAAACAGAATGCCTTAATATATCTTAATTGATTGTTATTTATTAATATTAATTGAACATTTTAAGAGAAAATACTTTTATATGTTAATTATTTATTTGAATATTTTAAAAGGCATTAATTATATGAAAATTATGTAGAAAAATTAATAATTTAGGCAAATATTTATAACCGTCATTCGACAAAAATTGATATTCGATCCTGTAATGACGAATAATAATGTTTTCTTATTTAAAAAAAACGATTTGCTGAATTCCGTATTTAAAATAAATTTGATAGTGGTAAAAATTCACTATAATTACATCAACAAAAAGGACCTATAAATTGAACATGAGAGGGAGAGAAAAGTACTTTTATTGATTTGAATTCCATTTTATAGCCTTTGTTTATTTTTACAACTATTCAAAAGGAAATGATAACTTATCGTTTTTCTTCCTAACTATGAAATTGATGACATCTGCTAATGAAAATTTTAAAAGGTTTAAACGTACAAATACATTTTTTTTTACAATTAATTATTTTTCTTTCATACTAAAAATGCTGATTATTCCATAGAAGAAAGCATCTACCTAAATGTTTTGTTGTTAACAAAAAATGAGTGAAATAGGAGAACACGAAAAATTAATATGTGACCCATATAATAAGAAGTTTGGGGTTTTAGAAAGAAAAATCAAATAAGTCGCTTCTATTTGGATTATACCAACGACTAAAAGATTCGTGTTTTTAACAATTGTATAAATAAAAAATACCTTATTCAGAAAGAATTTGAGAATATTTTTTTTTTAAATAAAGGTGATTCTTATAAAATAGAAACGATTTTTTGTAATTAATTGAATATATATTTTTATTTTCAAGCAAACATATTTAAACCTTTGCATAATAAAGTAAAAACATAATTTGATGTTATATATTGAACATACTTTATATTACTCTGAAGTAGAGCATAATTAAAACATATGGTCGAGTGAGTTTTAATACTTTTAATGAAGACGATCCGACAAAAATGCACTGATAAATACAGATAGTAGACAACAAGGATTTCAGCACACAACATACCAAGTAAAATCTTCTTCCGAAGTTATACCCAAAAATGTAAAAGTTAAAAGAAAACAGTACACAGACTGCCATCTTTCAAGCACGAATTCCGGTTTATTTCTTAATCTAACACAACTCGCGTCGCGAGTCTTACCGATAGAGTATTTCCAAAAGTTTCCGATAGCGTTTTTCGTCGAGACATCTAGTCAAGTTTTTACAATTATATTATATACATTTTTTTAAAATTATATTTGTACTAAATAAATTAAAATTGGAAATTATAAATCTTTTTTTGTAAATAAATATATATTACGTAACTTTAGTTGTAGTTACTGTGTGTGCTGTTTAATAAAAGGTTTATGTTGTTGTGCATTAAAAAAGGCTTTATTATTTTATTGTCCAATAAAATAATAATTTTTAAGAAAAGAAAAACCTATTTTAAGAAATAAGTCGCTAAAAAGTAAAACATAAGTTTTAAGAAAACATAAAAGAAATAAACAAGTTGAAATTAAAAAAAAAAAAAAAATAATATTCATTTTATATTTATTTCAACTTTTTAAAATTGACGCCAAAATTTTGGTATTGTTATTGTAAATTTGGCATAATTTATTACCCGGTATATTTTGATATTACCCGATTTAATAAAGACCTTGAACGAAATTATATTGTAACTAGACAACTCTCATCCAACAATCGGAGAAAATTGAAATCATAGAAAACGTTTTTAAAAGTCCGATTAATAAATCGGTAAAAATTAAATAAAAATGGGTTAACCATTTTTTTACATTTTTGCTAAAGTTAATTGTTCACTATCCTACAAAAAGAGAAAGAAAATCAGACAATATTTTTTTTCCGACGGTCTGGTTAATTAAAAATTTCGGACAATTAAGCTCCAGATAACCGGATATGTGTTACCCATGGTTCGTAAGTAAGGTATCCCTTATCCCACAACAGAAAACTTATCTAAATATCAGAATTAGAAGAAAAATCATGAGCAAAAGGACATATATAAAAAAAAATAGACGAATTGATAACTTCCTTCTTAGCGTGTTTTAGCAGTAATGATTAACCCGTTGAAGTCGGTTAAAAATACTTGAAATGTCTTACACAAGATCTGGAGCACTAATTTAAAATGACGTTATCTTCAATCGATATATATATATATATATATTTACTGTTTAAATTCCACTTGGATTAAAAATATATATTTAAGCTTAATTTAAAAACTTCATCATAAGCTTAATTTATTTAGAGATAGAAATGTAAACTCATTACAAAAGCTAAACTAAGACATTGGCAAAACTAAAACTAAAACACAAAGCTGTTCCCATTATCGTTAATTGTGTTGATCAGCGCATTCCCAATTAGCATTAAGCCACGGACCCCTAGCTAAAACTAAAATAGCATCGCGGACCCCTATCTTCAGATATGCTCATGGAAGTTCCCCCACTTTCTGGGTATGTATACGTTTCAATTTTGTTTGAACAAAAAAAAGTGAAAATAAGAAACAAATCGAAAACTAATTGTATAATTTCTTTTAATTATGTACAGCTTTTACTGAAGAATTTGGGCAAAAATTTACACAACAAACACATAGAAAAGATAACACCACAATCAAAAGTTTAATTGCTTTTAGGCTCTTACTTGAACATTTAACACTCATTTAAACACACGTAAACAGTTACCTTTGTGACCGCCCAGACCACTGTTGGTAACCGGTGTTCATGACTTCTATTCTCTGTACTTATATTCTTAAATATGTTAGAGGGTTGTTTGTGCTCTATAAATGATTTCTATACGTGGTATATATAACATTTAAAACATTTGGTGATTTTATTCAATAATTATAGTTATAAATGAGTAGCCGAAATACAAAAGCAGTTATGCACTTTTAATTTTTTTTAATGAATCGCAAAAAATTTCAAAACCTGAATTTGTTAAATGAAAAAAAAAAACTATTTTCACTAAAATGTGTAAATTCTCAGATTACTGAATAATTTATATTTTAAATTATATTTTTCTCGTAAATTGTTTTGCAGCTAAATAAAGGATTTTACTGGTTTATCGAATGTATGTTTCGCAATTTTGTTTTTATTTAAAAAAAAAACCGTTATATCCACATTCCAAACAATTACAAATCACATTCTCCGAAGCTCACGTTCACGTGTGCTTATATAAGTGATTGTGCTTCTATATTCTGCGTGGATATAGCTAATGAAGCAGCTGGTATCAACTATCAATCATTAAAGAAAACAACTGGCTATTAAATACTTTCGCTGGAGAATTCAAGTTTCATATTGCTTTATAATATATTTATGCTTTATAATATATTTATGCTTTATAATATATTTATGCTTTATAATATATTTATGCTTTATAATATATTTATGCTTTATAATATATTTATGCTTTATAATATATTTATGCTTTATAATATATTTATGCTTTATAATATATTTATGCTTTATAATATATTTATGCTTTATAATATATTTATGCTTTATAATATATTTATGCTTTATAATATATTTATGCTTTATAATATATTTATGCTTTATAATATATTTATGCTTTATAATATATTTATGCTTTATAATATATTTATGCTTTATAATATATTTATGCTTTATAATATATTTATGCTTTATAATATATTTATGCTTTATAATATATTTATGCTTTATAATATATTTATGCTTTATAATATATTTATGCTTTATAATATATTTATGCTTTATAATATATTTATGCTTTATAATATATTTATGCTTTATAATATATTTATGCTTTATAATATATTTATGCTTTATAATATATTTATGCTTTATAATATATTTATGCTTTATAATATATTTATGCTTTATAATATATTTTTTTTATTATTAAATATAAGTTAAATTTTATATATAATATTAAATTTTATTATTAAAATAAGAAATATTTCAATGAATAGAAAATTCAGAGTGTAAAATTGGGTTTAAAAAGTCTTAATTTTGGTCCAGATTAATAAGTCCAGATTATTTTTATTTGGTTAAAAAATGGATTATATTGACAAAATGAATGATTGTGTTTATTTATTATTTATTTATATTATTTATTTTTATATGCTTTGAAGTTCCATTAAAATATTTTTATGATAATTAAATGTATTCCAAATACAATTCAAAATTCCATTGGTAATAATCATTACAACAAATTGGTAATAATCATTACAACAAATTGGTAATAATCATTACAACAAATTGGTAATAATCATTACAACAAATTGGTAATAATAATTACAACAAATTAGTATATTAATTTGTAATATAACAATCTGTAATATAATTTGACAATATAAAAAAAAATGAATACTTTTTTGTATTTAAAGTAAAATAAATTAATTTTATTTTTTTATAAAGTTTTTATTTTATTATTATAATGGCATGTTTTTGCTGTTATTGTGACCTTAAATTATGCAACTCAATTTTAACCTCATTCCAAACACCACAAAGACGTAAAACTTGGACAACTTACGTAACCCCGATAACAATACGGTATTCATATATAATAAATTGTAATTACTAACTAATAATGAATTATGTTTTACATTGAAGAATTGGATAGTGACAATTTTCGATTCATTGTCATCGGAAGAATACTTCTAATGCGGTCTCTAAAAAAATGAGCAAAGAACCAACTTTGCTTCAACCGAATAGATTTTAGATGCCATTTTGTATTACTTTACACCCACCAAATTAACAGATTTACTTTGCATTTATATTGAAGTATCAAGTACAAAAAGCGGTAATTAGTATCTATATTAATTAGAAAACAGTAGAATTAGTTGGTATTCCTGCCCCCTCCCCCCCTTCTTTTTTTTACTGCTCAACTTGATTCAAATTTGAAAATTATCAGTGGACCTAAAGATATTTAACAACACCTTAGGCATTGAATGAGACTTTAATAATCTTTAAAAAGTTCACCATTGATGCATAAAAACTCGAGACACATTATGATTTAACAGTTAAAAGAAAACTATATTTCCCAGATGATTTTTTTAAAACTAACTTTCAGAATGCAAACTCAACGACATAGAGAAGTTTATCAGCGTGGACTATATGTAGTTAAGTATCTTTGGTTGGTTCGGTTATCCAGTATTTAATTAAACAAATAATTTAAATAATTGAAATTATTATTATTATTGTTATTAAAAAAAAATATGGATAGGAAATGTCTTCACTTGGGATGTAATATAATAATAAGTCGAGTATCCAGTATTCGATAAAAAAGAAATATCAAATAATGTTTTCACATTTTCTACGATGTTGGATGTTTTGCTTGTTAAAAGACGGAAATAGAAACAATGTCATTTAGAATAACACAATAAAATATTGTGTGCCTAATTTTTAGTCTAAAAATTTAAAAAATTAAAACGAATATTAGTCTGAATGGTAATAAACATGAATGCACTGTCAGCTCGTATTTTATCAATGTGAAGGAATATTATTTAATTTTTGACCTTCCTAAAAAATAATCACTTTTATTATTTTTTTGTTTTTTACAATTATTTAAATTGGTGTCAGTTTCATTCGGATATTTTGGTCACACTTTTTAAGGAATGGCAAAATTAATATCTTCTTTTTAGTGGATAATCATTAAAAAAATTACTTTATAGACCATTTTTTCTTGTTTTTTAAATAGTTTTTTTTAAAGTGTTTTTAAAAGTGCAAATTAAAAACCTTGAACTTTACTTTGGACCCGTTTTTAAAGCGTTTAATTTATGAATATGAAATGAAATAATTTAATTTGATGTTTTACCGGTAAATAAAACTAACACAACTCTACTTCATAGTGTTATTTTTCTACTTCAATTAGTCCATCGCGTGAAAGATACGAATCTAATATCTTTTTTCACAATTTCATGTTTTACCTATTATGCGTTTGGGTCCCTAATGCACGAGTTATTTCCGCATTTAAAGATCCATATTATTCTACTCCGCTTTTAAACGTCTTTCTATTTATCTTATGACAAATAATAACGTTCTTAAATTTAAAAAAAAAATCCATTGAAACTAGTCTGTTTTTCACTCCATCAACATAAATAACCTAGATCTTTGTTTCTTCATCATAGTTTTATTTCTAATAGATTCGATCACGAATTTATTTTCTAAGTTGATTATTCTGTAATGGATACGATACATTGGTTTAATTTAATTAACGAGCTATAACAATAGAGTGGAATAGCTTGTTGTTTTATAATTATACGTATCAAGTCATTTCAAAAAGCTCTCTTCATTTTTTTTTTATCTTTCTATAATTTATATGTATTTTTGACGCGAAACGTCTTTAAAAATCAACTATATGGGTTATCGTATCAGGATAGAAACATCAGGCGATGTTTTTTGGGGACTATAACTCTAAGACAAATAAAACGATTTGCATAAATTTAGTCAAGGTAGGAAATAAGGTACAAATGCAAAATTTTAAATAAATAAAAGCAAAATACCGAATGGGGGCCCGCTGTGTTAGGCGAAATAGTTTGTTTTTCTTCCTTCTACTGCATAAGTACATTATTAAAAAGAGGTATTCAAAAATAAGTCAAATGTACTCATTTGTGAGTACATTCGATGCTTATCATAGCTTCGAATACATAAATTTCATTTTTGAAAAAAACTGGCACTCAAAAATGATTACAATGAGTAAAAATGAATAAAAAGAGGAGTTGCTTGCCTAAATAGGCTGTCTTCGTAAATCACTTTCAATAAATGTCAACTATTAAAACCAAGACTTACCGGGAACTAAACCCAGATCCTCAGTCACCGCAGTTCAGTGCCTTATCGGTTGTACTAACAGGGCGACGTGAAGAAGTTTTAAACAGAAGAAACGTTGAAAAGGTGTGCTAAAATAATGGAAATTAAGATAATTGAATTGTTATGACTCAGTTTCCATTTAAGCAATCGACACCAAATAATGTGGAAAACTATCTACTGAACTATTATTTTAAGTTTGTCAGGTCGTTTTGTTAAAATGGCTTGAACAGAAGCTGTTATTAGAAATATTAAATCACAATGCTTATTTTCGAAAAAGTACGATTACTTAAATTTGAGTACGTCGTCGCTCATTGACGATGCCATTGAACTCAGGGAAAAACGAGTATGTTCAGGTACTCATTTTTAAGTACATTTTTTTTAAAGTGTACTTCTTGGCAACTAACTCTTATTTTTATAATCTACTGAAATGACCTTTTAAGTAAAACCCTTCTGGCCGTACTACTACACAACCACACTTAATTTTTTTTTAGAATTTATTAATTTAGAGGTAGAATGCTTTTTATATTTTTATCTTAAGTCTAAAAGCGGCATGATCCACATGACTTAAACAATTGTATTATAGGTGATATTTTACTTTTCTGTCCCACAAACATGCAATTGAGTTTGACAAATTTGAAAATAATAGAGTTTAATTTCTACTAATAATTTAATTTACTGATCTATTTATACAAGTGAACACATTAGAGAGTATTAAATGTTTTGGATGTTATTCTGCTTCTTATATTTTACCAGTATATAAGACTCTTAATTTATATACTAAGGAAGTTTATTTGTATTTTGTGACTTCTCACTATTTTCTTAAATAACACAATTATATCTGTAATAATAAAAGAAAGAGTCTGTAGCACGCAAAACGCCTATTTCTTGGGCACGGAAATGTCTGATATTTTCAAAATAAGTATTATTCAACCTCTAATTGTACACCTAAAAGGCAGAATTTTAAAATTTTAATTAAAATTTAAAATTTCCCTACATAAAAAATCGTAGAGCCATAGTGAGGATATACATTGCGCCATCTATGTTTGGTCTCTGTAGTTTTTTCTGTTTTGCTAATATTTTATATGTAGTTCATTCAAAATTATTTCAAATACATTTTCTTTATTTTTATTGCCTTTTTTTTAACATACTTTGTTTTTTTGCTAAAAAAAATGCTCTCTTTATTAAATTCTGTCAAATTGAATTTAATTTTTTATATTAATTATATATAAATTATTTACAGTTATCATATGTGCACTTAATTTTTTTTCCAATGAAATTCCAATTCCAATTTTTTTTAAATTTTACAAGAAATAATTTTATGTGTATTTCTTTATTATTTTATTTTTCTTTATTATTTTTTTATTATTATTTTATTTTTTATTATTATTAATTTTTTATTATTTTATTCTATTTATTTTATGAAGTATAAAGTCTAAGGTGAAACAATTATATTCCCCTAATTATATTAGAGGAATGCTTGAGGGTTTAAAACCCGACGTGGGCAACTCTATTTTTTATTCTATATGCCTAAACGGGTTCCCAGAAAACGCGGGACCATACAGGTACAAATATGAAAGACATACATATTTCTGTGAAATAAATATAAAGTAGTTCAATGTCCTGTCAGAAAAGGATAAATATACATCACAATAAAATTTACAATTTATATTATGATAAAAATACATATATATCGTTTTACAATCATCAAGTTTAATTAATAAAAGCAAAAGACCATATTTATCTTGAAAGGATAAAACTTCAATAAAAAATCCCTCTTTCGCAAAACATATTGTTGAACAACTTAAGAAACACATCGAAACCAAAAACAACCATTATTTCGAACGATTTTCTCTTTCGCGGAAAGGAACAACACACCTGTGGACAAAGACGAATGACACTCCATCTACGTAATGGTGACGTGTACCAAAACACACAATAAAAATTATAAAAAAAAACAATAATAATAAACATAAAAGTTGTTCTCGTAAATACGTCTTCTGCTGGTGATTACATGAGAACCGAGGACAGCATTTTTACAGCGTCGTTCTTCTTTTGCAGTCGATAGGAATAAAAACAATTATTTCGACTTTAAAAAAAAATGTGGCATCGAAGGGTTGTATCGCACGTGCGCGGCGTGGCTGGGTGTAGGGAAGGGTGAAGGGGGGTGTTGCGCAAGAAACGATCGCGCCTGACAGAAATCGTCGGGGATCTCGGACCGTTTCGCGTTCCGAAGAGAAAAGAGACGGAGAGGAGAGAGACGGATGCAAACGATTTCTTGGGTTGACAGAAATCTCCCCGACCACTGGCGAGTCGATCACACGGCCCGCGCGCCTCTTTTGTCTCGCCGCTCAACTGTTGCCAGAGATCAGTTGTTTTCGCAGACGATCATGTCGAGGAGAAAGCAGGCCAAACCCCGCGCATTTAAAAGTAAGTTTACGACTTTTGAGGTTTTGCTTGACTTTATTCTTGTCAAAATATTCTTGTTTTGTAGAGATAATGAAATGGTTTGCTGTGATGTCACTGAAACATTCCGAAAGAAATTTTCCATATAAACTACAAAACTTAAATGCGCGTTTCGAAAAGGGCTTCTTAATTGGTATTAAAAAGAAACACGTTCTGTAAATGCCTCTTAACGCTTTGCATTTAAGAATTGTAGATCTTTCAGAAGTTTTCTATTTTCTTCATCTAGTATTCTTAAAAATTATATTTTTTTCACATACAAATTGTTTTGCAGATGTCAAATATATCATAATACCATAACTTAAAATAGTCAATTTTGTTATTTAACTGTATTATCTCTATGTCTATTCTAATTCATGAAATCTAATAATTTTAGTATACTGTTATATTATTATAAATGACGAATTAAAATACTTTTCGAATACTTTTTTAAATTCATTTTAGATTAGGTGTAGGAAAATTTACATTGTGATCTAAATCATATTCATGTCGATAGTAACTTTGTTTGGAATTGAAACAGCCTCAATTACATTTGTTAACAAAAAAAAAAAGGGGCATGACCAAATTCGTATGTTTTAGTAAACTTGAATTGAGTTAAACTCCAATTTAAATGGGTTAACTATGTGACAAAATAAGTTATTCTTAGATCGATATAATTTTACAGTTCTATTTTAAATACAATTTTATTACAAACACTTTCTTTAAATGAAATTTTCTTAGTCTATAAAATGTTTGCATTAACGTTTAGTTATGCCATATTTTTGAAACAGAAATTGTCTTTTTGCTATCCTAATTTATTTTTAACTATTTATTTTATAGTTTTCACTTACATTTTTTATTACAGAATGTAATTTAAAAACACTATAAAAAAACTTAAACTATTAAAACATATTAATACAAAAAGTTGGCTTTCGCATTTAATACAAATTGTAACGTTTGGAATTGGACAAATTATGTATTTCAAAATTTGAAAAACATTAAAACTCAATAAAAGTTATAAGAACATAGAAATTAAAGAAAGCTTCGTAGTTTACTTTTAAGTAAAGAAATTGTTTAATTTCTCATCTATCAAGCAATATATTGATACACATTTTAATATAACCAAATAACATTTAAAGGAAGTTAGCCAAATCATAATAAAGTCACATATTATTCTTAACATAACTTTTACATTTCACTTAATTATTTAAATTTAATTACTTACTATCCTTCAAAATTAATCCTTAGTTCGATCTTAACGTTTCAATTAATTTTACGTGTGTTCATTTATAAAAATTTATTTGATCTTTATATTAGAAACATTTTTTTTTTGAATTTATTAACTCATTTGTTTTATTAAGTAAACTTTTTATTTGTGAAATAAAGAAATGAACTCAAACCCATACAAAATAAATATTGTTATGTAAATTACAACTATTTTATCAGGTTTATTATGCTTACATACTTCCTGAGTTTTTTTAATATAAAAGTGCCTCTTAATAATATTTATATCTAAAAATAAATAATTATTCATATTTACAAACAAGCTGTTTTTCCCTGCCGTGCTGGGGTACCGGTTAAGACTTATACATGAAAAAAAATCAGTCCATTAACACTTGAACCATCAACCTATTGTTGCGAAGTCCCACGCTGTAAAAGAGCACACTTAAGTCGTGTTCTCCTTCACTTACATCACTTCGATTCTTATTGAATGGTAATTTTAAATATTAATTGAAAAATAACTAACTAAAATTTTTAAATTCTGGTTCTCAGGTGCACACTTAGAAGTTAGTTAAATAAATAGTACTCATGATTAAAACTTCAGACTTTTTCGTGCTGTGGAAGATAGTATTTTCAATGCCACATGCATACTCTTTCTTTTATTATTATAGATAAACATTTATTTATATTTATAAATAAATAGGTATTTATATTTATAAATAAATATTAATTTATATTTATAAATAAATATTAATTTATATTTATAAATAAATTTTTATTCATACTTATAAATAAACTGTTATTCATACTTATAAATAAATTGTAATTCATATATATAAATAAATATTTATTTATATTTATAAATAAATATTTATTTATATTTATAAATACATTTTTATTTATATAAAAAAAATTATTTATAAATTTATTATTATTAATAATAATCCTATTAAAATGTTTTCTAATGAAAATACAATATAAATAAGTATTTATGTTAAAGATATCACAAATTTTTTGTATAAAAGTGTATCACTTTGCGTCCTTGACAGTATAAAACCTTAATGAGAAAAAGTATTTTGATATACTGAGATATAAGTTAATCCTTAAAATCAATTGACACTTTGAATTATTTTATTGAATTATTTTGTTCAAAACCTTTGTAAAGGTTTTGGGTAGTATTAAAGCTATATGTAACCAACAACTGCTCCCAAAAGAGCCGCCCTCGTAAATTTTAAATATATATGTGTAAAGCAACTGTCATTTAAAAAAATAGGTTTGTAGTGTCGATCGAGACGGCTGCAGGATTTAAGGGGTGTAATATCAAATTCAATTAGGGGTATCTTTTTGGATTACGGACAAACTTTTGCACGTTTTTTACGTTCTATCTAGTTCCTAGAAGCACTTTTGCAAATGGCAGCCAAGCATGAAATAAATATAACCCAGCAATCGTTACTTCGTGTCTCACTTTGTGGACCTGCTGCACAACGATCCTTTTTGCCGTTTGTGAGGTTAGCCATGATAATAGCTTCATTAAAGTATCTTTATTAGTCAGAATTTTGAAACGTACTAGAAAATTAAAATTGCATTTGCCCTGCATGCACTCCTTACCGTAACCGACGTTAAAGACGTTGCATGTCAAAACGTACTATTAACCTTTTAACACCTCGCCACTCACTATGAACGTTCCCAAAAATGCTATAAAGTTTATCGTACATTTTCATATCTTAATCGTTGAGGAATTATAGTATCTTCAAACATCCAAAGGACCATCTTGCTTAAAATTCAATATTTAAATTAAACAAACTTTCTCACCTAACTTGTACTAATAGAAAAATTAATTCTGAGAAACATTATAAATTCTAAAATTTATATAACATTGCAAAAGCGTTTGTGATTTAAATTAATAATTTGATGGAAATAAATTATCATAAATCTGAATTATGATACCAATCTAATTTCCAAACGTTCTGTAATATTTGTACGTTATGCATAATGTCTAGAATTGACATCGTATCCCAAATAAATTCAAAATTATATTAATATAACAAAGGATACAATTATAATTTTAAAATTGAAAAATTGTACGAGGAAAAGTTTTGTACTCGAAAACCAGTGTTCTGTGTATTTTCGATAAATAAATAAGAAAGTATTTAGATTTGTATACATCAAATAACTAATTCTTCTATTTAATGCCAATTAATGTATTACATTATTATTTGTTTTACCAAATTCGCAAAATTACGTTAAAAATTAAGTATATACCATGTTATTCTTTTATTTAATTTTTAACTTAAAACATTAAAAACACACATTTTTAATGTAATGTGTTTGTTAAAGTTTAACTAATTAAAATATGATCAGAACTAACAGTACCTAAAGCAAAAATGAAATTCCAAGTAGAAATTAATGAGTGCTCGGGTACAAAACTTACAAGGGCTTTTGAAATTTAAGTGTATTATTATTATGTAATTGGAACAAAAGTATAATTTTGTTATTTTTTTTTAAACTCTTCATTTTATAGAAAAATATGTCGTTAAAAATATAAAAATTTACTTTATCTTTCTAATATCATAAGTTTATTAAATAATGAAACTATTACAGTAAGACAAAGTTCTGAAATTCTTTTAAGAAATTTCAGAACTATGCGTCTTAATGTGGTTGTTCAAAAAATCTTACGAAACTCTTCGTAGAATATTGCGCTTCTATAAAATTTATTTTTTCGTTTATTTAAATTTTTTCATCGAAGGTGTTTTAGCACCAAAGAAAGAATTGCCTTGCAAATGTATAGCCATTCATCAATTTCATTTGACATCTCAAAATGTCTGTGATTATTTAATTTTCACATGACTCAGTTCTCAGTCGTTGATGCGTTCCCGTGTTGGGTTTCGTATTTCTATATCCTATTTGAATTTAAATAAACAATCCAAAACTCAGTAGATGTAAATCAAGTTCTTCGTAGAAAAGTTTGTTTTGAAATTCGGATTCAATTTTACGCTTGGCCTGTTTTTAAACCCGCCATAATGATTTGCAGAAAATCAGGTTTAGGTTCAATGACAAACCTTTCCCTTATTAAAAAATTGTAAAATATATTTTTAAAAATGGAGTTATAATTGATATTTTAATCAACTTAATGTAGCATAATAAATGCTATAGTTCTATTCTATGTTTATAGGCTAATATTAGAAAAATACATATAAGTAGAAAAAAAGTTACTATTACTTTTCCCCACTCTCATATAAGAGCTCTTAATTAAGTTGAAAATTTAGAGTAATTATTCTATATACTTTTGTCTTAACGGATGGACAAGCAAATTTCAGAATGCTTAATTTATTATAGTATGTCATTGAATAAGATATAAAAAATTTATCGCGCTTTAGAATTTGACGCGTATGGGTACAGATAAATAGTAAACCTAAAATTTTGATTTAATTTACATAAACAATAAAACTCCACATTTTAAAAACATTTTATTATTTTTGTTGATTTGGAGTAAATAAAAATATTTAGACCTTAAGGAGTATTATTACCCTTAAAAGGAAGAATCTGTCTAATTATTATTGTCTTTTATACAAAAGCCAGTTAAAAAAAATCAAAAATCCATTAGATAAGAAGCTAACTAAATTATTATCAAAGTAAAAGAAATAAATTACAACGCTCTAAAAATAATCCAAAATATAAACATCTTAACTGAAAAGTTGCCTTATTTTAACCTCTATGTTATGTGTGGAGCTATTTTTTGACGAAGTTTATGTCTTTCTTTTCAAACATGATATTTTTAACAAAACATCCTACATAATACATATCAATTTTAAATTGAAGGATGTAAATTCCAAAACCTTACACACAGATCAATGTGCTGAAAATGTCAGCACAAAGTTAGATGTTTCGAATACAATTTGCAATTGACTCCTAAAAATAATCGGACACTTTGTGACTTCCAAGCCAGCCGTTTTATTTTATGTATTTCCAAACAATAAAATTTTTTAAATATTTGTAATACGAATTTAAAAAAAAAAAAATTCAATTCTAGATAAAAACCATGTCACAAAAATCAGAAAAATCGTGCGATGTTGCATATAAACGTAATAATATAATTTAAGTCTTAAATAGACAAATAATTTTTAAATAGGAAATCGTCTGCTCTTTTATATTAGACAGCAGATAAGCAAAATATTACAATATATACTTATAAATACAACAATTACAGAATAATGTATACATTGTAAATAACAATGTCAGCAAAAAGTGAGAGGTTTTGAATAAAATATGCAATTGGGTCCTAAAAATAATCGGACACTTTTTGACTTCCAAGCCAGCCATTTTATTCTATGTATTTCAAATATGTAATCAATTTATTTTAAAAATAACAATTTGGTTTTAGGCAGTATTATAATCAAATTTCTATTTCAAAACCTCCAAAGTACGAATTACGAAGTAGAAATTGTCCTTAAGCAAGTTAATATTAACGTCAAGTTAGAGTTTGAAACTCAAATTGACAGCAAAATACGATGGATAAAGTGTGCTATTTTTTTAAATACTTAACTTATTTTGCAGGTGAAATTAAGTTATAATAAACTGTAATGAGTCAGTGAATGCTTTTGAATACATTACAACGAATAAATGACATTTTAAAAACGATTTTTATAACAGCATAAAGTTAAAAACACACATTTTTAATGTAATTTGTTTGTTAAACGATTTTTAGTAGTAATAAGGTATTAGTAGTAATGAGGTAATTATATAATTAGTATATAATAATTAGTATATAAGGCAGAATAAGATCACAGAATAATTACGTTCATATATACTGTTCTAAAACTTCCTAAACAGCTGCCTCGGTTGCACAAATATAACCAATAAAAACTATGATAAATAATTGAATTATTTTTAAAGAAGTTCTGAAACTTGGATAAGTAAGCAAATGTGTTCAAATTGCTAAAAAACATTAAATGATTAAAAACACTAAATTTATTTCAAAATGCATAACAAATTATTATTCTCAATCAAATGAGACATTGAGCTATTATAATTGCCCTTGAATAAAATGTATCTATCGTTTTTGGTTTTAAAAACAAGAATATCAATTATATACATTTCTAAACATCATAAATAAATTATTCTATTTTTTAATATATTAAACAATTAAAAAAAATTGTTTGAATAGCTACTTCTTTTCTTGTTTTTCTAACTATTTCCGTGAAATTTTAAAAATGTTTAGTCACAATTTCGAAATATTAGTTGTTAAAAAACATGACTAAGGACTTCAGAGGCAATAACATTTATATATAAATGTATTTGAACGAATATTATGTTATCAGTATTTTATATGCATTTTCAATTTAATAAAAATACTTTTAGAATAAATCAAAGAATATTCATATAAAGGTTTTACACTGCCAGCCTTGGTTTCTGTTTTTGTAAACACTCAAGTGATTTCATATTGTAATAATTAAATGTTATTTTCTTTAAAAGTTTATTCAAAGAACGTTCATAAGTTAATTTACACAAAGATGAAAACTAAATAGTAAAATAAAACTTACAGAAATCTAGCCTGCTTTTACGTTTACACAAATAAATTAAATGTGATGTAAATGAAGAAGAAAATGTGCTGAATGTCAAATATAAAATTACATATTTAATTAGAATTATTCTCAGTTAAAAAATATCGTTTGGTAATTTTGTTCACTTTATAGCAACCACTTAGAAACTGATTTAGTTTGGTTTGAATAAATATAAAACATTTAATAAAAATATCATTTACGAAACAAATAAATATTTTTATCGGTTTTATTAAATAAAAATTTTGATAAAACAAATATAGTTTAGTTATACAAAATTTTAATACAAAAAGACTACAATATATTTTTTAAATAATTGGAATGGTGATATTGTTTGAGTTATAATCGTTTGCACATTTTTTTTATTTAACAGTATAACTTTCAGAGTTCTATTTTTGCCTTTGATTGTAAATTTTAAAATACATTAAATTTGGACATTTTTAAAAGTAATGTTAAAACGTTTAATTCTTCAATATTCATTAAAAAACTGTTAATTATTTATGGCAAATAATGTTTTAATTAATACAAGATTCGTAAATGCGTTGTAAAAATTCCGAATATAATAATTCTAGAATTTCTTATATATTGTTAATTTCTTAAAAGGCTTAATTTTGAAAATTCTATAATTGAACTATTCGTGGAAGTGTTAATAACAGAACATTTAAGGTAAGTTTATTAAAAAAAATCTTCAAGATCATTATAACATATTAAGTATTTTATTTACTTAATAATTAAACTTGTGTTGTTAAAGAATAAAAGTTTTTATTCAGACTTAAATACTATAATCTGTGGTTTTGTATTCCTAATAGACTCAAATAAATTTTGTTTCCTTTATTACATTTAATTCTATTTTAACTTAAATACAATACACTATATCTTTAAATATTTCCGTAAACTAAAATACGTAGATTTTCTTGTATTTTATTTACAATCGCCTCTACCCGTGATACACAATAGACTTTTTCAGACACTGCATTGTAATTCGTCCATTTACTTATACATTACTTCTTAAACGTGAAAGAACACTTCGAAAATGTAACGAAAATTTCTCACCGAAATTATTTAAATCAGATAGATATGTATATAGTGACATTTTTGTTTTATGTTGTACATTAAAATACCATTGTTTATCTTAGATATAGTGTAAAGCATATTTGTTATTATTTTTATTTTTTGCAACAGACAATTTTTTTTATCTGGTTTAAATCAGCAAAGTACTCATTTTTTTCAAACGTTATTACATTAATCAACTTTTTAAAAACATTGATTTTTTATGTCCACTTTTAACGTTTGAAAGCTTTTAAAGTTCATAAACGACGCTTTTTAAACGTGTTAAGAAAACTGACTTTCAATTTAATATTTGGATTATGCTAGAATTGTGAAAGTTAGTTTATTTTTTGTTTATCATCACCTTTGGTATGAATTGGGCAAAACGAAGAACTTAGATTATAAAAATTAGTATTAATTATAAACAATTAAATACTAAAAATGTTCATTGTGTTATCATCAAGATTGCATAAATATTAAACTTTGTGTCAATTTTAAATCGCCATTGACTTAAAATTGAATTGTAAAATTAACGACACAACAATGACAGTACAAATTAGACAAATAATAGCGTGGATATTATTAAATAAATGAGTACAAATAATATTATATTTTTTACTAAAATACCAATCATTTCCGTTTCTGCTTTTAGGAGAAGATGTCGACCATCTCCCTGATGAGAGCATCGAGGAAGAAACTTTGTGTGGAGTTCTGAGACGAAGCTCAAAAGAAAATGACCCAGTTTGTCCAATGGGTAAGTTTAATTATTTTAACTTCCTAACTTGCATTTTCGTTTTTAAATTGAATTTTTTTTCAAACAGCTGTCATTTGAAATTAAATGACAGCCACCAACCAATTAAATCAATTCCATGTTATTTTTAAATCACTCTGTTCCTTTGAGCATGAATCCTTCATAGTAGAGAAATCATAAGGTTATAATCTCGCTAACATCAAAGTGAGGCCAACATGTATGACCTCTGACACTTGGTTTACTATGTCATTCATAATTTTTTTCTAGTTCATTCATAAAAATATCCTGTACTTCAAGAAGTAACACATTTACTATTATTTCCAAATCACAGGTCAATCGCGAACGTTTTTTCATTCATAAATTTTGAAAGGAAGTCACGTGTCACCATCAGGTCTGAGATGTTTGCATCACGATGATGACGTCATATTCTCTCTACTACAGTCCATTCATGCTCGTACAATATAGGGTGAATGAGGGATGCCATTTCCAAAAATATATATGCGAAAAATTAATTTCTAAATCTACTCAGAGGGAAAGATAATTATTCTTATGTTTGACAAGCATACAAAGTTGATTATGATTTCACGCGTTGAGAGTAAGTGGTCGAGGGAATATCATAGCAATTAGCGACTGTAACAGTAGGAATTAAAAAAAGCGAGTCATAGAATAAATGCTTCAGTCATGGTTTTATTATGTAACATGAGCTTAATTAACATGTTTCACATTACTAAATTTATTATTTTATCCTGATCAACGTATAGTTATAATACCGTTTAAAATCCAAACTAGAAAGAAAAATAACTTGCTTTTTTGTTTTTATAATAATACTTTTTAAATCTATAATTAAATACACTTATGTGAAAATGGGTTACAAATCGTTTGTGAATATAAATAAAAACCTATATTCTACCTACCAAATCAAAACTACATTTCTATACTTAAATTTATAAATTTTTCTGACTGTCATCAACCTATTACTAAACTATTAAAATAGGTATGTAATGGGATGTGTAGTATACCATTAATGGCAATATATTTGTTTAAAATATTATTGAATATTAAGTATTTTTAATAGAAAATTTTATGTGCATTTTGCGGCCCAATAGAACTACCAGTATAATAGAATTTAGATAGAGATATCTTTAGATGATTAAATGTAAAATAGTTAACATAAATTGTTGCACCTAGCAGCAAATGTTGAATATTTTAAGAAAACTGAATTTGGAGTAATATAAATTAAAAACGTTTAATGCTTTATAAAACCTTATTTCATTCAAAAAAAAAATCTTCATATAAATAGAATTGGAATTTTACGTAAAAATATTATTGAATTGAAAATGCAATCAAATGTATTCGACTCCAAATGTTCTTTATCGCAAGATATCCAATACATTAATTACATAAAAAAAACATTTAAATGACAAAAACCTGTTTAAGGAAATTCTCATTGCAAAATAATTTTTTATGGTAGTAGCAGTTGCCAATACCAGAAGCGATAATTTGCATAAAACATTCACTCAAAAATAAGCGATCGTGATCACACATGCATCTCCCATTTTTCATAAATTTCATTTTTTTTTTCTGCCTTCAATTCCATCACACTGCAAGATATTACGATTTGCATGAAATCCAGACTAGCCACTGCAGACGTGGTTCGTGATGTGATGCTACTTGTTAATTCCGATCACATGTTAACGATTAGACACGGCTTCCGAAACTTCGCAGAAATCTTCCCTTTTGACCGTCTTGCGGTATCATACTTTTAGTTTCTGCTACTAATCTTTGGTTAAATTGAGGATATGATTGATGATTAAAAAAATTAGAGCATTATTTGTAATCGTGTAGCTTAAATAAGAAATACGTACTAATTTGTTATGAGATGTATAATTTTTTTTTCTTTTGTATTTTTTTACATTAATTTGTGCTAAAAATGTTTTAATCTTAATTAACTGCATGCATTTATTCTATAACTGCTTTTTGATATTTTTTTATTATTATTCTTGAGTTATTCGTGCTACAGATTGTCATTTAACAATATCTTATTCTTTAATAATATTAAAATAAGCCATGGTAAAATCGTATTAAAATAGACATGGTGCTATTTATAAAATATTTTTTTAACGATATATTTATTAATACATCATTTGGTGCGGTTAACCATTTATTTCTCTACGCTCGAACGAATATGTAAAGTACTGGTGATCGTATAAGAAATAAAATTTTCTATAACGTAATGTTTTAATAGAAAATTAAGCTTGATTGTATTTGCAAATAATTTCGATAGTATTAAAAAAGAATTATTACCCCAAAATTATTTTTTAGTTTGATGAACTTTTTTATGTCGGATAAAAACATTTTGGTGAAATTTTATTTATACTATTTAAAAACATTCTAACATTAACAAAAGATGAGTGTTTGTTAGGGAAAATTTTACAGAGACATAAAAAAACAAAGACACCTATATGGCAATATATCTTAAGAAAGAGATTTTTTGAAAATCCAAAATGGATTTGAAAATCATTTTATTTAGAAATAAGCACACTCGCATAAAATATGTTAAGTCAACGACACGGCATCTTTTGCACCTGCTACTTTTCTTTCTTTCTTTTTTAAATCCTAATTAACGAATGAGTAAAGTGAAATGTTCAAACGAGCTACGTAATTGAAAGGCGGCCTCATTATTAATTGACGAACAATCAAGCAGAATCTTCTTCTACAATCGCAATTACCAGCTAATGGATCCTCGAATGCGACCTGAACTACGTGAGGAACAAGGTGAAAGGGTGCATTCGGAAGTGTGGAATAAAGAACAATTCAATTAAAAATTGTTTAGCAATTTTCAAGCACAAACGCATGTGTGATTATTGAAGTTATTTTAAGCATTGTCTTTATAATCATTCAATGTTTTTATGTGATTAATATATAACAGATGTGTACAAATAGATTTCCTCTCTTGAGCAATGAACTTAACAACCAAAGTTAAAATATCTGTATCTATTTTTTTTACTAAGGAAGCAAAGGTTAAGAATTTAATTCACTGATCTTATTATTGTTGTTAATATTACTAGCAGTGTTTTGTAATCATGTAATAACGCGGAAGAAAGATATCAAAATAATGCTTACTCATTTTTTTCTTACTTTTAAGAGTTGGGAAGTCTGAGTAATTTTACTATAGAGACGTGTTCACACCGTCATTGTTTTTAGAAAATAGCAATGTAAATTGTACTGAAAGCCAAACTGGAATAATCAGCAACATATACTTATATTAATTTTGATGTCTATTTTTTATCTATCTATATATTTTTATTTCTATCTAGATATCTATTTTTTATTACTTTAAAAGCACTTTTAACGTGAATGGCCCAGGTGACGAACGCGCTGTATGCATTTTTAATTATTTTGAGAAAATCAGGAAACATCGTCATAGTTTATGTTTTGTTTCTGTGAAACTTCCTTTGTTACTCTTTTATTAGTAAATAATGATTTTTCTCATTTATTATATGATAAAAATTTAAGCCAAAATAGATTAAGTAACTAATAATGTCAAAATATAATTTTTCGAATTTTTGTATAAGACGCGTGTTGCATCTGAGAAATTCAATGTAGATAATATGTTATCTAACTATTATACGACAAATAATTCTTGATAAAGAAATGTATAAAAATACCCCGATCTTATATAATTATTAAAAAATCTTTATTCTTTCACACAGTAATTTTAAGGGTGTAAAATATGTTCGAGGATAAAAATACCAGATTTGACGATAACTGAAATCTAAAAATAAAATTAACTGTAATATAAATTCAAGGCATAAATTAGTTTATCCACCTTTATAACCTTAACCTATTATTTTTTATTCTGCGCTAAAAGAGCAAAGAAATCATTTTTTTGCATTTCACTAAATTAAAATAATTAAATCTTTAAATTGATGTGTTAAATAAAAAGTGGATAAGTATTCTTTTCTAAACTTATTTGCATTTAACGATATAAGTATTTTTTCATCTAAGTAAACATAATAAAGTACTATAACTTGTCTTTCAACAAAGGATAATAATGTAAAATAAGCATAATAATGTATAAAAGGCATAATATTATTTAAATTTTACTTTAAAAGGCGAAAGCAAAATAACTTAAGATTCTTGTATGTCTGTCAATTTTTACAATAGTTTTATTAGATAAAATAAATAAAAAATTCATATAAAATAACACAAGCACTAGAATCTACTAAAAGCTGAATAAACCTATGAAAATAATTACATTTTGCTCATTTCCTAGTACCAAATTTTACAATGTACGTAGACAAGTCCCATTTCTCCATTTGGGATCAAATTAAAGGATTTAACGTCTTTAACGTTTTTTTAATTTCCTTCCATGAGGAGACTTTAATTCAACTACATAAGGAATGAATTGATTACCGATACGTTTGATAGCTTATTCATAACAACAATTGTTCTCATTTGACTCAATAAAACTTCCTGATAAGGTCATTTAATTTATAACTCAAAATAATATTCATTTTAAATTTGAGATTGATAAAAAGGTCATTGGTGGATAATATAGTAACAGGACCATTTAGAGTTTACAGGAGCAGTTCAAAGAATTTCTGCGACACAAGTTATTTTGACATTCCAATCAAACAATAGATATTTTATGGGTGGTTCTTTAAAATGGGGTGCTATTTTTAATATAGAAACTTAATAAGAACTTCTAATTTTGTCAAATGAAAAATATATATTGGTTTTACTAAGTTTCGAAATTTGTATGGGAAATTACTGGTGTGCCGGAAGAAGAATATATTTTAAAGTCCAAAATAAAATACAAGTTACATATTCTTTTTTAAAATAATACACTGATAAAAATATTTTAATGTTGCGAAACCTTAATGAAATCAGCTTACTTAAATGTAATATACAATTAAATTAAAAATATTTATTGTAATTAAAGATCTAATGAAGAGCTTACTTTCAAAAGAGAACATTGTCTCAACGTTCTAATTAGAAACGTCTCTCTTTAGAAATAAGCTCTTCAAATGTAGACTGCAACTTTTGAACTATTTGCATTTTTCGATTTTCTTGGAAATTTTGCGCCCTCCTTTGCGGCCGCCTATATCTCTTATGCCTTAAGCCGCCTCGGTGTGTTTAAGCTCATTTTAAAACAAAAATGATAAATTACATCGTCTAATGTTGTTGTTATGCGGAAAAACATAGTTTTAAAGTTTAAATAATTTATCTGAAAAAATAATATTTCCGATCAATCACAAATTAAAAGTCAATAACGCTACCTACATTCTTCCACTTTAGAAAAAATAATAAGAAATAAAAAGCTTACAAAAAAAACTCACTTCTATTAGACGCATTAATATAACGTCAGAGAGCCACAAATTTAATTAAAATCGATAACAAAATGAGACCACCTTTTTTTTTTTTTTAAATTACTCCTCACAATTAATGAAACTTAAACGACCCAAGTGACGATCCGAGTTTCAGGTTTCACTCGATAGGTGCGGGCAATTAATGATAAATTAATATTAGAACGATCTGATTGCTGCTGCGGGGCTGGAAATAAGTGGAAGGGGGAAAAAATTATTGATGACAGCATTCGGGTGACAAATGTTTTTTTACCCTAAAATTGAAACTCTCCCTTTCTAGTTTGGGGTGATTGGGAAGTTGATTTCTGCCCTCCCCTTCTCTTATTAATTAACGTTCCTGGGGAGAGGAATGTTAATTGAAACGTTCCTCTTGACACGGAAATGGGGCCCAGTTCATTTTGAAAATGGTGTGTTGATAGAGATGTTGAGATTGTACAAATGTTATTAATGATCGGTGGGTGTGAGGATTTTCGATGTGTAAAAGTATCATGTTACAAATAACACGATTTTTTTTAATGTTTATAACAATTAAGTGGTTCAGAAATTTTGATAAGTTCATTTGCTTAGCATTTAGATGATTTACGAAGTAGGAAGTAGATCCCTATGTCAGCCAAACGGAACTGTAAAGTTGTTTTCTTTCTATAATAGTTACATTTATCTTTTTATTATACTAATTTAAGAATTTTATATATAAAATAATATTTTATAAAAGTTTGTAAATTTTAACCTAAAATAGGTTTTTAAAAAGATGTATTAATTTGTTGTTAATTTGCTAAAAATACTGGTAAACACATAAAAATTACAACATAGACAAATACATCCTACATAACTCTTTTTTATATATATAAACATGTGAATGACGATATGTGTGGTCCGTGTAAAGTTTTAGTCATAAAGTATATATTACATAGTGTGTTATTCTCAGCCATTGATTGGTACTCTACGCATATCCTTTTGCCTTCAGCTGCATATATTTGCATATTCTCTTTTTAAAAAAATACTCGACAAAATTAAGGAAACTGGAAACCCAACAAACAATACAACAATAACGAATGCATTCGGTGAAACAGCAACTTTTCAAAGTTTACGAATTCCTCCTGCAATTCTCTTCCACTCTGTGCATCAGCATACAAAAGAAAGGTTACAAAAGCGTAATTCCTCTACTCTTGTTATCTGCGGCTTGTGAAAACTCCCCCCCCCCCCCCTCCTCCTCAAAAACAGTCTCCAGACTAATGTAACGAAGCGACCTCAGCTGAAGAGGAGGAATATTCAAATGAGGCCCATGTCCCTGTTAGCGACCTGCCCCCCCTTGGGGACGTCCCGACCGATCGACATTCGAGCTCAAAGAAAACGAGTGGGATAGATATCATTCGATTAGTTGCAGACTCTGCTTCTGACAAAAATCGGAAAATGTAATCAAGAAACGGAGGTACCTGCGCTCCCTACGCTATTACTTTGGAGCTGAAATGGGATGAATACTTGGCTAAAAGAGTGGTATGTTAGAAAAATGAATGAATCATTTAGATTCGGAAAGGTGGTTATTACCAAAAATTGATATTCAAGTAATGGCGTTTGTTGAAATGGAATTCAGAAAGAAAAGTGTAGATTGATTTTAAGTGAATATAATACATATTTAATTATTTTTTTTTAAACATGAAATTCTAAATTCTTCAAGGAAGTTTTAGTATGTTTTGTTGAATGTAAACCAAATAATTTACTTTTAAAATTTATGTACTTTGATCTCCTCAAATGGTATCTCCAATTGGAAGAAAAACTTGTATAAGTTGTTTAGCGGGGAGAAATGCTAATTATTTTTTATCTATTTATTATTATTTTAAGTTTAATTTCATATAAATATCAAATTACGTGATTAGAGAGCATTAAAAAAATCCTTAGTTATGCCGTCGCATTATTATTATTATTTTTAAGTTTTGTAAAAATATTTTGTCTAGAAATATCTTGAACTATTAAGTTTAGTACTTTTACTCAATACGTGGTAACCAAGTATATCAAGTTCTCCTAATCGTCGTTACTATCACTTAATGTAGAGAATACAGTTTATCATAACAAATTAATTAAATCACCCTCATATAAAATTAAAGTTTAAATTTTTAAACGAAAGAACTAATCTTGTTTAGCCACAGAAAAAAAATACATGTGCACAATTAATATTTTTCTAGATAAGTTGTGAAAGATTATTTCAACAATTTTCATTATTTTACAACTACCAAATACTTAAATTAAGTTGATTATAAATTTTACCAACGTTAACCAACTTGCATAATATCCCAAAAACCACTATAAGGTGCAAACATGAAAAAATAAAAATCACCAGCTCAAGTCGAATCAGTCGCTTAGCAGTACCAAAAAAACCCCACAGTCCCTGAACATTATACCATTTCTCTCCTCAGACCTCTGATGACTGAAAAGAACTAATAAAACGTCAGACCTCTTTCTGCTGAGGGGGCTGCAAAGGGGTGGGGGCGAGGCACGGGTGGGGATCTTATCGTCGGAACACAGGGCAACCCCTAGGGAAATAATTTCGAACTGGGGTCGTTACCGTGCGGCCGTATGTATATGTATGCGCGTGCACCTTCACTCCCTTTTTCCATCCCTTCTGACAGCCGGAGAATTTTTAAAAGGTATTGAAATCTTCGTTCCATCCTATCTCATTTCAATGTGTAATAATACGGGAGCCCCCTTCCCCCCTACTTGTCTCCCCCCCCCCCTTCTCTTTCTCTTTCCATTGTTTCTCATGGCACGCTGATTAGCGGAAAGGTTACCGAAGGGACCTCTCCTTGGATTGCTCTGCAATGTTTAAGAAGGGACTCTCTTCGGAGTTTTTGAAAGAGAGGGTTATCGCGTACGTGAAAAAATTACCTCGCTGGCACTGATTGAATTGGAAAGTAGGAGTCGGGAATGGTTTCTTGCCTGGGCTCCCGTTCTGAGAAATTGGGATTCTTCTCCTGTTACTTGAGGGAGAAGGGAGGATGGAAGAAAAGCAGCTCGAATTATAAAAGGGTGGACGAAGTTGGGGGTGGAGAGATATCGTAAGCGTAATGAGTAGTTTAGAACACTGTTAAAAATGCATTCTCATATTTGACGAAGCTTTTGATATTTTTGACGAAACAGACGCCTGCTATATGCTCCGATTAAATATTTCGTCAAACTGAGGAAATTCATTTTGCCGGGTTTTTTTTAATGAAATTTATTTTTTCAAAAATGAAGACGATTTTAAATAATAAAAGTATGCGATATCGATGTGCTGACTCGAACCGCGGACCTATCGTCCCAGAGTACAACGCTCTATACACTCGACCAAGGAGGCTCGTTTGAATTCTGACAATATAAGTATAAGAACTAAATATGAACGGATGACCCAGAAAAGAGTCGAAAAAATGTATCTGATTAAATGACTTCCGTTCAAATTTTGAGGATACTAGTTTCGTCAAAAGTCACGTGATTCAATGACGAAACGATTGTCAAATATAACTAAAGTTGCCTTGACGATTACAGAATTCTCAAAAAATAATAGTATTATTTCTCTTAGTGAGTTATACCGGCAGCTTAATAATAGTATAAAGAATATTGAATTATCTATATATTTAAGCGTTAAGTTTTATATTAACATGATTTTATTAAATTCATTTCAAGAATTGCTCCCGGGTTAAAATTTTAAAAAAGATTTCTTTTAATACCAAATATATATTACTTTGGTGGATGTTTATACAATTAAACATGCTTTCATCTTTCTCACCATTGGCTAGTAATTATCACTAGTGACTCATCGGTTTAAAGTTGGTTATTTCTCACAAGCTTTAAACCGGTTATTAAAATGCATTTATTAAAAGAGTGAAAATTTATTGAAATAAAATCACTGAGTTATTTAAAAAAAATTCCGTAATAAAATATTTGTAAGGCATTTTAATAAATAAAAGGTAATAAAGAATTAATAATAATTAAATAATACAGTATTTATCTACTTGGCTCTATAGCATACAATTGTAATAAATTAAATATCTACTTCTTAACTGCGCCATTTTTCAATTGTTTAAAACAATAAATATATATTATTATTTTTTTAAATTATATTTCTTTATTGTCAAGATCTTATGATTTTATGACCATTTAAAAAAAAACTTCTAAAACCATTATAAAGGAAAAACTAAACGAAATTTTAATATTTTAAGCCTTAGGCGCACAATTAGAGGTTCAATAGTATCTATATATAATTTTTAAGACATTAGAACAAAACCTAATTATGATTAGTACTTTAAATATAAACATAAAATTTAACTAACTGGGGGGAAAATAACATTAAGCTTTTAATCTGTTGGGAGTATCTATGGTTGTCAACTGTGGAACATGACTCCCAAGGCAGAGAACTAAAAACAATTCGCGACAGTGGGATACGTATTTGTATATAACAATATCAAACATTGCAAACATGACTAATTATCTGAATTATTTGAATCGGATTTATTTGAATATTTTTCAGTGAAAGAGTGGAACTACATATTCTTAATAAGAGTACTGTGACGAAGTTCAGACAGACAATTTTTAACTTAGCCAAATTAAAAAAAAAAAAAGGAAACACCCAAATATATAATGTCTAAAAATCACATAGGTGTTTCTTTTTTTTTTAGTTAGGATATCTTTTTAATTTTATTATTAGAGGCATACTTGGCCGAATTCTTTCAATTGCATGCGCACTAAATGCATATTCAGTGTTCCAAAAAAGGTCATTTTTAGTATGTACGTAACTGATATGCAAAGCATAAAATACATTAAACCTTCCTTTCTTGAAAGTATGTTTATTTTTAAACAGAGAAAAATTATTTCTCGAAAATCCATTTATTTCAATCGATTTACTCGAAGGAAATCGATAACTACATGCCTCGGATACTCCTGAAGCGAATTACAAAAGCACCACCCCTACCAGTTTTAATATACTACTGCCAATTATTTCTCGACTTTACAAACATATCCGATACAAAAAAAAACGCAATAAATAACAAAACCAACAATAGAACAGAGATTAACGACCAGCTTGGAATGAACGTCAACATGGGCTCTGGGTTCAGCCCCTGCTAATGCTGCAGAAAGGCCCCACGGGGGGTCTGGCAGTCGATAAATCTAGGGTCCTTTCTTGTCCTTCCATCTCCCATCCCTTGGACAGCACAGCGAGGAGCCTCCCATACAACGAACTGCGCCAGAAAATGAAGTCTTCAGCCCTCTCTATCCTCGCTGGCACCCCTAGGTAGAGACCATGGGGCGTCCGAATGCGTCCCGGCCCCATACGGGGCGACGAGCACATACGAAAATTCTATTTTTTTTTTATCCTTACTTGTGCACACATGGCGACATGTCGCTGATGGAGAAAGAAGAGATGGCCTTGCTGAGCTCTTCTGTGGTGAAATACCAGTTTTATGAAGATGTCACTTTCGAAGAGTTGCTATAAATATGTTTTTTTGTTAGTGTGCGAGGGAAGTACGCAGGAGTTATATTCATACAGTGTCGAGTGGCACAGGAGGTAGCGAACGTATTTATATGTCAGCATTGTAAAACAAATGGTGGCATTGAGGATTATTGGAGAGTTTGGAAAAGGGATCTTCTAAAAATTTAAAGGTAGAGAGTTGTTTGGTAATTTCTATTGACTGCTTCGTGAACAATAAGGGTTCAGAATGCAGCGATGCCGTATTGTTTGAATTTTAAAGGTTAAATACCTAAACATCGAAACCAGTATTTCTTGTAATTGGGGCTTAAATAGCCATAGTCCGCATTCAAGGCACTGAAATAGCAGATACAAGCCCGGGACAAAATATAGATGTAGGCTTTATTCAGTATGTAATGCATACACAATTATTACAGAACACACGTTTTAATACAAATAGTATATGCAAGTATCAAAGACGTTTTCAAACAAGGTATTTTATGCAAGCTGATCGTCGGCGGAGCATTCTAAATACTAACTGACCTAAATGCGAAATGCTTATTATTGAGCAGCTCTATTGCGACAATAATTCAAACAAACCAACTAATTCCACACTGAGTTCATTTGCTTTAAATGATAGAAACTCGTGATGAAAATATTGTGTAAAATGAACTTTGCTTTGCTAATTGTTTTTATCTATTTGTATTGGAACATATACTATGTTTTTATATGAACTTGATACGATTTGTGCAGTTAAAGAAAAATAATTAATGAACCAGAACGCCGAATTTTTTATCTTTATCAAAAGTCTAGCCTATAAAACATTTTGATGTCCTTTCTAAAGTCATAACTTTACTCTTCAATTCCACTGCACAAATAGTCTGTCTTTCATTTTGTTTTCCCTAATGAAAAAAAATACTCTATTTTGTTTTACAACACATATAAATATATTTGTTCTAGAAATCTTGAGCAAACCTTATTCACAACTTTGTAAGTGTTCTTAGTACTTATTTATGCAAATTTTTTAAGCGCTTAATAAGTCATTCATTCCGACGAAGCAATTTAAATATTGTAAACATTTTTATGTCCAAATAAATTTCAGAGGAAAAGTGAGCGATGTGATTTTGATTTGACTGCAGTTGGAAATAAATTGATACTAGGTTTCTGTAATTGTAATGCCTTTCGAAGCAACAAAGGGTAATATTAACTTTCTATGAAAAACACATTATTATTCTTTTCAAAACATCTATACATTGATTGTTAATGCTGATTATTCCATAAAATAGAAAGTACTGTAACTTTCTGATGCGATACAAAATCATATTACGAAAGTATTGCATAAAACCTTTTTTAGATTCTATATTTTACGTGTTAGTTATTAGATATTTATATAATTACATAAAAAAATTACAAGACATTTTATGGCGATATTTTTTTCTATTGCATGTCTCTCAAATTCCATATGAACTATATATTGTTAATTTCCCAATACAAAATAAGTATATTAAGGATAAGTAGTTTCAAGGAAGTCTGCAATTAAATTTTGACTAATTAGCTTCCTGGAATTCCTTTTTTAAAATCAGCTTAATTTGTGAGTTGAAAGCTTCTGATATTTCTCTTAATTCGGTCAAAATAGTGGTTCTCCATTCCACATCTTGTACGTAAACCATATAGCAAAATATCAAAAAAAAATTCGTTGAGCTACAAAGATGTATTGATATTTTTCTAAGAAAATTGATACATAAAAATATCCAGAAAAAGTTAAGGATAATAAATCGGATATCTTTAAAAGAGTATAAGGAAAGTATTGTTAAACAAAATTTGAAAGCCGAGTAATATTTAAAAAAAAACACCTTAATGCTTGCTAAATAGTTTCTTTAAAACAAGATTATAAAAAAAAATTCCTAATGAACAAATGAAATGAAAGTTATGCATTTGCGATGTTCAAATACAACTAATATTAAAAAATGGAAATCGAATTACTATTAAGGGATGTATTATTGAATGTTAGTTTTTGCATGATACAATCCCTGCTTTCATTTTTGTTAAAATGACAATTCTTTGACTTATTTTTTTATTAAATTGACATCAAATAGAAGATTTTATTACGGTTAAACCAACTTCAGAAATATCCACATAATTTACGCGAATGAAAAATAAATGGCATATTTCATATTATTGTATCTTTTATCGTATTGTTAGTGAGAATATATAGTAAAGTATTCCTATTTTCTTTAACAGTAACAATTCTTAATACCTTTCAAATTGATATAAACCAAAAATAAAATTTAGTACATTCTTTAGAATAATTGCTGCAAGTATCATAAAAATATTATTATCAATAAGACACATTACTTTTTCAAGTGGAAATTCCTTTTGAAGCTGTCATAATAGAAATCTCCATTTTAGGAAAATAAATAATCATATTCCCTTCTATTTAATGTTTGTTGTCATCTTGACTATTTTCCTTTAGTTATCTTCTGGGAAACATTAGATTGTTCGTATTTCTAATACAATCCTTTCTTGCACTAATACTGTAAGTATCATGCTTTCAATATTATTGTTGTTAGAATTTGATTGCATATATCACCTTTAAAAGTCGACTCATGACAATTGTGTATTCTTCCTTTTATTTTATGAAACCTGTTTCACAGAAGCCATCACAGCATAAATGGCTTTAAAAAATAGCTTCTTTTATTTTTCGAAGAATCATTTATATTTTAATTTAACTTATTTATCAACAACTTTATATAGTACTAAGTTTAGCATGAACGATTACAGAGATAGAAAAGTTGCCCGCCAGCTGTTTATTTCCTTGAGAAAAAATAATTTAAGATTTTTATTCATCCAATAGTGTTTATGGATAAAAAGAAATGAGCACTATGGTGAAATTCTGACAAATTATTTCTAATTTTTGTAAAGTTCGGATTTTCTATATAAACATCGTTTATATTTTAACCAATTACAGTTTTCAGACATTTTATATCCTCTTTATTCATGTACTGGATGGAATAGCAGCAGTTTTGAATTTCCCAGTCATATTAAGCTTTTGTCTTGTACAATTAAAATTATGAGTAATACCTTTAAATGTTCGTGGATGATATGTACTATAAGCCCTTATGGTAAAAAAAAAATTCATTTATGACTTTAAGGACAAAAACAATTACATTTATGCAATGCTTCTATTCACGCGCGCAAGTACGAGTAAATAGAAGCAGTCGTATGTTTTTCAATGCGTTTCGATTATAAAATCTCATTAGAGGATTTCGCAGGTGATTAATTAATTTTGAATTTTTCGGATTTCTACAAAAAAAAGTGCAGGTAGCTACAAATTATTATAAAGTTAGTAACAATAAAACTGCTAATGACAAGTTATGATCGCACAATTTCTCTTGTGAAAGAACAAGTTAAATGTGGGTGGTAGTAAGAAATTGACCATACCACCGACAAGGTCGATATACCGGCATGGTGGTATACCGAAAGTGACCGGAAGTCACGCGGCTATCTCCCTTCGTTGGCAGTGTGGCTTTGGACAACGTCGCAGGGTGTGACGTCACTTATAATTAAGCTAATTTTTTAATTATTTTTTTTTCTCCTCAGGGAATGGAAATGAAATTTTGTAGGACGGCAACGACGGTTGTGACATCAATATGTTGAGGTCGTCATCATTTATTTTAAATATATTTTTGAAATATGTGTTCCAAGACTGGGAATCGAGCCTTTGATACTGAAGACCAGTTTTATGCACTCTAAACCACGTGGGCGCATATCAGAAAGGGGTTGCTGGAGGTATAAGAGCATACGTCACGAAAGGAGAGTGGCTAACATTGTCAAAATAGCACGATAATTTAAAATAGGAGTATATATCTAAGGTTTAAACTGCCTCTGAAGTCACAGTTTGTGCCATTTTTAGTACAATGCTAATTTATTTGATCTTCTCTATTGCTGAGATTAAATAGTAATTTTTTTTATAATTTTTTTAATTCAACAGGGTAACGCTATTAGTCACAACAACTGTTACCGCAAAACTGCTTCTATTCACCTGGTTTTACAGTATGAAAATAAATTGCTGATTGTAACAGTTAGTTACGATAAATTGAAATTAATAGTAATAATTGAATATTTTAAACACCTGTAAAAAATTTAAATGAGGGGGAATATTTGTGAAACATCATTAATTTTTTTTGTAAGTTTTAAAGTATTTTTCAAAAATTAAGTTTTTAAAATCTAATTTAGATGTTTTAAAATTAAAATTTAGTTTTCGAAGATATTTTAATTTTTTTTTCATTAATACACAATGATTGACTTCTTTTGAGTGTGCAGAAAAGTCCAATTGTGAAATAAGTTATACCACGCAAACAAATACTTGTATCGTCTTACCAAGAAAAGTTGACTCTTCTTACATTATTAAGTACATTTTTAATATTTAATAATTTGCACATTTAATACTCTACTTTAAGAAAAATTTTACCTTACATTCTCAAATTTTTTTCTAGCATGCATCATAATCATGTATGTATTGGCAGCAAATTCATTCAAAAATGTTCGCTTAATTTCATCTCATCATGGTAGTATATGTATTATATAAATATCGTTTTTACCTACCAACCAAAAATATGCCTACCTATTTTCTTAAAATGGAGGATTTTTTATACAAAAAGACCTTTAAAAGGCATTTCTTCTTGGTCTCACCGGACCAACATTGACTTGTTAGATAAACATTCATCGCAAATTGATATGGTAGGAAAGCTTTTCCATCGCCTATCAGCACGTTGTTTACAGAGCAATATTCCTTATAAAGAACCTTCCCTACCAAGAGACCTACTACCACTCGATAATTCCAGAGAGTGGAGGGGGAGGGGGGTGGGGAATGATCTATAAAGTAAACTTCTGGGAGAAGGGAAAAGAAAATCGCCCACATTTCCCTGTGTCCTTCCCATTTATGGGCGCTCGGCGGGCAAGGGAGATCTTCTCTTTTCCAACAGGTGAAATGCATGATGCGTTGCCATGGAAACCACTCCGGCGTGCGGTGGAATTACAAGTATGCGTCGGGACACTCGCATGCATAAGTACATGCGCCGTACCCGTACGCCCTGGGATGGAGCGAACTCCCGAGGGAGCCATGCGCCCGCAACAAGAGCGAGTTGAAAGTCTTTGAAATATTCAGAGGCGATCTCTAGGGGGTGCATCCAGCGCTTTCATAAAAGTGCCGCTGTCATTTTTTTTCTCTCTCTCTCTCTCTCCTTCTCATCCCTTTCTTCGACTTTTTTTTTATTATTATTATTAATAATAATATTTCTACCTCTCTCTCTTTTACCTTCCTTTTTAACGGCTTATTCGGCAGTCATCCATTTGGAGGTATTCTCACTGTCATTAAGAATTTGTCTTTTCATTAGTTTTATGGACCTCGACGTTTTAATGGGAGGAAGAGACCCGGAGAGAGATGGGGGAAGGGATCCCCCCTGGAGGATGGATTCTCTCCTCTTTTCCATCCCTTCTCTCCATCCTCCCCCGCAACCGACTTCGTGTCGCGTAATGAAGGAAGATGGTACTAGGGAAAAGAACGAGAGAGCTTAAAAGGAGGAAAGAAAATAATAATAATAAAGGAGGAGAGGGGGTAGAAAAAAACTGAGCAAAATTATACTATCTCGCTCTTTCTCTCTCTCCTATCACCCTTCCCCCCCTTCCACGATCCGGAGCTAGACCTCTCCAGGGGGAATTTATCTATTAAATATATATCTGGAGGAAATGGATGGGTGATGCTGTTGGGAATCCCGTCTCTATGGCAACCTAAGAGGGAGGGGGCATGCAAATGACGTGGGAGCCAAAGAAAAGGATTACCACCACCAGGGAGAAGGATGAAAGAAAAGGAGTGCAGTTGCCAGGGTAATAACCCGTTGTAGAGAATATTTAAATTTTGAGGTATGGAAGGCGAAGAGAGAGAGAAACAGCAAAAAAAAGAGAGGCTACGTCTCTCGGGAATTCGAGAATGAAGAGAAAGGGGTCAGTCGGCGCACGTGGCTGGATGTCCGGGAGCTTAAGTTTTAAGGATGAGGAATCTGTGGAAACCTGGCTTTTGGCATGGTGGAATGGGGGGTGCCGAAGGGATTGTCGAGTTCCGTTTGTTCGTCTCTTCTGAAACGTGTCAATGGGGGGGGGGGGGGGGGGGGAAGAGGGGGTGTTTATGGTCTGTTTGTGTGTGTCGTGCATTTCAATAAGTTGGCAATGTGGCAGTTATGGGGAGTTGATTTATTTTGAAGTCCGTGCACCGGCATGTTGTCGCTTCAGTTCCTCAATTCTTTTTACAGTTTTTAGCAACTTTGGTGTGTTTCTCAACTTGTTTGTCACGTGATTTTGCTCCCATAAGACCTTTTTGTATGTGTCATGTTGTGGATGAGTAGGAAATGATCTTTTATACACTAAATGTGCCGGTTTCAAAACCTGGAAATGGTTTGTTTGGATTGTCATCAGGTTCATATTAATAGTTAAATTGAATGTTCCAACCAGTTTGTGAGTGAGACTTTTTTTTGCGTGGTATATCTAAAGAAATATGATTTGCGGTCTCTGAAAATGTCTACAGAATATAGCTGTATGAATTGCGGACAAATAGGACTAATTTTATTTTAAATTGTAAACTCTCAAATATTTTTCAATTTAATTAATCACAGTACCAAGGGAGAAATTGCAGAATAAATTGTCTTTCAGGTTAGTTTTATACTTTTCACTATTTTATGTTTTTCATCATGTAATGCCATAATAACTTAAAGGGCCTTCTAGAGTAACTTCTGATTTATGTGTAGTTATTTTTTGTGTGGATATAAAATGAAGATTTGTGAGAACAGTTTTGCGACGATTAACGGTTTCATAAAATTACTTTGCTATTATGGTACTAAAAAAACCTTTGAATTGTTGTAAATTAGTAGCAATGTATAATACAAAAACTTTTTTTTAATTTGTATTGTGTTTTGGGAATCCTTGGATCAGTTTTAATAAGGATATTTTTTAACACATCCTTTTCTTTTGTAGTTCGTAAATGGAAATGTAAGTTTACTTTCAACTTCGATTGTTTACTTAATGTTATTGAAAGCTTCAGATGATTCCAAAAGCATTCTTAGAAAATCCATTTATGAAGAAAAAACTGTTTGGCTGTTGGCTGAAATCATCAAAATATTATTTTAAGTATATTTAAAAACTATTAAACAAGTCATAATACATAATCATTTATAATTTTACAATGAAAGACAGTATGGTGTTGTTTTTAGTGGTTTAAGTAAAAATAGCAATAATAAAAAGCCATAATAATAGACATGAAAAAAAATAACTATAAAATAACAATAATAAATAGTTAATAATGGTAATAATATTTTTTTAACTTATTTAATAATGCGAGTAACATTTTCAGTTAAGTAGTTTAAAGTTTATGTATAGATGATTTTTCCTTAACGCTATGATAAATAATCGGTATGGCAACTTAAACAAAGCAACAAAAACTAAATTTTAAAGCCTCATTCATTAATAACTTAAATATATATTTTTTACTTAACCATTTACAAATTTCATTTGAACATCTATACAACTTAAATATAATTTTAAAAATTCAGCGTAAATTTAAGTTTTTATTTTATGTAATCAGTTTTAATCCCTAGTCATGCAATTACAACAAATAATTTAACGTTTGTCTTTAAAAAACGTATTGAGTACATCGCATTTTCAACTAAGAAATTCCCACATAACTTCGAATTAAAACATTTAAAACTTGAAAGAAGAAAAAACTCACAAAATCCAATCTTGCCATAAAGTTTTAAATTTTTATTCCTTTGTCTTATTTTAGAACAGATGAATTGAAATTCAGAATGTTCAATTAAGGAATTTACAGAGGGTTTTCGGGATCGAAGTTAAGGAAACAAAAGAACGAACTGTGGAATATTGTGATTGCAATCTAATATTAGTAATTTTCTTTCAAATATATTTGGTTTGTTCTTTTTATCATCTCATTTCGTATTCTATATACTTCTTTGTGAGTGGAGAAAAGTCAGTATACTCGATGTTTCCTTTCAAAATAATATTTTCTGAAACAGTGTATGATTATCTTAAATTACATTATTAGTTCAATAATTTAAGACGAAGTTAAGACGAGCAATAAAACAGTCAACACAATAATGATGAAAGTGTTTATTTAAAGTATTTTCAATAAGTAAAATATTTAATATTTTTCTGCTTTTCGGAAGATGTATGTTTAAATTCAAACAATACTTTAAATTATCCTCAGCTTATATAAATATTACCAAGAACAACCATTTTACCATTTTGCTATATATCATATTACATTACAGTATTCTATATATCATATATAAAACGTGTTAATTGCTTTTATAAATCTAAAAACGAATAGCAAATTCAATAAATAACAACAATCATTACATTTTACCATAAAAAGCTTGTATAGAGAAATAATGTAGGTCAATCTGGTTTAATGTAGGTGTATCTGTTTATCAGGAGATAAATTTAAGTTGAGGTTAACTCACACTTATGTTAATTAAAAAAAATCCGAAGCAACTGTTAAAATAAAACACACACAAAATTACTGTTTTCCTTGAGAATATTAAGAAACCACTCCAAAATCAAAACAAGACATCAGAATTATTACTAAAACTAACTCGTAAACCGCAACAGGAAAGTGACCTTCTGATTTCAAGAATAGTTATAATTTCAATTAATATCAAGCGACCTGGTCGGGCTCGCAATGCTAAGCCAAAAAAAAAGAAATAACGCCAACTCGTCAAAGCAGCCAACAAGAAACGAACTCCCGACGGGACTAAGCTTATATATACACTGCACAACTCCTAATGTTAAATCGCGTCCGTAAAACATATTCCAGAACCCGAACTACATTTCGTAAA
The DNA here is from genome assembly GCA_963932185.1 of Troglohyphantes excavatus. Taxonomy (NCBI): domain Eukaryota; kingdom Metazoa; phylum Arthropoda; class Arachnida; order Araneae; family Linyphiidae; genus Troglohyphantes; species Troglohyphantes excavatus. The sequence goes on along the minus strand of OZ010667.1, from coordinate 41,745,804 downwards.
AAAATAAAACCAGTATTGGTGGAACCGTATCAGTGAAACCTTTAATTTAATACAAGAATATTTTTTTTAATTGCAAATTAACAGAGATACGGAGTTTTTTAATTTGCGTAAAGTTAGTCGATTTGTCACTTTTTGAAATTATGAATCCCGAATTTGTTAAACAAGCTAGACACTACATTACACGCTTAGCGTTTTTTTTTACTTTTCTAAAGTTTTTTTGGGGGGTCATATCTAACATCATTAATAATCACTGCTAAAGATATGCACGGTTGAAAATTAATACTTAGAAATGAGCCGCGTGTAATATAGCGCTTAAGTATTTTATCAGTTTACAATAGCTCCAAGTACTTACATTTTATTTTGAAAGATACGTTCTCGTTTTATAGTATACGCGAAACAACTTTTGATTTTAAGTTTTGCTTATAAAATTACCCATGAGGCGTCCAGTTAGGTGGATGCAAGGTATGGAATTTGAGGTGTGCGGGCAGTGTGAATGTTTATTACTGCTCTTGATTCACAAAATACTTCAGAATGAGGTACATACATCCGATCAATTCTCAATCGTCTACACAATTATTTTTGTTTCGGTAGTTTGGATTTACGGGCTGTCCATTAATAATGTCATGCCTTTTCTCCATATTTTTGACCCTTCCCCAACCATGTTACACTTCTGACTTCACTATATCCTCTCTCCCCCCCCCCCCCGCCCCTGTCACATATCACGTTCTCCTGCCAACAATATTATACATAGTTGGTATTTGAAATGTTATGTTACAACTTTATTTTTCAACTACATCCATTCAAACTGGAAACTATAAACGGTTTTGTTTTTCTAAAATAAAATGTGTTGTTTCGGTTATCTGGATTTGCAATTTTTGAAAGGCGATGTGTGTGATGTCACACTATTTGTAACCCCCCCCCCCCCCCCTTGTCACAAAGTGCCACAGCTTATTGATGTGGTTAAAGCAATAGCGGTGTAAGTCCATTTTTATTTACACCGCTATTTCTTTCACAGCATCAATATAAAAAAATTGTAAAAATCTACAAAATGTGTTCGAATGTTAAAACAAAAAAGGTTCCGTAACTACAAAATGCAGCTCTTTTAAATTTTCAGAATAGTTTGTGTGATAAATTAGAATTTTAACACGACAATTTTTAAGTATTTACGATGTTTCGTTCAAATGTTATAAAAATCTTAGTGTATCCTAGCGAAGTTTCTTGTTGAGGCAATAGTTGTAATCAACGAAGTTGATCACATAAGTTGTAATCAACGGAGAAAAGGAAAACTATAATAATTTCACTGATCTAAAATAATAACTGGAGTAATTATTTATTCTACAGTGATTATTTTAGCTCAGGAAAAACACGGCTTGAGCGACGATAGACACAACTTTAAATCCATTCGAATTTTTTCAAACTATAGAATATTTTGCATAGAGTAGACGATAATCTAATAAATATTTAAAATATCCTCTTTTTTTATATATTGTTTACTCATCTAAAATTTTACAAATAAAATATTATATTAAGAAGTAATTTAAATACAATTGTATAAATAAATTAATGTAAAAATTAGCGTCTGAGCATATTTGTTAGAATATTGTTATTTAAGATTATTCACTGAGTTAAAATAATCACTGGAGGGTAGATAATCACTCCAGTTCTTATTTTAGCTCAGTGAGTCTCTTTTCTCCGTTGATCACAACTTATATTACTGTTGCCATTTCGTGAAACTTCGCTGGGATACACTAAAAATGTTACAACTTTCGAACGAAAGATTGTAGGTTGGATTGTAGAATTCTAATTTTACGAACGAACTATTCTGCAAATTTGAAAGAGATGCGTTTTGTAGTTACACGGCCTTTCTTGTTCTAACATTCGGACACATTTTGCGGATATGGATGCGGTGAAAGCAATAGTGGTGTGAGTGAAAATACAAATACAAATATTGACGACCAACAACAGGCTCAAGGCCCAACAAGGTTGGTCCATCTAGTACCTCTTAACTATACCCCAATGCATATCTAACTTCTTCTTAAAATCCGTTACTCCTTTACAATTAACAATATTCACTGGCAAGTTGTTCCATTTGTCTATTACCCTATTATAGAAATAGTGTTTTCTCCCTTCCCGATTAAAATGGGATTTGTTTAACTTAAACCCATGACCTCTCATTCTGTCACTCATATTAAAATCTAAACCCTCCACATCTCCTTGTTTGATAAATTTGAATAGTTGAACCAAATCTCCTCTAGCCCTTCTCTCTTCCAGAGTATACATATTCAAATTTCTTAATCTATCTTCATAATTCATGCCTGAAGACCCTTGAACAATTTTAGTAGCCCTGCGCTGAATTTTCTCTAACAATTCAATGTCTTTTTTAAGATATGGTGACCAGAACCGTACAGCATACTCAAGATGTGGCCTTACTAAACCTCTGTACAATGGCAAGAAAATATCCTTAGATTTTGATGAAACACTTTTCCTGATGTACCCCAACATTCTATTAGCTTTTTTGCTAGCCACTGTTCGTAATAGGACTTCATTAGTTCACTATTACTTTAAATACCTCAATTATGAATTAAAAACCATTTTTGTAACAAAATAAACATAGTTTACGTCAGCAGTATGACCCTTTCACGGATAAAAAAATAGGAACTCCTTCTCTTCGATATTGCTCGATATATAGGATGAGTAGAAAAGGAAGATTGATTGCCCCTGTCTCAACGGGAAATATTAAAAATAATATATGTCACCACATTGTTTATTGCCGTATTAGGTTTGCATTAGGTATTACCAGATAGCCTGGGTTTCTTTATAAATATATTCTATAGGCAAGAACTTTTCGATAGTATTTGAATATAAGGTATTAATTTTTGTAAATATTTTAGTGGAAATCGTTTGTATTGCGTGTAACTCTAATATTTTTTAAAAACCATTATCATTTTTGCATAATATGCATAAGTAAATTTTCAAATATAAATGGAATTCAAACAAAGAAATGATATTGCAGTATGTGCAGTATGTCAAATTTAGTTTTTCTTTGTTATTTCAATTAAAGCAAAAGTTTTACTCTGTCCGTGTATCAATCTGTTCAAAATAGAAATCCTAATATTCTAATTTCATAATACTTAATATGTACATTTTGGATATTAGCGACCTATCTTCTCACATACTAAATTTATACAAACTAATTTTTACACATTACTTTCTTTAAAAACATTTAAAGCAATAAAAAGTTCCCAAAATAATATCTATTATTATTTCAACCACATATTTAAAGTTGTGCTTATTTTTATACTTTTAAATTAAATTAAAGTTATCTTGAAACATACAAGTATATTATTCAAAATTGAATTATAATGGACGTTATTTGAACAATTTACAAGCGTAAACCATGTTTACCTTCATAAACGAAGTCGGGAAAAATCCGAAAATATGTTATATACATAAAATTCTTTTTCTAAATAACCTTTGAATATAAAGTTAATGGATTGTCAGAAACAAGAACTATGAAACGAGTTACTACTACACAAGAACTATTTATATGGACTGGACCTCATCTAAACCCATTTCGTCGAAACGAACTAATCGAACTCGAACGCCATCAGTGGTGACCTCACAGGTTCTGTAAAAACATCTAAGTATTGCTTAGATGTTTTAGAATTGCCTAAAGGTAATAAAATAAATTAAATATTCCTACAAAATTAGATTGATGGGAATATACAGAGTAACTAAAATATTATGAACGTATTCCATAGGCTGAAGTGTACGGTGAACAGTGCATTCTGAGATATTTTGAAATATCCATTATTAAAGCCTGCTATAATTTGCTGCACTGTTGCTCTTCTGTTTTTCCTTTCAAATCTTGACAATCTTCTTTTCGGTCATTTAATTGTCGCTGACGACCACAGGAGACACGTTGACATCCATTTTTTTTTGGGGGGGGGGGGGCAATCAGTACAGTCTTTAAACACTTTCACTTTAGCTGCTCTTGAATATTTCATAAATGTAGCGGTTTTGTTGATGTTCACTCCATGACTCCGAGCGCCCCCAATAATCTCACCTTCAAAGTCCACATTAAATCAGCGCCCCCCCCCCCTCCCCCTCCTATTCAACTACTAATGTTGTAAGCTAGCATCTTTCCTTTTTTGTATATAAATATCTTGCTCTCTGGTGGAAGCTGTGTGACGTCAGTGCTCATTAACTTATAAACAAACATCAGGTGATCAAAATATTGTAGCCACTCAGTCTAAAATTATATTTTATAACGCTTGAGAAAATTTAATGCAATTGTGAAATTTATAACAACCAAATAACAACACATACCCAAATTATATTATATGTGATTGGTTTTATTAATAAAGGATTTCAATTTGGTTAGTAAATATTAACAAGAAAACTAGCTTTGCATAGTACAGTTAATGTATTAAGCAGTGAAATACACCCAGCCTTATAGATAAATATTTTAAATTAATCTTTCAAAAAATTGTTTTTTTTACAGTATTTAATCAACAAGTTAGATTTTGCCAACAGCAAAATTATTTACATTTAAATCAAGAAAGCTTGTAAACTGAAGTAAATTTTTTGTAAAAAGAAAATATTCGTAATGTATTTTTATTTATATCAGTCAATGTAACTTTCAATTGTGCACGTGCCTTATTTTTAATGATAGGTAAGAACTACTCTTTATTTCAAAACAAAACATTTTACAGCTATAACATTCCTCACATAAATAGCATATATTAGAAACTAGGTACACACACACTAATGCCTTTAACTAATTCTCTTAGAAATGTCCATCAAAATTCATTAAATTGATTACCCTTCATTGTATTAAACTGTTGTATTATTGAATCGATATCTTTTTCTTTTGGTCAGTTTTCTTTAATGAATACACAAATCAATATTTGTCATTTTAGTAGTTTGACCTTATTTAAACCCGTTTATAAAAGTACTTTCATCTAAAAAGACAGTTCGAAAAAAAAAATTGAAACAACCGAAGTTTAAAAAACTTATACACGTGGACACAAATTGTTGCAACCGTTAACTTGGCACGAATCAGTTCTTTGTTTTCAATGTAATGCAATTTTAAATGAAGTAAAATATAACAGGGAAAGAGAAGTCAGAAATATATGTCAAGGATCCTAACTAAAAATAAAAAAAAACAATCGTTTCCCCACAATTAGTTTATAGTTGTTGAATTTCTATAAAATTAAACGAGGAAAAACATTTGAATAATAAAAGATCTCAATTACTTAGTAATAATAGCAATTTAAAATAGTTCATTTAGCCTGCGTATTTGTTTACAAGACGTTTTCGCAATAACAAACACAAGAAATAAGTATACCTAAAGTTCATTTAATGCTGTAAACACTAATGTGAACTTAATAAACTAGATTTTAATATGCTAATGATATTAAGTAATTTGTTAAATAAATTCCACAGTTTCAAACTATTTCTAGTCTTCGGTACATATTGATAACTGATTAAAAAGTATTGTAAGGTTTAAACAAGTAACATCTCGTATAATTGATCATTACTCTAATATGTTAATATTTTACGATGCACCATTAATAATGTTTATAAATACACATAAAACATTTATCTATTCACTTAAATTCAAAGTGGCGCTCGAGAACTATTTCGAAAGTTTGACTAAATACTCTCTTTAATATATCCATAATATACGTCAAAAAGATCCATATTATATACGTTGTGTTCAAATTGGTTTTGTGTTATATATTTTTTAATTAATTACGAATTTGTGTTTAGAAAATGTTGTATGGATAATAATTTACGAAAATCATACTTCAAAATTCACTTAAAAGTTTTAATAAGCATATTTAGTTAAACTTTGTACATCGAATCATTGTGATATGTGCTCTTAACTTATATGTTTACTTTAGTGTTATTTTTATTGTTATTAAGAAATTTTACCTACGTCGACTTATTTTTTTTAAAAAATGCAACAAATCGTGGTATTAGAGTGGCTTTTTAAAAAAACTATTGATATTGTTTTTTTATAATTTTTTTATGCGAATTTTTCTGAAGTTTTAAACAAAATTAAGAAGGAATTTACGCAAAAAATTAAAACAAAATATTTCTTTAAAAAAAAAACGTATTAACGTTTCTTATTTATACAATATCTAAAATCATTTTCTTTAATATCTAATTGCAATTAACTTAAATCTTAAAAAAAAAGTCAATCGTATTTTATTTTATAGTGTGGCCAGTAGAACTTAATGATTCACAGCCTAATATTTTAAACACATTTTGTGAGATGAATTATTAATATTTTATGATTTCTTAAAGGCATAACTTAAATGACATATAGATTTCAGACAAAGCAGCTTTCATAATGAAGCTTTACAGTAATTATAGTTGGTAATCTATCGGTTATTTAGTTATCTTCTATCAGTCGATTAGTTATGAAATTATTATAAGCACAAACTATTATTTAAATATTAAACCAGAACATAAATTGCTGATTATGTGTGTGAGCATTTATATTTTCCAGATCTACTTATTTATGATGATTGTGTTTAATCAAAATAAGGCAATTAACTTACCTGAAACCATTATTTAAAATCTCGTGTTGTTTTTTATTGTATGGGTTGGAATATTTAACTGTAGGTATGGTAAAACCATATTTCAATCATTCTAAAAGCAATTTCGTTAATATTCAAATAAGTGTTTTTAAAGTCATATCGATAAATTTCCAATTGCATTATACTTAAAGAAATTCAAACTTAATAACTTCCTTAGAAACAAAATTAGCATTAGATTTAATTGCAATTTAAGACCATTTAATATGATCATTGTAATTAAGCCTTGATGTTCTATTAATCTAAACTCAAAAGTCATGATTACGAAAACATTTAATTAGATCCTACTATTTACACATCCTTTTTAATGTATAACTAAACTTACAAGCAATAATTAAAATTCTTTAAATTGTCTATATAATTTTCTTCCTACGTGCGAGCACACCTTATATAAAATTAAAATTCCATTTAAAATATTTCTATGGTCGAACGCATATATTTCAATACACTGGAAACACTCGAAGCTATTTTCTCAGAATGATGACCTCTTGTAATACTTTATGCTTTAAGGAAACGAGTAAAGAGGAATGCTCTAATTCAACAATTTGTTGTTGAGATATTTTTGTTAAGGTAAACATTCCGTGCCAATCTACAACAGGGATAAAAGAAAAATGATATTATAGCAAATCGAGTCGGAGGTTTGAAGGTCACTATCAACCGATATCTTAATTACCTTTCATTTTTTTACGCCACGCATCCTTGAGGAGAAGGGTCTACCATGCGTGACTGTGGCGTAACATAAGAGAGGTGGGTCTCAGTGGTTGCGTGACGTAAGAAAACTTCGCAAGTCACTATTTATAGAAATCAACAAAACAATTGCTGAAATTTTGTAATTTTGAAAAATGCCGAGGGAAAAATTATGAAAAATACAAATAGTATATATGCAGTTTCTATAAATTTAAACATAGCTGGTTCAAGATTAAAGATTAATTAGTCAGCTTATTATATTAATTATATTAAAAATAATTAACTGATACCTAAAAAAATAATATTTAAATAATATAACGAAGGATATTATTTATTCCAAACAAAAATCAGAATAAAACATTAATAACGTGGCAAGTTTGTTTTTACAATCCTATTTTCTGACCTTAAGGAATATGTAATAAAACATAGCTTTAAAATGTAGATGAAATTATTGTATAAGACTTTTAATTAAATTTAAATTATCGTATATAATCGTTGTAATTTAAATTTTTATTACATCGTTTAAGAATTGAATTATTATAATTATATTGTATAATAATTTTAAGAAAAACTGTCAAAGTAATTCATAATAATTTTGTGATATTGCTAATTGGTAACCAGATATTGTAAATTGTACGATAGTGTTAATCTTTAAAAACAAGTAATTTTTAAATATTTTTTGATAACATTCTTTCTTCTGTATTTTATATAAACGGTCCCTTTTTCGTACTGTGCTTGAAGTTTTAAAATTTTCTAACATCAAACTACTCGTTGATAAAACAAAGTAATTTATAGCATTAGGTAAGTTCATTAATAGGTTCTGCTTAAATGGAATTTTGAAGCAACTATTTAATATTTAGCGTTAAAAGTATAGCAAAAAGAATACCGGAAAAAACTTTCATGGGGCTCTTTTTAGTTAAAACCACCTCCAACAGATGTCGCTAGTACAAATTACGTTTGTTTTGTCAAAGGCAGGGCAACTTGATAAAGCAACATTTTAGTTGTTTTTTCCTTCGTCCATTGATTGAAACAGTTTAAGATTTTTTAATTGGACTAACTTGTTTTTGACGTGAAACGTCATTAAACTAATCTACATGCGGTTGTGATACCAGGTACCAGAATAGAAACACCTTGTTAGTTGTTACTCTTTTAGGATGAACCACCATTCCGAAACTATAATTCATTGACTGTTAGCACGATTGACATAAACTTGGTTTATGTCAATCGTGAAAAGGAAATTATACAAATCGTGGGTAGAAAATTATGCACCACCGATGCTTCTTACATTTAAAAAAAAAGGTAAATTCTTAGAAGTTATGGATGGTGGCCCAATCCAGGGGTTTAGATGATACAACTTGTTTATCTTATCTCACTTATGGTTATGGTTGCAATATTTTAAATTGGTGATGGTGACTAAGTTATATTTTTATTATCTGCTAAAATAACGTTTCACATAAAACTCTGCTAGCCGTGCTCCGACACAGCACACCCAATTTTTAGAGCAGTTATAGTTTATTGCTGATTGTACATTACAGAAACGTTAGTCTATATTTCTATGGGGATAAAATACATTTATTAAAGTTATAGTAGAATTCAAACATTAAATAAAACTTGTTAACTTTATCATGGCTATGGTTTCATGTCAATCTTTTGGTTATTACAATGCAATAGTAATTTGAATTTGTTTAGTAATTATAACTTTTTCTTTCTTTCTATTTTTTGTCGAATTTGTGGATATTGTATGTTTGAATTTATAAGCAAATCCAAATTTAACTTTAAATATTTTAACTAAAAAACCTAAAAAATGCATGTAATGCAGGGCAAATGTAGAAATAGTCGTTATATTATAACTATTGTTGAAATAACGTTAGTAAAAAACTTGCAAATCTTTAATCATAAAACCATCTGAATGTCCGGGTGACCACTTCGTTCCAGTGCCACAAAATATATATATATATATATAATTCTGACCCTCTAATTTTGAAGAAAAATATAGAAATTGGAAAGTTGTCCTCTCCTTGCAAGATAATTTTAATTTATTTTTCAAATTTAAAATTATATTCTAATTTTTTTTACCTTTTAAAATTACCCCCACCCTTTAGGGTTAGAAAACGTGGAAGTAATTTTATGAATTTAAAATACATTTGTTAGTTGTGTGCGGGGGGGGGGGGGGGAGAGGTTCATTTGTGTTTATAGACGTACTGAACTCTTACAGGGTTAAATTCTATAAAAATTAAATTAGCTGTTTGATCCCGCGATGTTAAACCGTTGATGCGTTAATACATCTTCGCACGTGGAAGTGTGATGAACGTAAACAAACAACTGTAAACAAAGAACATATCGCATAGAGTAGTTATCAGCTAAAACATGAATAAAATCATATCTATATAACGCATGCACAGTTCTCCCTCACTGAAGCAAATGTCAAAATGAATGTTACAAAACAATATTATAAAGCACATTTTTAAATTAACTTTAACAAATGATCGCGAATCGAACAAAAGCAAACGGTGAGAAGCGATTATAAAAGCCATAATCCGTAGTCAATCGGAAAAAAGTAGTAAACACAGAACATGTATTTAACAGCTAAAACCTGAAAGAATCACTCTACTTGATACGTTTTCGAAGATTATTATATTTTACCAAATACAATCAAAACCCTCAATTCCCATTTAAAGATTTAAACGCAACAAGGAATTATGCCATGCAAATTCCCGCTAAGAGAGAGAGAAAAAGAAAGAAAAAAACTCAATCGAATATATTCCAAAGAACATTCACACCCCTTTTCACAACATTCGTGCTGACACACACACACACACATCTTCTGCAAGCATCCCACCCACTCGACCCTTCTCTGCAAATGCCTCAATCTCAGGTCTTTGGTAGAAAGAAGGAGGGGAGGGGGGGGGGGGGTATAGTGAAGAGCCTCAATGCAAACACTTACTTCGGCCCTATCATACCTGGCCAAATATTTCCCCATCCTACCTCTTTTACCTTAAGATAATGATGTTGTAGCATCTCAGTTGCTACTGCAGCGGCGTGTTATGACGTAAGCAATGGTTGTAAGAGATCGCCCCCTGCTGACATAAGGACCCCCCACAGTGTGTTTTCGTTCTTTTTTTCCCTTTGGTTCCGTGTCTATAACCTCTTTGTTTCTTCACTCTTTTTTTCTTTACTTATTACTTTTTAATTATATTCTTGGGTGTTAAAGGATTTTTACAATAAAAAACGCTTTATATTTATAAGATATGTAGTATTTTCAAATTTAGTTTTGGTACATTGTTAAAAATAGGTATTTGAAAATAAGTAAAATGCACTTATTTTTTATTACATTCGATGCTTATCATGGCTCCGCTCCGAATACATGAGTTTCAATTTTGAAAATTATATGTACTCAAAAATGAGTACCAATGAGCCAACATAGGCTGTCTTCATAAATTGCTTTAAATAAATATCGACAACTACAACCAAGTCTTACCGAGAATCGAACCCAGATCCCCGGGGCTGCAATAAAATGCCTTATTCGTTAAACTAACATGGCGACATTAAGACGTTATAAACAGAAGAATTGTTTAAATAAGTTTTGCCAAAAGAATGGGAAATAAGGTAATTGGACTCAGTTTCTATTTAAGCAATCGACATTACATAATGTGGAAAATCATCTTCTGAACTACTATTTCGAGTTTGTCAGTTTCAGGAAGATCGTTTGAACAGAAGCAGAGATTTGCAATATTAAATCACATTGCTACTTTTTGCGAAAGTACTGCTATTTACATTTGAGTATGCCATACGTCCGTTTACGATGCAATTATACTTAAAGGAAAACGAGTAGGTTTAGATACTCATTTTGAAAGTACCTTTTTTTTTACTATGTACAAATATTTTTTTTCCTGCAAACTATACTTCAGATATTTTTTTAAAAAATTCATATAAAATATTTTTTGGTATTTTTGTAAATACTAAGTTTTATAAGAATTAAATCTATATATAAGTTGATTTATTTTTTAAAATTTTTAAGCAGACATGTAAAATGCATGTCAGAAACTCTAAAGTTAGGCTTTTGAATTTTGTAAATATGCAAATGAAAAGTTTTAAATTTTTCAGCTTTTAAAAGTTAATGATCAACGTTTTACTTTAATTAAGAACTACAATCAGACACTCTGCCAAAAAGAATTTGAATAAATGTTGCTAACCTCTTCTCTTTTTCATATTAAAAAACAATATATTTTTTAAAAAAAAGTTCAAAGTTCTTTCTGCCATAAACTATGTAACAGAAGACACAAAGTAATTTTAGTTGTTAAAAGTCTACTTTTTTAAGTTTAGAAATTTGTAAATACTCTACGACATGATTTTCATAAATGTTATTAAAAAGTTTTATTACTTTATTTTAAAGTAAATTATTTAATTTTCAAGTAAAAAAAAATTATGCTATATTAATTTTAGATTTAATGGTTTGTATGGAATATATATTAATGTGTTTTAATATATTATGTTTTATAGTTTGTCTTTTAACACCTATGGAATTATGTCAACGAAATTTAAATTTGTCAATTATGATAAGTATATTCACACTGTGCAATCCATTTGTCAAATCTTCGAAGAGTGGTGGTCATACCGGAACAATCACAAATACGCATGTATTTTTAATATAAAAATAATTTCAGTTGCAGCACTGAATATATAAATATAAACATTTATTTCTAAATATTTACAAAAGTACTAAACTTCTTATTTCGAGGTAAGCAAAAATGAACACTCAGCATTTATATTTTATACATTTTACAACTTTAAACCTTCAGATATTTTAATGTAAAAATATTAATTTGTTTTTGTGTACGTGCTAAAATTCAACAAAATACTTTTAATCGTGAAAACAAAATGAAGAAAACATGTAAATTAAAGCTTATTTTGCTAAATACAGAAAATTTAGTGAATGATTTTAAATTCATAACCTATCTCAATATCCAATTTCTTAAGTAATTTTTTTAAATTGTTAAAATTGAGTATGTTGTCACACAATGAGTTAAACGAACATAATAATGCAATAAGTTTAAAGTAGATGAACAACTAAACCTTTTATCTTTATGTATCACTAAATTAATCAACATTCGGTTAGGCTTTAATCTTATCGGGAACGTATACAATATTAAAAAAAAAATGTTCAACCCTTTTATCCAATTTCTGTGAACATACTCAAACATATATCTATTTTTCCCCTCTAGGAATAGAGAATAACTCTACAATGGATTCAACACTTTTTGACAACTCTGTAGAAATAACGTCAAACACCTGCCAAATGGACATTGAGAATAGTCCGGAATCAGGTGAGAGGTTTTATATGAACTTTTTTGCCCAGTACCCACATAAATTTAATTCGAAAAGTATTTGGGACCAATTAAATAATCATTTTTGTTTAAAATATGAAAGGAAAAAAAACATGTATGTTTACGCATACAATTAGAAAATATCAGCTGTGTAAAAAAATATTAAAATTTCAATTGAACATAATTTCACCGAGGCAATTTTTTTTTATTTATACAACACAGCTTCATCAGAAAGCTTATTTAAAAATAAACCAGGATATCTTGTTGTTTATAAAAATTCTGTTGAACTAATACCTTACCATCTTACATTTAATAATTGCTAGTATTCAATAGATTTTCTATTATTCAGAAATAAAATCTGCATGAAAAAGTGTATCAAGTACAGGAATAAATACCATTTAATACGTATCTAATAGAATTTGAGGAATTTTCCTTAAACTCAAAATACATATACTATAAGATACTATCCAGGTAATATATACAATACTATAAAAATACAATTCTATTATTTATTAAAAATCCCCATTTTTAAACATAAAATTTGTATTATGAGTATTTTACAATAAACCAAATTGTTATTTTAATAAAAATCTCCAAGTTATTATTTAAAATGCTGTGGTATAAATTATCCACTTATATTTCTATATAAGATTTTTTTTTTTAAAAATAACACTCATTTTTCACTTCCCAAGAGTAGACGTTTAAAATTATTCAAGGGAGTAAGCAATTTTTCTCATTATAACCTCAGCCAATTTATTGACTAATGATGTCTTGTCTCCACTTTTTTTTTGTCCACTCCTTTTCAATTTGATGTTGTTTATTCTTCGAATTAAAAGAGGTCTCGGGTGTCTCGAAGTTCATATGGGGAATTATATTTTCGGCATTTAATTGGATTAACTTCGTTATCAGATTTGAAGAAAAGATCATATCAAAACTTCTTTTAATTTATGATCTGCTTCTGTTTCACTTTTCTAGGCATGTTGTTATGAGTTGACGAGTTAATTGAAAAATTCAATAAGGAAGTTGAAATCGCGCTCGAACATTTCCTTCTTAAAAGATAAGTTAGTTGTAACTTTGATCATTTGAATTATGTTATAATGAAATTTAGCCTGACACAATGTTGTAAGGGAATGTACACTTTAATTTATTTCAATTACATATGAAACAAAATCCTACTAAATGAATGTCAAACTTAAAAACATAGCTGTGTATATAAAGGGATAGTTTCAATGTAAAAACAGGAGAATCAGACTTTGTTAAACTCCCCCCATCTACGGGTGAGTATTACAACTAAAAACTTATATGTAATACCTTAATTTTCCTATGTATAGTTATCTAGTTGTAGAAATGGCACAACGATATGAAAACATACACTGGCCTTCAAAAGCTAAGGTGCAACTTTTACAAATTAAGATAAAACTAATTTGAATGAAATTTTTTATACAATTATTTATTGTATTTGAATTTTTTTAATAACTTTATAATTATGACCTGTGACAATCAAGTTCTTATATTCTGGAAATCGAGTTGCCGGTTAGCTTAATGAAAAATAAACACCATAAATGGTTCAATCTTTACACCCCACCAAATTCAAAAATATTGGAGGATGATTTAGAGCAGCAATCTACTTTCCAAGGTAGTCCCAAATGTTTTTGACAAGATTAAAATCCTAAGGTCTGATGGCTAGTGCATTCTTTCGATATTTTGATCATCAATTGTATGTCATAACAATTGTATATCGAAGAGATGTGGCACTGCCGTCTTTTAGTATTGAATCCTACAGAGTAGCACCAGTATTAGGTCCAACATATAGGTCAACGATCTCATTTCAATATCTCATAACACTTATAATTTCTACATGAAGACATCGAGGTTCATTTAATCATCCAAATATATCTCAGCCAAAATCATCCTTCTGCATCCCATGTAATTTTCTTTCAAAAGCATTTTATTGGTAATAACATGTGTCTGTCTCTTTCCATATCTCTTTCCATAATGCAACAATAATTTCTCTCCAAAATAAAGTTGGACACGTGCAGATCTTCCTTCTTATAAATGATTCAAGTAACATGTTTTTCTTGCCCATTGACTATTGGACACTCAGTATGTTAATACACTGATAATAAATAATTTTGTGGGCTCTTAAAAAATTGTAAAGGCTTTTTCTTCTTTTATATATAATGTTCTTTTCTTAAAAAAATATTATCTATATTTTCTTAGAACACACGTTTTTGTTAAATATTTTTAGATATCTTAAAATATTATTTATAAACTGTAAGGAAATATAAGCAAGTAAAACAAGTAAGCACCAAGACTAAGGTTTGTCTAGTTTATACAAGGCTAATCATGCATAAGAAATATTATTTATTGAGGCTAAAACTACGCAAATGTTAAAAGTAGGTTAGAAGATAAAAAAAAATATGTAGCTTTTTACGTTTATGGAAAAATAATATACAATAAAATTTAAATGTCTATTATCAAACAGGGTTAGAAAGGAACTGTTTACACCTGAAACACGTATACATTCGAAAACAACATACAAGATTTTTCTTTATTCTTTAGGAAAGCAAATATCCCAAAAAGTACAAATAATTTAAATTTTATTTAAAAAAAAACAGCAAATAAACCAATAATATGAAACTGGATACCAGAATATGGATTACTTTGTCAACAGCATGTGTAATACCAGACTCTCACATACGCTAAATCGCCAAAGCGCGAAGCAGAACAGATTACAAACATCAACAAAAGAATAACTTTAACAGATAAACAAGTGTCCCAAGCTAATTTCAGGTAAAAAAATCTCCCTAAAAAGTGTCCATGTAAAATAAAAAAAATTCTCTCACAACGTAATTCGCGGTTATCTAAGTAATTGCCACGGTTAAAGAGTAACTGAGACGCGCTTATCCGACCTCATCAATTACATGGCAAAATCACAACACATCAACACCAAAAACTTTCAATCCAACTTCAGCATGACTGAGTGGAACAATTTGATTTTTGCCATTTAGGGGATATATACATATGCAACTTTTTTTTTCTTCTCTTCTTGTCTTGCATCCTATTTCAGCCATTGTTTTTTTCTCTCTTGGCCTTGTTTATTTTTATGATGAATCGAGCTCGAGGAACTTCTCGTATGGCTAACATGTAACGTGAATCACCCCGTGCTCTTCTCATGCCACAGAAATGATGGAGCACCATATTTCAAGTTCAGGCTTCCGCTACGCTTCGTTTCTTACGCCCTCGACCGTACACTCAATTTTTAAAGTTTTTAAGCAATGTGTTTATGTTCAGGGGGGGAGGGGGGGGGACTAGTTCTTCCCACGGTATGAAAAAAGGTTCATAAGATAATAAAGAAAACCACAAAATATCAATAAACTCTGTAGTTTGAAAAATGTCATACAATATATCGATACTAAATAAATTTGTGACCATTTTTGTTTAGGTCATCTCCGGTAATGGTTAGAGGATCGTGTATATATGTTTAGGATTACTTATAAAGTTCTAATTAATGCAGGTATAATCTTAAGGACAATCTGCAACTATATCAAATTAAAAATAGCACGATCTGAATGACTATTCGAGTTCAATTATTCAATCTTAATAAGAATGATTAATTTGAAAAGGAAAAATGACATATGGGGGGATTATATGAAAATTGAAGCCAAATTTGTTATAATATACAAAATTACATTAAAAAAATATTGCAAAAAGTATAAAAAATATAAAGCATATAAGGTAAATATCTTCTTGATAAAGTTAAATGTAAAAAAAATTGTGTTTAACATAAAATAAGTAAATCGCCATTAAAATATTTTCTTTGATGAACCTTCAAACTATGTTTACTTACAAGTACATTTAGTATTTTCAAAGATAAGTATACCAAATAAAATTCGCATTTTTAATTATAGTTTTTGAGAAAATTAAAAAAATATTTGGATCTACATAAAATAATTCATTTATTTCTTGAACGTCAGCATATTATAAATACTTTTCAGTTTACTAAAATATTTTGGTTAGCCAACGGCATTGAGAAAAAGTATAAAAATATTTCCAATATTCCCGTTATCTATAACTCCGATGATAGAATGCAACTTTGAGAGATGCAGAAACACTCTACACACATAAAAACGCTCGCACACAGTCTTATACACTGACCAGAAACACACTGACAGGGCAAATTGTACAAATAAAAAAAAATGAAATTACGTATTTTTCAAAATATAAAACCTAAGACGGAACATAAATAGTTCAGAATCACGTTCGCGAAAGGTGTCATCCAAATGAGAAAAAAAAATGCGTATTACTGAATGTGGAAAAATATTTTTAAAACGAAAAAAACATTATTTTTTTTGCTGCAAATCAAAAAGGAAGAATCAAACCAACACAAATAAAGAACTATCAAGTAAAGAAGAAACAATCTTCCTTAGTTCTCGACACTAACCGGTCATCAGGCATTTCCAGGTATGAAAATAGTATAAAAAAATCCTCAAACTTTCAAAGATTTGTGAGGTTTTTTTATTATAAAGAAACCCCTAATTTCATGCTTCTGAAGTGACTTTGAGCACCCAAGGGCAGACCTTTCACCGCCCCTATAATTTAAAGGGTGTCATTTACTTTTTTGCTTCTCCTTTTTCTATAGTCATACTTTTCAATGAAGGTATGGAAGCAGGACGGAGTTGGGTCCTTAATTGCTTTTTTTACATTTCAGATTTTTTTTTCATGCAATTTTTCTTTTTGTAATAATACAGTTCAAGATATACAGTGATTCTCTTACTTTTTTTGCAATGCACAATAAAATGTATACTTAATAATATGTACAACATATATTGATAGTCTGTTATTCGCCTACGTGATATAATATATACATTAGCCAATATACTGTTAGATGTTGCATTTATTTAAAATATAATTTTGCAAAAGAATGTTTATTTACTATATCGAATATTTCACGTGGATTGATATGCCGCAATATCGTGGATATTTGTCTCAATATGTAATTTTTGAATTGCTTTTTACTCACAAAGCAAGATGTTTAATATTTACGTTAGTTTAATATCGTCATTTTAAGGCTAAAAGTAAATACTCGTTTGGGTTTGAGACAGAAATATAATTAAAAAAATTAATATATAACACTTCATAACATAACGCAATTATCATAGAAAGATGTACCTATAAGAACTTTAAATAATAAACCACGTACAAATAATAAACACATTTAACATGTATGCAATAATGTGTTAAATGCGTTTTTTTTTATTAACTTTTAAAATTTAGCTGAACACAAAAAAAATATGCATGGCTATTTTCACGAAATTTCAATTTTAAATACCAAACTCCCAATTCTTTGTATCAATTTATAAAAATAAAACTGCGATGTGGAATAAAGAAATTCTTAATCCGCTTTTACATGTGACATAATAATATTATATACTTTTAAGTATTTTATAATAATTTTATTATATTTATGTTGATCGATTTAAAACATTTGTTGTTTTCATCGATTAAAGAACTTAGTGGGAGTGGAGAGAAACAAAAGTTTTTAGCTGTGTCGCATTGTCGGAGACTCGTATAAGTATGAGAAACCCATTTATGTTATAAGAAATTCGAGATCTTCAAGACAATTGAAAATCATTTATATAATTTCTGCATATTATATTATTTATGTAGTGTTACGCCCCTTAGACGCAACAAATCTTAACACATGAGGTGACAAAAGAAAGAGAATTTCATGGATCAGTGACGAATCGTACTGTCATCTAATAAATATCAACGTGTTTTTTTTAAATGCGTTTAAAATAATTCATTTCAATGTTTTTTTTAAACAATCACTGCATAATGCTGCCATCTATGAGCAGGCAGCACGGGCATGCTGGTTATTGTAAATTATATTATTGTTAGACATATATACAACTTTTATATATTTTTTTTATATGCGGGAGCCTCTATATAGTATAAAATTTTCACCAACGAATCAGGTCACAAGGTCAGTCAACAATATTTTAATTATACAATATTGTGAAATTACTGTCCTGTTTAAACAAATTTTGCTACATTTAATAGACAAAACTATTTATGTGAAACCTCTTAAAATACATTGGGTATCAGGACAGAAAAGCTATGTTAGACTTTTAAAGGAGAAGAATCCATTCCGACAATTTCCATAACTCCGGGATAAATATCTCGATTAATATGAATTTGCCCTCGTTCGATAGGACATTAGGTAGCTAATCTTGAAATAAAACAAAGAGCTTATATGGGGAGCAAATTGAGGGCCGTGTCGACAGACGCAACAGCTTGCTTATCTGGGTTGTTAACAAATTCCAGTTTCTATAATTCACTAAAATTATGTTTTACTTAAAACGCTTCTGATCGTGCTCCCGATGTTTTAATTTCATATTAATATACAAAATTGCACCCCTTATTTTTACTGGCACCCTAGGGAGACCGCCCGCGCCGACCTTCACTTGGCAGCTTCATCTTGGGAGAATTACCACCCATTCGATTACGAAGGGTGGTTTCTTTACCACACTATAAAAAAAAACCGGACTAACGACTTCATTTAGACTGAATTTTTGTTTCATTTATGCTCACACGCGAGGAGATCGTCTCTTTTCAGAAGACAGTTAACGTATCCCCTCAGCGGTTACATCACTTGATGATCTCGCCACCCCACACCAAGAGATGCAGTAATCATACGGTGTGCTTGGAGGACATTGTTCGGGCTCTCTCCCTTCTCGATTTCATGGAGGTCTGAATATTTCTCGAGTACGTCAAAGATCTGAAGAGAGTATCACAGTGAAGACTATTGTTACTTTCATCATG
The DNA here is from genome assembly GCA_963932185.1 of Troglohyphantes excavatus. NCBI lineage: Eukaryota > Metazoa > Arthropoda > Arachnida > Araneae > Linyphiidae > Troglohyphantes > Troglohyphantes excavatus. The sequence goes on along the minus strand of OZ010667.1, from coordinate 41,726,360 downwards.
TCTTCAAATATTCGGGTTGAGGTTATTTTGAGGGGAGTTTTTATGAAGAAGTGGGGAATTGTGGATACATACATGAGTGTGCAGTGATAGGCTTCGCGCATGGATCCTTCATAAAACATTATGTTATAATCTCGCTAACATCAAAGTGAGGCCAACATGTATGACCTCAGACACGTGATTAATTACGTCATTCCATTCATAAATTTTCATTGTTACATATTTCCCAATTCATCAGCCAATCGCGAGTATTTTTTAATTCATAATTTGGAAAAGAAGTCACGTGTCTGAGGCCATTCGGTCTGAGATGTTGGTGTCACGGTTATGACGTCATATTCGCTCTACTACAGTCCATTCATGCTCGAAGGTGATGGGCTCCACCAATGCTTTACAGAATTTCATTTATCTTTTTTTTTAAAGACTCATCTAAATTTTTCGGATAGTGTTGCACCCATTATTTAATTTATATTTTTAGAGTAATGAAAATAAATATATTTGATGTGCAATTATTTTAAAGCAAAATAGCAATTTTTTGTTTTGAAATAAAAATATATATTTATTCGTTGATTTAATACCTATGGGAAAAATTTATCTTTCGTACTCCCAATAGTACGCTTTTTAATGCTCATCGCGTAAAATGGTTCAAAAACATTCCTCTTAGTCTACACTTATCACAAAACATGATTTCTGACATGTTTTTAAGATTTTCTAAACTTACTCCTTAATACATTATACTTCCCAATTTAAAAACGTTGGTCCAATTTTCTTTATTCTCAACAGTCTATAAATAAAAAAATTAACATCCGTATCACCCCATGTTTTTTTATTGTAACCTCCGATCAAACGGAAAGAATTATATTTTAAGCATAGTTTCTGTTCACATGTTTAAAAAATAACCATAAGAAGGATTGTAAAATGTAAAAGTATATTAAACACGATATTAAAAAGCGAATAAGTTTGCGAATAATTTATAACAGAGACAATAAATAAGTCACTTATTATGTCTTTCTATGTTACTATGTTTCTTTTATGCATATAAAGAGTCTTTTTGATTTATTTAAAAAATGATTAAGATAATTATATATAATTTATTATTTCAACACTGCTTTGAACACCATTCTAATTCAATAAATATATTAATTTGTGCAAATTCGGGTGCTTTATTTGCAAACAAAGAGTGTTCATATCATGTAAAAACATAAGTCTAGAAATGCCGTACTACGTTATAAGGGAATTTGAAACAATTAACTAGAACGATCATATATTCCCAAAATCTGCTTGAGAATTGAAAACATATATATTTCTACACTGAAGTCCAGGGATACGTATATTGCATTTTTAAAAAAATAAAAACTTTGAAAATATCATAACGTTATACAATATTAAATTTTCCTATATTCTACTTAATTCAACTTTAAATATGGAACGAAAATACTGCTTTAAGAGTTAAATTTATTTAAAGATAACTTTTTTTATTCTATTCCATAATTAAAATAAAATAAATTCTTTTAATGCACCAGTTCAATGTTTTTAAAACCACAACCTGTACAAGAAAGTCAGAAACCAACAATACAACACATCCACTCCCGAAACAAATCTCCATTTCCAAACCCCAAAACCGTTCATAGTGATTTATTCCACTCCTTTATCAAAACCCCAAACTCATTAAACCAACTCCCATACACCACACCGAAATCTCCAACATTAACGAACTCATCAAATGCTCTGATTGCAACGCGTCCGATGACTCCCCACAATAATAAAAGAAGCACCAAAAATAGAACGACCTCTTCCTTCACTCACACCCCTCCCCCTCTTCCCCCACCAGGTAATCAAACTCCATAATGGCCAAGCACCCCCCCCCCCCCCCATCTACACCTGGCCACCGCCCACTCATCGCACCACCCTCGGAGGTCACCTATCAAACGATTTTTTTAAAAAGAGAGAAACCTCGGACACTCCTAGGGGGGTGCAATCGTGTGGAACCTACCTGCATTTTTTGTGTGTCCCGTAGAAGAGAAGGTTTGGGTTGTCATATAGAGTCACGCAGGTGGTTTGGCTTTGGAGAGAGAGGCCACTGGCGCTTTTTTTCTTCTTTTTAATTAGGTGGGTCTTGGATATGGTTTCGGTAGCGTTGGCCGTTGAAGAGCGCTCCTCAACAGGTAATCAGGCTGTATCACAGTGGGTGGAGGTTGCCGCTTTTGGCGACGGAGCACAGTTGTTTTGGAAATATAGTCGGGATTGTTTGAAAGAATTGTTTTTTTAAATAATAATAATACTGCTCAGTATTCAATACTGAACTGTATTATTAAGTATTTAAGAATAAAATAATTCGTGTAATGGATTAAATTTTTTTAAAAATATGGTTGGAATAAGTACAGAAACAGTAGAATATATGTTTTATTGAACATTGAAGTTATTAACGTGGTAAACTTGTTTTTCAATTCCAATTTCTGTTTATTCATTCTATGTAAAATATTTTTATAAATCAAGAAGATTAATTAATTTTTAATACAGTAGAACTCAATTATCCGGATCAATTGGAACCAGATCCCATCCGTATAATTAGATAATTCACGAAAAAATAGTATATTACTTAGTAAAAAACGAATTTTGCTATAGTATGTAATGTAATTTAATGACTATTAAAAACAATATCATTCACCGATAACAAACTTTTAAAATGTGAATTTTGCTGATTATTTTTTTTTCTTCTTCTCAAAGCTACCGGATAATTAGTCTTCCGATTTGTTTGATCCGCATAACTGAAGTTCGGATAATTGGAAATTACTGTACCATTAAAATCTAAATAATACTTAACTATTTTGTCTCAAGTGATGTAAATTGAGAACCAATCTGCAAATTCCCTTTATAAAATTACGAATTATTTTGAAGAAATATACGTCAAAGGTATAGCATTATATATCCGCTTACACTTCCATGTTTTAGTTTTTAAAATAGAAGCTATTCGGATTATTTTTTAAAAAAATACTTTGAATACCTTTGAAAAAAAATCTATACGTTTAAACTAAAAATAGCATATTTTAAAATCTTTCAGTAAATAATTTTTTTTTAAACTTTTTAAATGTAAATTAAGAAAATGTTTATCTTTTAAAATCAGTCATTGTCATAGAGTCATTCCCAATTACAAAAAAATTCTTGAATTAATAAGTAAAAATTATAAAATTGTGTGTAAAAACTCAGTATTTTGCGTAAGAACAAAATATTACTTAACTCCCTACCTCTCTCTCTATAAAAAATTCTTCAATCACAATTTATCGAAATCGCTTTATAAAAAGATAGTAATGCGTGACAGTATTTTGACATTGAAATTAGAATTATTTAAAAAAGCAAACCTAATTTTTTAAAATTATATTAACTAACTTAATAAAAAAATAAACAATCGAAGTCTACAAATTCTCCGTCCTCTTGAAATAATTACTGTATGGATTCTCTTGCATGTCCATCCTTCCTCCAGTTTCTGTATACTTATACTTACTATTAAATGTTGTAGCATTAAACTTGAAATTTAACATATTTGTCGATAATGAAATTACAATAACTGAGAACTTAAAAATGCAATACATAAAACAACTATTTCCTTTCTTCCGCTTTAATTTATGCAATTCTGTCGAAGTTATAAAATGTACAATAATGTATGTATATTTTGGTTAAAAAAATTCCTTAATAAAGATTTAAAACTGTCTTAACCAATCAATTTAATTATGAATGACAAACTAAATCCCTAATAAGTGTATAAATCGTCGAAACAGAATAGGTAAGCCTTACTGGGTTCGTTATCTTGTTTACTATTAGTAGTTAAGTCCATCAGCAGTTCTTGTGCCTTCATATAAAAATGATGATGTCCAACTTGTATAATTTAATAAAGTAAAAGTCATCATTTATTTTAAAATAAAAAATTTATACTAACTTTACATTGTTTAAACTTAACTTTATTGTGGTACTTACAAATATCATTATTAATAAATAATTTATAAAATTTTAATAGCAAGAAATTAATGTACTCAAACAAAACTAACTCTTTCTTAAATATACAGATAAACTAAAACATTTTCTTCAATACGCATATAAATGTACATTATAAAATGACATTGTTAAAAAGGAAATTTCCCAACGAAACAGCTTTGTCTTAAAATATATATATGAAATTTAAACACCTTAAAAATGATTAGTTTTAAGTGCTTTATACCCAAATTAATTACAGGTTACTATTCATAAAATTTTCTACACTTTTTACACCCACTCCAAAAAAAAAAAAAAAAAAAAAAAAATCTCGCCAATACTGGCAACCCTTATCTACCTGCAGTCTTCATTACCGTCTCCCTTCTTTCAGGGGAGGGACCGCGTTCGTCCCGCCACGCACAATGAAACAATAACAACCGCCGGCCCACCCCTCTCTTTTTTAGAAATGGTCCTTTTTAATGACCCCAAGAAGGGGCGGTGGGCTTCAAAAGACTCCGACCACCGAAATGGCTACCGGGGACCACTTTCAGCAGGAGCGGCCCTCGCAGCCAAAGGTGACTTTTTTATTCGAAAGATGGGCCGCCGAGGTGCCACGGGACCACCCAGATTTTTTTTTTGTTATCTTCTTTGTCACCAGCCTAATTGTCCTAGCCACAAGGCAGCGTTGATGGTTCTTGGAAGTGCGTGGAGGAATGGATGGGTAAGCTGGGTTTTATTGGTGTGAATAGTCGCGTGTGGGTCAATAGTGGTCATTGTTCGTTTTATGGCTGTTTGATTGGGGGTCTTGTCTGTCTAGTTGGAGATGTCAGGTTCGAATCCCTGTCTGTTTTTTTTTGTTTGTTTAATTTAGAAGATGCTGATTGGACATGGGTTTGAGTTACCGATTCTGACTTTAAATACTTAATTGTAAGTATTCAAAATCTGTAAAATAAAGTATACTGATTCTTGACTTTAATAAAAACACAAAACGACATAATAGTTTTGAGGTTATATCTACAGTTTTTATCCTTTTATTAAAATTGTGATATAAATATAAATTTTATAGTTATTTAGATTCTATCTTCGCTCTAAAAAAAGTGATTTTCTTTTTAAATAGGTGTACTTTCATAATTCAACCTATTTATTCTTAGACAATTATAGTTGCCGCCATCGTTTTCACGCAAAATGTTGCATAGTGTTGAATAATAATTCAACTGAGTGATAAAGTAACAATGCTAATAATTCCTATATATTCTAGAAATCTTAAAAAATATTTAAAAAATTTAGAATGTTATGTTAATTTGTGCACCTTTTCTTTCAACTCTATGCTTCAGTCATTTTCTCTATATAACTCGTTTTCTCGCCGTATCTTGGGCTCTTTGTTATTCCATATGCATTATTAAAATCTTGCAGTCAGTTATTTCTACATATATATCTACTTGACCACAAGGGTCGTCCCTTCAAAAACAATATTCCGATTCTGATTGTTTGTCAATATATCACAGTTTTCAGTTGTAATCAGAGCAAATAAGACCTTTGGGCTGTGTAAGTTCTGCTATAAGCAGGTCTTTTACATCAAAGAAGACGGGGTGTCTCTTTCAGAACCTTGGAAGATGTCGGCTCTTTTGAACTAAATGGCCGAAGGACGAAATTGGTCCCACAAAGCGGCTCCAAGAAGGGAGACGCGTGCCGCTGTTTTATTGCTTTATGACTTGAGAGGGTCCAACTGAACAAGCCGCGAGGTGTGAGTGAGGGAACGGACTTTTTATCGGGATACATCAGATCAATAGGTTTTGGCTAGACTCAAATAAAAACAATCAATCTAAATATCGCCCAGCCAGGGTTCTTTGACTTTCATATAACTATTTAAAGTTTAAGGTAGTTGTAATAGACAACGGTTTTTGTATTTAATAACCAATAAATAAGTCAGTTGAATGAATGACCGCGCTTTGTCTTGATTTTATTTATTAGATAAATATATGTATTCTTCACGAACTTTTATCGATAACATATATATTTATTAGTATGATGATATTTATTTTAACTATTCTATATATTGCATATTCTACGTATTAAAATTTCATTCCCATTTTTACTGTTACTTTCTACAATCGCTACACATACTGTTTTAGAGACATTAATTTATCGAAGAACTTACTATTGTTATACGTTTTATATAATTTTGTTTAATAAAGAATGCGTTTTTATTTAAATGAATTTATTAATTGACATAAAGTAAATAATTTAAAATACTAAAATCTTTTTTGTCCAATAATATAGAAACCCATATATTGTGTTATCATCCTGGGTGAAAAACAAGTAAAAAATTCCTTGAACAGTATAATAGCTCCTGGTACAGAAGCTAACTTTTTTTACGAGGGCTCTCCGACACCCATAAAATCCACAGAGGGAGGGGCTGTTGAGTTTGTTTTTCAGATTATAAGACTCGCCGACAGTCAGTTCCTATCCTGACTAATGGCGCAAAGCTTATCTCTGGACTCGTATAAAAGATAGCTCTCTCTTTCTGCAACAGCAGAGGTAAATAGTGTCCTCGAGTTATCTTGAAAATCAAAATGAATAGTTATTAAATGCTTAAGGGAACAGCGTGTCTTCTCGGCAGCTGCCTACTTGCCAAATGAAGATAGTATATTTGGATGTTTTTACAACGCTCGGCCAAACGCAAGTTTAACTACAATTAGTATTCGGTTCAGTATTTCAATTCCGTTTGTATTTAGATTAGTTTGATAGGCACTTTTCATTTTTTTAAATCATCCCTTGTTCATCCGCAGATGCTTAAATTTATATATTTAAGTTTAAATTGCATTTTTTACAAATCAGGATGTCTAAGAAATCCAAAATATTTTTTTCTGAAATGCGAGTGTTCTATATATTTTATTTCTTAAAAAAATCACTTGCATATCTAAAAATGCTTTACTATGTATGTTTAGGTTTATTGCTAATATTTATTACATTTTAAAAATTGATTAACCGATTTTTTTTCCTTCGCACTTCTCATTTTCATCAAGTTAATTGTTTTCAAATCCACTCTTTTCTTTGAAATAGGGTACATTTGAATTCATACACATTGTTTATTGAAAAAGGTTTAATTCAAAAGCTTTTGCTATCATTTTTTTACAACGTACGCCCATTCACTGTCTCTTCTCTTCAACCGTTAAAATCTAGAATGATGAAAAATATGGTTAGAGATTTTACAAAACCATTTGGATACTTGTTGAATCTTACGTTTGTGATATTTGAAGCAACAAGTCGCATTGTCATGTGTTAATAAATCATGAAATACATATGTGGGCAATGTTTGTTAAGGTGTGTTTGTTGAAAAAATGAAATAATAAAAGTTTTCAAAATCAAACAGTTTTATCTTACATAAATATGTGAACAGGATATTTCGTAAATATTAAACAAACTTGGAAAATAAATATTTAAATAAAAATTCGAAGGAACAAGCATACTATTTGTAGTATTTTTTTTTCAAATTAATTTGTCTAGCTCTTTAATGGCTAAATTTTAATCTTCTTTTTCAGTTACCATGTTTTATGTTACTTAATGGTTTAAAGTTGTTTTATGATGAACCACATGAAAGAGGTTCTTGGACAAAGAAAGTATTCTAAGACTAATAATTTATTTACTCGTAATTGTCTAAACTAAAATTATAAAATCATATACGTACTTGTTTATCTTTGGAATTGGTTTCTATCTCAAAATAAGTATATTTTAAAACTATTGATATTAACAAAAATATTAAATTGATTCAATTTGAAATGAAATTCATTAACATTTCTAAGACGTCATACTTAATTCGCTTTTCCTTTAAATCACTCTTTCCATCTTATTAGGAAATTTATGCTTCTTTCCGTCACCTTCTATAAAAGAGGTTAAAATACTTGATACCACTACTAACCACTGAGGAATTTTTACTTTTATCAAGTGCCTAATCTTCCGATTTTTCAACAAACACAAAAAGCTGGGAGACGCAAAGTATTTTCTTCCTAGAGAAAAAAAACGTCATAAAAATAATCCGTTAAATTGTGACAACCTTCTTTTATACAAAAATCTTTCCTGCACCACATCTAAGCTCCGAGTGTTTTTTTTTGTTAAACTCTTAATCTGATTCGAAATTGCTCTAGGGCGACATGACCGGCACCTTTGAGTGCGACTGTCGAGACATGGGGGGTGAGGATAGCGAAGAGAACAATTCTTTTCACATAAAAACTACCCCCGGTCGACCCCCTTAAACTCAATCTTAAATGCTCGATGATCTCGAAAAACTGCACTCCAGTGTTTTTAAAGAAGTTCCTTTTCCTTTCAAACACTTCGGCAGGACTGCCGACTTACAAGTTTCAAAGTCGCCAATGGATAGAAGAAAATCGCCAAGAAAACAAAAAGTTCGAATTGCTTTTCAAAATTTCATATTTCTGGTGCTGTCTGTATAAATACAAACGTAGACTTTTCTAGATTTAAATTTTTAGGTACTTTCCAATACATTCCATTATAAAGACAGTTATTATGCATACTAATGAATTAATACTGAACATACATTTCAAACGAAAAATTCTATCAGAAATGGACTCCATAATATAGGTGTCTATTTGGGGGGGGGGGGGGGGACTGTTTATCTAGCAATTCAATTGCGTAAATATAACCCATCCGTGTAAAAAAAATCTTATGATTATTACATTTTTTTCGAATATTTATTCTAACTGTATTAATAATTTCTTTTTAACATTGTTCATGGGAAATTAATTGTAAACATTCTAAACGATATTTTTAAACCTTATAGATTATTTTTTAAAAAGATAGGCTCTTTCAGATATGCTATGACTGTAATGGTAACTTTTGAAACTTTCAATATAGCATGATTTAAAAACACTTACCAACATACAGTTTCTTTTTTTGCGAAGTATCCGATTTCATTTTAAATCGAATTTTAGTTTCATTAAAAATTAAAATATGAAACAGCTCCCCCGAACTCAAATGATTTTACAACATTAAACGCACTAAAAATTGCCAATTGTGCTACTTTTGCAAAACTGGCAGCACTGCAGGCTGATGAGGTTGATCTCCCCCACCAGATCCAAAATCCTCTTCCCTTCTTTTGTCCCACAAAGGAATGCGTGCATCCCTGGTGTCCCAAAGGTAGAAGGGGGCTCTACCCCCTCCCCCTCTATTCCCCCCTCTTGGAAGATGTAAAATTCAAACCCATGCCATGGCTTTGTGGCTTGTCAGCCCATCTGACAACTTTATCACCAACAGTTCTTCTGTTCGAATCCCTTCCCCCCCTTGTTTGGCATCTCCCTCCTACGTGCTGGCGTTCCCCTATTGTGATCCTTGTCACTGGAGCCCCTCTCTGATCCCTCCTGGTATTTCGGAGATGCAATTTGGGCTCGTTTATTGCTCTTTTTCGTGAATTATTGCGGATGACCAGAGTAAAATATTGGAGATTAATTTCTGTTGCGGAGGAAAGTGAAAGAAGACTTCTGAAACCGAAATACTACAAGTTTCAGAAAGTAAAGTTTCGAGATTGTATTATAAGTTTATTTGTGAGCGGGTCCTAGCAAATTTGGCTGGAAGGCCCAGCAAAAAATGTCAGCATGAAACCTTCATAAAAATTGTCAAATTGAAGGTTTTTTTGAAGGTTTTATAAAGGATATTGAAACAAAAAACTGCATTTTGTTTTTAAAGTTTTTGATTTTCCTGCATAAAACCTTTAAAATATCTGCATTTTCCCTTCATGATTAAAAATTTACAGTTTTTTTGCAGGTTTTATGAAGGTTTTTTACAGTTTTTATAAAGGACATTGAAGCAAAAACCTTTAATTTTATAGATCTGCAAAAAAACTGCAGTTTTCCTGCATAAAACCTTCAATTTCAAAAATGTATGAAGGTTTTATTCTGACTTTTTTTGCTGGAGGCGGCCATTTAATTGTTTTTACGACATTTTTAATTAGCAAGTTCATTTGAATTGGTTGACTTTTACAAATATAATGTACATATAAGGAAAAATTATTACTTAATTTATCCTCTAACATACATACTTAAAAATATATTACTACTTTCAGTTTAACACTTTGTCAAAACCCATTAAAATACTATACTTCTTAAAGTTTTAGTTTTCAAGATAATCGTTAGTTTTTAAATTTTCCTAAACTTTGTTATAGAAAAGAGTTTCCAATAAATAGAAAAAAAAATTGTGAACATTTCAATTCATTTTCTAAATTCCCTTATAAATAACATTTATTTGCTAAAACTAAACAATTACAATATCAATCTCCGAAGAGGTTTTGTTTTTTGTATTCGGGAAGAAATAAAAAACAGGATTACATTCCCAAAAACTCTGTCTTACTTTAAATTTGATATGCGATTACGCTGACTCCCCGAAAAACTAGTCAAAAGATACACCCTAGATAAAATACACTTCTTTCAAATCAAATAGATTCAAACTTACAAGAAATGTAACTGATAATCACAGCATTCCCATTGACTCAACCATTGGCGAAGATACACCTCAAATAAAATAAACCTCTTTCAAATCAAATAGATTCAAACTTATAAGAAATGTAACTGATAATCACAGCATTCCCAATGACGCAACCATTGGCGAAGTATAGCGGTGCAACACATATTCTAACAATTTACAACCCTACATTTGATGGAGGGGTGGGGGGAGAGGGGGGGGGAGACAGATGCGGGTTCTACTGGAGAGATGGAGATATGAAATGAGATGGGTGTCCAGCAATGGAGAGCGGTGTTTGCCCTCATAAAGAAAGCGAAAAGAAGTGCGCAAGCCCCCCTCCCAGCTGGGCACTTACGTGGGCGCAGGTGCTCTGTCCCCCTTTTCTTGGAAAAGGTGTTCCTGGTCAGATATTTCGCCACTCTCACTTTATATTGAGACCGTTAAGGGAGAAAGGCCCATTGTGGTCTGCATGAGAAGGGTCGGGTGGTGCCTCCGATAAATGTCAAGACTGTTAGGGTCGGTTGGTAGGGTTATGGATATATATATTTCCCTTTGTCCCTTCTCTGCTTCGATTGGAGGCAAGCGGGGGGTTTACTTGGTAATCTCGTTGTATAAACAACCTGATTATTAAGATTATAAAATTGAAAAAGCTTGTTATTTATGGAGAAAAGCGTGTAGGGTGTGTTACTTATTCCGTATTTATAAATAATTCAGTGTTAATATAGATTAAAATTAACGTGCTAAGGACTAACCTTCTTGTAAAAAGTAGTTATGGTTCCCAATAATACTAATTATTTGTTATTGTTTTATTGTAGATGGCTTGTGCGTATCAGCAGTGCTCAAATTCTGTATAAAAAATATTAATTATACATACTTGCAGTATTGTTTTTAAATACTTCAATGTGAAGAGTGTTCATTTGATATCACACACATAGAAATATAAACTTTTTTTAGATTCGCACACCCAAGTTTTAAGAAATCTTTTTGATTTTGGGTAGCTGTAAAGTAATTAAGTACAAAAATGTAGATCAATTTTTTTCAAAAGGCCTTCTTTTATTTTTGCTTTGAGCAGTATTTTGAAACATTTAAAATTGAAAAATGTCCTTGTTTGTTAATTATTAGAAAGTGTTTTTTTAATACACTTTTTTCAAAGGAGCATGATTCTTTAAAAAATATTTTTACAAAATTTGCTTTGTTGAATATTAACAAATTGCACTTTTGTATACTTGTTAATAAAGTTAACTATTAGAAGAACAACAAAGCTTTTTTATTCACCTGAAATAACAAATATTTCTGTAAACGTAAAAAAATTCCAATGAGATTAATTATAACTCAGGACATCAATGACAGATATCAATTTGTTGTTTCCAAAATTGCAGTTGTATTAAAATCAAAATAATTTCAAATGTCATGAAATTTTTTGTCTGAATGTCACATACGTCTCGCTGGAATTCCTCTTTAGGATTTTAGTTAACGTTTCGAAATTTTTTTTTTTTTAATTCGTTAACTAGAAGCTGCAACTATCGAAATTATAAAACAATGAAAAACAGTTTAGAAAACGAATTTCTTAAACAGCATATGAAATAGGAAATTACATTAATTTTTTTATGTTATTTATGTCGTTATATAATTTTTTTAGTCGTCCAAACAATATATGGAATAGGTGCATAAAGTCTAAAAAATAACAGCGGAAATGGTCCCTCACTTGGTTGCTAAACTTCTTGAGGTTATGACATCTAAAAAAAATACTCTTCCTCCTTGGAAGGAACTGTACGCTTTTGTGTCGCATGTTTGGAAATTTAGTAATAGGGGTGCATTATTGACGACCGCTTTCACACAAAGGAGAGGAGCGGAAATAGGTTTCAAAGGATGTAAGGGTCTCAAGTGTTTTTCATGTGCATCTTACAAAGATTTCAGACCTAGTTGTATTTATGTTTTTTAAACAACCAATCTACGTCTTATTGAGTCTGGCTTAATATTTGCGATCCAAATGAATTCATAACAATTAACAATTCGTTTGAGGTTAAATAGTTTAACTATTTGCTGCCAAATAAGTGCATTAAGCATTTAATAAGCATCAATAATTTTTAATTTTGCCTGCAAACGATCTGTGCTATAAAAGATCATGTTATTCATCATATGCAATTTGAAAATCAGTCACGACAGCATTACGTGGTTAAGAGATGAAAGTGCATTAGGTTGTGTTAGGAGCATGACCAAGAAAGAGAACGTAGAAGTCAACAATGCAGATCTTAGGGGGGATTTAGAGTAGCAGATGATTACCTGTTTATTACCAAAGGCATGTCACTAACATGGAGTCATCGATACTCATATGAGTATTAGTTTGGTATTGTTTCAACGCTTAGAAATCTCGCAGCAAGAAAAAATTCACAAAAATTGTTCAAAAGTATTACATTACTCTCTTAAAATGGAAATTGTGAAAGTTTTTCAGTAAATACAAATTTTATTACGGTAGTTTGTTATAAAGCCTAATTTCATACCTCTTTAAACCAAAATGTCATTAAAAGTACAATTAGTTCATTTAAAAAAAACATAAAACGATTCTCTCAAAATATATCTATAATACATCTTACTCAACAATAACAAACACCGGGAAGGAACATAATGACCCCTCAGTGACATCAGGTGGAGGGGAGGAGGCAAGTCAATCCATTCACCTCCATTATTCGATCTTCTGCAAATATTTTTTTTTGGTCAAGATAAGGATCTGTGATGCAGTGGACAGGCCACCCTCTATTGCATTCCCTGCTTCTCCCTGCACACTTACCTGCAAAATCTTCCACCCCACAGTCTCCCTCCGAATGCTGACCTTCTGACTTGCAAGGAAGAATGTCGCAAAGTCGAAATGCAGAATGCCTTGAAATAATACACGAGGCATCTTTCGAAGAGTAGTGAGGGCTGTCTTGAAGTGCTTAAAAGCTAGGCTATTCCGATTTTTATTTAAAAGGTTTTTTTTCTCCCTTATACTACTTTTCTATGGTACTGTTTGTGGTGTCTAAAGTGAGATGAGGTTCAGAACATGTTCTTTGTTCAGTCGCTATAGTGAATCAATTGTTTTCTTTCGAACAGTTACATTTTGAAATGTGGGGTGGATGTTTATTGAAGGGTGCTATGCTGACTAAAATGTATTGTATGTTCCATGGCAGTTTTTGAGCAGAAGCATAATATTTTGATAGTTGCGAGTTTACTTTTTGTGCATTCTTTAACGTTTTTGTTTGTTTCGTGAAATTCTAAAAACATATTTGTCTGCCAACACATTTGCTAACGTTCATATAACGTCTGTTTTGAATCCAATACCTCAATTATTATATAAAAGCTTCAAGTACATAAGCTTTTCAAGTTAACATTTTCTATACGAACACTCTCACTATAATTGGATACTTTGTAACTGAGTGAAAATGAAATCGACAAAATATTCGCAAAATCAAATGAAAAGTAATAATTAAATACGAATCTGTTCATGTTTCTCTAATAGATGGTATTAAAATACCTGGTACACAAATTATAAAAAAAAATCAACTCTTCAAAATCGATATTTCAAGAATATTTTTATTATATTTTGATAAAGAGAAAACAATTTGCCTCTTCCACTTTGCATAAATTTCTTTTAAACAATTGTATCTATTCGATTCAAATTTAGTATTATTAATATGTTTTTTGGATATGTTTTTATCGGTTTAATACGTTTTTATTATTTAAAATTTTGAAATATATAATTTTTAATTGTTTGTATAAAATGTATTTATGGTAAATATAAAATCTAATTAATGTAAAAGTTTTAGATAGGAACATACTTAATGATACAACACAAAAATGGATAAGTAATAGATTAGTCAAAAGTGTTTTCATTTTACCCTGGTGACTATGTCTGATAACACGGTTTCTTTTCTAAACAGATCAATCATTCAATTTTCATAAAGAACTGACATTTTATTGTTATAAATTAGATTTGGGTATTAAATTGTGTAACATTTTATATGATATTGAGTTTATATATAAAAAAATGGGCATTATTTTCTAACAGGATATGAATCTAAGTATATCAAATAAAAAAGCAGTTGTATCCAGAAATTCGAAAAATTAGATTTTAGTATCAATAGTCCTTTTAACTTTGGGAACAATTTAAAAACATAATAAAGAAGCAAAAGCTGTTTTTCTACTAAAAACAACTTGAAATACAAAATCCGCAAAAGCAAAAGTTGCTATATCCAGCGAGAGACACGAGAGTCTGCGATGTGTGATTTCTGATTGGCTGGAATGGGACTAATAGAGGCTTATACTTCTTGAACAAAAATAAGGAAATTACACAACCAATTTTAAAATATTATATTCCCAAAGCATATTAAACCACTCTTGGTTAAAAAAGAAATTAACTGAAATATATATACAGCTATTTTCGTAAACAAGTTTTCTTATTTCTTTGCAAAGGAAATGCTCTTTAAGTTCAAACGTTACAAAAATCAATTTTTTTTCTTAAAAAAAGCTTAACTTGAACGTCTTACCTTCCTTTTACTACCACCTGAAATAAACAATCCTATTGTGTGGAAGCCTGACTTTGACAGCTAAACTGTCCGTCGCTCAGCTCTCGAATCAAACACAGGTTGGTAAGGCTTTGAAAGGACGTCCATACATGACTACCAGTCCGTAGGGGAGATTAAGCAATATTTACACAGTCCGACACTACCGCTGATGGGTCAATATTCGGCGAGAATTGTGAAGACTTGAATTTATTTTACTCAAAGGGAGGAAAATATTTTTTTACTCTACTAGCAAGTGAATAAAGCAGACATTTCGAAGCATTTCCGTTATTGTTGTAATGCTGTTTTTTGGCCTAAATTCTCTTTCTTGGTTCCTGTGATTTTCCCGGAGGTAATCTACGTAAATATTATTTAAGAAGATTTTTAAATATCCCCTCAAAAGGGAAAAAAAAACTTTATACACAGTTTTTTAGTGTTTGTTTAAAGATTTCCTGCAACATTGTGTCGAGGTGTCCTATATGCACTAATATTTCGTTGTATTATCTTTTTTTTTCTGCCATGCGGATTTCCATAAGACTGATGTAGTTTAAAACATTCCGCATGCAATAATAAAATGTTAGATAGTGCACAGTAAGATATATAATTATTCAAATAGCGATGATACACAATATTCCAAATTTATAAATATGCTTTTTTCTTACTTTACTTCACTTTAAAGAACTTATATTTTTAACTTATAAGTTATATATTACAATTAATATAGATTATTTCTCCATACTTAATATATTGAAAAGGGGGAGGGAGAGAATTAATACGGTACCATTTTTTTAAATTGTATTTGGTAGAATAGTTTTTATTTTAATATGTAATCATTTTCTGAAACTTTTCTTGATTTCCTTTTTTTTCTTTTCCTGTTAAATTAATCCAAACGAAGCATTTAAAACTAATCACCGTAAATTGTTCATTAATAAACTCAATTAAAACTTGTTATTACAGTTAAAACATCAATGAACAAAACAAAATATATATGTATCTTATATCCTCAAAACGATTATTTACATAAACAAAAATAAATTAGGCATAACGATTTCTCGCAATGATAACTGTTTTCTAACTCAAATATATAACTATTATAGCAGTAAATAACAAACAAAAACAAAATACGAAATTGATATCAATCAAAACAGGTCAAGACATACAACTTTCTTCAACTCAATTAATTGCTAACGAAATATTAATCATCCTTGTTTTAGGTCAGCGTATACCAGCTAGTGAAGTAGCAGTAATAGTTAGGCAGAACCTCAAAAGTGTCACTTAAGATTTTGTAATTACAGATTTTGAAATTGTTACCTATTACATGTACAAAATCCGTACTTACAAATTTTGTACTTACTTGTAATTGCAGATTTTAACGAAACTGCTGCCCCCATCTAAAAGTTTTTTTAATATGAAATCCGCAACACTTTCATATCGAAGTACAAAACCTACACGATCGGAAGATTACCCTTATTTCCATTTCCTTCTATTCTTCCTACGCTTCCGTTACTTTTCATTCTTACACTTTCTTAAATTGCATCCTTCCTTAACGAATTGATTTTTTTTGCTCTGAAGAAGTCGATATTTTTTTGAATCATTAGTTTAAATGGCGCATTATGTTCTGGAAGTGAGGAAGGAATCTTTGATTTTAGACAAAGAAAGGAAGAGTTTTTAGTGCAAAGTTTCCTGTCAGCTGGGGATGGGTCGATCGAACTGTTCAGTTTCCTGTTTAAAAACACAGTTATAAACGCTGGAATACAACAGTGCTTTAATTCCACAGTTATTCTCTATTTTTAATAAAAGAATTATTTTTATTATGAATTTTATTTTCTAATTACACAGAGATGATAACCATCACTTATGTTTTCTAAAAATTCCAGTATAAAAATTTGTGGTTTTTTTTATAACTAAACAGCATTATAAAAGCATTTTTTTGTGTTCATTAAGTGAAAGAGGAACAAAAACATTAAATAAAATTTCATTTTAATCTTTGTCTTTCAATGCAAAAAAATGTAGTATAACTTAAAAAAAACAATTGAACAATTTACACAAATTCAACTTATAAATAAATTATAAATATCCAAATTTAACACAGCTTTAAAAATTCAATTTGATAGTTAAATTCAGTAAAAATAAACCAAATTATTCTTTAATTTATAATAAAAAATACAGCCCCATACTAACAATAGCAAATAAAATTATATTAATACGTAACTAATTTTTAAATTTAAATAAGAAATCTCCGGGAGAAGCTTTTGTTTTTTTTTATGAAATAAAGCGATTAATAGAACATTTAAACAATTTAAATCATCTCTTTACACATTAGAATATGAATGTTATAAATAAAATAAGACGGTATTAAATAAGATATTAAAAAATACTAAACATTTGAGTAATATTTTTTTAGTTATTGCTAAAACTTCATGGATGACAACTGTTACATTAAATTCGTATACTAATTACAAACCTTTAATTAGTTTAATTTTTAAGATATTATAAGTTTTTATTTCGTAAGCTATAATTACGCTTAATTATACTGAATACAATCTAATTTTTATCAAAGTATATGGTATTTTGCAGTGGGCTTTGTGCAGTTTTTAAACAAAAGCTATAATTATAATTGTTGATTTATAATTTCTGGAAAAAATTTAAATTTGCTTCTCACGATTACTTTTTACGAATAAACTTCAAATTTCGATTGGCTTCGATTCAGGAAGTATATTCGAATACAGAATATACTTAATTACTTTTTCTAATGTTCTTTAAATCAAAACTATATACAATATATTTAAAAAAATAAGAGTATGGGTATGAGAAGAAAACAATATTATAAAATTTCCTTCATAAACTAAAATAAAATTGCCTTTGAGAAATAATACAAACGAAGTAACAAATACTATTATTATATTGAAAAGTAACCGAAGAAAATTTTCCTTTTTTAATGATAGTTCATTTCTTTATTGCTTTTCGTTTGAATGGAAGTGGGAATTGGAAAAAGTGGGAGTTCATTAGCTTATCTCTATATTTCTTCACACTTTTCACCCAATATTTGGGGGCGTGTGAGCTCCTTGCGCTGTTCTCGCCACATTTCAAATCACCTAATGTGTGTAAGATCAGAATTGGATTCGTTGCAGGTCAAAATACCAGTGCTTGGCGGTCTTTTGTGTTTCTCAAAGAAAGCAATATTTTATTATTCTGCATTTACAATCTAATAGGTCCTCGAAAATTGCAGTCTTTCAGTCCGATAAATAATGTAATCTAAGTTCGGGTTGTTTCAAAAAAATTTTTTGGTATTTTTGGATATCTATACATTTTAATTCATATTCTTTGTCGGATTGTTATTGCCTCATTTTTAAACTGAATTATTTTTGTATCTATATTCAATAATAAACTGTATAGTGTTTTTTTTTAATTTCTTATTCATGAAATAAAATATGAAACAAGCGTTTAAACAACGAATAATTAGTTTTTTTTATTTCCAATTGTTAATTTAACTCAAGAATTTATGTTTCCTATCCTCATTTTAGCATTTAATTTACCGTAGCTTACGCTGAAGAAACAATAAATGATTTTTAACAGTTACTCAAATTTGTCGGAAGTTTCGTGAAATATTCTGTAATTGAGTTGCACAGATGCAAAAGCAGCTATATTCATTTTTAAAATTTTTGAGTAAATCACGTGATAATGTCAATACTTAACATTGCTCATATAATAAAAAAAAATTGCGAAAATAAAAATAAATAAAAAACATGAAAATTGTATTAAACTATGTAACTTTTCAGATTACTGAATAGGTTATAATCAACATTTTAATTTTGACATGACTAGTTTTGCAACTATATGAAAGTGTTTAACTGGTTTTGTAAATTTCTGCGTCGCCATTTTGTTTTTATTCAAAAGGTAAAACCCACTATATCCACATTTCAGACAATCGGAAATCAAACTATAGCTCATGTTTACATTTGCTAGAGATAGCTATTTTTGCTTCTGTAGACTTCTTTATTGAGTTTTTATTAGCAAATAATGGTATTTGCCTTTTATTATATTTTTAATGTGAAGCTAAAGATATAAAGTACCTATTTATATCAAAATCTTATTATTTTAATTTTTGGATATAATCTGTTTTGGATCTGGTCTACTTAACTATAATTATCGTTAAAAATAACTACTTATTTTCCTCAATTTTTTCACAAAATTGATCAAACAGCAAAATATTTTAATATTTTCGACGAATTCATTTCGTTATTTTTATAAAATAATTTCATTGGGAAGTATTTAACCAAACTTTCGTCAATACATTACCGAATAAAACAACTTTTCCATAGTTGACAACTTTCAATTATGTTCGATAATATATTTTTTGACATTAAAGAATTTTCTGCATTTCGCTTTTTAGTTTGTCAAAAAAATTTAATAGCTTTCTATGTTTCTTACGAAAGTTACAAAACGTAAAAGCACAAAATTAATTTTCGTTTTATTACATAAAAGCTACACATTCACTCACCAATACCAATTTTAAAGTGCAATATAAAATGTTTTCTGCTTTGAAGGCAATATAGTTTTAAAAAATAAATCTGTTGTGATAATAATGTAAATCTATAAATTATATTAGAACTTTTGATAAAATTGCGAGCTGATTTCCAATAATATAAAAGCAATAATAAACTGTAAGAACAAACTCCCAATAGCAATACAATACAGAATGCATAAATATATATTTTTAAAAGAAAAATGAGGACCAATTTGAAATTTACTTTAAATAAAACAAGCTCAAAATACGCTTTATAGACGCAATAAACTTTAAAAACTTTCCTAATTACACAGTTCCCTACACTGAGTCCTACTTTGAAGTTCACATCTTTCACACATAGCCCGGAGTTGTATTTCAATATTGTAGTTAAGAAAGTCATTCTCTTCAATAGTCTTTTTAAGAGGTAATGGACAAACGTACCCATGGGGTTGGGCGGCTCTGGACAGCAAACACCTTGCGCAAACTTCATGCGAGGCGAATGTGGTTTTGGTGGCAGACAATGGTGGTCTCTGTTTTCTATGCATTTCTCATATTCATTATGACAGTTTCTTAAATAGTTTCTTCATAATATAGGGGCGTATACTTTGGACAGTGGAATATTATTTTTTATCACCCTTGGTCTTTTTTCATGCGATGTGTGATGCCCAGTTTTGATAACGAATTACACTTTCTTAAGAAATTTCTCGAAATTGGCTTTGGAGAAAATTACTAACATTTTTTTTTTGTTGTACTTTACAGAAAATTATTTATTATATAGTGTTATACCTGTGATGCCCCCCCCCCCCCCCCAAATTAATTATTTTTTAATGGACATCATTTCAAGTCTTTCCCATTTTATTTTGTTTGGATAAGAGTTAGAGCCATATTAGAAGGGTGCCAAATATTCGATTGAAAGATTTGTAGTTACTTTTTATTTCGCGAAAGTGCCGGAATGAGAAGAGAAAAGTGAATTAACCTTTTTTTTGTTTTAATGTTTAGAAAACAATTACTAAGAAAAATATATAGATTTTGTTTGTTCTTTCCTAATTTTCTCTTGATTCCTCAACTTTTTACTAATCAATGACAATAAAAATAAGTGCATTATTTAAGTAATTTAAAAAGTTGAAAGTAGTATACGAATTTAAAACATTAACAAGAACCCTCATCTAATAGTAATTCCTACTCGGATTTTGCAGTTTTTATTTACTAATTTTTAAGCTTTTATTTTTATCTCATATGGCATTTTTTATATATAGTTTTCAGAAAAATCCTAGAAATAACTATCCATTTCATATACGAGTTTACAATAGCAACAATCTCTACCAATTCTGACATTCTTTTAAATTCCTAGAACCAATTAATCAAAAATACTTCACAAGAGAAAATATCCCAAACAAAAATCTACCGAAATTAATGTTATTCTCCTGTCATTTTTTAATACACACAACTCAAGGTAAGAATGTTTCACCAGTGTGTAACCCAGGGCATTGGCTCCGCGACCACCGACGCGTCTTACTCTTGATTGGGTTACAAAGGTCTCAGTTCTTCTTTTTTTCGGTAATCCACGAGGCGTAGTCTCTAATTAAAGAGCGTAATTAGGTGTCGGGTCTTTTAATGTATCACGCGCACTCGGTCCTGGACGGATGGGCGAGAGATCTTTCTTTTTTTTTCCCCCCTTCGGGTATTTTTCCCTTTTCAAAAAAAGAAATCATTAGCTTTAGCTGCTTCTTCGAAGAAAAAAAAAGCAATTTATATTTTTTCAGTTAGGTTCACCTGAGTTTGATGGCGTAGAAAGCATCATATCTTTAACTGCCCGTTATAAGTATAATGTTTCGTAAATTATTGCTCGGTATTCTCAAATATACAGGGTGCATAAGAAATATCTTGACAACTTTAATACGCAACAACGCATTTGGCTCAGTCAGGGGATTGTGAGTTCGAATATCTGCATGGCCATGACAAATGTGGCGAGCTCGTGATCGGAGGGTTGCCACATTTGTCTTTCGTTGTGTATAAATACCTGCAATTCCATCCACCATGTATAGGGAAATGCTGCATATTAAATCTGATAATGGTTCAATGTTCTGACGCCTAGTGAGGTTGCGTCGGATGGTCTGGAACAGCTCATTCAATCAGTTTATGTTTTCATATGTCGTAATTGAACTTTAATGGGATATTTTGGCTTCATAGTAAAGTCTTCGACAAATCGTTACTTTCCATGCTCGAGTATTCTTGTATCTTTGATAAGCTGTAGATTTATCCGAAATTTTCATAAGCTTTTTTGATAATCGAACTCAATTTGTTTGTCTTTAACCGCTCTTTTAACCTGTTTAAGTTCCTTGTGAACCATAGTGATAGTTTGGCTTCATAGTGAAATCTTAGACAATTAGACATTTTCCATTCCACATAATTTTCACATAAATGGTTTGAACTGTCAACTAGTCAAAGAATTGGAGATTGTGGCCAGAAGTATGCTCGAATTTGAATACCCCACCACCACCACGCGGTACAAAGGTCAAAGGAGGAAGTGGATTAATGGACGGCCTGGTCGACGCAGCGCACCTTCTTGTGCATAATGGAAAGTCATTTATCCCTGTAGGCTGATTTCTCCTGGAGTATATGAGGCTTTATAAACTTTCATTTCCTAGAATATATAATCGTAGTATAAATTATTAATAATTAATCCTTATGTTATTAATATTAATATTATAATAATTAAAATTATTAATATTTTTTTAAACATTTTAATCTTATTTTTTGACGTGAATACATCTTCGAAATCGATCCAAGTACGATGGTCAATGAAAAGTGGCGACTTTTCAAAGCACCATAACTACAGGAAGAACCAGCCTATGGGGAAAAATAATTTTCCATCGTGTAGAGGAAAGTAAGTCGCGTTAATCAAGTTGGCCAACAATCTTCTTCCAACTCCACCCACTTTTACACCGCGTGGAGGGGAAGGGGGGGGGTAAGTTTAATTTCAGGCATATTTTGACCAGTTTAAACGCTGTAACTTTAGTTTTAATCGACGGGTCGAGGCGAGTGTTCCATTAAATTGAAGAAAACGACGAGTTGTACAGTTGCATTTGACATTTTGAGCTACCATTTGTGTGAATATTATGTGGAGTGGATTGCGGAAAGTAACGATTTGTCGAATACTGCACTATGACGCCAAAACATAACACCAAAATTCAATTGCGGTATATGAAACTTCAACAAGTTGAATGAGCTGTTCCAGACGAACAAAAGGATACTAAGAAGTCTACACTTATGACAAGTGCTGAGAGATATAGAGCTTACCGAATAAGCAGATCGCGTAGGCGCGCGTTAAACGTATTCACAAATTAAATCGCACGGTACAGTGCCTACCCAATTTGTGCGTGAAGATGGTGGATGAGGGATCACGTTTCCTTTAAAATTGTGAAGTACCACAAAAATAAAATGAAATATTCGCATATACGTTAAACACATTGAAAGCATTAAAAAACAATTCTGTCTCCCATCTCAAGGCTATTTATTGAAATTAAGGTAGAACTCTTAACTTGGTGGGAAATTACAGGGCGCCATAAACCGGCACCCATCATGCCACAAAAGCCATCGCCAGGTTTACTGTAGATTTCCAAAACCGCCAAATGCCGCCAAGTTTATCAATGCATAAAGCAGCGACCTGTTGAGTTCGTACTGGAAAAGACGAAAACTTGCTTTATTTAAAAGCTTCTTAGTATAGCATTTTTTTGGAAAATAAATTTTTTGATTACTCTGAATGTGTATAAGCTTATGCTACGTACAGATAAACGAATGAAATAAAAAAAAATTACGATAATACCTATTTTGTTGCTTTCAAAGTTATTAGTTGTTAATTATAATAGTAACTTTCAACTTTAAAACGCCAAAACGTGGTATAAACAACTTCTAAAGCTAAATCATTTATGTAATAAATTATGTTAATAATTTTGCATCAGATAAAGCATTTAAGTTTGTTACTAAGAGGCGGAAGTTAAAACAAACGTAGTTAATGACTCAGCAATAAAATGTTTTATTTCATAAATCTACAAATATTTATCATATATTTAAACAAATAATCTATAATTAAAAAAAATATCTAGAAAAAGAAAGAAAAACACTAATTTACTGAAAAATTATTTTTATTCTAATGCTAATTTGTTATTTCTAAAGCTAATTTGCATACGTCTTTAAGACAGAACAACTTTAGTTTATATCACTCAAATATCAATTTACATTTTTTATAAAATATCATCGAGTTTGGTTATTTTATCATTATAATATGCTTTTGAATTAATTGTTGCTTTATATAATTGAGCAGTAATTTTTATTTTTCAAAATTGTAGGATAAAAATTACTGCTCAATTACAAAAAGCAACAATGAATTCAAAAGCATATTATAATGATAAAATAACCAAACTCGATGATATTTTATAAAAATTTATTAAAACAAAGTTTAAGACATTGGTATAATTGAACTAAATGGATATTCTAATTTCAAAAATAATTAGCCGAAAAAAATGTTCGGATCTTTTTGTCAACCACAGCAAAACATCGCCAATAATAGCAGCTCGCTTCTGACCGGTAGCAATATGAAGAGGGTGGATGTGCTTTATAAGAAAAGAGAAAAAAATAAGAGAGAGAGAAGTTAAAAATATAGGGCGTCCACAGGATGATTACAGTAATCTCGCAGAGTCTCGGTTTCACCACAATGGCATCTGCTTCCGTTCAAGAGATGACTTCGACCTCGCCTGCAGACAGGTGGACTCTTTAAACATATTGTTGGGCAGAAAAGTGATTTAAGTTGTTCCCTCTCCCCTTCCCCGTGCCACCCTCCATCTTTTTGATCACCGCTAGGAGAGAAAGAGAAAAAAAAAAAAACATTACGATTCGTAAATTTATTTATGTTTTCATTTTTATTTCCAGTGCTTGACGCATATTTTTAGATTGATATTTGAGTGATATAAACTAAAATATATTATTGTTATTTAAATGAGTTTTTCTCTTTTTTTTATTATACGCTCCGGTACTCGAAGGAAATAGTTCACGTCTAAGTGAATAAAGTCTAAGTCGGGAATTTCCAAATGTTGAAAATACCCGAGTTTTAAAAATATATGCATGAAGAAAATTAATATTTTTTAGGAAATATTTCTTGTTTCATCCCCCTACTGTTACAACAGTGCAACAATCTGCTATAGATATTAGAGAATCTTTGATTTGGATATAAATTTCAACCTTGCAAACTTATAATTACAAGTCGATTAGATTACGGCTTGGGATTAATATAGGCCAGGCCTACTTTGATTATACTCCAAGCAGCGGAAATACTCTCATAAGTCATAAACCATGCCGCATCACCCAAGACTCCCAGCTATGCGGGCCATGCAGTTTTATAAATATTTTCATAAATGATGCCGAGTCCTTAAACCTATACAACATCCCAAATACAAAAAAGAAAATTGTGACATAAAAAAAATTTAAGGGTGTGTTTGTTAAACATATAATTGGAGTTTAAACATTTTAGTGCCAATCGGTCAAGCTTACTATCTTATATAACCTTGAAGCTTGTCTTATCACTATAGGTGTGTTCACTTTAATTTGGAAGTAAATTAAAAATATCTAGAATATTTGTCTGTTTATTAAAAAATAAAGAAAAACTTTTAAATATCTTTATTCATGTTTTTAATTGGTATGTAGGTTGATATGTCGGGAGGTATGGTTTGTTTGACATAGGGCACTTCTCCTGTAGTTTGATGGTATTTATTTTCTGAAATTTTAACGAATTAACTGAAAAATAGCATGTTCTGGCTCATGCTTTTTTCTACTAGTAAAATTACATAGTACAAGTTGTTGTTAATGCGCAACAAGTTGATGAATATATACAATATCGTATAAATAACGTCCTATTTATTAATTCATTCGTTAAATATTAACAATTTCGTCGCTATTGAAAAATACATTTATTTCGTAAAAGATATTGTATTTTTCATATGTCGTAT
The DNA here is from genome assembly GCA_963932185.1 of Troglohyphantes excavatus. Taxonomy (NCBI): domain Eukaryota; kingdom Metazoa; phylum Arthropoda; class Arachnida; order Araneae; family Linyphiidae; genus Troglohyphantes; species Troglohyphantes excavatus. The sequence goes on along the minus strand of OZ010667.1, from coordinate 41,700,882 downwards.
TCAATGTATTATTGTAAATTGCGATCCTTTTAGACTTATTATTATATTGTTGTATAACTACTACAATGGTTTGTTAGGACTTCAATTTTTAATTAGTATAAGCTAGAAAACACTAAGAATTGTAGTTCATTTTTACTCTCTATGAAACCATCCCCCACATGACGGGTTTCCAAAGCACAAGGGGTTAGTAACATTGTTTTGATTACGCGGGTTTGAATCGTGCCTCTGTCCAAATTATGAATCTAAAACGAAATTTATTATTAAATATTAATAAACTATTTAATAATTATGACTAAATAATGTATTGCCATCAGGATTACGTAAGTACGCCAAGTTTTAAATCCACATGACATTTGAAACAGTGTCAAAATCAAATTTTAATCGACTGAGTTATACAAACACATACGCGTTTCCTTTAAAATATCTGGCACAGGTTAAATACTATTTAAAAACTATCTTACACCAAGGGTGTAACGTTTCAAAGGAAAACGAGCATAATTGAAGAACAAGGTTGTTGCTCTTCTATAAAAATAATTCGAAGTCATGGAGCATAGATGTTATACACACCTAATGTTTTTCTTACCTAAATATTTTTTATTTTTCATTAATAATATTTAAGTTACTGTTGATATAGATTTAAAAAAAAATATCTTAAACGAGTAAAAATAATAATTTCATATGTATTTTGATTGAAATTAGAAAATAATCATTTATGGAAACGATTCTTAACAGAATTTAAAAACATTTGTATAATATTAATCATACTCTGAAAATGGTATTTAAAAGACACGAATGAATTGATATATACAAAACAAAAAATTGTTAAACTATATTAGAGTATGATATATACGTACTTTTATCTTTCGTGATTAACATAAAATATACGAAGTGTAGCTTAACTATATATACTATTCATTTTTGTATTATTTTTTAATAATCAAAGAATAATTTTTTAAAAATTATTGTTTGCTTATTAAAAACTAACAAAGCTGGTAACTAACAAAGCTTTGGGCCGACCTGTCTAAGAGTTATCCGACACTACATACTACTTATAGGTTGCCATGGCAACGATGCAGCCGATTTCGAACTTCGCTTTTTGGCTGCAGTTTTGATTGAATGGAGTTTTCCCCCCCTTCGAATATCATGTATAACGAGTGGATTCCTGCAAAATCATAGGTTTTCTTTGCTATTCACAATCTACATTACACGGAGGGTTCATTTATTACGCTAAGTTACTTTTCATTCTTTTGTGCACCCCCTCCCACATGTCATGTCACGACAACTTTTTTACAGTTAACTATAAACAGTCATTAAAACTTCCATTATGTGTATTTTCCCAAAACTTCCATTTAAAAGAAAAAAAAAATTGTTACGTCACAACACAACCACTGAGACTCCCCCGCCCCCCCCCCCCCCCCTAATGCTACACTAGTCACACCACTTTATAGACCCTTCAGGGTGCGTGACCTACTAAATTAAATTCCCCCATCCTTTCATAAAAAATACTAACTAAATATCGGATTTAGAAATAAAATATGTAGTTTTTATGAAATTGATTGATAAATTTAAAAATCATTTTTATAAAGTGTGCAGTGCGCGTCTTATATCCTAGTTAATTGAAATTTCAGTAATAAACAGTTTTGAGAAACCAATTAGCATCCTGTGATAGGACACTTATTCATAAAATAAGAGCTCAAGGGAAAATGTGACCTCCTTTGTAAATCGAAATGTGACGAAATCGCCGAAGTAAAATATATTTCAGCACTTTGTCCTGTCAGGTGAAAATTAATTTCTATTACTTCTCCACCCTTCTCATACTCCGGATCAATTTTAGCTGATTGATAACATTTGGTCAAGGTGGTAACTTAAATATGTCAATGATGAGTTGTGCTAAAATTTGAATCAAAACGCACACTCTGGCAAACAAACACACACGCAAAAATTATATTTTGATAAAATGTTGTTTAATAACTTTAATTAGAAATTTCATTAAACTACTGCACGTAGCACCATGTCAGATGGTTTGGACTTTATATACATATCTCTTTATTATACAATGAAATAATTTTTTCGAAGTTGTTATGAAATTTAATGTTTGCTAACAAAATCTTCCGATGTTGATCGGAAATTAATCCACATAATTATAAACTCAATTAAAACTAATTATAAATTATAAACAAATTATAATAATCTGTTATTTCATATAAAATTCACGTTTATTGTTTTGTTACACGTTTTTACATAACCTTATTGTTTTTGTATATAGGTTTAGTATTAGTTGGAAAATACTAAGTTAAGAACTATCTAAAATATAGTAATTAAACGTGCCCCCCCCCCCCCCCCCCTCCTCTTCCATCCTCACGGTCCGATTAAAAAATTGAAACACTGGAAACCCGCCTTTAAATGTGCTGTCATACAGACCTAGAACAACAAATCAAGAAATTTGTGGATGCATTAAATTCCTTTTCCCGGAATGTCATTAGAATTAAACACGTTGTAAATAACGTACTAAAATATATTAATAGGTAATGAGTATTCTTAATATTTTATATGTTTTGATTTTTTACAACAATATTCGAACAAATTTAACACAAGTAGCAAATGTTAGTTTACTAAAGTTTGTAATGTAATTTTTTAAAGTAAATTTCGTATCAAGCTATGTTAGGCTTCTTAAAAATTTATGATTTGGGAGCCCATCAAAAATGTAAATTGTAAAATTCGCATGCTTATTTCGGAATCAGGCCCTGCCCCTCCTCCGAATCTCATGTCGACAAGAAAGTTTTCATACCTACGTAATCCAGATAGGAAGAAGAGTCTTAATAATTAGTTAATTAACAATATTCATACTAGTTAATAATAAACAGCGTTTTTAAGAAAATTCTTTATTTTTTAATGTTCTTTATGGGAGAGAAGATGTGAGAAACTTAATCATACCTTACTTGTATTAAACTTTTATAAATTATTTACGTATTTTTGTACAACAAAAACTCATTATAATTCGCCTCAAACCCATGGTTTTCTTGTCAGTTCATGTGTGTCAAAATGTCATAAAATTGAGGAATAGCCTTCGGCATCACACCAGATGCGACGTCGAATGACTGCGCTTTAACTCACACCTCTCTGGATGTGTTAACAAAGCAAAATGAAATATTCTTCCACACAGCCTTTCCAGGTTCCTTTTGTAAAACGAGGCAGAAACGGTCCGAATGTATATCAAATGACAAGGCATCTGGTACAACGAGCCTTTCACGTAACTTGGAAAGGTGGCACGCGCAGTAAAGTCGCCAACAACTCACTTCTACCTGAAATTGTCGCCTGTTATCAAAGTCTTCTACATTTTAAGCGAGGCGGTAATAAACTTATTAATTATTATTAATCAATTTTAAAAGTGTGAAGATGCTTAAATCTAGTTGGAGTCACATTTTTCAGAAAAGTGGTATTTTTTTGCGTTGACTACCTTTTTGAAAATATACATTAAAATCTTTTTTGCATTTTTTTATTGATGGCTTTTTGACTTAAAAAGCCATCAAAATTTTGTGTGTAAACAAATATGTAACATATAATTATAATGACTCATATGCTTTAAAAAAATCAGTAATTAAAAGGTCAGAATAAAATATATAAAAAGGGAAGAAAGGAAAAGTGGAGGATTACTTTAAAAGTTTCCGTCATTTCTTTAGGTTAAACATGAAGTTACGCAAATTAAAAAAGAAAACTAACAATATTATAAACGATTTTAAGACAAGACTAAATTCGCCAATATTAAGATTAAATCTAAATCAGGCTCCCCGCACCCCATTAACGGGTCCCCATCGAATTCTCGGTTATATATAATTTCCCCCCTTTTGTGGTCACCTTGACCACCGGCCAGCCACACGATCGACGCGTTGACCACAGCGCCCTTTGACACGACCTTTGTCCAACCTCCATCTGTCCCCAACCCCCAACCACGGTTCCGTGAAACTCAATTTCATTCATTTCAGGGGGCGCATTGTACAAGGGGTCCCCACACGCCGAAGGGGGTCCGCAGCGGACCCCCCATCGCGAGCACCGAAGGCCCCCCCCCCCCCCCCTCTTCCAAATGGATTAAGGGCTCAGAATGTGGAGTGATTCGTGGGGATTTGGAACGATCGACATTGTCATATAATTGTCGGTGAATGTGGCGCTGGTCAAAATGAGCCGCGGTTTATGGTTTGATAGACTTGTCCCTGACATATTAATCCCGTTGGAATACGTGTAAATGGCCGTGTAAAGGAAGTGTTTTCTAACCAGGTTTGGGGTTCCTATGCCGGGATTTGTTGGAGCTCTATTGTGGCGTATTTAAACGTTTGTGATGTGTTTAGGCTTTTGTACAATGGCGGGGATTTTTATTTGCATGAAAATGTTTTTAGGTTTTTCTAAAAGAATATTACAAACAAAATTATAATTTTGGTAAGCCGAGTGGATAGGAAAATAAATATATAGATTTCCACACTATATCATATTGAGAAATCGTTGAAATTACTAAATTTTTAAATTGTGCTAGTTAAGTAACTGATAAGTGCTGAAATGTGCTCCAGAAAATATTAGAGGATTTTTTTTTTGTGAGAAATTAGGAATTTTTATATTTAATTAGAAAAATCCAATATACGTGCGATATAAAGTGGATTTCTGGATTAAGAAAAATAGTACAAATTTATTTAGCGATATCTCAATTTAAAAACTGAAACTTTTTAACTAAAATCAATGCAAAATAAAATTATATATATATTATAATGTGCATCTCCATGTGGAGCGTTTCTTTCTAATTAAATTGTGCCAAATAAATATTGATACTTTAATAAAAGATCATTTGATATTAAATAATTAGCATGCTTGGGATTGTTTTTAATGATAACACTTATCATCTCTGCATACTTTTACACTTTTCATCATCTCTCATATTAAGTTTTCTAATGCTAAAATAATAATCTTACAAAGTTTCTAATTCCCACATATTTTTAAAGCAAACCTATTAAACTTAAAGTCAATTGATAAAGAATTAAATTGTATGTTAATAATGCAGAATATCCACAACAAAATTTCAATTGCAAAAATTGAAAAAATATTCATTTTGACATCTTACTATAATTTAACGTTTTATCACATATACGGATATATAACATAACCTCCAACAAAAGTAAAGAAGGGTCAAGTTTCTAATTGCCACATATTTTTAAAGCAAACCTATTAAACTTAAAGTAAATTAATAAAGAATTAAATTGTAATGTTAATAATGCAGAATATCCACAACGAAATTTCAATTGCAAAAATTGAAAAAGTATTCATTTTGACATCTTACTATAATTTAACGTTTTATCACATATACGAATATATAACATAACCTCCAACAAAAGTAAAGAAAGCAAGATGTCGGCAAGCTGCATTTGCGTCTATATCTAAAAAGGGGGAGATCTTCCCTTTCAATGGCGCACAGCATCTATCTATTTTTGAATCTCACTGACCCAAGGTCAACCTCTCACTCCCGCCGCTGCAACCGCCAATTTGGTACGGTGTCCGAAGAGAGGTAGGTTTCGGTTACACACACATATACACGCCTCAGAGTCGGGGTTACCAGCTCCATAATGTCTACATCACGAGAGTTTACATTTTCAAAATTGCCCCCATAAAAAAAATTCAGCACAATTTAAAATTTAATACAAATACATGTTGCTACAGAAGGAGCTTTATTAATTCTAAAAAACGCTAAAACAAATATATAGTTTGTATTCCAGAATTATTTATTTTAAAACGTAATACATTAAAAAAAAATTGCCAAATGGACGATTTGTAGCCATATCTAGAGATACTGACCGAAGGGGCCAAAGCGATTGTAGCAGGGTGCGAGAAAGGGGCCTCGCAGGTGGGGCTCTGATCACTCCATCTCACCCAAGAATGACCCTTTTGAAGAAGGGGAAAAAAACCCGTCAAGTGGCAGATGGACATGGCTCATCCCTCGCTGGAAAAAGAAAGTTCTTCCATTTATCAATGGCCCTGCAGGTGATGGCTCAGTTGGGCCACTGGCCCTCCCTCCCCTTTGACCACAAACCCCTTTGTGCAACACCCTGTGAGACGTGGGAGGGGCACAGGTAAGAAGGAGAAAGTGGTCAATCCCATTTACAAGCAAGGAGGCGAGGGGGGTTCATTAGGGGACTTAAGTCTCCTTTCCAGGAAGGGGATGTCTTTCATAGGTGAAATCGAGGCGGTAGCCTTCGGAGATATATGACCAGGGCTTTGCTTTTCGACCGTGGTAAAGGATGGGCTCGAGTGGAGATTTAAGAAATGACTGAGCTTTGGTTTGGTCAAAGCGAAAAAGAGGTAGAATTAAATACAACACTTTTTAGTTTTTTTACAACGTTACTATATAATTAAAATGTTACGACTTGTAAAGTTACTTAGTACTCAAAGTTAAATCTGTCAAGTACAGATTGTATTATTTTTTAACCTAGGAATCTTGAAATGGACACTGTTTTTAGATTGGACACAAAGAAATCTTTTTATAACATATTATTATTTACAATTAAATGCTACCCACCATAACTAATAAATCCAAAATGAATTGAAATACAACAATGTAGCCCAAAAATATTTATTTATATTTAACATATTTGTAAAATTAAATCCTTTCAAAACAGTTCAAATGTATTTTTAATCGAAAAAAGATTACTATTAAAATATGTGTATCATAAGCAACAAATGTATCAATTCGAAAATGCAGTATAAAAATTTCTGTATGTTCTCTTTAATAATAATCGCTTATTTTTTTGCTGCAATTATGGTAAATAATTTTATAATACAGGGTGGTCAAAAGTTGTAACACAAATTGTTTGTTGCTGTTAAAGCTAAGTGACGTATTTAAAATATAAACGAAATAGTTGGAAAAAAATTATGTTTTGTTATGCCAATACAGCTTAATGTACTACAGCCAAACAATGACCACCGCCCTATAATTTGTGACCACCATGTATATTTCGCATGTCTATCAGAAGGATATCACAGCTTTGATTAATATGGTTGACTTTTGAAATTGTTTTTTACTCAAAACAAAGGGTCAGTTTCGGAAAGCGATACCACCAAGTGATTTCCCGAAATCCGTTTCGCAAAACAAATTCACTCAAGCCCAGAAATCGTTCTGCAGGTCTCGATTGGTTCCGCCTCACCTCGAATCGAAAAGTACTGCATTTCCTATACGAAATGCATTTTATCGACATCGATGGAGAATTGTTTATGAAACCACCGATTCGGGTAAAAGACAGTCTGAAAACAATCTAAATATGAAAAATGAAAACAGCGTCGGTTGGCTTGCTTCCTGATTTTTTGCATATCAACTCCTGTTTCCTATGCTAGTAGACCACCTCGCCGTGGTTTTAATAACAATAAAAAAAGGGGGATTCGGTAAAGAAATTCTTTGAGTGTCTTGCAAGGTAGTGGGGTGCCCAGTCGTGACAATGAGTCTTATGCTCAGACAGCGTGAATGAAAGAAGTTGGAAGAGGATAAAAAAAATGTGTGATCTGTGTCAATTTTTAATTGCTAGGTTTGCCGCATTGCGAGCTTGGGAATTTGATTTCTTTTTGTCGTCCTGCCGATCTGCGGTGCTTGGATTCAATAGCTACAGGAGGAATTTGGACACTGAGTAACTTGCATCAGTTGCATTTCCTTCTTTATTTTAGTTGGGAAAAAAATCTTTCTTAGGAAATATTTTTTTTTATTTGTTTCTGGACATTGCAGGTCCGTTGAACAAGTGATAGGGTGGTCATCGCCTTCCTGGTATAAAAAAAAGTATTTATTTTTCTGATAGTGTTGTAATTGGAAAATAAGTAAATTCAATTTGAGAATGACTGATGATTTTGTTAAATAGAAAGTGTTATGTTCAACATACTCATTTCCTTAAGGATGAATTGAATTCATCAGTACTGCATCTATCGGAATCCCGGAGAAAAGCTTCAAGAATATTGCCTAGGAATTTTTAATCACAATCTCATGACGAGAACACTTAAATTGAAACCACACTCTCACCACGGCCAACATGAAAACATTTTAACAAAGATTGATTTAACCTGTTTTACACCATAATTGTAAATGCTAAATTTATCGTGACTTAGATGTCTTCCCGTGTATCGTAGTATGGAAGTCTTTAGAGTGGGGTATCAGTAATTCAAAATGACAAGGTTTAATTTTTTTTATCCCGAATCTTTCTTTCGGGATAAAAAAAAAAAGCTAACCATTGCCAATAGCTCATTGTATTGATTTAATTTGCCGTTAATTCAATCAATCAACTATCGCAATAATCACCATTTTCAATAGTGTCCCGAGTATTGTGTTACTTTAAACTGTTATTAAGAACAGTTCATAATTTATTAATAGGCAAATTGGAAGATCATGTCCCCCTCCTCTTCTCAGCATTTTATTTAAATCACAAACCAAATCAAAGCTATTTCAGAAAATGCCGCAATCCGTATGTGAAATGAGTGAAGGAACAATAAAACTAGTGATAAAATTATCAGTTTATTTTATAAAACTATTACTCATTATCTTATTTTAATTCGTAAGAACCAAATATCAAATATGAAAAAATATTTTTGATATTTTAAATATGTATAAAGGAAAAATTTACATTTAATGAAAAAAAAACGTGCTGTAATATTTTAAATATAATTACCACAAAAACTTTGTGAAGTTTCGTTTAAATTTTATTTGAAAATCCGATGAATTTCGAATTTATTGTATACAAAACTATTTAAAAACATATTACTTTAACACAGTAAGTTAAAATAATATAAAAAATCTACTGTTAGTTGAAAAAAGAAAATGTCAATTAACAATTATTTATGAAATGTTATTTTAAAAAAAATAACTATTTAAAATAGTTCTTCGGGAACTTCTGAACTTAAAATATATTCATTAAACGTTTTTGGAATTCAAATATATATTTATTCAATATATATATATATGAGAAATAAAGCTAATATTTAAAAATAACTTCGTTTTGAACTGCGGGTGTTTCCTTTAATTTCAAATTTTAACCTGCAATCAATTTGACATCCCTTCTCCTTTCTAATACATAATTAGTTTATTTCCTGCAGGTTCTATAAAGAGCGGTCTCTTTGTTATTTCGTCAAAACTACATTTATAACTATAAACAATCCTGAGTTAGTTACTGTCCCTTTTCAAACCTTATTATATTATAATGCTTTTAATTAATATTGTTCTACATTTTGCATATGTCAACAAATCTGAATAGCTTTTTGAGTTGCAAATACTTAATAATTCCTACTACTTAAATAATTTCAGTGGTGACTTTTTATGTCTTGCAAAACATGTGGTCATGTTTTATAATTGAAAAAAAGTAAAAAGTAGAAAGTACACGTGCCGCATAAAACAACAAATAAAGTTGAATAATTTAAAAATACAAAATGCTCACGTAAAAATTAAAATGCCAACACTTAAGTTTTGCTAAAAACTAATATTTTTTTGAAAAATATAGTAGATGATTTACCAGTTGCTCATTCGATCATGGTAACAGTAGTTTTCATTTCTTATGAACGGAATAAATAAGTTACTTAATTTAGGGCAATGTTTGAATAAAGCTATAAGAAAACAAACATACTGTCACAAAATTGCAGTACTATTTTGTCCGGGCTTCTAAATATGCGATAATTAAAGGACTAAAGCGAATTATTTTGAATAAATTATATTTCCTTAAACTGTACTTTAGATTTGTAATCGCCGCTTTTGAGTGTGGGGTGAGGGAGACAAATATAAATAGCAAGCACGTTTATTTCTTGATGCAAAGTTCGAAGAACGTTATTTATTTTATATCCAGCATGATAAAATATGACAATTAACTGGAAATAATTTTTTACACCAATTATTCAAATGGAACTCAATTAAATAATTTACCTAAGATACAATTGCACATTTAAAAATATATCGCATTTGGTCTCTGAAATAGTTCAGAAAAGTTAAATCTTCTATTTACAACGTGTTCTCAGTTTTCTAAAGAACAATTCACACTTTTAAAATCTGCCTATAATTTTATTAGTGTCTCTCGAAACGTTCATATTTGTCTTTTTGATATGCTTTAAAGTTTCATGTGTTACGTAACAAAAAACTTTTTGGGGAGAGAGTTATTAATTCTATAGGTGACACCTCGATAAAACTTTGCCTTTTACTTTACTTTTTAATGCAATACGAAGTAATGATCTTATTGCATTGCTTTTTGAGTCAAAATGTCGCGAATATAAATTATTGAATTTCCTATAAGTTTTAAGTTCCCCCTGTGTGAATTTTTAAAAAATGTTCTGACTGTGTAAATCTGTAAATAATATACAAGTTACTGACTTGGCAGCAAGGTTAGAATAAAATAGAACGCTCTAAAAGTAATTATTTTATTTCGATTACTTAATTTTTTTTAGAATTGCTCAAAAAGGCTCAAACGATTTTATTAAAAATTGCAGTAACAAATTGTGTGAAATCCACGTAAAAATGTCCTAAGGGTTCAAAAGTATTTTTAAAAAATACATTTCAACGTGAATTATTTATTAAAAACTCGTAGAAAAAACTCTAGATACATGATTGATTGCATATAATAATAAATTTATTTTCATAGTGATAGATAGACCCAGTAGTAGAGGAAACTGGACTTGAATTGGAAGGTTGTTCTAGAAGCCAAATCCAGACGGAAATTGTTCCTGGCGCGTTCATTTTGATAGAAGACAGTAGAAAATTGGTTGATATTCCACACAAAAACATTTTATCATCCCCACCCTAATGTCGACTATACTGGACCCCCCCCCCCCCCCCCCAAACTGCCATTCCGAATCCCGTGTGGTCTCTTAAAACTTTTTTTCATCCTACCCAATTGCGTGTCTGTCTGTGGTGCATTGGCGACACTTAATTAACCTCTCGCCAACAGAGAGGGAGGCACAAAACCTTCCCCGCGAACAATAGAAAGGGCCACGTGTGTAAACCCATAAAAAAAAGAATTCCGAGGAGCTCCGGGGGTAGCCTTTCGACTGTCGGCGCGTATCCACCAATCGGCGCGCATGTCCCCGCCCCTCTTGGGGTCCATCAGACGATCTCGGAGAGTGGCTCGAAGTTGGGATAGTTTGCTTCGAACACTCCCGCTCTCCCTATGCACGTGCTCCCACCGCCCGCTACGCAGGTGCGGGACATAGGATTGCCACTGCCCTCCAATACTATGCGGCTCATGGAGGTCATTGCGAGTGAGTATAGATGCCCTCTCTGTTCTTTTACCTGCTTCTTCGCAAATGTTGGGAGCCCATGTCGAGGGGTTATTTACAGTTGTGGTGTTTGGGGAACTTTTTGTTTTCTCAGTTTTATAATCTAGGTCCCGAGTTAAAGTTCTTAGAGAGTATTAAGAGAACCTGGAAATTAAGATTTTTTTTTAAATATAGAAATATCTGGGAAATGTTATAGATATTTTTACAATTCTATACAGTTCGGATTGTTTTGTTGCATAGTTTAGTTAGTTTTCGTTTGAATTAAAATAAAACTATTTTGCAATTGATGAGTTCAGTGCCAGAACTGGCCAAGTCCATTTATAAAGTTTTCCAGTAGAAGGCCAAGTCACTTACTTCAGAATGAGCTAGGAATCTGTATACTATTCCAATAATATAAACATATATCTGTGTTTAGGCGTATTTTCTATCTTCAAAATTTAAATTACAAGTTTAAAAGTTAGAATACCCATTTTTCTCAATTTAGTCAAAGTAAAATTTACATAGTTTTGGCATTAAAATTTTCCATTACATTAAAAAAAAAAAAATTCTTTTATAATGAAGTTTTCACTATAGACATTTAAAGGTATTTAATTTTACTTTTTAAGCGTCAAGTGTGGTATTTTGTTATAGAGTCACAATGGCATATCCAATTTTTCTTCAATTTGGTATTTTGTATAACTCTACCAGAAGTCTGGGAAGTTTTTCCTTATTATAACCTATCATGAACTTATTATAGTTGTGAGGATTTTTTGTCAACATGTGCTAAACAATTTTTTTCTACAAGACAGAATAAGTAATGGTCAAAGAAAAGTGTTTTTCCATTACTAATTACTTTGTTGCGTTGGACGAAACAACCTATTTGGCTTCAATTTAAATCTTTTATTGTAATTAACAAAATGTTAACCGGTGAAAAATAAAAACAATTGATCTGCTAAACTTTTTCTTTTGTATAAAATCAAAAATGTATCATGATGTATATATTTTTTACTTTTCATTTGTTTCTATAAAATTGCGTTGTCAATGGGATGAAACATGCATTTGAAAATATGTTTTGCCATATTTGAAATCAATTTTTGTTTGAATTCGAGACTTTTTTTTATAAATTATTGTAATTAAAAAAAACTTGACAATGTTTGTTAAAATAAAATTCCATAAATAAAAAAAAATTCCAAAAAAGATTATAATTTAACATAAACTTAAAAGCCAATATAAAAAAATCTTAAATAATTAACATTTATAATTTTTTTTTATTTAAGTAAAAGCGTAAGTAAGATTTTATGTCAGACGTAATGCATTTCCAGTATTCAACGAGAGAACCTTAGATAAATCGGGTAATTTCAGAGTAGTTTAGACAGTTTTAAATTACTAATAATTTAGTTTAAATTTTTTTACATTCATTTTCGAACCATGTTCGAAGAAATTGCGAAATATAGTTCTACTTAAAATATTTAAATAAGTTATGTGATTACTTCTTATCAGTTGATAATTCTATCTTGTAGTTGATACTTACTATCTAGTTTGTAAACAAACTCCTTTTTTGATTATTTTAACGCATGTGCATAAAGTAGAAGAAAACATTTAGAAACTTGAGCTTAAAGAAATAGTTATCCTAAACTCATGTCTGAATGTTGAAAGTTATACCAGCTCATTAATTAAGCATCATATTTTACTTGCTTATTAATTAAAAAAAACGATTTTTAATGTAATATTTTTCTTTCATTTATCTATATGAAATAAAATACGAATACAACAAATGTTAACAGTTTGAATCATATCTTAATTGCTTTGTATTACAACAGGCTGTTTAAGATATAAACAATAAAAGTCGATTTGTGAAATTTAAGGAAAGGACTCGTTTAAGTACAGTTAAAATTACCGAAAACTAACCAAAAGCTTACTACTAGTAATGCATTAAAATAAAATAGTTTTTATAAATTTTATATAGAAAATATAGTAATGCATAATTAATAAAAAGAATAAAACTAGTTCTTGATTTAAAGAAAGCTCCACTGTATCGCATTTAAATACCTTATGTGGTTGATATTCCAATTTGTATAAGTTATCAATACCTTGTTAAGTATGCATGTTATACTAGAAAGAAACACAAGACACTAATTCAGGAAGGAAGAAATGCCCTTAAATTCTTGTTAATGAGCTTATTAAAATTCTTATTACCCATTTATTAAGTTGCAATACTTAATTTTATTATGTATGGGCATTTGTTTACAAACATTTTACAAAACTTTTTATTTATCAAGTTCAAAAGACTTCTAATCACAAATTCAATTTACAAAATTTATTGTATGTTCCAAATATAAAATGAAATAATATCATTTAATTACTAAGAGGATTTTTAGGTAAATATATTGAAGGAATTATAACAAATATGTATAATATTTTGGTTTACCCATTTTAGCTAGAGCTTAAATTTTTTAAGAAATAACTCCGTACTTTTTAATGAAAAATATGAAAATTATGATTTGAATAAATAACCAATGTTTTTTTATGAAGAAATTCCTTAATATACCTTTTAGATTTTCAGGCACTATTCACTGTTCAAATAATTATTATTTTATATTGAAAAATCAACTAAAGAATATTTATAAAATTTAACTCATATCACATCACCCGAATCTAATACTAAAATTTGTATAATTCTTGAGTATTGTTACTTTTAAAATAATATTGAATGGATAATTTCAAGTAGTCAATTGATCATATCACCTTCCTAAATGCTCTATAAGTAATAACTTTATAAAAACCTATATGCACTATATAAGTAATAACTTTATAAAAACCTATATGCACTATATAAGTAATAACTATATGCATTTGGTAACACACTGAAGCTCCGTTATAGCACTTTTTATATTTATAGTGCCGCATATTTCGAAAATATGATGGTACAACAAATGTTTCTTAAGGAATAATACACGACATATTCTTTTGTAAAATTCTAAAAACACTTTTCCTTTTCTACATTTATTTTACAATGTGAATCTGGATCGGAACACATTTTTTTAAAACTATATTTTGCACTCCTAATTCAAATTTAATTGAAAATTATAGTATTATATAGAGATAAATTTAAAATGATCGACATAACAATTGTGATACTTTAAAAATTTAGGCAATTGTAATTGTCACTGTCACAAAAAGGGAAATAGACGTGATCTTCCACATGTTTCATTTCACCGGACTACATGGCGTATCGTCAAATCTAATTTCACTGAAAATCAATCAAGTAAGGGGATCCAAACTTGCCACGATGCAATTTTCCGCTTTTAACCAATTCTTTACCCTTCGTTTTAAAATTTATTTTGATAATTTTATTCCACTTCAAAAAAGCTAATTTTAAAAAAAATGTGTATTTCATAGGTTGTTATTAAAAAAAAATACTAATTATCCTTTTATGACTGGCATCATTGTTCAAAAGTCTATGTGTATGAAAAAATATGAAAAATACAAACGAAGCCGCTTTTGTCCCACTCTCCCCTACTTTTAATTTGAGTATTTTAAACTTCTGTAGATTTTAGATTGATTGTGCTTTTTATGGGATGGCATGGCTCATTATAATAATAGTTGAAAACCGAGGCAAATTGGACGTTTAATATTTAAAAGGATGAAATGGGTTTTTATAAATTGTACAAACATCGCTTAAACTAACTTTAATACGTCACAAACCTAATAATAGTTGTACTTCAAGTCTTTCTTAATAAATTGCATTTAGTGCTATTATATTAAAACGCAATGAAAGTCTGAAGTCAATCAGACCGAAAATCCTTTGTTTTTCCAAAAGAATCCTGAAAAAACATATCTTATTTTTCCCCCTCAAACTATAATTACTTAAGATAACATAGGCGTTTACTCAAGGAATCAGTTTAGGGTATTTCCTATTACTGAAAATATAGGCTAGTTGTGTCAAATAAAAAAATTATAATAAGATAATAAATAATAAAATTAAAATATTGAAAAAGGAATTGATGTTTTCTGAGAGATGTAATTAATGCCAGATAACCAAAAATGTGCTTAATTTTATCCTAAGTGAAACATAGCTATAAAAAATAACAACAAAGAAATCAGAAAATTTAAAAAAAAATACTTCACAGAAGATTTTTGAGTATATATAGATGCCAGATAATCTGTTTTTATAGCATTTCATCCAAAATTGAGATTCCCTATTCAACATTCAAAAATAAATTAAAATCTAATACTGTCCATTTTGATAAATATGTTAAATGAACGTATATTTCAACGTTATATTATATACAATTATATACAGTAATGTGTCATATAACTATCTTATTTTATGTATATTAATAATTAAAAAATTAGATTGGTAAACAAATAAATGTAGATTACTGACAAAATTGTTTTACATGCAACGTCATTAAAATCAGATGCATAGAGTGTAGTAATAAAAATACTATCTTACACTTTTAGAGAAATTCATACCGACACTATAACTCAATGAAAAACGACACTATGACTCAAACGAATAACATTAAATTGGGTCGTACAATGGAAAGTTAGGCGTCGATGAATGTAAAATCTAGAAATAAAGAAAAACGTACATGCCATGAACGAGAGCTAGCAGTCTGAGAAGGAACAGCTAGTTTATATGGGTTTTTTTTTGTGGATTTGACGTAGCGACCAATATATATTAATATAATCTGTTGCATTCAATCTGCTAAATATCTTTTTAAAAAAAACCTTCTGACCATTCTCCGACGCAGCTAAAACCGATTTTTATTCACAAATTGAGACCGCTTAAATTACACGAAACGTGTTATAATAAAATAAAACCATTGCATTCCGACAATACTGAATATTTTGTGCGGTCGTTGAAAAGCTATACTTGTTGAACTATTCGATTTCTAAATGGAATTCAGGATCCTTTTAACTAGATTTCCATCTCTTTCATTCAGGATTGAATGGCGGAGTTGCCACACCCACGTCCTGGCGGTCCACCGACACTCCCGATGACCAATCGATGTCGCCAACTAGTTGCGCAACTTTCTCGGACGCAGACGCCGAGCTCTCCTTCACCATCGGGGTGACGGAGAACACCCCTTATCCCTGCCACTTCTGCGATAAGGCCTTCCCCAGGCTCAGTTACCTGAAGAGGCATGAACAGGTGAGATTGATTTTTTTACCTTTTTAAATTACAAAAGTTTCAGACTCTGAAGAATGGTTCTACGTGAGTTTTACAACAATTTTTAAAGTTCTAACAGTTTTTTTCTTTCAGTGAGATTTGATTTCATACGTGTTCAAATTTTAATTTTTAAGTTAGTTTGGTAAATTAAATTGGGAAACCGAAATCCTGATACCAGGGCATGATTACCGAAAAGATTCGTGAGTCCACACTTACAGTTCTGAGAGGCCCTCAAATCACTCATACTAGAAAAATATTTAAAAACCTTGGGAAGAGCAAAATTAAGTCACGCTATTTTCAATCCTTTTGTACCTTCCCCCCTTCTTTTACGTCACATTAGCCTTACCATTGCTCCTCCTCGTGTCGCGTTACGAAAAATTGTTTCATTTTTCATTAAACTTCATTAAAACTTCTATTTTGTTTATTTTACCAAACATCTCATTAGAAATTTTGCGTTTTCTGTTTAAAAAAAAGTTACTAATATCAAAGTTCGTGAGAGGATTTTCTAAAAATATTTCTACAAAGTTTTGCTACGTCATCTAACCACTTAGACCCCATCCCCCATATCACGCCACAGTCATTCATGGTAGACTCCCTTCCCTCACAAGAGTGTATGACGCAATTTTACTTAAAAAAACTAACTTAAAAGAATTTTGTGCAAAATTAGTCCCTGAGAAAAGTAAATAGAGATAGTTATGAATAATACTTATTAGGTTTAATGTATATTTCAAAATTAGTATTTTTTTATGGCAATAAGAAGTGATCATTTTAATGCAAGTTCAAATTGATCATTTTAATGCAATTTTAATTAGTTCAATTTGATGCATTGACAACGACTGTATATCAAAAGTGGGAGGGCAAGGGCTAAAATTGAGGTGGGAAATGCCCAACTGTTATTTAATTTATATATGGAAATATGTTTACATTTTAAAAAAATGGGGTACATCTTGCCCCTTTCGCTACCCCTAATCACCGCCACTGATTTGATGTACCGGGGTGCAGGATGTAACTGAAAGCAATGGAGCCTTCGTTTGAAGACAAGCTTTTAGATTTTAAAATAAAAAGTTTTAGATCTAATCGGGCCCCGCTAGTTTCTGATTACTCAAAAGAGGATTTTATCAGTTGCAAGCGTTTTAAATTTTCTACATATTTTTCGAGACGTTAAGCATAGATTTTTTCTATTATTGGCTTCAAGTGGATGACCAAGCTGTTACCGCAGGTTCGTGTTCTCATTTGTTTTAAAACGATTCCTTAATAAATATAACTCCGACATTCTTGAATATCAATGTATTTCTTTAACAGACAATCTATTCAATATTATCCTCAGAAGCAATTTTTTAATGATAATTTTAGACCGTGGTATCAAGTTGCGAGTAAAGCTTACCATAAAATGATTGTCATTTAGTGTCATATATCTCTAGAAGAATTGGATAAATCTAAATAAGTTTTTAAATTTTGTTTTTTTAATTCAATACAAAATTTTAATACTTTTCAAACATTCTGGTATCATATTTTATAATAAAACACTCGTATCTTACACACGAATTGAACTATCTGACTTGCTTTCTCCCTGCGTGTTCAAAGTATATCAATACTACCATCTCATCAAAGCTCAGAAATTTTTCAAAGACCCGCTAGCTTCCGAACTGATAGCATACAGCCATAATACCTTCAACAGGCTTTCCTTAATTACAACGTGACGTGGAAACACGTTCATATCATTGTATATATTTCATACAACATCTTGGCCTGCGGTACGGGTTAAATGTATGACACGCACGGAACACGTTTAAACGTGATAAAACAGAATCGCTCCAATTTAATGCGCTCTAAATTGATAAATCCTGATACCCCTTCCTCGCTGAAACTGAACGGGGATTCGAACACAACTCAAATCAGATCGCACACAAGTAATTCCACACTATGGATCCAGAAGAACTCAATTATTGCAGTCCCGAACTTCCCAAGTGGACTACACCTCTCTCCATGCTTGTCAAGTTTGGATGCGGTGCAAATAAAACACGATATAATAGCCGGGGCATCATCTCCATTGAGCAGTGGCCGGATTGAAACACATAAAGCGGACGGCACATGATTGGATTTTTAATGCGTCTCCCGGAACGCGATGCTGCGGGAGGAGTGGACCTTGACAAATTGGCCTGTCATAGTTGAGAGATAATGTGAAGATTGTATTATCGCCCTTAATAAAGTGATTTCGCATTAAGGGTAGGTTTCCACGACAGATTTGGGATCGGATTAGGAGCGTAAAGATAAGTTACGGATTTATAATTTCGTTGTAGCAGTTATGTGTTGTTTAACTAATCGATTAATCTCTTTGCGTCGCCGAGACTGACGACTCTGAGCATGCGCTTAAAAATGACAGTTTGTCTATTTTATAATTGAGGAATAAGGTTTAAATCACGAATGATATAGTAGTTATAAAATGTTTCTTTATACAGAACACAATAAATTTGATTTTCTATTACTGATACATTTTAAAATGATGCTTATTGTTTCTTTTAAGCGACTGTCATCTTAACTGTATCACTAATAAATTAAGGAAATAATCCATTGAATTTTTTAAACCACTGAATAATAAAGGTAAAATTATGTATATGTGCCTTGGGTGGAGCATGTACGCTTTTGGTCACACTGTTTTGTATTATTTTATTCAATAACTATAATAATCGATATAAATTAAAGTATAACCCCTTTTTCTTGATCATTGATTTTTCAAGATTATGTGAACCATATATTCTATTTAATTACAACGCGTCCTTAAATCATTGATAATATAAGTAGTTATATCGTAAGTATACCTTACAGAATATTCTGTAAAAATTTGGTTAAAGTATTTGGGAGATTTTAGTGGCATAATTTTATTTAAAAATGCGTCTTTAA
Organism: Troglohyphantes excavatus; assembly: GCA_963932185.1. NCBI lineage: Eukaryota > Metazoa > Arthropoda > Arachnida > Araneae > Linyphiidae > Troglohyphantes > Troglohyphantes excavatus. Next base: position 41,681,564 of record OZ010667.1, on the reverse strand, counting down.
GTACCATATTCACACGGAATAGTAAGAATTATGTAAAAACATCGTATTTGTTTCGCCTGAGTTATTTACACTTATCTTTTACATAGGAAGCCAAGCATTATTTTAATATCTGTATTAACCCTAAACTATTATAAAATTATTTTCATTTAGATGTAGGAACTTCCAAATATTCTCTCTTGAAATAATAAAACCCATGACATCAATCCCATTCAAAATACTTTTATCTTAGTATAAGTCTTCTTATTACTTAAAACCTTCTTGTCCAGGATGGCTGCTTATTTAACAGTGATAATGTCTGAATCGTCCTACTCAATTGTCATTGGCACCCTTATACAGGCAATTGGTTCCATGACGGGCAGGGCGTGGACTTGTTTTGTCTAGTGACAGGAGAGAAAATTAAATCTCCATGCGATGCACGTCTTTTGAGTTAGATAAGATATTGCCTCCACTAAATTCTCTACGGTCCTCTTTTCGCTTCCTGTAAGTTCAACTCTCTTCTTTCTTTTCACCCCTTTTACACCCTGCGAAAAGTTATGGCCTGTCAACAAGACATAATATTTTGATTCTACCCTTATATGTCCTCGCACACAGGTGTGAAATTTACGTGAGTTAGGATAGGCCGTGAAAAGAAATCGACCGGATGGCTTTGATCGCGACTCATAGGACTTGTTTACTAGATAGCGAATTCCTGTTTTAGTCTGTGTGCTATAGCTAAAACTCAATGCAAATTTATAAGTTTTAGCTGATCTGAATAAGTTTTGCAGAACTTCTATTATTTTAACCAATCAAATCACTTTCAGTTTTCCTGGAAAATTCATGATGCATATCATTATGCATAAATTTAGTAGTTTTATTTTAAGGTACGCCGGGGAGGGGGGATGTTCTTTTGGCCTGGGCCCCTAAACTTGAATGTCGGTCCCTGTCCCGTTCAGTATAATTTATTTCAAAAATCTGTCCCATATTTATAAGATTAAAAAAATATTTTAAAAGTATTTCATTGTAAAACAGCATTGTTCACTTTACTATTGTTATCTTTTTTTTTTAATTATTTTAGCAATTATTTAGGATTCGACTGAGGCCGGCAACTTCAAAGTAATCGCTGAAAGCAAAATACATTTACCGAATGCACAACCCCCCCCCCAAAAAAATACCGACTGCACCGCGTTTGTAACCTACCATCAAAGAAAGCTCACCCTCCAAGCAATTCAATCCAATCCCCACCATATAATAGTAAATAAAACGCCAAAGCGCGTCGAACGAGAAAAAAAACCTCTCCAAGCGACAACCCCCCACGACCGCAACAGATATCCAACGGGAGTTATAAAACAGCCCTGCTTCTTTTTTTTATCTATCCATCCCTTCCACTTTCCAGCAAAACACAATAATAAAAAAGAACCCATCTCTTAATTGCTGCTTATTAAGAGCCCAGCTCCCTATCCGGTTTTGCGGCCATCCTAATGAATGGGCTCTTAATGAGCGACCGCCGTAATTACAGGGTGCCCGAACCACAGGTGTCTCCTATACCTGGGAAATTGAATAGCCCTGGACGGTGGCGAAATCGTCAGCATATAAATGTCACTTGTAACTATAACCTCGGCTCGGAGATTGTTTCTTCAGAGTATTATGTCCGACGTCTTGTCTTGTGGAGCCTTTGTCTTAGCTGGGGAAGGCAGAGTCAAAAGGATTCAGAGTGGTTCTTAATTATTCCCTCTGCGACGTTTTGACACTTCTATCGGGAATTCTTTGCGGGGAAAAGGTTTGCCGATGACGAAATTAATTGAAAAAGAGAACTCAATCGGGGTTTGGGGTGTCGTTACTGACAGATTTAAGTTGTTTGCGTGTCGCGTGAAGTCGGATCAACAATCGGTAGTTGAATTGGGAAAGGTATAATGCTTCAAGTAGATGTGTGAGGGAAAAAAATGGAATCGCTTTTGAGTCAATATAAGTTGAGAATGAAGTTATACATTATGATTAAATCATCACTGGGAACATTGATGTATCGCAACCGCATAGTTTTTTATTTATATTTTCGTCAATATGTTCTTTTAGATTTCTGAACATATAAAAATTTCTTAATGCATTTTTTTTCTCTGTCATTTGCAATATTTTTCTTTTTAACTTTATTAATAAGAATTTTGCTTTTAATTTACGTTTTATACTTTAGATATGGGTTTTAATCCAGTAAATGGTTTTGAATGTATACCAGTATGTAGTTCTAGTACTTTTGGATTTCCTTATTTAATATCCCACAAGTATGGTACCTAATATATAAAATCTAACTTTACACATTCGCTTGTCCTTTTCAAAAGCTTAATCGAAATATTTCACGCACAAATCTTTATTTCAGTTATTTATCTTCTGTTAAGGAAAATAAATTATCCAAACTTGATGAAATAATTTATTCTAACAACATTATTTTCCCAACTCTAAGAACGGAATTTTTCTCTCTTATAAATAAATTCGTAAATTCATTTTAGCATTTCCACTACAACGAGATAACGGTTGTTTGCGCAACTGTTGACCAAAACTCGCGATTCCGAACTAAAGAGGATTTAAGATCTAAAAATAAATGCCAACGATTTTAACTTGGGCCTCAAAATAATAAATAAAACATCCTGGAATAGAGGATGACGCCCTTGTGCGACACAAGCCATCTTTTCTTTGGTAATTTAACAATGCTTTTCGCTATGAATGAATTTCCAAACTGACTATTCGATGTACTAACATACTTCACAGTCCCCATGTCATTCTACTGAATACACAACACTGAAAACTCATTGCCAACTCGAGTAAATAAAATACGCATTGAAGTCGAATTGAACTTCCAACCGAACATTACGAGGAATTCAATGTCTTCCTTCCACAACGCCCATTGAAGTTCACTGCCTCGTGCTTCTTCAAATGATCCTTTGGGGTGGGGGGGGAATTATTAATCTCCTCATGTGGGTCGGGTACAGATGTGCGACTGGAAGTGGGCCCGGGAGCACCTCCCATCCAGTGTGCATGATGACCATATCTCATGATCGATGCGTAGGATATCTATCAAAATTATAGAGCAATAAGAAAACCACCCAAGGTGCGTCCGAGTGCTGAATGGAATACGAAATGGACGTTTCTACGATTAGCACGGCCCGTGTCGTTTGACACCGGTGTTCTGACGCCCTCAGTTGAAATCTGCGTAGAAATTGAATGTGTGACCAATGCAAGTTGAGGTTTTCAAAAACTGCCCATTCATGGCTATGGGATTGTGGTGTTTGAAGGCAAGTATACAAAGGGGAAATGGAGGGTGGTATTGAACTGCTTATAAAAAATCAGAGCAAATTTCTAGAGTTAGAGGACTCTAGTTTCAAACTCAGATAGATCCACTTTTTCGCAAAATCTTTTATTTTATGTATTTTTCACAAGTTTGCAGTTAACTACATAACCTTTGAAAGCGGAATTGACCGAAAATATCTTAATCCAATCTAAAAATGCGTTCAAAGTCATGGGTTTAGATCGAAAAGTACGTGGCTGTTAATCATTTTTAACGTCTCCTGTAAAATTTATGAAAAATGATCAACCTGGTTTTGAAACTAAAGGGCTCAATAGTACTACTTTTTTTTACTTTATACTTAATTCGTATCAATCAACTAATGGAATATATTTTTAAGAAAGATATCGTGAAAGAATAAATATATAAATGTTTGCAAATGACACAGGCCAATGGGTAGGATTAATTAAGAAGTTTAGAAAATGAGAGAGATTTTAATAATTTTATTGTGTCTGTTCTGCATAAAGATAGTAGTTAGAGATTAATGTGCAATTAATTTAAATTTGAAACACGGCAAATATCCCTTCATTCACCTATAATTTCATCAACTTTGCTTAATGTATATTTTATTTTGAGGAATACGCTTAAGGAGTGTTCATTTATTACTTCAAAAAGTTTTATATTCGGATCTATCAACTAATGGCATATATTTTCAAGTGAGATATCGCGAGGAAATATTTTTCATTCTTTTGTACACCCCCATGTCACGCACTATCACGTTAGCCTTACCCCCTCTCCCATGTCACATCATGATGAATTTCTGCTGTTAAAAAAAAGTCATTAAGGCTTCCATTCTATGTATTTTACCAAACATCCCATTTGTAAGTTTCTAAAAAGATTAAGCATTTTCTACAAAATTATTCTAAGTCACACAACCATTAAGACATCCCCTCCTTCCCTATGTCACTACATACCCACGCATGATAAGCCCCTCCCCTCTAAGGTACGTGACGTAATAAATGAACAACCCCTTCTATATTTAATAATTCAAATTCTTATTCAATGAATATTTTAATCCCCTAAGCACTTTTCGATATTAAATTCTATGCATAAAGAACACTTCCTCCAGGTAAAAAATTCTCACCTGAAGTACCGAACACATCATTTCCCAATTCCATTCCCACGTCACCTACAAAACTTCTCCACTCACACTTTCCAACACACAAAAAAAAATCTCCAAAAACTTCGCAACAAAAGACCGAACTACGCCAACGACTCACGTTGTTTCCGATTCAGAACCATTTTTTGCGCATGGAACCCCAGAAGTGCATCTTTTGAGCGTGGTATCTCTCTCTCGTGGCTGGATGATGCTTCGAGGGGGTGCGAGCACAGCTGGCGCCTCCCGCATCGTTCCTGCGCGATGTCCCCTGCCGAGTCGTTTCCCATGGCGCCCGAGGGGGGTCGAGATGGTGGCTCGTCCCGCGCTGTGGGGGCAGCGGGGAATGAGTCAGAGGGACACCTCCCTCCGAGATATCTTCATTAAGGAGAGGGGGCGCGAAAGTGTTGGCGGAAACGGGTGCGCTCACGTCGGACACGCTTGCTTATGCAGGGGGAACCGATTTAGAAAATTCAGAACAACAAGCCTTGGGGGAATCACTTGTCATTTTGAACTGACCGCTCTATAAACATCTCATGAAAATGGAAGGAATTTTTATTAAATTGATGAAATTTAACTGGAAATTAGTGCCACTTTGAAACATAACCGGAAAACATGTTGGGGGAAACATGAAACACAGGGGGGAGGTAAATCTGATCAACCAGCAACTGATAGTCATTAAATTCTTCGCGGTATTTAACAGCAGAGCCTAAACTTGATTTTACAATAAAAGAAATCATTTGAATTTTTTCTATAATAACATTAATTAATTATAAATTATTAGTTATTTAAGCAGTAATCGTTTTTAATTTATATTTTAATAAAACCTAATTAAGGATGAGAGTTTTCACTCTTAACGTATATATATTTTCGCAGTCGGGACTTGCCATATTAAAAAGTTTGGTAATCTATTAGCATACATTAAAGAGAATAATTGTTCTACTAATTACATTCAACTAGCTTACAGAGTGCTAAGTTTTAATTAAAAACAGGGCTATACTAGTTAAGAGCATACATTTAGATGGAAAAATGTTGTATTTCATTACCAAAACATATAACACAGATATAAATATGGAGGAGGAGATGACATCTTATATGAAGTCAATTAGTTGTCATTACAATATTATAAATTGTTTCTTTTAATGGGTTATATTACTTAACAAAATTAGTTAATAAACTGTTAGCATATGTCTTACATAAAGTGTATTGGTATTTGCCTATAATTAACAAATATTCAATGTAGATAGATGGTGCCTGGGAATTCAATTGGCCGCAGCCATGTCCAATGTCCGTAGGTCCTTATCTACAAACTTCGGTAAAAATATACTTGGTATAATTACCACACAAAAGACGCTACACCACACATTTCGTCAATGGTTGACAATATCCTAATCTATCGTCCAAAGCTATTTGAAAGCTACCGAAAAATCCTTTTTAGAATAAATTAGCACTGTTAGGGTTTCTGAGCACGAGGTTCCCTAAATCTCAATTGCATTGTCAATAAACATTCGCAATTTGATTTCAGGTATTTGGAGATAAAATGCTGCGTAAGCGTCATGCTGTAGCAGTAGGGTGTTTCTTTACAAAACTAAACCGATTTCTGAAGTGCAAAATTTTGTGGGTTTTCACTATACTAACACATTAATTGAAGTCGTTAAAAGATAAGGCCCCTTTATGTACTAATCTAATCAGCCTCCTGCTGCCCTATTTCCCCCAAATGTTCTGATTTGTTATCTAGTTTTCACACGGCCCATAGGGAATGATAATTCAAGCACCCATTGAAGAAGGAAATTGTCATTTCCTGAAGGTGCTGATAAATTCTTGCTCATTTCTATTACCAAATTATAATTATCCACCGTGATAGAAGAACGATTAATGTTCTCGTCAGAAGTTTTGAATTTAAATCAAAACAAAATAAAGTTATAAATAGAAACTAAGTTTATAATATTTTATTTAACTAAGGAAGGTTTTTAAGGGAATAAAAACTAATAATATTTTTGTTACAATTCATATAACTTATCATACAAACTAGGTGGTTTGTATTCTTCAATCACAAAGCCATCAAAAAGCAATACAAAAAGCAATACCTAAACAACGTTGTACTTCTTATACAGATACCTGCGCTATTTCTATACGCTTTTTTAAACTAAATTGTCAATTTGAATGTAGTTGATAATTTTCATATACCCCAAAACTAATTATAGACAAGTTCAGTTCACATAGCATTTTTCAAACCTCATTGTTAATGATAACGTATTATGATCGGTTTTGTATCTCTGTATAACAGTTAAATTGAAATTTGCATTTATTCAAATGAACAAATTTGCTTTCTGGAAGGAAGTTGTCCCATACATTTTAAGAATGGGTACTTTAATTTGTTTCATATTCCAGTTCCATTACAAATACAAAAGTATTTTCTTTAAACAGCAATCAATTTTAAAGACCTAAATACGTGTAGGAATATGAAATTCTTTTCATTACTTTGCGCATGCCTACCATTAATCTTCATTGGGAATGAACCTCTTTTAGCTAAGGTTAAACAGCAAGAAGTAAGGTCACCTCACTGTTGTAAATATTTTCTGTTTGAAGTCTCAATCTATCAATTGAAACATTGTAATAAATACATGACAATTAACTTGTCAGCTTTTATGAAGTTGTCGATTTGGCATATTAGAATCCACTCTACCCTTAATGATTCGCAAACATCACGAATTTAGATTTAAAGTAACAAATTCCGAATTCTTTGTAGAAAATTTACTATATCTTAAATTAATATATCTTAAATCAATATAATGATTCAATTAACGCGATTTTTTTTATCGATTGTATGTCCCGAATTTGTGGGTCATAATTACAATTATTATTCAATATTTCCTTGACTGATTTTATACCTCTTCATTTCGAATGATTACCAGACCTTGAGCTGTTCTCTTAATTATTACAAATCGTTTGCTTATATCTTAAGTACCAGTACTTGGGTGTGTTCAAACCCTCAGACGCCCAAACCAGCTTTGGCAAGATAAGAAACCAGCTTCTACCTTTCGACTGTCGTCATCTAATGATTGGAAATCAAATAAAAACGACTCCTAAATAGAGCTATTTAACGTTTCGAAGGGTGATTTAGTACCTCCAAATTGACCGGTTAATATTTCAAATTGCTTTTGCTCAACCGCGAAGGGTAGTTTTTCTAATTGCCTGGAAATATATTATTGTTATTATTTTCAATTATTTTTTCAGTTGTCAGTTGTTGGATAAATAATTTAATTACGGCTAGGAAATGAACGGCTGCTTAATTATGTCTCCAAACTTGAAATCGTTATTATTTACAATGGCGGATGCTTAGCGAAACCTGACTCTTCGAATGAAGATAAAGGTAAAAGGAAATAGTTCATCCCCCTTCTCTTTTTCTGTATAGGTGTGGTCGAAAAGACCGTAAAAGACAAAGGGAATTTAAAATTCAGTTATTTCCAATGGAAATAATGATAAATTTGACGAAGCTGGTTTAAAATATTAGTTCCGTGGAGTAGTAATAGAATAGGGTAATTATAATTAGATTTTGTATTTTTCGTAACAAACTATCTTTTATAAACATTTTAATTATAATAATATTTAAAATAAAACTTTTAAAAAAAATTATAATGCGTTTCTGGGAATATTAAAACATGTTCTACTTTCTTTTTGTTTCTTTGATGAAGTACAAATTGGCTTGGTACTGTAGCTTCCGCAACCAATTTAATTCGAAATGTTCATCTTAATTTTTAGGAATATAAATTTTATTATTGTAATCTTAACAAATATAAGTTCCGTGAATTCCTAATTAAAAAAATATGCTTGTAAGTAGTAGAAAAGTTAATTGCAAATGACAAGCCACATCCTTTAAGAAACTTGGATTGTCAATCACAGTTGTAAGCTACTATACACGATTAAACTTTTTACAAAACTTCAGGAAATATAAACTCTTCTAGCAAAAAATAACTTTAAAAAGAAGTTTAAATAAAAGTCTAGTAGTCTTTACTGCTTGTATTTTTAAATTTCTTATTTTACTCGTTCATTGTTCTGATTAGTGATTCATTATTTTATTGTAATACATTTTTCAATTCCATATATACTATTTTATTTTTAAATGAAAAATGAATCTCCTACTTAAAACGATATATAGTACAAATTTATGCATCATAAATACTTTATTATCACATAAAGAATCCACGAAAAACGATGATCCACTTTTTGATGAAATTGAGATTTCCTCGCTTCATATTAACTATAGACTGTATTATTCCAAAGTGTTAAACATCATGAACAGTAATTGTCCGTTAAAAAAAACGTTAAAATATAAAAAGTAATGTATAGTCGGTAAAAGACCTGAAACTCTTTTGTTTTCCATGTTCTTCCCAATCATTCGTTCCCCAAGACTTTCTCTATCTAATTCCTATTACGTGCTCACTCCTGAACAGGAACATTGTTTAATTAGTCTTTTGTTTCAATTGACACAAGTGAAACAAAGCTTCATCAATAAACCTCCCACGTGCCTTCCCCCCCCCCCCCCCCCCCTCCTCTCTATCTCCAAAAGTTAAGTGCTCGGGCGTAGTGAGAGAGGGGCGTGGGCAAACTGGCCGCCGCAATCGTGGAAGCCGATTAAAAGCTGTCAGACACCCTTTAATGACCTCTTTAATGACTCTATTCATCTGCCGCTCATTGCCCCCCCTCTGCCTTCGAGGATTCTTTATTGAAATGGGCCGGTGGTCACCCCTCCCAAGGACGGTATGGATATCGCTTAACAGCTGATGGGTTTGAGAGATGTTTTGATAAATAAGGATGGTCTGGCATAAAGATAGGTTGGTTGCTTGGTTGATTGGGGTTTATTGGCACAAGGGCCAAATATGGCCAAGCTGCGCCACACACTAGATTTTTAAACCAACATTAAAATTCTAAAATTACACATAAACAAACTAAATTTTAAAGCAAAGGTAAAAATCTTGTGTAGTTTAAAAAGATAAATAGCGATGGATGAGGTGGATGATTCAATAAATAAGACAATGTGGGAGATGAAGTGTTAAAAAAACGATTATATAAAAATCGAAGACGAGGACAAGAAGTTAAAATATGACGGATGGTGAGAGGTTGTTGGCAATAGTGACACAGCGGGGCAGTTTCGTTAAGCAATAAGTGCCTATGAGTTGCTCGTGAATGGCCTATGCGAAGACGGGTCAGTAAAACATCCCACCGTCGAGATGACAAGGACGGTAGCATAAAGATAGGAAAGGGCCATTTTAATAAAAAAGCAATGTCGGCTTTAATTTTGCCCAAGCTCTAAGACCCTGACATATGGTCCAACTTTCTGCCTTATAACAAGATCTCGAAGTAAACGACCCCGCTTCTATTAATAGATCGTGGAACAAAACCCTTTTTGTCAATAAAACAAACAGCATAGTAATTTTTTTAAGCTGATTAAAAAGTATTGCATTTCTCTATAATTTTAAGAATTCATTGAATTTTCCTTTTTTCTAAATTTCTAACAACACAAAATCGTTTTTTTTTTAAACAAAAATCTACGTAAGTTTTTTTGGTAAACCATGTAAGGAATAAAATTATTTTTTAAATGTGTGATTTAAGCGCCTTCTACGAGTATACCAAAAATAAAATAAACTGGAAATACTACCGTTTTGTAGTATCTTCCTTGGTGAAAGTTCCTTGTAAGTTCGTTACAATAGAGATCATGTGTTAAATTATTAGAACAAAACGAAAAATGCCTCTATTAGGCAGTGTAAGTTAAAAGGCAATAGGGAACCCATATCAGGCTGTGTTCCCGAAGGGAACAATTGCCCCTGTTGTCCTATAGCTAGGATCTGCCCCACTACTGGTGCAAACTTGTATGTCAACTTCGGTACGTTCACATTCTTCCGAGAATTCCATGAAAGTGAAGAAAGGTGAGAGGTATTCCGAAGGGTGAATCGGTATTTTTGCAAGTTTCCTTTCCCTTGGGACGTTTCCATTCAAAATAAAAGTTCTCATGAAAAGGGGTTCCAGCGGAACAAATTGTATTTGGACATAATCCCTTAATCAATCATTCTTCGCTTCTGTTTAGACGACCACAGGTGTTACAAAAAGTTCCGAAATGATTTTAGACCCTACGAGCAACTCCAGAGTTGGAAAAGAACAACTTCCTTGTTTAAATCGTCGGGGGATTTTAATATGTCAAATATATAACTAACACATATTCAATACGACTACATTCTTAACTCAAATGCTATTTATAATTGCATGTTAATTAAATGTTTCAGATGCTTGATTTAAATCAATAACATGTGGGATGCCTCCGAAAGGGAAATTGCTCAAACTATCTCAAATAGCCCCAAGTTGAACCCTCTAAATATGCATTATTATTAATAGTTATTTTTAAATTGTACCGTTAGAATATTAATAACTATTAATTTTCTAAGAATATGTTACAATGTTATTACTTATAATTTAAAATAACATTTAGAAATTTAAAAATAATATTTAAAAAAAAAGGTCATACAATTGTAATGAGAAATTATCCTGAATATTAATTGTTAGTTAATATGACAATAAATTTTAATTATTATATATGTTTCAAATTTATTAGGAAAAGTTCATAAAAAGTAAACCCCTCTAAAAAAACAAATTCGGCTCATTTTATTAATAGAAAACCTTAGTATTTAAAAGTTCTAACATTCGAAAATAACAAGACCTTCATAACGTGATCCTTTAATTTTCAAAGGGAATGCTGTAGCGAAAATTAGCCTAACATCAGAAAACTATCGTTAATTCATTGTTATTAAGGAACATTGTTAAAAGCTTCAATTATTGATGTTAGTCTTTTTTTATATACCGTGGTTTTGTACATAAATCGTGCTTTATCTATGGTTTTCCTCCTGAATTGGGAATTCGTAAATACTTTCTTTTATAGAAGGTTTAGTCAAAACGGCATTCTGCGCATACCGAATTAAAATCAACAACGTTTCATCACGCCGCATTCGAGGTTTATAAGCTGCAGAAAGACCTGCGCACAATTGACCACTTCATGTCGTGACCGGACGTGCCACATTGAGACCCCCAGTGGGTTGTTCCTTTTAAGGAGAGGTCCCCCAAGGGGGTGGCATCCACTTGACGGATAGGGTGGGGCCTTCGAGGGGCTTTGAAAGGGTTGATGAAACAGGTTGAAGCCACCCACCCCTGACAAGGTCCTTGCAAGGACATGTGAACTAAACAGAATTCCCTGTCCATTTCCCTCAGTGTGTCTTCCCCTCTTTCGCACTGCATGTGGAACGGCAATTTCGGAATGAAGAGGTGAAATCGAACTGAGTGTCTTGATTCATTCGATTCGAATATTTATGTCTTGAAAGATTCTTTTTGTGAGTTTCGGCGATTGGATTCATGGAAATGGAGACTGTGGTGGGTCAGATTTTTCAATGGATTGTTAATCCGTACCTTAATTTTTCGAATGCTGTCCAGAATGAGGTATGTTATATTCCTTTTGAAATATCCCAATTGAATAATTGGTTCGTGTTCTAAGATGCGCTATTAGCGTGTTTTTTTTTCCATGTGCGTGATGTGTTTTGAATTTGTCAATTTCTGAAATTTAAGTCTGCTGCGGTAGTCAAACCCGTCTAATTGACGGGACTTGCTTTAGAATAACAAAAGGCGGCAGCGCTATGTTATTAATGTGTTGTTGAATATTCGCATGTATTTATTAAACATAACTTGTTTTTTCGCTATGATCAAATTAACAGTGTTTTGTCTGTTGTTATATGCTAAACATTTATGTAGAACTTAAAAACGTGAAGTAATTTGGGCATTTCTTTGATGTTCAAGGATATATGAAAAAATATATATGCAAACACATAAGTTCAAAAATATTACTATTGTCTTAATATATGCGTAGCTAATTTATTTTCCTGAGAAAAGGTTGAAGCATGATAATTAAACGTGCGAACGTGCTTTTTAATTTAACCTAACTTTAAAATCGAAAATATTTAAGAATTTCCAGAGATTTAGAATTTTGATTTTAACCACTTTCACATACCAAATGCTTTTTGCAAAGACTAGTGAAATAAAAATTTCGGATACTTCTGATATTGTATTTGTTGAATTTCTGCGTTTTAATAGTGCCACTTATATTAGCATAACTTTTCTGAAGTAGCGAACAAATGAATTTCTGGTATTTACCAATAACAAAATAATCAGATCATTACTCATTCCAACTTTGAATAATCAACAAATTTTTCGTTATTTCGTTACTTGTTTTCAAGTTTATTAAAAAATAACTTGTACCCATATTCAATTTTCATTTATAAATACCAACACAAATATACCTATTAATATAAAAGGATGTCTCCAGCATTCAAAAAATATTTTTAATATTAATTTTTCAATCGTCGTGAAGTTTGTGCACTTAACCTAAATAAATGGAGTACAGCCATTTCGCAAAAGTAATCTATCACATGCCAAGCTGGCGTAAATATCCTGAATATGTCTTTTAATTGTCGTGTTGTTGCTGCTGCGATATCTGTTTTTGTTTTTAATCCATTGGCACCTTGCACAGTTTGTATTGTTTGGACTGTCGAATTGATGGATTGCAGAATTAAAGATTCTATCATGACATTTTTTTATTATTTAAAAATATATATATTATTTCTTTGACAAACATAAACACTGTATTAGTCATTGAAATTGTTTGAAATCCAAATTCAGTCTAGGTTATAAATTAATTCTTATTTTCATTATGACATTCATAAATAATATATTGAATAATAAAAGGATTTGTGGACCTGTGGTTGAAAGAGTACCGACCTCGTAATTGAAGGTTTGGGATTTCGTTTTGGGAAAAGCAGAAGATGAGAGCTCATAAATTTAAAAAATACAAGCTCGATCCTCGGCGTTCGTCAAAACATTCGCTGGGTTGAAGGGCATATTTAATCTGTCACGGATCGAATATCCTCCTGTCAGATTGTCACCAATTGCACATTATGTTGCTCTAGTGTGAAGTAGATTCAACCAACCAAATGATTTTTACCTACAATTACCTGGTAAGAACAACGCCGATCCCGTAGTCGGAGGATTATAAGTTAAACTAAACACTAACCGAGTATTGCTATGGAAATTTGCGTGGGGTGCAAGCTCAAGTATTGTCCTCGTCATCTGACCATGGTTCAAATATACAAGGCACTGTTCCCGGGTCTTACCTTTGAGATTAACCCCGAACCGCCGCCAATACCTAACCGTGCTATGAAAATTTGAAGAGAGCGGTGCCGTCAAATGTTGACCATTGATCATGATTCAAAATTGTAAGGTTGTGTTCTCGAGTCTTTCCTTTGGGGTTAATCCCTAACATTCGCCAATAGCCCTTTGGCAGCTCTAGCGCGACACCGATTCAATCAACCAACCACCATCTGTGTAAAATTTAAGAACCAAAATCTTCAAAAAAATTATAACGTTAAAAAAAAAAACTCCAAATGAAATGCTAATCAAAGATATTGCTTTCAATAAGGCCTATTTATGTAAACTATAAATAATTAGTGTTAAAAAGGACAGCTTATAAGTGATGCACTGAAATCTCGATATTTTTTTATATTTAGATATAATTTTTTTAAATGTTTTCACAGAAATCTAATATGATTTGCGCTCATCAAAATCCTAGATTTGGTTTATTTCTAATGTCGTGATTTATGAATATGAAAATATAAGATAAAAAAAATAAAAGATATTTAAAAACAACGTATTTTAATGTTATAGTTCATATTAACGCTTATGTTTTACCCATTGTTGAACATCAAGCACACTAATCAATAATTTTTCTTATCCTAATCATTAATTTTTCTTTAATTCTTAATATTCAAGCTCAACACTCTCAGATATAACTCTTCTTTTTGATAATTCTACGATCATCTACTTCCGTCATTAAATCACGAGATATTTGACGAAGCAAGAATTCTCAAATATTAAACGAAAGTAATTTACTCAGATGCTTTTCCGGACCTTTTCAAGGGAATCAGCTTATATTTGGTTCTTATACTTATAGTATTGTCAAAATCTAATGGAGCCTTCTTGGCTGAGAGGATAAAACTTTGGACTCTTGTCCGAGAGGTCCGTGGTTCGGATCGTGGATTCTATATTTATTTGAAATCATCCTCATTTTTGACGTATAAACTTCTTTAAAAAAATAAAAATTAATTTCATCAGTTTCATCAAAATATATAATCGAAGCATATAGCAGGTGTCTGTTTCGTCAAAAATGACAGAAGTTTCGTCTAATATGAACATGCATTTTCAACAGTGAACAGTGCCAGTCATGAACACAACGTCCCCCTCTTCGAATCAACACGCATGTATTTAATTTTTATGTATAAAAGATGTTTAAAAACAACGTATTACTCCCATGGTTAATAAAACCATCAACATAATTCAGTTTTAAGTAGTTTTTCTGGTATCAAAGTCAGATCCTAAGGCTAAGGGAGGGTCTAAAGCCTCTACTATCTCTACCATGAATCCTCCCTTGACTACAAGTTTACAACAGCAGTCGAAGTGCTATAAAAAGCTAATCGTTCTCTCTTTCTTTCCCCTCTGCAGGTCCACAGCGAGCACATGCCGTTCAAATGCGACTTCTGCCACCGGCTGTTCAAGCACAAACGAAGCCGGGACCGCCACGTGAAGCTGCACACGGGCGACCGCAAGTATCGCTGCGCGCAGTGCGAGGCGGCCTTCTCCCGCTCCGACCACCTCAAGATCCACATGAAGACGCACGACAACGCCAAGCCCTACCAGTGCACGGTCTGCAACAGGGGCTACAACACGGCGGCCGCCCTCACCTCGCACATGCAGAACCACAAGAAGGACGGCGGCAGCCCCACGTCCAACGCCCCCTTCAAGTGCCTGCAGTGCTCGACGGGGTTCGCGACGGCCAAGGAACTGCAGGTAATTTACATTACAAAACATTGCTTATTAAATAACAAGTACATAAATTGTGTTGGGCGATGACATCTATATTTTTTATTTGACTTCCCATGGCATTTGTCATGAATCTGCTTTAATGGCATTCCTCAAATCGCTCAAATGGATAGAGTAAGGGCTCGTTTTGAAGAACCATATCTACTTATCTAAATTTTTAAACCCAACGACATTCGGTACATTCGGAAAATACTCCTCTACTAAATGCTTGATTAATTCTTCGGACTGCATTTTTCGCAGACTTCGTCAATTTATATTTATAAAAGAGTATTGTCCTTAATTCATTTGACTCCATTGCTAACTTTGCGATCATATTATTCTGTTTCTTCACTTGCTACAAGCAGCCGAAGGAGTAATAACAGTATAGCAAATTACCAGTCAATCATTTCCATATAGTTATCAGTTTCACAGTTCAGCTTTGGTGGGAGAAATGAACGCACACCCCTCTCTACATCAGCTTTGGTGACACTCTTGCCTTAATTATGCGCCCTGCGGCAAGCTCCTGTAATGTATGATTTTCCGTCATTCAGCATTATCAGCAAAAGGCTCTCACGATGCACGGAGTATGCGTGGCGAGAAATTGCTACATCAACGATATTCTTCAGGTTTTGACCAAAGCATTTTGATCTAGAGATAGCTATCCAAACATATTTAGCACCATATTTTAGGGAACGTGTAGACTTTATGTCGATCCATTTTGGCGTGTAAACTCTCGTAACAAATTTAACTATGTGTGTGGAGAACTGACATATCGTAGTACTCTGTTCGCTATAGTCAGACAGCGCGAACGCGATAGTGTCCTCCAATGCTCCGTGATATACACACTGACATATTCTGGTCCATTGTGAGAAATAAAACCAACTCGAAATGGGACTTATAGATCACTCCCCCTCTCACGTACAGGCAGTTGAACGATGTGTGAAGTTCGTAACAGAAGAATCTGCTAAGGTTTGTAGGGGGCTAAATATACAGACGAATTCATTAGAACAATGTTCTTATCACAATCAGTGATATGATTTATGTAAAGATGGTGGGATGTTGTGTGATTATTTCAAAGGAAAGGAAGATCACTGCACCTATATATTGCTTTAGTGGTTGCTGTCCAAAGGTTGTTAATGCTTGACTTCCTGATTTTATAGAACAGGACAAAAAATATGTTAAGTTTGTTTTCCTGTATAAATCTTCCACGATTACATAAGGGAAAAGATAAGTGGACCGGTCTGGGGAGGGGGTGGGGGGGTCACGGCCCATTGTCTCCCCCCCCCCCCCCCCCCTGGATTCGCCAATTAATTTAACTATAAGGATGAATTCAAATAACTGTAATCTAGCCATCTGTAAGTGTATTTGTGTAAGTACATGTATTACATAGTATTCGAACCATATTCCTACCACATGAAAAGCGAAATTTTTTAACAAAAATAACGATCATTCAAGTGCGATGTGGAGGCAGAAGATATTATCTGATCGAAAAAATATTTTACATCGTGTTTATTGATCATATTAGAAATCCATTCCGTGCTATTAGGATAACTATTTCGGAAAACATTTTTTTGATAAATTTTACCCAAATTTCAAAATTTCAAGTGCGATGAGGAGGCAGAAGATATTATCCAATCAAAAAAATATTTTACAGCATGTTTATTGATCACACTGGTCGTCTTTTCCGCACTATTAGAATAACGATATCGAAAAAAAATTCCCTAGCATGCATGCACATGGTTAAAAATGTTGCCTTCTAGCGCCATCTGCATGTTAGATAAGTAACTATACTTTCTTCTCACAAAATGTTGACTTTTAAACTTGGTAAACAAGACTCCGATTATCAAAGTTGTCTTTTCGTACTTATTAAGGAGTCGCGTATTTTTATTTTTGTAACTTTTACTGCTAGTATTATTTTTAAAAATAATATGGCCTGGAATTATTCTAATATTTAGGGCATATTTTACATAAAATCCTAATTCTAAATTTTATTATTCATCTTTTCAAGTAGTAGTTCAGTGTTGCATTTATTCAATTTTACATTATAAGATCAATAAAAAAATCGTATTGTTAAATCGATTTTTTTAGATAATTTTACATATAAATATTAATATATACATAAAATAGTTATAGTTAGGTATTTAGAAATAGTCAAGTATAGTTACGACAATTTATTTTTAAAAAAATATCTAACCCAAGTATCTTAATATCACTATGCGTATGTATAAGGGAAATATTTCTTCGATATTTTTCAATAGACAGGCCAACTTTTCTATAGAGTATTTGACCCAAAATATAATTTAGAACAATAGAAGCTTAAATTTGGTAAATATTTAAAGGCGCGAATGCATTCCTGTTCTTGCTACAAATTCAAGCTGTCTCTTTTCTTGCAGATGCATGTTCCCACGCACGACGGCGACGTGCAGACCTCCGAGAAGACCCTCCCGTGCAGCTTCTGCGCCGAATGTTTCAGCGGCCCGGACAGCCTCAAGCAGCACGTCGAACGGCAGCATGCCCCGGAAACACAGGGCAAGTGCCCGGACTGCTCGGACACGTTCTCGTCGCTGGAAGCCTTACTGCAGCACAAGAAGGTAAAAGGGCGTCAAACTATTACTGGATTTCCTTCTTATTAGCATCAGAGACTATTCATTTATTAAATCACGCTTCTTTCCATCATTTTGTACACCCCCTGCCCTATGTCACGTCGAGATGTTTGTAATTAAAAAACAGCTATTAAAACTTTTATATGTGTTTCATTTTATCAAACATCCCATCAGAAACAGTGATTCTATCAAAGGTGACTTATATCAAAGTTTGTTAAATAAACTTAAGCATATTTTTCAAAGGTTTGCTACGTCACGCAATCACTGAGACCTTCTCCTCCCCATGCCAGGCAACAAGCATGCATGATAGACCCCTCAAGGGAGCGTGACGTACTAAATGAACTGTCCTTACATAATATTTAGGCTTGGTGTCGGATTAACACTGTTTCTACACGATTTAGAGCAACTTGAATCCAAAAATGGGGGAGGGGGGGATTCTACTTAGTGCCTATGTGCACAAAATATTTCATGAAGAAAAATTCTGTAATTACTGCATATAGTGTCAGTGAGATACGTGAATAAAGGGCATATTTCTCACGTGGAAGCTCATAAGCAAGCTACAACGGCCGAAGCGGTTTACTTCACATTGAGTAAAATTGATACGTTCAGAAAATAGATAGTCGCTGTTATTCAATTTGTGGATGAATCAAACGGCTCTGTAGCGGTTCACAATCTGACGTGGGAAGTTAGCCGAAAAGAAAGATCAACTGTTCGGAAACGAGAATGTTGCGGAGTGAACTTATTGAGTTTAATTATTTTTATTTCAAAATCTGTTTTTTTTTTAATTTAAAATTGTTAAAGGTTGTTTACACGTAAAGGTTTTTGACCCTCAGGCAGTTGTTGAAAAATACTCTTATAGTGAAAATAACTATCCGACCGCTGTGACCTTACAAGGACAGAAGTCATATAATGCTTCTCTATAACAAAATCGTTTCTGGTGTAAACGTACGGCTTATTTCTTCGGATAACTTATCTCAGTCAATAACTCTCATGTCTAAATCACGCTTGACATCGACGTTTCTAAACATTCTTAACATTATGAAAAATGGAAATTGTGTAGAAAAATTTCGTAAAGCTTTTAAAGTTAGGAAATTCCCCTCCAAGATAGGATTTCGATTTGGGGTTAAATGGCTGTAAAAGTGTTTGAAAAACTACTCATAGATGAAGTGGATGGTTTCATATCTGTGTGGAATTGAAAAAAATCTAATGAAACCAAATGGCTCATGAGAGTTGGTGAGATTTATTATTGGCCAAAATTATCAAATTGTTTGGGTACAGGTCATAGAATTTATGCATATAACACAAAGTTTTTTTTATGTTTAATTTAGAATTAAAAAAAATTATGTTCACTTAATAAAAAATATATATATGATTAGTTTTTTGATAAAGTGTATTCAATAATTAAATTTCTTTCCGGCAGGTTCACGAAGATTCAACTTCCAACTACGAAGTCGGGGGAATTGATTCAAGGTTCTCCTGTGGATTCTGCACCAAAAATGAATTTCCAACAATGGATTCCTTACATAAGCACATGCAGGAAAGACATGTTCCGATGTGCAACAGCATGGAGTCCTCGACAACACTTGCCTCTTCATCCAGCCCGATGAGCAGTCACAGAATTACCCCAGACACACCTAGTCGGAAGCCCAACTCTCCTGTAGGGGCCTCGTATGGATGTGAATACTGTACTATGAAGTTCAGCAGTGTCCCTTTACTGCAAAAGCATACTTTAGATGTCCATAGTTTTGGCGATGTATCCATGGGAAATGTATACTGTTCCCAGTGCAGTAAATGTTTTCCAAACGAGACTGTCCTAATGGAGCATATAAAAGCCAAACACGAAAGAGAGGTTCCAAAACACCATGTCGAGAAAAGGCCTCGTAGTAAAAACTCCAGTCCAAGACATTTGGTAATGCCCAATGGTCCTTCTTTTTATAATGGCATCAGTATGCCGATTCCTAATCAAGAAACTTTTCTGTGCAATCAGTGCAACGCAGCTCTGCCAAACTTCGAGTCTTTCCGCGCACATCTCCAAATGCACCTGGAACCTATGTCCTTGAAGTACAGTTGTTTCGAATGTGACGGTCAATTCTCAACAGAAGAGCGTCTTGATGTTCACATTTCGAAACATTACTTATCTGTTACGACTGAATATGGGTGCCCTAGCTGCATGAAAATGTTCAACAAACCGGATCATTTGCAAAGGCATCTTTTGGACTCCCATGCTCATCAGCTGTTTCAGTGTGCTCTGTGTAAAGAAATATTCGAATCTAAAGTAGATATGCAACTCCACTTTACAATGAAGCACAGTAACGCCTGCCACTTGTACAAGTGCACTTCTTGCAATTCTATGTTCAGATCGGAAATTGAATTTCGTGTCCATGTAAAAATGGCTCATCTGCCTAAGCTCCAATCATTTCGATGTCCACTTTGCAATTTGTGTTTTCCGTCGGATTCTGTTCTGCAAATTCATTTTCAGAGCCACAAAAAATTCTCTTGCATGTATTGCCATGAAGAATTTCCAGTAGAATTTCTTATGGATCGTCACATACAAGAGAAACACTCTGGAGATAATTTGTTATCTTTGTCTCATAGCGAAGGCGAAAGTGCCCAAAATCTTAGCATCAAGACCAACTCAAGAGCAGACAGTGATAACAGCTATGGATCGCCTGCAAAGAAACTGCGTTGTGACATGTGCGACACAAGTTTCAACGGTGAGTCTTCGTTAAGTGTCCACCGACGCCAAATTCATAATATCCGAACATCAGGGTCTCAAAAACCGGGTCAAACAACTCTTAGCTTATTTTGTGCTTACTGCAGCGAATCTTGCAAATCTAGGACTGAGTTAGAGAATCATATGAAATCTCACGTTGTGAGTCCAAGTAAGCATAAATGCAACATTTGCGATGAAGTTTGTCCATCAGCTGGCACCCTTGCTGAACATAAGCTTGCACATTGCAAAGTAGTAACCGACAGCACATGCGTAACTTGTCATACTGCATTAAAGCTGGAGGAACACTTCCTTGCACATCTGCACCAGCACAACCCACAAGGCTTACCAGCTCCTTGCGTGATTTGCCGTCAGACACTCATGTCGGATGTTGAAGTGCAAGTCCATGCTAAACATCACTTGAAGAATACCGATTTTTTGCATATGTGCTGCGTTTGCCGAAAGACAAACTCGTTGCAACAACTCATCATCACTGGAACACAGGATAGCCATACTTACATGTGTAAAGATTGTTATCATTTGAAGAGAGATGATTTGCGGTGTTTCGAATGCAACGTTAAATTCGAAAATGACTTGGAACTTGAGAAGCATCGATTATGTCACAGAAAAACATATCAGTGCATTAAATGCCAGATATCTTTTGAAACTGAAGTAGAAATACAAGAGCATGTAAAAACTCATGTGCTTCAAGAGGGTATTCATCATGTTTGCCATATATGCAAGAAGGTATTCGATTCTCCGGCAAAGCTTCAATGTCATTTGATCGAACATACGTACGAAGGCTCATCAAATTATCGTTGTTATTTGTGCAGTGCAACTTTCACATCTTCCCATCTCATTCAACAACACATGCTCGAGCACAGATTAGATGCAAGGCCATACGATTGTGAACATTGTCCGCAGAAATTTTTCTTTCGCGCAGAACTCGATAATCACGCATTCATTCATCTCATTTCACCTAAAGACAGCGGAATATTTCAATGTTTAGAATGTCTTCAAACATTCACATCAGCTCAACTTTTCGAAGCGCATTCTAAAATCCATCAAAACACGTTAACCAACGATAATTTCAAGTGCTCCCTATGTCCCGAAGTGTTCAATTCGTCCGTAGAAATGCAGCAACATCACTTCAGAGCTCACAGTGATAGTGATTTAAGTGATGGCAAGAAAAGCTTCCCCTGCTCGGAATGTGATAAAGTTTTCCCCTGCATGAGCAACCTTCAAGGACACTTACGCATCCACACTCAAGGCTCTAAATTCTCCTGTCCGAAATGCGACAAAGAGTTCGCATTGTCTAAAAATCTCAACATCCACATGCGATCCCACAACGGAATCAAGCCGTACAAGTGCCATTTCTGTGATAAGCGGTTCGCCCGAAAAGAAAATCGCAAAGCACATCTGAAATCTCACACTGGTCAGAAACCCTTCATGTGCCCACATTGCGGCAAGACATTCTCGAGAAAATGCCACGTGAAGGAACACATGAGAATTCACATCACGTCCACCACGCATCCGTGCGAAATGTGTTCCGAAACCTTTCCTTCAATCGCCGAGCTCAAACGCCACCTGGTGGAAACGCACAACAAAGTCTTCGACTATTCCTGCTCTGTCTGCGACGAAGTGTTCGTGAGCTCCGACAGTCTGGACCAGCACATGCTCAAGGAACACGATGTCCGCGTAGACAGTTGTGACTCTTCCCCCGCGGGTGAGATGTCGGAGTCCTCTCTGGGTCAGAGTTCCAGCTCTGCTGACTCGAAAGACCTCGACAGCAGTGAGTGCAGCAGCGTTATGGAAGAGAGCGACACCAGGGAATCTCCCTTGTCCATCGTGGAAGAACCGCTGGAGAATCAAACTCCTATATCGCAAATGGTCGCATAAATTTACATTTTTCAATGAAATGCAAATGTTGCTGTACTTGAAGCTTGAAATGACCAAAGACAAAACACTCTGCATGGTATGTGCTTCAAATGAAAAAGTAAAGTGGGTATACCAGTCCAAGCGTTCGCTTTTGTAAGCAATTATTTCCTGTTGTGCAAATGGTATTACGAAGGAGAGCCTCGAACGTGCTTCCTAAAAACTATCAAAAAGCAGACTTAATCAAATCAATGACAATTTTGTGAATCATCCTTTCTATGTGATCATAATTTTTAGATGAAATAAGGTGAAGGTCTTGTCCACTTCTGAAGTTCTTAAATTTTCCTTTCAAATCAGGCAATTTGAAAAAGCAAAGACATGGAAAATTATTTTTTCTAGGGTCACATCGAAAATAATTTGATACTTAAGAATAACTTTGTTAGTGCAGGTACTCATATTTGATTTAATAAACAGATGAAATATTATTCAAGTTTTTAAAACTCGATAAATTTAAAGTGCAACCCTTTTGTGTAATTTCGCAGACTGTCTGTAAATTGAGGTTTAGTTTAGTTTAAAAGTATGAAACTTTTGCATTCAAAATGAAAGTGATAAACTTTTTAGTGTTTTCTATGAGCTCACGAACTTCAACTTTTTATAAAGAAAAAGGATGTTATTTATTTGTAAGATAAAAACTGAAATAAGTTTTGAATGTATTTTTATGCTTTGAAAGTATTATTTGAAAGTGAACTTTGTGTTCCACCAATTTCGAAAATATTGCTCAAAACTAAGTGACTTCAATTTGATTACATTGTTAAATAGCACTTTAATTTATTAGAAATAATATTACGAGGGTTTTCAACTCTGATTAGATGGCATTTTTCGTTGCTGTGAATTTTTCAAAACAACGTTAATTTTCTAATGCCATTTATAATTTCTTAATTATAATCAAAGAAAGTTATGAGTATAAAAATGCAACTTTCTATCAAACTTTTCCTAATGTCGTTCCTGAATTAAAGTAGCAACTTGGTTTTACTCTACAGTTTTTAAACGATTTGAACCTTGGTGCTACGTATTTGAAAGTGTCCTTTGCTTATATTGATATATTTGACTGCTTTTGAAATGTCTATTTAATCAGTAGGATCTCATGTACATAACTTCATTGAAGATAAAACTATATTCTAGTATGTAGAGGAATTTTTTTTAACCTGGGCTTCCTGCAGTTTTTGTATTGTAATTAAATGATTGTTGTACATAATTTGTTATATGTATTAACTTTTCTTTATGAAAAATAACTTAGAATACTGCCAGCGATTGTGTGCAAAGATTTTAAAAGGTTGTGAACCGAAAAAGTATGCTTTACAATGTTATTGATTTCACCATATATATGTCCAAATAAAAGAGTGCCTATTAAAACTTTGTTTTTGTGACGTTTTAACTTAGAAATTAAAATTTGCATATTTATGACAGTAATGGAGTCATTGACTTTCATTACACAGTTGGCAGTACGTTTATCCTTCGGAACATTAGGTCGCGGGTTTGAATCTCGAAGATTGTCACTCAATTTTTGTCGCCTAACAGTGTAAGTGGTAGCATACTGGGTTGCCACGCAACGGCCCAGGTGCGAATCCCGCCTAAAATGTCCTATAAATAGATAAGTCTGGCATTACGTGAATAAAGTTATTATAAAGGTTCAGAAGCGATCATCATTAACTTTTTCTAAATGTAAATTTAGGGGGTTACTTTACTCCAATTTTCATTTCCCAACTTTAGGGAAGTGTTTGAGTACCTTGTAGTGCAACTAAAATTATTTCCCGGATATAAATATATTTTGTGATAACTGAATAATCCGATTATCTATCAATTTTTTAACTTTAGAATTTTTTTATTGTTATTTTTATTTGCTATGTGGGGTAAATTAGGAAGCGTGGGAATTTCTTAAATTAGTTCAATGTCAGAATTTTTTTTTTCAATATTAAATTTAAAAACCAGAAAACTTTAAATGATTCCCAAAGTTCCCTTTTTTTCATAACACTTGGCGAATTTGGATTAATTTGTACGTCTAATTATTGCTCGTATACTTTAGTGGTAAATAAAAATATATAAAAGATAAATTAATGGAAACTCAGAATATATTACTTAAAAAAAAATTACATTTTAATACAAATGCTTTTGTGGCAAAACATGACCCAACGCAGCACTTCTTATCAAGGTAGGTAAGTTACATTTCTTTACTTAACTAGTAAATTTCGAAGAACGATATAGCTTCTACTAAGGTTTACTTTACTAAGGCTTATTTCACTTCAACAGGTGGAATAAAGTAACCCGGAATATTGGTCTAGAATGAGGTTGGTGAGCAAAATGATTTGTAACATGGGTTATAAGCAAAAGTTCGGAAAGCCCATTAGTATAATTTTAAATTTTTATAACATTCAACAGACTAATTCACTTGCTTTATTCAGAGTATAGGTGATTAACGTAAAAAAAATTCCACTGGAAGAAAATACGTGTTCTACCATCACAACAAAACAATGTAACCTCCACTGATCTCTAACTGTAGAGTTCAGTGGTAACCTCCTATAACCGAAAGTGAGGGGGAAACCGCCAAACCGTTGGATAGCAGTGTTACGTTATATATTATTGACTTCTTTCGATAAATGTCCCGCCTTTTTTTTTGTCAAATGTAAAACTATTTTTAACAGGTGGAGTAATGTAAAACTGCAAGTACAGTTATCCCGGTTGACAGTATTAAAAAAAAAAATTAAGTGATCGAGTAGAAAGCCCCTTAAAACTTTCTTATTTAATTTTGATTATGTTGCCCTCACACTAATCTAACTAATATTGCTTCTTTTTATAAAAACTTTTAATTGAAAATTATTACACGCAGTCTATTTTTAAGTTCGTGCAAATGAATACACAAATCTTTTCTTTTATATAATAAAACCAACTTTTTATCGTTAAATATTTATTAACTCGGGAAAGGCGATTCGTTGCTTAGGTCCATTCTACATGAACGAGTAAAACGCGCGTGACATTGTCGGTGATTCGAGAAATCATACCATGATATGATTTCTCGATCACTGACAATTTCACACGCGTTTAACTCGTTTGGTTGATTGCAGTAACGTCACACTAGAGTTACACAATGGGCTATTGAGGACGGGTTCGGGATCTATCCCGAAGGAAAGAACCGGGATCGAATTTTGAATCATGGTAAGCTAACGATGGAGGGGATCGACCAAACCAACCGACGACTCACCGTGTACAGAGGCTTGTGGACGTTAAATCTGTCGTTACCTAACGCGCAAAATGATTCAACTAACCATTACCAAATCTATTTTGTATATATATTACTTTATATTGACACATTTCCATACAAAGTATTAAGACATCCGTGGCCGAGTGGATAAAGGCGTCAGCTGGGAATCTAAAGGGTCCCCGGATCGAACCTTTGCGCGGACTAGACTAAAGAAGAGTAAAAAGTAGTGATATTGCGATCAGAGGGTTGCCATCTTCGCTACCAAAATACTAGAATGTCGTCCAGAACATTCACAAAAATTAACGGCGTGTATACGGGACTGGTGCACGATAAATCTGATCGGGGTCCAAAGTCCTGACGTCTATTGAAGGCGTTGGGTGCCAGCTCAGGTGTTATCCTCGTCCTCTGACCATGGTTCAAAAATACGAGGCATCGTTACCAGGCCTTTCCTTCGAGATAGGCTCCGAACCGTCGCCAATAGCCCACTGTGTAGCTCTAGTGCGACGTTAATTAACCAAACCAAAACAAAGTATTATTTTAAGATATGTTTTGGTTAATTAACATCGCACTAAAGCTGCACATTGGGCTAATGGCAATGGTTCGGGGCCTCGAAGGAAACTAAATTAGCCTTGTATTTTTTAACCATGATCAGATGATGAAGGAAAAATCTGAGATGGCACCCGACGCAACCAAATAGGCGTCAGGACATTGGATTTAACGTGCACCAGCCCCGTATACATGCCGTAGAAATTGGAGGCAAGTTTGAATGACATATTGTTACTTTTGCAGCGGATCTGGCAACCCTCCGATCGCACGTTCACGGTATTCTAACGTTTTTGTCACGTTATAGTGACTAAGCCTTTTTAAATTAAAAAATACAAGTTTTGAAAAACGCTTTTCCAAACTTAAAGCGGAAAATTGTCACTATAGTCACGTCTCTTGTATCAGCCATATTCGAAATCGCAACTCTGATTGCTGGCCGACGACGGTATCTCGGGGCTACGAACCCTTATTTTTAGGAAATGAAATATATTCAAAATCGTATAGACTATCAAACGCCAATTGAGAGACAATTTAAAAGTTTTTTTGAGTTTTGAACATCACCGGAGTATGGCGACACGTATAATAAGTTGTCTAAAATAGCTATACGCACCTGTTTTGAGTGCATTCTACGTGTGGGGTCTTTAGGGCTCTGATGTATAGGTGCCGGTTGTCTGCGGTGACAAAGGGACCCAAGAGCATTCCAAATTCCTTTATTCCCTACAAATTGACAGCTAAATTGGTGCTCCCTAAAGATTCTTCACACTGACACAAAGGGAAACTCTGAACACAAAAACAGCATTCGGAATTTCCTGGGAATGAAAAGTTTCTCTTAACTCTTTAGGGTTTTCAAATACATGCAGGTGGGGAAAATGCAGTGAGTTGCTTTAATACTGATGATTTTTATAGAAATTTAAAAATCAGAGCCGAGGAAAATAGTCCCATGTCCGATAATTGCTGAGTAAGCAGATACAATTTAAGTTTTTGCACATGCAATTAAATAGTTCAGTTAAATAGTTCAGTGCGCGGCTATTCTAACTTCGTTTCAAATAACATGATCGATATAAATTTGATGCTGTTCGATAGGAATTTAGGCGCCATTGAGTTTAAAATCATGACACAACACTAAGCAATTACGAGGAGTGGATGAAGACCCCCAGAATCAGACGAATAGTTTATTTATAATTCTTCTGTTGACAAAGTTTTATTGGCGACCAATCCCTTTAATGTAATCTGCTAAAATAACGATTCATTCCGACACACCCACACCTGATTTTTTTTTCAATTAAAAATACAATTTTTATCATAGCATAATACTAAATAGGGGGGAAAAATAACTGTTTTTGCGTCAGCGCCAAGTCAGATAATTTAATGTGTTTCGTTCTGTTATTGCTGTAGAAACTTTCTGTGCGATGAAATTTGTTTAAGAAAAGATTTCAATTTAATTTAATTGCAAATTTCGGATAGAGCTTAACTCGAAAATTTTTTTTAAGTGGATTTCTTTTCTATACATATATAGTCTGATATTTTATGAAGGAGAAAAGCTCATATTTGGTAAATATAGTGGTAAAAACACGGAATTTTCTTAAATAAATTTCTAAAAGATCTCGCCTCACCGAGATGAGACCTTTTCGAAATTTATTGAAGACATTAGGCACCATGACTCGCGTGCGACCAACCACTCCTCAGAATAATAACATTCTAGAAGTGGGATTTATTTCTTGATAGTGCGCTGTCGTGAGTAAGTGTTATCGGGCATTAGGCGCCGTCCAAATGATGTCACTCCTTCTCTGCGTATTTTTGATCCCCCCCCCCCCCCCCCCCTTCTGTCATATGTCACATTCTTCTACCATAGACTTAGAGAAGAAAGGGGGTTGGTCTCAGGGGGCCCAAGCTCTCCTTCATAATCAACATTTTCTACCAAAAATTGAATATTTAAAAAATATTATGTAAATTCCTCAGTAATTAAAAAAATATTAATAATTAACAACCACTAATTAGAGAATAATTGTTAATTAACATTACTAATTATCTTTTTGGAAACTACGTTACTATATTCTACCAACAATATCAATGTAGCACATAATGAATTATACAGGGTGCGGCAAGATAATTTCCTTATTTCGAATTGCAATTAAACAAAAAGTAGAAAAGATATATTTTTTTTTTAGTTATTTTTTTAAACAAAAGTTACACATTCAAAGTTGTGGTTTATATAGTTTTAAAAATCATATCGGGTAAGTGACGCCCGCCATTACCGATACACTGGGTGAACCGAATTCTGCTGTTTCTCATCACTCTCTCCAGCATATTGATGGGTATGTTGGCCTTTTCTCCCTGAATGTTTCTTTTCAGATCTTCCAGAGTTTGTGGGCGGTCAGCATAGACACGGGATTTTAAATACCCCCACAAAAAGAAATCACATGGGGTCAAATCGGAAGAACGCGCCGGCCACTCCAAATCGCCTCTCAGTGAGATGAGGCGCCCTGGGAAGTGATTTCGCAACACAGCCATCGATGCCCTTGAAGTATGGGCTGTTGCTCCGTCCTGCTGAAACCATAATTCTCCTAAGTCTATTTCATCAAGTCGTGGCAAAAAAACTCTTCGAGCATGTTTACATAACGGTCTGAAGAGACTGTGATGGTCTGTTCATTTTCCTCGAAAAACCATGGATCACAGATCTAATGGGACGTGCGTCTCCACTCCTTTTTTTCTGCACAGAACCAGTTTTCCTGAACGTTGTCACCCATCAAAGAATAGATTTCCGGTGCGGGATATGTCCCAAAGGCACAATATTGAAGCGATTTCGGAAAGCACGCTGGGTTGAAACCACCGAACTTCAGTTGGAAAAATAGGCCTCTACGGCAAATGCGCGCTGTTCGTTACTCCGGCGCATGATGGCGACTGAACCACAAGTCACACAACTTTATGATCCCCTCTCTCGAACGAGACCACGCCCACCTGCCTGGGGCTCATGTAAGCTTCAGATCACTCAATTCAAAAAAGGAAGTACAGCCGCGGAAAAAAAAAACGAACCACCGATGATTATTTCGTTAGTTTTTATAGTAGAGCTAAACTTAATATACCATTTTGTAGGGAATAAAGTCTACTACACATTGATATACAAAAAATTTGCATAGTGAACTATCTTCATACTCGAATCCGCACCAACTTTAAAATTTTCAATAGCAATACCCGATTTTGATTCAATATTTAGAATCTACGACGAAATTTATCGTTGAATATCAATTTGCAAGTCATTTGGTTAAGTAGTTTTTTAATTATGAATATCGAAAGTTTAGAACTCGTAATGTTAAAGGAATTTCTTAAACTTTTAATCATATCTTTCGAAATAATAATTTTATTAAGCTGATATTTTTATCTGTGTTACTTCTAAACAACCCAAACAAAAAACACTAGCTTTCATCACTTATATGTATATTTTTTAATTTTATTTAAATTAGGATATTAATATTCATAAAATTTATGAATAGCAACCATGCTATATTTTGATAGTGATGGAATCAGAAAAACGTTTTATATGCATATCTAAAATTTCATGATTTTCCTCTTTATAGTTTTTTGGCTATATTAAAATGAGCATCAAATGATCATTTAAGGGGCCATACACAAATTTAAAATATGCAGAACTTAAAAGAAATCTACTAATTTTGAGAATTAAAAGTGCTGTGATCGCGTTGGCATAAAATTCTAAATTCTTATATAAAGGCGAGGGGTATACGGGAGTGGGGGAATAAATGATCACGGGAAAAGAAGAACCCCGGCTAACCCCAAAACATTTTCTACCAGCGTACTTCATTTCGAAGTCTCACTAATACTTTGTCCAATGTGGAAGTAGCCCCTCAAATAAGATAGATACATATCGTCTAATATCTCTGCATATAAATGTAGGAAATTAACGAAAATTTATATTTAGATTATTTTGAGGGCGGGGAACATTTCTGCGCTATCAAAAGTAGGTGTTGCTATTGAAAATTTTAAAGTTGGTGCGGATTCGAGTATGAAGATAGTCCCCTATGCAAATTTTTTGTACATCAATGTATAGTATACTTTATTCCCTACAAAATGGTATATTAAGTTTAGCTCTACTATAAAAACTAACGAAATAATCATCGGTGGTTCGTTTTTTTTTCCGCGGCTGTACATACATACACTGACAGTTCAGATACAAAGTATTTAGATATAGATGGTATTTGAAATTTTATTCTACAACTTTATTTTTCAACTGCAACTATATCGGTTCACATCGAAACCTAAACGGTTTATTTTTCTGAAATTTATTTTGTTTATTGCTTCTGTTGATTTGCAATGTTTTTCAGGCGATGTGTGGGATGTCAGACTTTTTGTAACACCTCCCTTGTCACAAAGTGTCACAGCTTCATGAACCTCTTCTCCCCGCGAAGTGTGACGTCATTTGCGACGAATCCTTATTCGTTGAGTTTGTTCAGTTTAGCATCGTTTTTAAATTACTGTATTCGTGCCATTCTAGATTTTCTAATGGAAGATTGGATACAATTGAGAAAAAACTGTTTTCGATTTCCCTGTTAAAGCTCCGACAACTAATTGTCCTCCTATACCTATCAGAGCGAAACCCCCCACTACCACAACTTCAACACGTTTAGGAATAAATAAGGGTAGAGAATGTCGCGTTTCCTTTAGAATGCGGTTCTTTATTAGTACGATTGCTTTTTTTTAAAATACGTTTTTTTATTGAAAAAAAAGCCACAAAATATTATAATATTAGGGGGGGGGGCTGAGCCCATTCAATAGATTTTCTAGGGGGGGGGAGCTGAACCCATGCAATAGAGTTCCAGGGGGGGGGTTGCCATTCTATTTCCTACACCGAATTAACGTCGCACTAGAGCTGCACAGTGGGCTATTGGCGACGGTTCGGAACCTATCTCGAAGGAAAGACCCGTGAACGATATGCCTCGTATTTTTTTTTAACCATGGTCAGATGACGAGGACAACACATGAGCTGGTACCCAACCCCTTCAACAGACGCCTTCGGGACTTTGGACCCTGATCAGATTTATCGTGCACAAGTTCCGTATACACGCTGTTAATTTTTTTGTGGATGTTCTGGATGACATTTTAGTATTTTGGTAGCGAAGTTGGCAACCATCCGATCGCAATATCACTACTTTTTTACTATACTTAGTCTAGTCCATCGCACAGGTTCGAACCGGGAACCCTCGGATTCTCAGCTGGCGCCTTACTCGGCACGGAGGCCTGGACTGAACGTCGTGCACTCAGTACGATGAATAGTTTTTGGTGCGTGAAAGGAACGATTCTGGTAACCCTTTGATCACCAAATCGCTTCACAATGTGTCGATTTGGTTTGGTTTGGTTAATTAACATCGCACTAGAGCTGCACAGTGGGCTATTTTTGACGGTTCGGGGTCTATCTCGAAGGAAAGACCCGGGAACACATTCACATACACATTCATTCATACCTGCACTTCGTTATTTTAGAACCATGGTCAGATGACGAGGAAACACCTGAACTGGCACCCAACGCCTTCAATAGACGTCGGAACTTTGGACCACGATCAGATTTATCGTGCACCAGTCCCGTATACACGCCGTTAATTTTTGCGGATGTTCTGGACGACTTTTCTAGTATTTTGTAGCGAAGCTGGCAACCCTCCGATCACAAGATCACTACTTTTTACTTTTCTTTGTCAAGTCCATCGCCTACCATCGAACCAGGAACCTTCGTATTCCCAGTTGACGCCTTTAACCGCTCGGCCACGGAGACCTCCACAATCTGTCGAAGTCATGCCAATCGGATGCTAAAGGAGAATCCGACGCCTTCATCATTTGGCCACCACAGATCCGAAAATCCGAAGGAGAACATTACTGTGAACAGTGACGTCAATACGTATAAAGTGTATTCCTCTGAAACTCTCTGATTGCACTTTATCTTTTTAAATCATTTAAAAACTATTATATATATATATAATGCCCATGTCAGTTGCGTGGGGTAAACTAAAACAAACTTATAATTTATGTTTATTTTTTACAAATGGCAATACATTTTTCTCAAATCTGGCATCAAGTGTTTGTGTCTGCCATGTGTTTGTTTATGAACAATAATCGGTAGCGAGCACAAATCCCGAATTTTTGATTGATTCTTGCACTTTGATTAAGATGGGGAAATCAAAAGCAAAGAAATACAAAGTAAAATCATCGAATCCGATTGGGTTGCAGAGTGTTAAAGAGTTAGAAATGTCAGAATGCGAGCTTTCAATAAATATTGGGCCCGGCAACGTGGAAGAAATTGTGGAAAAGGTGGGTTTGACAGTTTTTATTCGCGATTCGAAGTACATAGTGTATTTCCAACGCCTTTAAGCAGAAACAAAAAAGTCAAACGTTTCAAAATGTATATTATAGATATTAATACACACGTTTCAATTATCTCAAAACTTTCTATTGCATCATTCTACTTCAACACTGTAATTGTAATTGCAAAGGAGGAAAATAAACGTATTTTGACATAGGTTTAAATTGAATCATTAGGGAGTATTGCAAAATGATTTTTTTTTTAATTTTTCAAAAAAGCAACTTTATTTTCATCTAATCATTTTATACACATTTTCGATCCATTGCACCACTTAGGTAAAAGCACTTAAACCTGACACTGGTTAATCTGTCTTATACGGTCGCCCTTGGCGACTTTTCTGAAAATCCTATATTCACAATGATAAAATATTGCTTGGCAACAAAAACCGGTTTGGTTGCCAATCAAAGGATTCCTCCATTTTCTCCCTGCATCGCGTTTGGCGCCGGGTTACCAGATTTGACAAAAAACCAGGGCGACCGTGAAACACAGATTAACCGTATCATTACTTGTAATAGGTTATACTGAGATGATTTTTAAGTAGGGATGAACCGGATAGTGGTTTTGCTGGATATCCGGCGCACATTACAAACCGGATATCCAAACAGAATTTTTGTTGTGTGAAAATATCTTCCCTTAACAGTTCATTAATAAACTGTTCATATTCATACTGATTTTGACATGGCCGGAGCTGTAAGATGCGTTTGAAAATGTAATTTTGATATATTTCCAAATTGAGGTATATTTAAATGCTGAAATTAGCTCTTACTAGACTAGAGAATAAAACAATTTCTAATATAATACCGAATAGAAATGTAGCTATGCCTACACACCACATCCCATGTGGATTGTTCAAACTCAAAAATACGCAAAGATACCTAGTGGCCGAATGCCTGCAGCATATCTTTCTTATTAATTATTCTCTGTGACCCACCATGTCTGAAATGCAAAAAAAAACATCTTTGCAGCAATTTGGAAATATGTCAAAATTACATTTTCAAACGTATTGTACAGTACAGCTCAGGCCGTTTCGAAATCAGTATGAATATGAACAGTTTATTAAAGAACTGTTAAGTGAAGATCTTTTCAGCAAAAAAAAACTGTCGGATATCCGGCAAAATCCAGTTTTTATATTTGGGATCCAGTTTATAATTTACGCCAGATATCCAGTATCCAGCAAAGTATTACTTTAATACTCAACAAAACATTTTAAAAAGCAGTCTATATAAGCTACATTTTATGACATTTCTTTTCCACCCTTCATATTACATTTTCAACTTTAAGAGTAAAGTTAACATAATTTGCCTGTAATAAAAAACATTCCAAAACAATAATGTTTATGATTTGCTTGTTGCGAAATTTAAGATTAAACATTTTGTTACACTGAAAAAAGCAGTAAAATACATAAATAAATGGTATATGTAAATTTCCCTAAGCTAAACCCTAGTGATCTGGATCCATAATTTTTTGATAAATCAAAGTATAATATTTCTCATTGTGGTACATTTCTGTACTAACCTATTGAATATAAACGTGTATTTTTTTTAATTAAAATGTTTTGTATGTGTATAATTAAAATTGTAAATTAGGTTAAGTCTTTTTGAAGAAAATGCCTGTTTTTTTTACTCAGTTAAAATCAGAAAGAGGAATAACGTCATTTTTCATGACTATGCAGTAAGTAGCTAGAGCTATCATTTAGTGAAGTGGTGGGATCTTTTACCAAATAATGAGCTGAAATACGTTCCAATTGAGGTTGTAGCCAAGGCGAGTTGCAAACTTTAAAATGCTGTTGTCACGAAACTGTTTCGGGACCACTTAGCAGCCAAGCTGTCCAAATATTAGTAATAGAACTTCATTGCATATGTTTTAATAATTTAACTTGAAATCTTTTATTTACAGCTCCAGAGTAGAAAAGCTGAAGATAGAGAGTGTGGTGCCGTTATTATTGCCAATTCATCCAGCAATACCGAGTTCATTGCCTCCCTAATTGAGAATAAAGTCATCAGAGTGGTTGCACCGCTTTTGATCGACAGAAATCCTGCTGTACGACATGCCACAGCAGGATGTTTGAGGTACTACTTAAGAATTGCATATTCGTCTTTGTCTAGGACTCTGTACTTTTATAAATTTTTCCACTAAAATTCTAAAATAAATTTTAGCTTTTTAAAAGACATATTCGAATTTAAATATATTAATTGTGAATTTGCGTGTGTTTCTAAAAGTACAGTTAATATACAAAAACTCCCGTTTTAAGAATTAATTTGTTGCTGCATAGTCAAAGATTTTTTAAAAATTTATACAACTGTTAAATATCACAATCAAACTTCCAAATCTCAAATATTTTTTAATTTTATTGGAAAGAAGCCGAGATATAGCCACTTGAAAACTAGCCATTTTTGACAAAAAGCGACCATCTTAAATTTATTACAATGTCTAAAAATGCTTGTAATATGAAAACCAGAGGATCAAATTAAACAAAATTGCTACGAAATTAAATAAAAATAAGCAAAGAACACATATTTAATATCAAACAGTTTTAGGTATTCATTTTAATAATTTTTGTCCTATCCAAAGTTAAAAAACTTCTTTAAAAATGTTCCAATTTGCGAGGTTATAAAAAAAAAATGCTCACTTTTTATTTTGCTATAACTTGGAAGATGTTATTTGATATATCTACATTTAATAGAAAAATATCTAGAAGGTATTATTCTTCATGGCAAAAGCAAGTCATGCCAAACATACGACCCTAATTCAGGAAAATGTTTGCAAACACCAATTACATTAAATTGTTTATACAGTAATAAATTTAATAAAGCCGAAAAATAATATTTAAACATACTTTTTGTAGTCTTCAAAAGACAATATATTCAATCTAGTTACAAGATTTGAATAACATTTCGATGGTTTATTCTCTATGTCTGTGATCCAATATATTCTGCCTGTAGTAGCCACAGGTTTGATTGTGTTCATATAGAATCCAACATAGATCTATGTGATTTGGCCACATGTATGAATTATTTGGGCCATGAGGATGCATGAACATAATTTTATAGTCATTGTATGCATCTATAAAACCAAAAAATTTCCCAATCCACCAGTTATTTCCGTAAACAGAGGCAACATAGTGTTCTTTTTTCAAATGTAATGGTTTTATATTTTCTTCAAATGCCATAGTAGCTATGAATGTTGATGATGAACCTGATACCCTGGAAATCGTTAATTGTGATAGATTTATTGGTTCAAAACAGATTTGTTCTAGTTTCTGGGATTGAGTCGGCTATCTTTTTTCTAATTTCTGACTGGCAATTTCAATCTCAGATTTTCCCACAAAGAACACTGTAACACCTTTAATAGATATCTTTGAAAACTTAAATAAATATATTATGTTTTTATGGGGATGCTAAAGACTTGATCTGATGGCCAAACGTTTTATGCTACCACCAATACATCACAAGCACCTTTGTCATGACAAGATGCAAAAAGTGCCATTCACCATTAACACCATAGTCATTTTCATGATGACACAGATTTACAAAGTTCTTGTAATTTTTATACTGAGATGTGGCTCCATCACTAAAGTATTTTATACATTTTATTCCGGGTATTAAGCCTAGCAAATGATTAACAATAACCTTTTGGAAAGCCCAGAATGTTGTTGTGTCATGTGTAAGATGGTCGCTGATTATGCACATAGAAATAGTTTCAGTACTACCTTTTGCATAAACAAGAAAGGGATGGACTGTTGCTTGTTATTTTTCCAATGGAAACTTTGAATAGTATCTTGCACAACACACGTATAATTTTCCGAAAAATCTGCAACAATAATGGCATTATCTGACAATAACTCATCTGTAGATATCTTAAAGTAGTTGTTCTGAGCTTTTGTAAAAAATGTATGTGTGCACAAAGAAATCAATTTCGCAATTAAATTATCAACAAATTCATCAAGTGATGTAGTAATTGTTTTTGATTCGGCATGATCAGTTTTATCCCACTGTTTATAAGTTACTCCAAAACTGGTTTCTAAATCATCATAAAGCATTAACTCCTACTTTACATTTGATGATAAATGCAAACACACACAAAATGAATGCCTTTACTTCCAACCATCACACATTCTCGTGGACGTAGTTTACAAAATTTCGATAATCCAATCATTATATCAGGATACTGTTCCTTAAAAGCAATATATAATTCTTTTAAATTACGCAAAATTAGTCTTTTTGGTTTCTTATTCTTCCATTTTCAGTTGGAATAGAAATGCAATCTTTCTTTCCAGGGCATATCCGACTATTGCTGTCATCATTATAAAAATCAATTACCTTATTTTCAGTGTCCTTACTTAATTTGACACTTTTTCTCCCACTTGTTATTGATAATAAATATTTTTTTTTTTAAGTATCTATATTTTTTCACTAAATATTTTGTAGTGCTATTTTTTTTCTTTCTACCATTGTCCATGAATCTGGGACTATTGTCAAAATCTTAATCTTTTCTTTAAAAGATGCTTTCCTAAACTTATACAATAATTTTTCCATCACACATATGCTGTCTGAATATTTACGTTTATTTGGCTCAAGTTCGTTTTGATCATTAATATTCTCGATTCCTAGTATAGTTGCTGCTTTAGTAGCAAGTAGCAACAAATTTGATTATTTTTTTAACTTTATTTTGCATGTAATTATATTTTTTCTTGGAGTTTATTCTACTCGCCTTTACATGTGATATTTCTAATATTTCACAGCTTTTATCCAATTGCTCTACTAACAGTAAGGTACTTGATCATCGGTGCTTTGCCCTCGTATCAGCTCTTCCGGATTTGACTCTGATAAATTTAAGGAAATTGTTTTTAAAGATTTTGTTCTGTTGTTGCCAGGATGGGTATTAAGTGGGTCACAACAAGTTCTCTGTCTTAGTAGTTTATAATTTCAAGTAGTTATCTTTATGGATCTTGCTGATCTTTCCACTAACATAGCATTCATCATCGTTTCCCAAATAATATAATCTCCTTTTTAATAATTCAAAATTATTCGTAGAAAATTTCAGCACTAAAACGAACTCATTGTGCAATGTCACATTAAGTTTCTCACTCAAAACAAGCCATTTCTGCATTACACTTAAACTTTGACATGCGACACCGCCAAAAAGGTTTAAATAAATTTATTTTATCAAAGCTATGTTTTCCAATAAATTTTCTATTATAAAAAAAATTATTTTTCAAGGTTATGTTAAAGTAGGTTTTAACAACTTTTTTAACCCATGATATCAATTGTCAGTATGGCATCTATAGAACTAAATATGCCCCAGCAAATGACCAATCGCTGACCACGAATGAAAATGTCCAGTTCTTGGGGATAAAAATCTAAAAGCCTGTTCAGTTTCCCAACCCGAAACTTTCACGTCCGGAAAGCCCGGGGATATTTCATAAAAAATTACTTTTTCCCACACGCCAAAGTCCGAATTCCACAAAGTTTGTGCATGTGCACTCCATCAGGCAAAGGAAGACTTAAAAACTCGAGAATAAAAACGTGGCAGGACGGTTTTCTCTGGAAGCATTATTTGCCGCACCAGCGGTGCATAAAATCCCGTGGAGGCGCCTTGATGTATTGCGGAGCTCGGTGTGTGCGTCACCGGGGGAAATCCACTGCTAATGGATCGCGGGCCAGATCTGCATGGTCTGCGTGGGAAATAGTAAGATTTCCCCGACTTTTGCATCTTCGATGGCTGCTGCTCTTTCTCTTCTTTAGCCCGCGGGGTTTTCCCGAGATGTTTGGTCAGGTGGCTCCCACAGAAAAAAAAGTTTTCCCGGATCCCTTTGGAAGAATGGGGAGTCTTAGAGTGGGGGCTGAGATGCTTCTTGGAAGACATCTTCTCCAGTTTTTTTTTGCGTTTCCCATTCGGGAAGAGACATCAGTAAATTTAGTTGTTTGTTGTCTTGATTGAGATTCAAATGAGAAAGGGAAAGAAGCTTGTTTTTGAGTCGTATATAAAAAAAATTTTAGGCTTATTCCTAAGCGGAAGTTTAACACCTTCTCTTCCACAATAGAAAAAAAATTGGGTGCTTAAGGTGCCACATTTTTTTTTTAATTCTTGATTTGCTTTTAAAATTATTCAAATTTAAGATCATGTATGAAAATTTTGAAGAAGAAAAAATGACTTTCGTGCATGAGTTGTATGCAACTAACTAAGCGTCAAGTCTAATATATCGTCGCCTCAGAGCAACAGTAGGATATGAGCAAAAACAGAGTTGCCTATAAAATTGATTTTAAATTTTGCTGTTTTTTTCCATGCTGAATATCTAAGGCTGTAGCTCAGGGATTTCAATGAACACATAAAAATGCCCGAGTGTTCCACGAAATAAAGGCTCATTTGGTAATATTAGCAAGACCGAGAACTCATTTTCGTTTTTTTTTTTTAGATGTCTTACTGTTGCTCTGAGGCCATGATATGCGGTGGCAGCCCAATGTTAAAATATCCAACTCGCATACAAAAGTAACCTTTGAAAGAAAAGTCCAGGCCAATATATATATATTTTGGCAGGTCATATAGAATGTGCATATATCACGATTGCATAGTTTATATGAAGTTTATACAATTCACAGCACGAAAATCGTATTCTGTGATACGAGTTGTATTTAACTGATGGAACCTCTTGGACAAACAAGTCGCGAGTTAAATGCAACTCATATGGCAGCGAATGTGTCTAAATATTTTGATTTATTGCTATTTTCTGACACACGTTATTCTTACAATTCTTTTATCCAACATTAATCGCCAATCAGCGATGCCCATTGGTTGTCGTAGATGGGGGCAATGGCTAAAAGTAAGGGGGGAATGCACTATTTCTTTAAAATATCAGGGCACTATTACACTAAAATTTCTATGCACTATTTTTTTAATTAAAAAAAAAAGTGGATTGGCCTTTGCCCCCACTCACCCCCACCCTTAATCGCTCACGTTGTCTCCAATAGCCCGTTCTGTAGTATGACTTTAATTAAAATCAACAGACATAGATGTCCAGACAAGTTTTTGTTTTTGGGTGGGGGCTAAATATGTCCTAGTAATAATTATGTTAGGGGAAATGGGATGTGGCACATTGGTCAAGTGCATGTGTTACCCTAGGTCTGCACCTAATATCCCTTATAGAAAACCAGGGCTTGGGCGCATCATGGCATCTAACTATTAAACCCACTCTTTATAAAACCTTTACATGGACGTCTTCAAGTATAGTGTGTCCATTCTTAACTTTTCTTTACTGTACATATGGAAATTTTGCATTTTGTTTATCTACCCACGTTTCATGTTATGTTGTTGTCTTTTTAGAAACATAGCCGTGTGTGGTGATTATTTGGTATCCGAAGCTATGGTGGAGCAAGACATTATGACAAGCTTAGTCACACTTCTGGAAGAGGTAAGCGCTGTTTCACAATTGAATAAGTTTGGAGTTTCATTGATATGTCTAGAAAATTTTACTTTTTTACTTGATTGTTTTGGTCTACTTTGAAACAGGGTTCGAAATTACTGGTTGTTAGTCGTATTTTGCACTTAAAAAATTTTAATTTTACAACCAGTCTTCATTTTTGGCGCCTAACTTATTATAAAAATTTTAGTTTGGTGACTGTATTTTTGCACCCAGTCGCCATTATTTTTACGGCCAACTATATATACATATACACTGGTGGACGATTGCTAAGGACGGATGACAATAGCAAACACAAAATGGAAGGCAGGAAAATGTGGAAATTAGCATAAATGCGGGATACAGTGAGACGTGTTGCGCGTATGCAAATTTTGGATTGCTGAACTTGTTCGTCACGTGATAGCGCTGGTAAGAGATATACAGGATTTGATGCGTGTTGACCGTTCTTGTTCAAAAGCAAAGTTGAATGGGAAAGAATCAATTGACGAGCTTGCAATTTTCGGTATATCTTCCCGACATCACTTAGATGATTTTACGCGTGGCCGTATTATTGGCATGATTGAAGGAGGGCGAAAAATAACAGATGTTGTCAGGGAGTTCGACGTCAGCCACAGTGTTGTTTCAAAGCTTTGGAAATCATTTCAAACAACTAGAAAGTGTAGCAAACGTCACGGGGGAGGTCATGTTCACAGTACGACGCCTGCAGAAGATAGGTACATAGTGCTATCGACAAAAAGGAACCGGCGCAGCACAGCTCGTGGGGTAGCAAATCAGTTTCTTGCTGCTACTGACAAGCGGATTTCCCGAAAAACTGTTACCAGATGTTTGCAACAAGGAGGACCATACGCCTGCAAACTGCAAAGTCGTGGTACTTTTGAATTTACCTTCAGATAAAAAAAAAAGTTTTTAATAATAAAAATTGATTTTCACTAATTGCTCTCTGCTTTTTCAGTAATTTTGTCAGTAAGATGATGTATTTTCATAGTACAAATGAAAACATGTTTCTCATTTTATGCAAAAGAAGCCTTAACGATTACAAAAATATCATAACAAATGGAAGCTCTGCTTAAGTAATTAGAATTATTTTAAAATTATGCCTAAGCAGAAGATTTTGAAAACTATAAAAAAAAATTGCTTGGTCTTTTTAAAGTTTAATTTATTCAAGTACACACTAATTCATTTTTAATAAGCACACATACACATTTAATACAAGCAACCTCGACGGAAAGAAAATGCACAATACATGCTATATTTAACTTCTAAGCACAGGAAACTTTCCACCCAGTATTTTTTTTTTTTTTTAATTTGGCAACTCTAAATATATAATCGATAATCATGCGTTTTTGAAGTTCTAACACAATATTTTTGTGCTACTAATTACTTAACCATTAAATGGTTTTCAAATTGAAGGTAATTTTAAGTGATTAGCTTCTTAAAAAATGTAAGCAGTTAATATTCTAAATATTGAGATAATCTTTTAAACTTTCATAGACCAGTTGTTCTCTCACAAACACAATCCTTCCCCTTTCAGAATGCAGAAAATTCCAATCGAACTTCCATTCCCTCTGTTCTCCATCTTGAGAATCATATTATTCCTCAGGAAAAAAAATACTTCATTTGCTTATTCGGCCCGCGTCCGAGGGGAATACGGCCAGTGATCGGAAAAAGAACCCTCCCGGCCATTTTCCTTTAGAAAAGTCAGGTACATTTATACACACAGTCGACGTTCCTTCGCTGTTCATGCAAATGCAGGGGCGCCGGTCCCCAGAGCGCCCCTGACTTGCTGGGGAGAGAGAGCCAAGGAAACGCCTGCCGCTGGCGATAAGAAAAGGAAATGGGGGGAAGATGAAACCGAAAAAGAAGGGGAGGAGGGCGACTTGAATTTTACATAGGGGCGCCTCCAGTGGCAACCGCCCGCACGTCAGCC
The DNA here is from genome assembly GCA_963932185.1 of Troglohyphantes excavatus. Lineage (NCBI taxonomy): Eukaryota > Metazoa > Arthropoda > Arachnida > Araneae > Linyphiidae > Troglohyphantes > Troglohyphantes excavatus. Next base: position 41,639,516 of record OZ010667.1, on the reverse strand, counting down.
CCAGTTATGATTTGCCTGCGGTGTCCTTGGGGCTCATAGGGGTTGGAGAGAGAGAGTGGGACGTCATTTTTCTTCCTTCATATCCAAGACTGCTTCTTCTGCATATTGCGGCGCATTCGGTTATTTCGATGATGACTGAGCGGCCGCCCCGCGCTCCCATGGGGCTTTCTTCCTTCGAGGGATTTCGACTCTCATTTCCCCTTCGTTTTTTCCCCACCATTCCTTCACTCTCTCTCTCTCTTGCTCTGCGCGCGGGCCTTCGCAATCCTTCTTCTTCTTTTGCCTGTTGTGCTGCTGCGCGCGCGTGCGACAATGAAGAGTAACGAGAAAACTATGGCCGCAGAGACCCCCGGTTTAATGAGCTGGGGCCGGTCCCGAGGGGCGCCCGCGAGGCATTAAGCCCCGGCGCTCGCGAATTAAAGTCGGGGCGCGCGCCCTCCTTTTCCGATTGGAAAAGAGCGGGAAAAAAAGGAGAGCAGCAAGAAAAAGGGGTGTGTGGTGGTGGCGGTGCAGCATCGCGAAATGAGCTTCGGGACCTACTTGCCGGGGCGCACGGCGGATTACCAAAGAGGGGAGGGGGGGGGCACTGCTATGCAAATGAAAAGAAGCCCCATGGGACCAGCGGCCATTAAAGATTTATGCGTGCGCCCCTACGCGCACAGCCCCATTGATTGACGGCGTTTCCTTGCTGTTGGAGGCATTAAAAAGGCGGCCTCCCACGGGCCCGTGCTTCTGTACGCGGCAAATTTTAACTGCGGCATTGAGGAATAATATTTTTTTACGTTCCCTCCCAATTCATCCGCTTTTATCTTTCATTCCAGAACATGAAGGGTCGGGATCTCTTTTGTCTGCAGTGCCTCCCCTCCCCTTTTAACCCCTCCCGGAAGGGAATGTTTCATAATAGAAATGGGGCGCTTTTCTAAACGACGTGTTAATGGGTGTGGGGGATTATTACTCGCTTAATGGCATCTCGCCGCGAGGGGCGCTGCTGCCCTGTGTCGGTGGGTGCCGCCTTATAAATATAAATTGTTTATTTTTTTTATATAACGTATACTCCGACAACTGCAAGTTTATTCATTGCCACCTTTTGTATGATTTTACATTAATATAAGTTCCACACACATTGACCAACCACATGCAGTAGCGTTGACTTGTGTATGTTCGAATCTAATTTTTGTATAAGGCGCCATCTACTTGTTTTAACTGCAGCAAAAAAAACATCAAACTTCTGAAATTTATCCCTTCCGAGACTTGTAGTTGAACTCGTTACTTGAACTACCGGAGGCGCAAAAAGTCCAAGTGATCGCTTAGGATGCCAAATTGAAAAGACGTCAAATTTCGTTGGACAATTATTTTATATTATTAATGTGAGTACTTTGTATTCTTGAATTTGAAATTTTTCTGATCCTTATAATTCATCGATTAAATTATGCTTGACATTTAAGTTCGGTGGCTCGGATATTATAGCAGAGATTTTTTTTTTTTAGTCTAGACGATTTTTTGTGACAGTCACTCCACCTAAACAGTATAACCCATTTTTACGATCAAGATGTCATTTGAAAAAGAGTGAACTGTAGATGTGCCAAAACTATAAAATATTAAGAATTTAGTTAGTTTAATTAGCTTTAAAAAAAAACGACCGCGAAAAGTTATCGTGGCGCCATCTACATACCAAAATTTGAATTACAGTAAAATGACTTTGTCAAACTGGCCGAATTCATTTAAAACGTAGGAAAGGCATGGAATTAATGTGAACAAAACGAAAATTGGACTCCTGTGAGTTGACGAGTGTTAGCGATTAGGGGGCGGAGGGGGGGAGACTCCTAGTTCCAATACTAATATCAACCAGCCTCTCAGCAACTCTTTATAACAGCGTAATAAACACCTTGTTAAACACCAATCAAGCAATGACCTTTTTTTTTTGCGTAAATCATTTAGTTTAATTAGTTTTTTTTCTTTTATAAACTAAATTATTACACTAGATGACTACCTAATAATAATTGTGGAAAAAATAAATGGTTCACAAGGTAACGAAGAAAAATTTCACCTCGTGATATTTCATTTTTATCGAAAAACATTTACACTAAAGCATTCCAAATCAACATTTACATCAATTATTCAAACATTAATTATGAACAGTAGCTTCAAAATTCATAAATGAAAACTCGTCCAAACTTATCCCCCAATTTTTACGCCGTGTATACGGGACTGATGCACGTTAAATCTGATCGTGGTCCAATGTCCCGACTCTTATTAAGGTTGCGTCGGATGCCAGCTCAGGTGTTGTCCTTGTCATCTGACCATGGTTCAAAAATATGATGCATTGTTGCCGGGTCTTTCCTTCGAAATAGGCCCCGAACCGTCGCCGATAGTCCAATGTGCAGCTCTAGTGCGACGGTATTTAACCAAACCATCAATGAAAACTAACAAATAATATGCATGTTATTCCATTGGGAGCGGGTTCGATTCTCAGCATGTGTGTAACGATTTGGTAACCGAAGGGTTATAAAATTCGTTCCTTTCTCGACCAAAAACTCGCTCCAAATCAGGTGTTATCCTCGTCATCTGACCGTGGTTCAAAATTACGAGACAGTATTCTCGGGTCTTTCCTTCGAGATAGACCCCGAACCGTCGCCAATAGCCCACTCTGCAGCTCTAATGTGACGTTAATCAACCAAACCGATGGCCTCCACTACTACCTTCATCACTACACTCTCTTCTTGTGCGTTTAAATGTCGTATGTTGTTTTTATAACTTTAAAAATCTTCGCGATTCTTTACTTTTCAATGTAAAAACCTCTGCCGTATCGATCGAGCAAAGTAAAGCACTTGGTAAGTGAGATTCGATGTCGGAGAAAGGCGTGAGCTGTGTCTCTTGCGACCCCCGGGAATACGGTTTAAAGCGGGGGCCCTCTCGTTCCGGGAACCGCAGATATGTGTCCGTCTGTCCTCCTGGGGTATTCCCCGGTCGCAGCACTTCTCCGCATACCAAAATATATAAATTTTTTATATTCCATCCACTCCGCATCCATTAAATTGTCAAGAAAAGCATGAAGATCCCCCCCTATGCATGCTGCTGTTTTGAGGTCTCCTGATTTGGCCATTTATCGCTTTTATTTTGTTTCTTTGCACCGACATCCGTAGTTTTTCCTTGGATGATTGATTTGCGTCCTCAAGTCTCAGCCATGTATCCTAATTAAAGGATTTTGTTACTCATATGGCAACCATTTTTTACTGTTCTGTTCACTAATTCGTGGGAAAACTAAATAAATTTTCCCAAATGCATTGATTTGTATGTAAATTACAATTTTGGAAGGTTAATTTCATTGGGACATAATATGTTTTGAACTAATGAAATAGTTTAGTTCGATAGAACATTCGGAGGCGAATCAGTAATGTAAAAATATAATTTTTTAAAGTTTTGGACAAAACACGTTTTAATTGTTTGTTCCTCAATTACGAAGCAGTGTTTCTGTATAGAACTCGCCGTCGCCAATAGCCCACTGTGCAGCTTAAGTGCGACGTTAATTAACCTAACCAACCTGTATAGATCTCGAACCGTCGCCAAAACCTTATTACGTTGCTCTAGGACTACGTAAATTCAACCAGCCATTGTACTTCATGAGAACCTGTGAAAGTTAAAAGTTATATTTGTAAGCACCACGAATGAAGATTCGATAAAATAATGTTTTGTTCTTTTTTAAGGGATTGATATTCAAACATAAACACATTATTATAATACTATAATAGGTAGCTAAACTTCTATGTTCTTCTACACGTTTTTTTTATTAACCCATCCATTAATCATTTACATGATGTTGTCGATTGTGCTTGTAAGAAATTCAATGTTCCACATTCCACGACAACTTTCTCTCGAACCTTAGAAATATTTGGCGTTGTGATTGGCGATAACTTTTCTGCAACCCTCTTGCCTAAACATTAAAAATAAAAACTGATAACGATAACAACCATGGAAGAGAAGAAAAAAAATCACCGAATAAAAGTCCCATCTAGAAAAGTTCCTGGTGACTCCTTCGCAAAAACCGAAACTCCCCTGTGAAAATTCTGAAAAACCACCTTCCAAAGAAAAATAAAATAAAACCGACTTAAAAAATAAAAATGTATATAGTTTTGCCGAAGGGGGTCGGTCTAGCTGGCCGATGCAATAATGTAAATATAGGATTAGCATTTGGAATCGGTTCTCTAAACATTCCACTCGTGCGACCTACGAGCGTTTTCCATTTGAGGGCCCCTTCCAAAAACAAGCCTCTTGCCTTACTTCAGGGACCGCATTGAGTATTCCTACGCTGTCACGCACCCCTCTCGAAGGAAAGAAAAAGGAACAAGCATTTCGAGAATCATTTCTATCTTATAAATGGTATTAAATATGTCGGATTGCTGTTAGGAACATGAGGCTGTTTTTAGTGTATAATCACGAGGTTCGAGTCTTTGGATGCAGTGTTCGAAATTAGTGGTCGTTAGTCGCATTTTGCCGCTAATTTTAGTTTGACTAACGGATTTGTACACCCAGTCTTCATTGTCTCACTTTATACATATATATTTTGCTGGGAATGACTCGTATTCGCTTTTTCTGCTCAATCTTCCTTGTCGAGCTTCGAACAATCAACACAAACCGATCCAAGGGGCCGTTGCACGCTCTGTTTTCGTAAAAGCACATGTTCGAATATATCCGTATTTGTATTGCAATCGCTTGTTGAACTTCAAATCGTGGTACTTTGGATTTGTACTTTTAGTTGAAGCATTTGAAAAACGGTTAAGCCGATTAACTCGGTATTTTATTTAGGCAAGTACTAATGAAAATAAGCTTACAAAGATTGATATAGGAGAATGAAATAGTTGATGCAACTGGAGAACAAAAAGTTTTTAATAATTTTTTTCGTCAGTAAAACGGTGATGTTTTTAGAGTGCAAAGGAAAAAACATGCTTCTACTTTTATGCAAAAGAAGTTATAACGATTACAAAAATATGGTAACTATTTGCAGCTCTGTTTATGCTTAAGTTATTTGAATTCTTTTAAAATTTCTCCTAAGCAGAACCAAAAATAAATATTTCTGATGCTAAATATCTCCTTACTTTCATCTCCTAATTTCGAACCTTGCTAGATATAATATTTTAGTAAAAATGAGTAACATAAACATATAATTGTTTAACCCTTTGAGTACTGAATTATTTGAAGATTTTTATACCCATGGGACGGATTTGGTGAGGTTCAATTGATCCCATTCTTGACCGACCCTACAACAAATTGTTTGCGATCAATGCTCACTGGCGGGGGTGCCGCAAACATCAGCGCCTGCTTCTTAAATTCAGATTACTAGTCAGACTCGTCCACCGTAACTTTGCCCAAGTAAGCAGATGGCGAGTCTCACTCGTCAAATGTACCCAAAGGGTTAATTTAGTATTTTTATGCTGAGATGGATGGTCTAATTCAACTGTTGGATTATTATAGCTTAGCTAATACTGGATCTTGGCTCTATAGCTGCCAATCAAACACCAACTGTTAGAATTAGAATTATAGCGCTTGTATTGCTAATTAGATACATATTGTAGTTTTTACAAAGATAAGCCAATGGATCTGTTATCATTTACATGATAACTTGTTAACCTCATTGACTGGCTATTCTAGGGGTAGAATAAGTTTTTTCACTTTCACCTAGTTGCAGTTGAATTTAAACGCTTCGTGTAGATGGTAATGCTATTTTGCCTGCAGAAACTTTTCAATGGATCTATTACAAATATGCTAGTATTACAAAATTTAAGAAAAATATGTAAAGATGGGAAACTATACAAATATATATTTATACTTATTAATTTAAATGATTCAACTTAACTGTAAATGGTTTTTGAAAGAATTATACAATATTCCCTTTTTGCCAGTAAAATTCAAATAAATAATTTGATTTTTTTTGTGTTATTTTATTCAATAAATCAAGATGATGTCAATGGCATCTACTCAGAATTTCATTTGAGTATTGATTGATAAATTATTAAAATTGAAAAGCTGGTACATTGTGATTCAAGATCCACATTAAATTGTTTTACCTGGCCTATTTGGCTGTTACTGAGCATACAACAAATCAACCAGAAATTTAAATTAAACTAGCTGAAATTGATATTTTTTCTGAGAATCGCCACCTTTTTCACATAAATGAATGTAGGATAAAAAGTGAAGTTTATCACTTAAAAATTATTTTAATAATTTCATGAATAAAACAAATAGCTGTGTGGTCTTGTGATTCTGTGGACCCTTTAAATCATGCACATTCCTTTCTATAAAACTAAGAAAGGTTGTATGTAACAACTATGAAATATATTTGTACTTAAGGGTAATGATAAGGCTGAAACGTTCTTAAATTCTATAGTTTTAAAACACATATTTTACTTGTGCAAGAACTGTATTATACAAAATATCTTTATTTAGGTATTGAAAAAAATTCTTGGGTTACTGGTAAATTCATGTATATTGTATAATATTAAATTAATTTAAAGCTCATACATAATTCAAACTATTTTTTACTCTTTCTCTTACAGTACAAAGAACCTTGGACTATACAAACAACTGAAGATAAAATAGATTCAAAAACAGCAATATTTATAGAAGCATGCAATTTACTATGGAGCTTATGGTAAGTTCCCAAAAGCAATTTTTTTTAAAATTAAATTTTAGTTTTCTGTCTGCTTTTTATTTTTATATTTGTAATAAAAAGTCTTTGTGAAAAAATAGGCTTTAGAATTAACTGATTCATTGACTGCCAACTTTAAAAATCAAAGTATAATTCCAGAATTCTTACCTAGAAAAAATGCTGCCATAGTCTAGATGTCCCAATACTTTAACCACAGTCATTACTAGATTTTCCAAAGAGTTTAATCAAGTTAAAAATCACTTTGCAACCGTAAACTGTATGAATTTACGATTTTAGTGTCATCTTTATCTTCTGGGTATTATTGTGTTCTGATTTTCTGTTTTCATAATTTGTTGGCAAATGCATCTAAAATCCACAAAATTACCTAAAAAATGTTTAGAATGAAACTTAACATTGAATTTTTCTCTCCCATAAAAATATTTTGTTGTCTTATAAATGCAATGCATATAATTTTTTTTAGTTCAATACAAATTTTAAAAACAAAGTTAATATAATAGCATTAAAAAATTATTTAAAATTTTTTTTGTTACCTAAACAAACTGTTTTCGTAGCCAAAGGCTTACACTTATTCAATTGGCTTTCTCTTTATTCAATAATAATAATAATTTAATCAGTGCAGACCCTAAATGTTAATAATAAGGATAATTACTTTTTAAATATTGATTTCTGTTTTAAATAAATAACTTTTATGGTGTTTTTTTCTGATTTTAGTGAAAATTCATCTTTAGCTGTGTCAATATTTAATCAAAGAAATCTCATTTCAATTTTGTTGCCTTGCCTGAATATTAATGTCTATGGTCTACAAGTTCCCATAGCTGTTGGTAAGGCTGTTTATCTTTTTTATATGATAAGAGTTTGCAAAGTGAACATTATTTTGATAATATTGATTTGCATGTTTCTTTCAGCTCAATGTTTGCATACAGCTGGAGAAAATAATGATCTCTTGAGTGAAGTCTTAAGACAGCCTTTTGCAGAAATATTGTTAAAGTCGTTAATGATTTTACCTACTGATCAACCAGAACAGGTTTTACTTAGAATTTTAGCTGCAGGTAATTTGTACTCACATCTGTAGAATATAATAAACTATAGTTTAATCAGGGTTCGAAATTAACGGTCATTAGTCATATTTTGCAACTAAAATTTTCAGTTGATGACTGTATTTTTTATACACAGTTGTAATTTTTTACATCATTGTGAAAGACACCAAAAAAAACAGCCAGACTTTAAAAAAATTCTTTTGCTAATTTTTTTTTTATAAATTATAAAATGCCTTTGTTTTGCATATAATCATTATTTACAGTGTCTGTAAGTATAGTTGCCAACCTATCAAAAGTTTTTAATAATAAAAATTAATTTACAATAATTGCTCTTATACTTTTCAGTAATTTTGTCGGTAAGATGATATTTTTAGAGTACAAATGGAAACATGCTTCGAATTTTATGCAAAAAAAGCTTTAACAATTAAAAAAATATCGAAACAGTTAGCAGCTCTGGTTAAGCAATTTAAATTATTTGAAAAATTATGCCTAATCAGAATACTTTGCCAAATAAAAAAAATGCTAGGAATCAATAACTCCTAACTTTCATCTCTTAATTTTGAACCCTGATTTTAATAACATCCTGAATCTTCAATTCTTCATCATTTGAAATTAAATTGTTTCTATACTATTTGTTTTCATTGTGTGCTACCTACTTTACACTATTATTGCATATGAATTCATTCATTATCATAGCACTATTCAATTTTTAATTATTTTGTTCATGTATTACTATTTTTAAATACATCTATTTTTGAACTATGACAACTTGAGATATTAAAAAGGGTGGCTATCAAAATTTTGGGAGGTTGTGTTTGTAATTGAAATATATATATATTTGTAAATTCTACATCAAGAGCATAATTTAGATGAAATTTTTTTTAAACTATTTTATTTACTGAACAGATTTTGATAAAAGTACTTTTGGATAGCTTAAAAGTTGACTTTCAAGTACAATACTTTCATCTGAGTCACCTGAGATAAAAAAAATACTTTAATTTGGTTGTTTCCAAAGTTAACATAAAAACTAGGATAACAGAAAATTAAAATTTCCTGAACTAATATTGTTATTGAGAAAATTATCATACTCCACTAACAGTGATCAATGGAAATGTGGGCAAATTTTTTTAACAGTTCCTTAATTTTGTTTGAGATTCACTCATTTTAAATTTGTATTTATTTAAACTTGAATTTTGGTATTTACTTTATTTTTCCCTCCATTTAGGAATGAAATTAAACATTTTCGTTGGAAAGCTAAATGATTGTATGGACGATGTCACTACTTCGATTCTGGATCTAGTATCAGCCACTTTTGAAGAACCATCTTTGCCTATTACAGAATTTTTGGCAAAACAAATGACTATTCTTAAGGTAATTCATTCATTTATGATTATTTTTTTTTTAATTTAAAATTTTTAGTTTTCCTACATCAATTATTTTTAAGATTATTGCATAATTTTCTCCCGCAACTAAACAGTAGATAGATACAAGTTGATATGCATAGCTAGCTTGTAAATAGTTATTCAGATTTTATAGTGACTGTTCCTCTCAAAAAAATTACTAAACAGAATGTTTAAGTTAACAAAATAAAGTTCAAATATTAGTTACCCCAAAAATGTGGTTAAAAAAAAGTGTTAACTTTTAAATATAATTTCTGAAACACTTATAATATTCATCAAAGCAAAACTAATTAGATATTGACAGTTCAATTTTGGGAAAGGAAACATGAAATACCTCTTTTCAAATTATAAATTGTTTGAGTTGAAGAATTGTATGTTTATAAAAAATATATTAGTCAATACAAGCTGTATTTATAAAAAACTTGATCTAGATTGTTTACTTCTTTTACAGGCTGAAAAAATGAGCAGACAACACGATGAAAAGTATTTAGAAGATAAGGTATATTTATTTGGTGTATTTGTCATCAAAATAAACCCTTTAAAACAATGTCACCTTTAGAGGTTCAGTTATTTTAAAATTAATTTATTTCCAAAATTAAATATTTGTAAAAATAAAATATATATAAATCTTTTCTGTATAATTGTTAATTTTATACTAATTTACTTGCTCTTATCAATTACGATTGTTTTTTAAAAAATGGATTTTTTTAATGATCAATTTTTATGAGTTGAATAGTTTTATCATAAAATCTACAGTTATAGCAGTAAAATACAAAAATAACCCTATTTTTAATGGTCTGTAAAATATAAAAAGTACTTTTATAATTTTTTCTAAAAATTTAAACATTTCACATTTAGTTTACATAATTTCCCGTGAAACTTTCCCAGAAAATAGCAAAAATAAACTAAAAATTCACAAATGTATCCAACTATTGTCAATTACATAATCTAGTTAGTATTAAAGTTTCCTTTTTATAAGTAAGAGAGCTAAAGCACTTATTTAGTTATAGTTAAAAGAAATTGTACATAAATTTATTTACAGGCATCTTTGTGAAAACTAAATACAGTTATAAAAAATAACCATTTTTATTTTATTGAAAGTTAACATTACTTTATTTCATTTTCTGAATTCAGTACCTTATAAGACATTGTTTTTCTTCAGTTTACGATCGTCAGCAAAACTAAGGAACGTCTTCTTCACATACTTTCTGCAAAGCAGTGTGCCCTTGAAATACTGGGCAAAATGTTTGAAGATGGTAAGTTTAAAAAATTTTAGCTTTCCCATGTTTTTGACATTGTTACATATTTCATTGTCAAAAGGAGTTAGCAGTTTTACACAAATACATATTGTATGGATATTTAATATATAGCTTAAACTCAAAGTTAAATCATATAATTAAATATGATGGTTCGCACAATCCTTAAGAACTACTTAATTTAGGGCCCTTAAAGTACGTAATTTTCGACTAATCTCCTTAATTTTTGTCAAACATGTTTTTTTTAACTAATTCACATTGGAGGTTTTTTTCGGTGTCTAACCCGAAATTCCGAGTTTTTAAAATTTTCGAACTCAGAAGTCCCGTGTTACATAAGTATAAATCGCCAAAGAGAGAAAGACGTGTATGGACGTACTTAGTGTCAGAAAAAAAAGTGAACTTTTGTTCGATTTTTTTAGTTAATGGTATTTCATTATCATTCACAACACTTCATCGTTACAAAATCTCCGTTCGTTTGTTGTTTTATGAAAAATCGAAACTGATTCCAGAAAACCGAGGAAATTCATAAGAATGTGGCATCTTTAAGGAATGAAAATTCTGCGCCAGAGTTTGCCGGAAGTTGTATCCAGCGCCAACTTGCTACAAAACCCCACTGACATGCGATTATGTTCCAATTTTGCGCCAAACAATGTGCGATTCTCCGCTAGCGGCGCCAAAAAATATAAGAGGTCCTTAAAAATTATCGAGAGGTCCTTAAAACTACTTAATTTTTACTTTTAAAAATATGTATGAACCATGTAATGACTTATTTAATTTTTTTAACCTTGTGGTATCTACTTTTCTTCATGGGGAAATTGATTTTTAAAATTAATATGCTTAGAAATAATTTTTGAAACATCCATAAAACTTTTATGTCTATATAAACTTCTGCAATTTTAATATGTTTAATATATTTGCAAAAAAAAATCTTGTGTTTTTCTAGAAGCATTAATACATTGTGTTGTTCAAAAACTGTTTTAGATGATGCTGATGAAAATGATGAATGGGATGACATCTCAAGTAACAGTTCAACTGATATGGTTACCGATGCAGCCGAAATGGAAGTTGATGAATCAAATGTCAGTGCCAATGAAGTAAGGTTCATTTTATTGTATACTATCAACTATTTTTTAATAAGCTGCAGCCAGTAGTTCCACCCATTGTGTAAAAATTATAATTTCATAAAATGCAAACAAAATATATGTAGTTGAACCTCGATTAGCCATCCCTCTTGTATCCGGAACTCTTTGTTATCCGACCGTCATTAAGTCTACATATAAAAAAATTATGTTTGAATTAAAAAAAAAGCTTTTACTTATGTAATATAAAAGATATTCTAGAATCCCATTAGGTTAAAGACTAAAATTTTATTAAGTCTTACCAAAATTGTACCAAACAAACACAGCCCCTTTATTTTTATTACTATCGAAATTATATTCATAACTTCTAGAACAGTCATGTTTTCTTTAAGAATAGTCAAATTTTGTAAATGTAAAAGCGTCCCTATTTTGGAGAATCTTTTTTTACCAGCCAAAAGTAGGGAAATTGTAACCTTAGGCCTATTTAGTTCACTCGTTATAGTCACTTTTTTTATAATTACCATATAAACAAATTAGGACTTTATATTATAGATGTTAACTGTCAAATTTGTTATTCACATTGACGTATTTTAATTCTTATTTTAGCTGGGACCTAAATTACCTGCAGAATTGCTCAGGCGTGTAGTCAATGGAAATTTGTTGGGAAGAGTTTTGGAGCAAATGGTCATGCCACAAGAAGAAACTCTTCAAGTTTTAAGCACACAAGCAAAAGATTGCTTCAAAAAGTAAGTTTCTCGGACATTAGTAACATTCACATTGAAAGAAACTCGAAATTAAATATTAAAAAAAATATTCTGTTTTTAGGATAGAGACTATACGATGCACAGCTCTTCTGTGTTTAAACAACATAATACAGAAAATCGATGTAAAGGATCTTGGTGGTCCTTCCAAGCTCCTAGATTTGTCTAATAATCTCTCAAATCTCTTGTTTAAGAAAACTGGTATGCATTAATTTAATTTTTTATACTCTTATATTACTATATTGAGATACAATTTTTTGTGCTTATTAACAGGAGTCAAATTTTTTTTGTTGAATGACGGATTTTAGCTAAGTCATGCTCTGTCATTGTCACCATAAAAGTAAAAATTCAGCTAATTTTTGGTTTGGCCAATCACATCAGCCAAACTTTTAGTATAACTGGACTTGTAAACTATCAAGTTTATTATTTTTTAACAAAAATATAAGTAGTAAATGTTTTTATAAGTCAAAAATCACTTTGTTTTAAAAAAATATGCTGGTAAAAAAAATTATATAAAAATTTAAAATAACTGTAATAGCAACTGTAGTTTAGTGTAAGTTTAATTAGTAGTTAAGTTCATGACATTTTTCAACATCTTTTATAAATTAAATATATGAGCATTGATCTGAACATCTGTGGAGGTATGGACATGGTGTTCATGTCTAGCCCTTTGAGGAATACCCGGACATTTTAGTTTGAACATGAAAAGGGATTGGAACAGTTCGTGGATCTAGGTTGTTTCTCTCAGGGTTAAATGTGAACTGTTTCTGATGATAATTGTACATATAAAACTATTAATATTCTCAATTTGAACCTTAATTTAATAGCACTGTATATGCATTTTTTCCCATTCCTGATTTGGCCAAGTGGATAAAGGCGTCAGCTGGAAATCAGAGGGTCCCTGGTTCGATCCTGTGCAACGGACTTGACTAAGAAAAGTAAAAAAGTAGTGATTTGGTGATCGGAGGGTTGCCAACTTCACTACAAAATATTAGGAATGTCGTCCAGAACATCCACAAAAAATTATCGTCGTGTATACGGGACTGGTGCACGATAAATCTGATCGGGCCAAAGTCTATTGAAGGCTTTGGGTGCCAGTTCATGTGTTTCCTCGTAATCTGACCATGGTTAAAAAATACGAGGCATCGTTCCCGGGTCTTTCCTTCGAGATAAGCCCCGAACCGTCACCAATAGCCCACTGTGCATGTGATGAATGCACTTACAAACCTACCAGGTTCGAGGCATTTCTTTAGTTCGGCGACTCAAGGAGAAGGGACATCTTATTAAAAACTTAACTTGTTTTTATTTTCTTCCCAAACAATGCTTATGTGGAGGAGCTGTCTTTTTTCCGACCATTCTCAATGGCGGCCTAGTGCTCTCTGTTCGAAATCGGAACCGAAACTTCTCAAGTGGAAGATGCCACATTCCAAACCCAAATGGGGCCTCTCAGCAGTGAATCATGCCCCAAGTGGGCCGGTCTGCAACATTCTCCCACCTTTGAGTTTAAACTTATAAACTCAAATTTTACTTACTACAGCTCTCCCCACAAAAGCAAAGTCAAATATACAAAAAGGATACAAAAATATATACAAATACACACATATTGTTCATTGAAAACAAAACAATGAATTATTTACTAACTAAAAGAATGCTTACTAACTAATGCCAAAATATATATACATATAAATTTAAATGCAAGAAAAGTATAAATTGAAAAAAATATTCTAAATATTAAATTCTCTTAAGTTTCATTCTTAATAGCTTAAACGATCTGGTGCATTAACAGTTCGACCACTTTTAGTACGTACACCATTACCAACGTTAGAGTTTGCTACAAGATCTATAGAGTCTTGAATTTCTAAATAATAGAGTTTCTTAATGGGTCTTAAGAACTCCCCTGATTCCGTTTTTACTTGTGCGACCCTTGGCAGGCCATCTTTGCCTGGCATAAGTTTAGTCACTCGACCCAATGACCAAAACGCACGCTTTTTAGTGTCATCTTCAATTAGAACAATGTCTCCTAGTGTCAGTGGCCTAACTTTCTTGCGGTGAATTGTTTGTTGTCGCAACTGACCTAGGTATTCGATTCGAAATCGTTGTCTAAGGTGATTCCTCAATTTTTGTTTGTATTGGGACCTCTTGTTTAGACCGGTGTGATCTAAAGTGTCAATGTCAGTCACATTTGAAGACCTTACCTCTTGAAGGAACATTGATGGGGTTAAGGGTGATAGATCATTCACATCTTCTGACACATATGTCAGAGGTCGGGAATTTATGATTTGTTCACAATCACACAGTATAGTAAACAATTCCTCATACGACAATGAGGCTTTTCCCAAAATCTTTCTTAAGATGCGTTTTATCATTTGAATAATACGTTTCCAAAATCCCCCAAACCAAGATGCTGTAGGAGGGTTGAATTTCCAGTGGATGTGTTGTGCAGAAACAGTTGTTGAAATCTGACCCCAATCAACATTGGATAGTGATCTGTTGGCTCCTACAAAGTTGGTACCATTGTCTGAATATATCGTTGAAGGACGTCCCCTTCTAGCGATGAAGCGGCGAAGTGTCTGAAGGAAGGCTTCAGTCGACAACGAGGTGGTCAGTTCCAAATGTATGGCACGATAGACTGCGCAAGTGTATAGCACAATCCAAGCTTTCTGCCCGTCTTTGAGGTAGAGAGGACCAGCTAAATCCACACCCACTACTTGAAACACAGATGAATCTTGTACTCTATCTTGAGGCAAAGACACAGGTTCGGTTTCACAATTTTTAGCACTGAATCGTTTACAACGTACACACTTCTGTATCACAGAACGAATTGTTTTTCTGGCTTTCACGATCCACAAGGTTTCTCTTAAATGTGTCATCAGCAGGGACACACCAGAGTGTAAAAGTTCTTTGTGTTTATGATCTATCAGCAAATGTACCACAGGATGATCTGAGGGCAAGATTATAGGATACCTGAAATCGATTGTATCCGTTCTGTAAATGACTTTTGTCTTTACCCTTAAAACGCCATTATCATCACAAAAGGGTCTCAGATTATGAATCTTTTCATCATTTACACCTGTAAATGACTCATTTTGAATTAGTTTGAAAAGCGCTTTTTTAGCACTTTCAATTTCTAAGCAAGAAAGATCAGGTGATCGAACCACTTCCACTTTCTTCGAATTGCTACAAAAACGAAGAATCCAAGCCAACATGCGAACAATTTTTAAATATGAAGAGAAATATTCGTAATACCAATTATTTGGTTTCACGACCTTATTATGTGCAGTTAACACACTCTTTCGTTTCTCAGAACTAATTATTTCTTCATTTGGCATTTCTTCACTAGAAGGCCACTCGGACTCGGACTTTAAGAGCCAAGATGGACCCTCCCACCATTTTAATTGTATCAACTTTTCAGCTGAACAACCGCGAGACGGAAGGTCGGCTGCATTAAATACACCTGGAATATGATGCCAGAATTGAGGATCCGTCACAGAACGAATTTCGGTTACACGATTGGACACAAATGTACCCCACTGAGTCGTTCTTCGAATCCAGCTCAAAGCTGTGGAAGAGTCCGTCCAGTAGAAAGGACGAATTCCTGGGATCTCTTTCAAGTCACTTAAAACGGTGCTTGCCAGTCTTGAACCAATCAAACAGGCCAGGAGCTCCAAGCGGGGAATTGAAATAGGATTTAATGGTGCAACTCTTGAACGCGCACTAACGAATTGAACCACAACTTCAATTTGAGTTTCAATTCTAATGAATATGCATGTTGCATACGAATCTTTGCACGCATCACAAAATGTATGAAGGCTTATATCAATAATACCATTAACATTTAAATTAAACCATCTAGGGATTTTAATAACTTTGAGCAAATGTACCTGTTGCATTCATTTTTGGAACTGTTTAGTGAGGTCATATGGGAGGGGTTCATCCCATTTCAGTTTTAAGCTCCAGATATGTTGTAACATCAGTTTTGGAACAAGTGTCACAGGGCAGGTAAACCCGATTGGGTCGAATACTCGTTGCACTCGTGATAAGATTATGCGTTTAGAAATAACACCCTCTTCATCATTTTTATCCTCTATTCTACAAGATAACGTATCAGAATTTACATCCCAAATTAATCCAAGAACGGGTACAGTACTTGGAACATTAATTTTACTTTCAATATCATCACCCACATTTGTTCGCCAATCACGCAAATTGAAACATGCACTAGATAACAATAACTTTGCTTCTAAAATAAATTTGTGCACTTTATCTTCATCTTCTAAACTCGTTATACAATTATCTACATAGAAAGATTTCTTCAGAAGATTGGCTGTTGGGGTAAGATTACTGGGAGCTAAATTCAAATGATGATTTAAGGTGGCACTTAATAGAAATGGTGAACATTTTACACCAAAGCACACGCGTCTATGGCGATAAGTTACTAACTCATCAGAATTTTCTTCATTAAACCAGAAGAACCTTAAAAAATCCCTATCCCTCTCAGAAATATTGATCTGCAGGAAAGCTTTTTCAATATCAGATGTTACACCAAATTTGTTTATACGGAAACGGCTGAGTAAGGAAGGTATTAATTCAAGAAAGTTTGGCCCCTTTTCTAAACATTGATTCAGTGATGGTAATCCCTTATATTTACCACTAGCGTCATACACAGGGCTAACTTTAGTACTACTAAATTCTTTAAACACTGGCCTATGAGCCAAATAATGAACACCTGTTTCTTTATTGTTATTTACTTTTTCTATTATATCCTTAACTAACCATTCACTAAAGACATTGTTATAAGCATCTATTTTTTCTGAAACAATCAATTTGTTTTTTGTAGATCTGGCCCTACTTTCAGCTATATTTTTATTGCTGGGCAAAATAGACTTATCTAAAACCCAGGGCAAAGATACCTCATACCTTCCCTCAGAATCTCTAGTTAAAGTTTCCTCAAAATATTGCAATGTTTCTTCTTGCAATTCTGCTTTTGATTTTTCTGTCAAAGGATCCTTAATTCCCAAGACTTCTAAATCCCAAAACTGAGATATACTTATATCTCTTGCTAACAAAGAAGTTACTGAAAGAGCTTCTCTCTTATCAATAATTCTATCACAGGGTATTTGCCCCATTAAAGTATGACCCAAACGAGTCCCCACTGCAACCAAACCATTTTTTAGTGAAATCACTTGTCCAGTTAACAACTTTCCCGCTACATCAGCCCCTATCAATAACTTTATATCTGATGAAATGACGGGTACGTGTTTATGTTCAACATCACTTAGATGTACGCCCTGTTTTTTAAGTTCGGTAACCCACGGACCATTAGGCACTTTATTAATTTCCGAACAAATTACACGTTGATCTAGTACGTCAAAATTACACATATAACTGGAATCTAAACTTTTTACATTAACTTTATATTTATTATGTACATTCTCAGACGTTTCTACACCCCCGAATAATTTCTGAACAACTTTTACTTCCCCTAACTTTTTGAAACCCATTATTTCCGCAATATCCCTTGTTAAATACGACAAAGAACTACCAGAATCAATAATGGATCGAACAGAAACTTCCTTATCTCCGTTACATATTTTTACTATTAGTGTTTGCAACACCACATTTGAACTGCAAGCTTGATTAGCCAAAGCGCTATTAACTGTTTCTCCCTGAGAATTTTCTACTACTGTATTGTTTGTTTTACTTTGTAACTCAGGACACAAACAAACATAATGTCTCTTTTGACATACAATACACAGATGTTTTGATCTGCACTCAGCTGCTTTATGCCCCCCTCGCTTTAAACATATAAAACAAGCACCCTTTTTCAAAACTATATTTTTCCTGACAGTTAAACTCATTTTAGAAACTTCACTGCAATTTTCTGAGGCATGACCCTTATCACAAAAAATGCAAAGATTTCCTTGTTTAGATTTAAAATTAAATTTATTCTTATAAGCTTGATTATTATTATTATATAACTCAGAGGCTGTGCATGCATTATATTCATTAGTATAATTAGGGTTTTGCGTCTTATTTTTACTTTTATCAACATTAAAGCTATTACGGGCAAGTAGTATTTTTTCTTCCCCTTCAACATACATTTTAAGAAAATTCATAATATTATTTAAATCGTTACCTGTGTCAGCCGATCCCGTATAAACCATGCTTCGTTCAAATTCACGAAGCAGATCTTCCGTCAGACAGCTTTCTACCAAAGGGAATAAAATAGCAGCATATTTTTCCTGTGTTACCCCAAGGGAATTTAATGCCCTTAACCTACTCTCCAGGTCATCGTAGAGTGACGAAATATCACGTCTTTTTTTGTTTTCTCCGCTTAGCACAATTTGAAGAATATCACACACATAATATTGTATTAAGAGGTTTTCTCTGCCGAAACGTTCCCTGAGTTGATTTATGGCGAGGGGATAATTTTCCGTCGTCGCGGGGAAACTTGAAACCAAAGAGTGTGCCTTTCCTTCTGTACTCTGTAGTAGATAATGCATCTTATCACTTGCTTCCACGGTGGGGCTTTCATGGATCTTTTTAAATTGATTCCACCATGGTAGATAGTCTTGTATCAGTCCGCTGAACTTTCGAAGCTGTATCTCCGGCAGCCGATGGACTGCTGAGGCGGGGGAGATGAGGGGGGTCGCAACCGCGACGGCATCTCCTCGGATTCGATCTGTCGACGAGATCGTCAATTCCTCCAGCTGTTTTTTAGCCCGCACCCGGCAAGCTATCATTTTTTCTTCATAGACCTCGGAAGCCAGGAATTCTGCGTCGAAAACTTCCTGACTGGATCCCTTTTCTTGGAGTAATTCCATGAATTTTTCGTCCAGAGAAAAGAGTTTTTTAGCTTTTTCCTCCAGATGATCCAAAGCTGTTTGGATGTTGACGGCTTCTTCTTTATTCGCTATTAGTTCATTCACTAGGTTAACGCTCCTAGTGAACGACCCTCGCACGGTTGTGCGTCTTTGTTTGAGAGATTCCATTGTCTCCTCGAGTCCCTGTTCGGGCGCCACAATGTGATGAATGCACTTACAAACCTACCAGGTTCGAGGCATTTCTTTAGTTCAGCGACTCAAGGAGAAGGGACATCTTATTAAAAACTTAACTTGTTTTTATTTTCTTCCCAAACAATGCTTATGTGGAGGAGCTGTCTTTTTTCCGACCATTCTCAATGGCGGACTAGTGCTCTCTGTTCGAAATCGGAACCGAAACTTCTCAAGTGGAAGATGCCACATTCCAAACCCAAATGGGGCCTCTCAGCAGTGAATCATGCCCCAAGTGGGCCGGTCTGCAACAGTGCAGCTCTAGTGCGACGTTTATTAACAAAATCAAACCATTCCTGATTTACGCCATTTTAATAATCTGTCACCTCTCATAGATATGAATGACACTGACCAAGTGGAAGCATTAACCCGCTCCATGAGTGCTGTTGTGAGGAAACTGGCTGAAGCAGACTGCTCATCCTACTTCAGCCAAATGACAGAATCAGATTTAGAGCTCTTGACTAACATCTGTCAAGGATCACAGGACTCTAGGATAAAAGTGCATATTATTAGAATGCTAGGGACAATAGGATGCCTCCTAGGAAACCTACAAACCCCTACAGCCGCCAATTTAATCAAGGTTTGTACATTGTTCATATGTTTTAATATCCTTTTAGAAAGTTCATAAGCAGTATAAATACTTGCATATTAAAATTCATAGTTAACGATTAAAATTCTAGCTCGTTTACAGAAAGATTATTTGTTGATATGTACTATAACTTTTATAGGTACTTCTGTAAAATTAATTTTAAATCACTAAAAACGATAATAACTTCTTATATGTTAATGTATTTACTAAGAAAGTATTATTAAAAAATACTTAATATATATATATATGAAATGAACCACAGGTTGGTCATCCCACTAGGTTAGTTTGCAGTCGTAAATATTATTTCATGTTCGGGACAAGTAGTACTTCACACTAAAACATGTTTATTTAGAGCTCAGAATCAGGACACATCTTTTCATGACAAAAACGAAGTGACGTCATATAGGGATGATTACATGATGTGAAGAGGGAAATAGGAAATTATCATCGTGTCGGAAACACAGTTGTTCGTTGGGTGGGGCAATCCTTTTAGGGAAAAAGGGTGCAGTTGAACTTAGAAGTCCCGGAGTGATGGGGAATGAGAAAATATGTGTGTGGGTAGAAAGCTTTGCAGATTCAGCAAAAATGATGAGAACGAAGAGATTTGTTTTGGGAAAAAGAGAGTTTTATGAACAAGAGGGAAAAGGCGCAAATTGTACTTAGTTATTTTAAGGGATAGATGTTAAGGAATATTAAGAGAGGTTTTACAAAGGGGTTCGGGATTTAAAAAGAAGGTGGTTACAGGAATTTTCTTTTATAGATTCTAAATAAAAATACACTTTTCAATGGATAAAAATTTGTTTAAAGAATTTATTTAAAACTTATTCTGTATATGGATTTAATTAAAATGAAAAATGTAAGAGTGAATCACTAAAATGCCTTCTTTACTAAAATGTTTTGTAACAAAACTGGTGAAGTTAAAAGCAGGAAAACCATAAATATTTTCAAAGTTTTAGATGTTTATTTGCATTTTTTTTCTTGTAATTGTTAGACAACCCTGTATAATTATTCAAATTGCAAAAATCTGGAAAAAACATACCACAGATTTTGTAACATTTATTACTAGCTAGCTATACCCTTCTCCCCTCACACTATCGTAGTTTTATCTTTCAGATTTTTTAATATAGTATAAAACAATAAATACCAAAATTCATAAAGACCCATGTGCTTGCCAAAATATACCAAATAAAATATTTTACAAATGCAGAGTATTTACAGATTACAAATATTTTATATTTTCAGATAATTGGATCAGTTTTGCTTGAAATTTGCTCAAAGAATGCTGATATGTGGATAACCGCAGAGGCATTAGATGTTATTTTTGACGTCTTTGCAGAAGACCATATTGACATTATTGCTAAAGATATAGGCCTCGTAGAAAAACTCCAACATATCCTTCCAAGTTTAAAAGGAAAAGTAAGTATCAAGATCTTATGATCTATATTACAATACTCAGAGAAATCAATTTTAAATATTTTTTTACAATAGATACGAAATTATTCATTGCAAACTACTATTGTTTTAGCCCTATGAAGCATGGTTGACTACCACAAGTTAACGATTTTTTTTTCAATATCGAAATCTTTTTAATTTCAAAACAGTATGTTAGAAATTAAAACTTACTTAGCTATACAGTAGGGTGGGTCGAAAAAACTTTTTTTTTTCAATTTCTTTATTCTAACAGTGCGGAAAGGGTGACCAGTGTGATCAATAAACATGCTTTAAAATATTTTTTGCCTCATCGTACTTGAAATTTCGGGTAAAATGTCTTTTTTCACTTATTATAGTAAAAAGAATAGCATGGAAAGGGTGTCTAATCTGATCAATAAACACGATGTATGATATTTTTTCTGATAATGTTTTCTGGGATAGAGAGAAATATGGTTCAAATACACCATGCATTTACACATACAGATGACAAGGTTACGGATATCTGAATTTATCCTTATGGTCAAATTCATTGGATCCAGGAAGGAGACCTTATGGTAATCGTGGAAGATTTATGTAGGTAAAAAACTTAGCACTGTCTGTTCCACAAAATCAGGAAGTCAAGCATTAACAACCACTAAATCAATCTATCGTGCAGTGATTCCCCTATCCTTTGAAGTAATCACAACATCTTTACAGAAATCATATTGTTGATTGTGATAAGAATGTTGTTCTAATGAATTCGTCTCTATTTTCAGCACCACATAAACCTTAGAAGATGCTTCTCTTACTTCACACGTGGTTTAACTGCCTGAAGTAACGGAACATCTGCAAAGGTTTATGTGGCCTGAAAATAGATATGAATTCATCAGAACAACATTCTCATCACAATCGGTGATATGATTTATGTAAAGGTGTTGTGTGAGTATTTCAAAGTAGAGGAAGATCACTGCACAATATATTGATATAGTGGTTGTTGTCCAAAGGTTGTTAATGTTTGACTACCCGATTTAGTTGAACATGACAAATACTGTGCTAGGTTGTTTTACCTACATAAATCTTCCAGGACTACAAAAGTGACTGGTCTGGGGGGTGGGGACACAGACCCTGTGCCCTCCTTCCTGGAACCAATGAATTTGACTATAAGGATGAATTTAAATATCTGTAAATGTAATTGTGTAAGTGAATGTATTAAATAGTATTCAAACCATATTTCTATCACATGAAAAAGTGCACTTATTAACAAAAATAGCCACAATTCAAGTGCTATGTGGAGGAAGAAAATGTTATCCCTTCGAAAAAATATTTTACATCTTGTTTATTGATTTATATTAGACATCCTTTTTGGGGTATCAGGATAACTATTTCAAAGTGAGATGAAGAGGCAGAAGATATCCGATCAAAACAATATTTTAGAGCATGTTTATTGATCACACTGGTCACCCTTTCTGCACTATTAGAATAATGATATCAATATTTGGAGGAAAAGTTTTTAGAACCAACCTACTATACATTTTTATGTTTAGAATATAATTATTTATATATTTTTTAGATTAAACAGCAAAGGAAGACTTTTGGTGGCAATCTACCTGTAATTATGACAGCCAAGGATAACTTATTACGATTTATAAAATACAAAATTGATTTTGCCAAAAAATAGGGTTTTAAACCCAGTTGATATCTTGTACATAAATCTTATCAATAAAAACTCTAAAAGGAAATACATTGTTTGTGATAAATATTTTGCCATCAATATAAATTGCAATTAGTGCAATACTCGATTGTGTTTGAGTCCTAGGCAATAGAGAAACAGATTTCCAACAATTTTTTTTATTTTCCTACTATCAGATCTAATACATTCAATAAATCTATCATTTCACATTTTGGAATAAATATAAATGCTATAAAAGATATTCAGAAAAAAATACTTTACAAAACACACAATCTGCAGTATCAACAAGAATATACATATATAAATTCAAAGGAGAGGAATGACTTGAATTTAAAATGTCATGTAAGCACATTTGTAAATGTATCCCATGTCTTGGGTATTAAAACATGCAGGCTCTTTGAGAGACTTACAAGAGAGCACTGAAAACAATAATACATTCCTAATATATAGGTTAAAATATTTTAACACTTTCTCTAATTGTTAGTCATTTTATGCAACATCCAAAACTGAATCGACTAGGATGTGCGAAATGCATCAGTTGTATATATGTTAAAAAAGTGTCAGTTCAACAGAATGACTTCAGAACTTAGACAATAAAAAAACTTTAGGGGCATATGACAAGTTTATTGAATTTTCTCAAACTAATTTCATACTGTACTAAAAATATTTTTTATCAAGTTTGTACTTATCAAATTTAAAATGTTATATTTTTATGAAACCTTGTTGCCATGAACTCTTAAAATAGTAAAAAAAAATTAACCAAATTAAGATTTTGTGCAATGAAGTTTAAATCGGATTTTAGGATTTAAATTCAAGTATGATCATATCAAAAATCAAAATCTTAATAGCACCACAATTTATAATAAGCTATTTTTGAAACCAGCCAGAGAAAATTGACAAGTTACTAAAAATATGACTGCTTTACTTGAAATACTTTTTAAATATGCAAATTCAACCAATAAGCAAGCATTTGCTTTAAAAAAAAAATGGAATGATGAATGGGGACATTAGCAAACACTAAACAATTCTAACACAGTAAAAGAGCCATACAAGTTTAAATTGATAATTAACAGTTGAAACGCATAATAAATATATTAGCAAAAAAAATATTTTTAAATATTATCAAATCGTTTTCAATGAGATTTGAAGATTATCACATTTTTTTTAATATTGGAAGACAAAATTAAATATGCAATATACAATTTTACATTTATATTTAAAAAATTATTTCTATTCCTGTAATAATTGTTAAAATTTTCTATTAAATATGTATGTATACAATAATATACCTTAGTGTATTACTTCTCATGTGCATATTTCATAAGGCCATTCCTCGATACTTTAATAGATATTTCAACATCAATTTAAGTTATAACAAGTAACACTTACTGTTTGCTAAAAGTCACAAAGAATTACATCCATAATACCGTTATACCCAGATAGGAAATGGGACAGCAATTCTAAAATTTTAGTTTTGCAACATGGATTCTTTTGCCACATCTTCATGCTTGAACCTGAAATTAAGTAAAATTAATACCAGAATTAAAATGATAAAAAAAAGATATTAAAATACACAATATGAAATGTATTAAATAAATTATACTGGGACAGCTTAAAATAAATAAGTTTTAATAATAGGCATAATAATGGATGTAAAATACGATCAGGAACAACGCCTACTACTACTAAACTGCACGGAAATGTCTTAAAATTTAAACGTACTATTCAACCTCTAATTGTGCACCTGCGGGACAAAACTTTAAAATTTTAGTTATTTTTTAATTAATATTTAAAGTTTCCATCCAATAGAAATCGTAGGGGAAGGAAGAACTGTGAATGTGTTATATAGGGATTAGGAACGGAACAAACTCGTAGGGAAAGTAGCCAAGCTTCTACAGCTTAATGGGTAGTGTGTTGCCTTTCTGAAGAAACGGTTTGCGGGTTCAAATCCCGATGGGGCAACTCAGTATGTGCCTTAATGGGTGCCCAGTAATGTGGGACCAAACAGCTAGTTTATAAAATATTACACTAATACACATTTAACAAATTTTTTATTATTTACTGAAAGATAATAGTATTAAGGAAAAATATAAAATTTTACTCTTTAGCCTATTCAGACAAAATATTGAACTTAAACAGTGAAGGACCAAGTGCTCCTACTAAATTAATGAAAAATTGTACATACAGCAGTGTAACATTGAAATTGAGTAGAGACTACAGAGGTCTTGCAATCTTGTGTTAAATTCGTATTCAATCTATGCTGAAATGACATCTAAATTTCTTTTGCGATAGTTTGGAGTATTGCAAACTCTTATTTTTAACAATGAATAATATTAGAATGTGAAATGACAAGAATAAACTATCAAAGAATCAAACTAGTTAACAGTAGCTTTAGCTACAGTCGAAAGAAGATAAAGACAATAGAAAAAAGATATGGAAAGTTTTTCAAAACTAGAAGATAACAATAATTTTAACTGTTTAATTAATATATTATTAAAAAGTGAAAAATTGCTGATTCATAGATTATATTAAACTTGGCTTGGAAAAAGCATTAGACTGCATTTTTTTTACAGTAATCCATTCGATATTCTATAAAGCATCAGTTTTCTGAAATTTTAAAGTTATCAAAGCTAAGGGACTGCTGCTTTTTTCTAAGCAGTTAATCTAAGCATATAAATCTTTTAATTTAAAAATATATACCTATTTATATTTCTCTAAAAATGATTCATGAAATTCCTCCAATTTCTTCAACATAATCTTCAGCTTATCTGTTTGTGGGAGGATAGTAGTCCTAAATGGGAAATACAATTTTGTTAAACTAGCATTTAAAATCGATAATTATCTTTTGGACAATACACCAAAAGTGTTTCCTAAACAACTAGTTATAATTTATGTATAAACTACCTGAAATGGTAAGTCCCAGGTATTTGCCCAAATCCACTCCCGGGTACAACACAAATTCCAGTGTCTTCCAACAACTGCATGGCATAGAAAAAGTCAGGAGCTTGACCAAGAGACTACAAAAAATGGGATATTTTTATTGATCACAGGCATGTCTATCAGAGAAAATAAATAAAAAGGAAAATATGTCTTCTCTTACTAAAAATACATGAAACTAGCTAATATATACCAGTGTACACATGGATCAACTAAGAGCCAGTTGCAGCCCAATGCCAATCTTTCTTTGGAAAAGGTAAGTGTTTAGGATGACTAGACTTATATAAACTTCAGATATGTTTATAAAATAATAGAATTTAACAACATCTGTGGAAAATGGGAGACATTATCACCATATTTATTTTTTATTCACTCAATCGTTAAGATGAGTAAAGAGGCAATTTATACTTGAGAATGAATATTTTTTTTATCATCGATGATTGTATATTTCATATAGAATTATATATAATGCACAAGACTAATTATAATCGGAGCTCAATGAGGATTCAAAACCATTATAAAGCTTCTGTATTTGAACTAGTATATTAAAGTAACAAGGCAAGAGCTATAACGTTATGATAAGCACAATTATAGGCAGAATTTACAATAAAAATTTTAATTTACAAATACAATTTTTTTTCTACAAAATAAGAATACCATATGCTAGTTTATAAGCACAGAAATAATCTAATAATTGTGTGAATCACTTTGAATTATTTGATGCATAGTATTTCACATAACTAAACACTAAAAGTTCATTCAATAGCTATTATCAGTTAGAATGTCCCCCTAAATGAACATAAATATCATTTGTGGTATAAAACTAGTGCTTCGGCTTTTCACTTAAAAAAAATAGTTACAAACACAGTACTTAACGACTGTTTAATACCTTTGCTTCCTTAATAGCTTTTTCTGGTAGAGTTAACTTTGGAAAAGCATACATTGCTCCAGCAACTACATTACATTTCATGCCTTTCATACTATTGAAAGTCTTCTCCACTAACAGTGCCCTTTCTTTGAGTAACTGTAACACAGCTGTTTTCTCCTGCATGAATAGAAAATTACAAAATGCATTAATATTTATTAAAAAATCAATTGCACAAGAAAAATAATGCAAATATTCCATTACAAATTTCAATTTTTAACTTTTAACAGCAGCAGTTACACAGCAATACGACAAATTTCTAAATTTACTAAAAAGCTAAAAAACAACAATTTCATTTCAAAACAAAACTTTGAAAATAAATTTTAAAGGGGTTTCTAAATACAAAAAAAAAAATGTACGACAAGAATGCAACAAGACAGAATAAAATGAACTGCCATCAATAAGGAGTTTTAAAGTCTTTTTAAGAGCACAATTTTTTTTAATCAAGAACTTTTAAGAAAAATTAAGAATAAAGTACACTTGTTTTAAAAATATGGCATTTTTACTTTCCACGAGAGCCTGTTGCAGCTCACCACCAATATTTTTTTAAAAGGGGTTTCTAATTTTGTAATTAATTGTTTTATATCTCAATAGGACCTCTATCTTGTGCTTTCTAAGAAATTTCTTTTAAATTAATATCATGTCTTATCAGAGGTTAATGAGAGCAATACCAATTCTGCTTAATTAAGTTTTAGCAGAACATGAAAAATTCAATTTTTAAATTTACTTAAAACACCACATTTTATTATAAATAAAATATTTTAATTTCACTTAAAACATGAAATAAAAATTGTACCTTTATGAAGAGATCGTATGAAGGTTCACCTTTCTGAGGTGGATTGACAACACAATCCATTGTAGCCTAAACAAAATTATTTTTTTAAAAAATCAGTTTATTCAAGAAAAATAATGAAAGGCATTAAATAAAACGTAGAAATGAACTCACTTGGCCCAAGACGCTTGAACATAATCGAGCAGATATACATTTCAAAAACATCTTTTTGACTTCAGGATCAACATTTATTAATTCACAATAACCTCCTCGTAATCCACATCTGAAATGACAAACAACACAAATACGTATCAGTGTTTAAGTTAGCTTTTAGAAACCTTTTAGTAATTAGTAAACTTCAAAATAATTTTAGTCTTTTAAAACATTTTGGCATTTAAAAACATTTAATTTTTAACCTTTTATTTTTGAAAAGCATATTGAATTTTTTTTATAACCTTTATTTCAATTAAATTGAATTTTTATTAAATTTTTGCTCCATTTATCTATGTTTAAACAATATTTTATAACAATAAAAAAAACAAGAAAATCAAAACTTTATCTTAGAATATTTTCAGCATTTATAATAAATAGTGATTAAAGAAATTTTTTATTGTTTTAACCAATTGCTTCAAAAATTTTTTATAGATATTATTAATTTCATTTTCATGTCATGAATTTTTTTCCATAAAACAATTTAAGTCATTGTTTCTTTAATTATTTTCCATTTCAACATAACTGTGAATTAGAGTAGTAAAGCATATTAAGTGCAGAACATCTATGCTTTTCTTCTCTAGGACGCAATTTTTTTTCCTAGTTATTAATGAAAATTATTCTCAATTTCATGAAATGAAATAAAAATGGCCAAGCATAAAAAAAAATATGTTTGAAATAACGAAAAGCAAGAAATTGTAACAACTCGGTTTCCTCGTTAATATATCCACACAAAATAAAGGGATAAACCTTTTACTGAACTACTATTTTAAGGTTGTCAAATTTCATTAAACCACGTTTGAACTTCACTTAAATTAGAACAATGAATAAGAATATTTTTTTTAAGTATAACTCCTATTCTAATAAAGATATTAAAAAAAAATATTGACATTAAAACCTTTATTTAAGTGGAAAATATGATTTTACCAAGCATGATTAAAATCGGATTATTAGTTTTCGAGATTAACAGAAAAAAAGAAGAAGAAATAGAAGCAAAAGCATAGAAATTGTAATGCTTATGATATCTAAGCAAGGAACATGAATACCCTTACTCTCCCATGTAGCCTTTAGAAGCAGACATGAAAGAAGCCAATTCCAAATTCTTATAAGGCTCCCCCATTTCAGTCATAACTTTTTTGAACGAGAAGAATTGCATTCCTGGAGCATAAACGTTATCTTGATACACCTAGAAGAACAAAAGATTGCTTTACACAAAAATTACCGTATATACTCGCGTATAAGCCGACCCCCTAATTTTAGGCCGATTTTTTGTCCAAAATCGGAAACTCGCGTATAAGCCGAGTTGTATTTTCGTACATGAAAAATTCCGATTAAAATCGGCAAATCCTCGACAAATTAGTGAAATTTTAATTAGAAAAATAAATATTTAAGCCTAGAAATTAAAAGTTTAAAGAAAGTGGCTGGAGAAACGGCCTTCCTCGAAGTTCGTGACGATTCATCGGGCTTAAAAGTATGTACCACTCGCGATGTTCTGGTGTCTTTCAAACCAATTAAATATTTATCAAAATATATACTTTTTATTAAGTTAAACTGATTATTTATGTGAGTAGTTAAATTTTGCGTTACGATTACGCCACGATGCGCAAAACGGTCTCCAGTTATCACGTGACGCACATTCTCGATCTCGGAAATGTGTCGGCGCGATTTCAGAAGAATCCGCTAATTTCAACTTCTCTCCTTTTCCCATTTTTGGCAAATTATATTAGAAATTTTAATGACCCGCGTATAAGCCAACCCCCCTACTTTTTGATGAAAATTTTGACTTAAATTTCTCGGCTTATACGCGAGTATATACGGTACTTATTCCAGTTAATAATTCTATTACTGAGATCTTGCTGATTATAAAATTTAACAATGCTTCAATTCATTATACAATCATTAACAATACTTAACCTATTAAGATCCAGCACTGAATATCACATTTTGACTAAACAGGTCCAGTTCTACTGAACAGATTATTTTTCAATGCTCATAGAGGTATTTTAGTCTGTCTACCAACACTCTAATAAAATAAATGGACCAGGAAATGTTAAAATGACCTTGGACTCGATTATCAATACCCTAAAAAAAATCTATGGATTGCATAGGGGTATCATAGGAAATGTAGATAGCTTAGTAAGTCTCGATTAGTTATATACTTAGAAATGTCCAATAGGGATGGGGCGAATACTCGATTTATATTGGATATTTCGACGCATATGCCAAATACTTTTGATATTCAACCAATCATCAGCCAAAGCAAGGTATAAAAGCAGGATTTGGAAAAAAATATCAAATTTGAAAACTTGTTTACTTGTAATAAGTAAAAATATCCAGCTGAATTAAAATAAGTTTCTATGATATGTATTATTTTTTTATCACTTACAAAAAATATACAACTTTTTTAATCGGTCATTAAAATCAAAATGAAAAATATCTTTTAAAAATTACAAAATCTGTTAAACAATATATATTTTTTATTTTGATCATGACATAACAGGTGTTGATAATGATAGGATGACTAAAACTTTAATGAACACCACTTCTCAACTTGATATTAAATAAACTATCTTAAAATGTAAAGATTTTTACAGAAAAAGGTTTTGTGTATTTTAATACGAACACAAATATTGATGAGCAACAAAAGGCTCAAGGCCCAACAAACTTTGGTCCAGCTAGTATCTCCTCCCTATCCCCCACTGAATATAACTTATCTTAATTTAACCGACTTCAGACTTATTAAATATTGTTAGGTTTAATAGTATTACTATTCTATACTATATACAAATACTATACTACATATATATTATGATAATTTTATGTCTAAACCTTTACCTCAGGTACTTGGGTTACCTTATAAAGAATTTTAAAGGAAATTGTTATTTGGCCTCAGAGTCAACAGAATATTCGGTATTCGGCCAAATCGCTATTTGTTGCATCCCTAATATCCAAGTCAATGATTTTTCAGTTACACTTTAAATAAATGTGTAGTATATGAAATTTTTTAACATACCTCATCAGCCATTAGGAATAATTTCTCATCATAGGCAAATTTTATTATTTCCACAATATTGTCTCGAGTCAGGACAGAACCTAATATCAAAAGTAATACAGTGTAAAATATTTAACAGGAAAATTTTATACATATTTTTTTAAGTTAATTAATTACACTAAATGATACAAAAATCTAATCGTAAATGTGAAATGTCACACCTGAACAGTTAACACTCATTTTTATAGAGAATTCATTTAATATTTTTGACGGCAAATATTATGTTCTTTGAGTCAAATCAAACAATTGCCAAATATTTAATCGACGAATATCATTTGACATAAATACCTGTAGGATTTCCAGGATTAATTACAACCAAAGCTCTTGGATGGCATTTCTTCCTTGATTCTTCCAGAGCTCGTTTTAATTCCTTGATGCTCAAGGCCCAAGCATTATCTTCATCAAGATAATAGCTGATCTAAAACAAGAAAAAAAAATACTTCAATAAACCCAGAATAAAAATAAATTATTACTGTTTCTTAGGATAAGAAAAGTAGATTTCCGAAATCACTTTCTTGGAAACTTAAGATTTTTCAGTTTAATCTGTTCATTGAGCCCCCGAATATCTATTTTAATTGTACATAGTTTTTAATGTGTTTTTTTTAACTGCATTTAAATAAAACTTTGTGTGTTGCTGTTACATGTACGAGCAACATAACTATCTTATTTGTTTTAGGTTTTATTACATGTCAAAGTTGTAAAGATAATTCTTAAAAAACCCTAATACAGACAACTTTCGTTATCTCGAACTCGAAGGGAAGTGTATAAAAATTCGAGATATCGAAAATTCGAGTTATCGAAAATCCTATAAAAAAGCTGTTTTGGTAGAAAAAATAAATACTAGCATACTTACGACTTTATTTAACATATTTATCCAAAATAGTTTGGTGAGTATTTCTATTTTTTCGAAATCAATTATATTTTCCAAATGCACGATTGCTTGAAATGTCTCTGATGTTTTCATTTACGGTCTCGATTCAATGAATGCACGCATAGATTTTACCGAAGATAGAGCCTCTTACAAAGTTATCTTTGGAGGAGGTTAGCATTCTTAATTCTTCTTCTTATGAGAGCGATCTCTCATCAAATGCTACTATATAGAGTGCATTGCCTAAACAAAAATGAGAAGGGGGTCGAGTGTCGTCTTCATATTTTAAGTTAGTTGCTTTGTGGATGGTCGGTAATGTTCTAAGAAAGTGACTTGCACTTTACCGAAAACGCCAGCTGGCTTGAGGGACGATAAATCATTAATCTTTTCTTTGTTGGACCCACTCTGCGTTAAAGAGGGGATACAGCTCAGGGAATCCAGTGTGGCGACATCAAACAAAAGGGTGAGGCACAGGTAGGAATCCATTGTAAATATACCCTTTCAATAACGCACAATAAGAAAGAGAACTGATAAAGAAGAACATGGCAATTACATATGTGCTAAAGGTTCTTCAAAATCCGTAGTTTTGAAAGAAAACAAAATTTTGAGTTGTGATGAAATTTCGAGTTATCGAAAATAACGACGAGAAACTTCGAATTAAAGAGATAAAATTACATTAAATAAGTAATGAAGGCGCAGGGAAATAGATTTTTTTCGAGATATCGAAAAATTCGAGTTATCGAAGTTCGAGTTATCGAGAGTCTACTGTATTATAAAGCAGTACAGACGACATGTTTGTAAAGAATAATTTTCTGAAGTTCTATACTTGGGGTAGTGTTCAGATTGTTCAAAAACTAAAAAGTTTTTTTAAATATTAATATACTTATTAATTGATCTGTTTATTAATTAATATCACATCGTGGAACTACTGAGTAGATTTTGAAGGGACCGGAAGATAGCCTAGAAGCCCAACTTTATATATAACTTTTTATCCAATCCCAAGTTCACATTTTATATAAAATGAAAATGACTTAAAATAATTTTTGACAGACATAAAAATAAGTTTGATTCAAAGTTAGTTTTTTTTTTCAAAAATATTTTTATAAAATCTGGGACAAGCAGATTTTTAATTTTTATAGTAAATGTTCACAAAAATATGTATATTTTTTTTAGAACGCAGTTCTTATTTCAAACGTCTTTGTTAGTAAACATGAACTTTTTTTTTATTACAGCTTCTTAAACACACTTATCATTGTATAAAAAATTAAATGAAGTAACAGATATTATACAAATATAATTTGAAAAGAGTTTAATATTTTATATGACAGAGTTACACTTAAAATAAATTTTATATTAATGGAGTTGGGAAATGTTAAGAGAAAGATTTTTAAGAAATAACTTATAATTAATTCAGATTGAATAATGTTTAACAAAAAAATTAAGTAATTCTAACTAAATTGTATTTGTCATGTAATTAATTAATAAAGAAAATATTATAACACTTTTTAAAAAATATCCATTACATAAATATATCAATTAACTATGGTTATAACAATGTGCAAGTAGATAGTATTTCAAATTTATTTTTATTGGTTTGCGAATACATATTAACATTATTCATATATGTGATCGTGAAAGAATTACAAGCTCCTAATAGAGCTAACTATTGTAATTTTTTTTAAGTCACTTTGGATAAATGCAATACACACAAAAAAATAATTAAAGAATTTTTGGCACTTCATAAACTATTAATGAAAAGGCATTTTACAATAAATCAAATTTTCAGACAAACTAAGTATAATAATTATTTTATTTTTAAATATTTTTATATGTATTTCACCAGAAAGTTTTAATGTGCATTTTTTTTCTTCGAAAAACAATGTATTAAAAATAAATCAAAAAATAAGTTATTCTTAAGATGTACAAATTCAATTCATACTGCAATCTAACAAATTTATCACTAATATTGTTTATACTCTTAACTGTCTTATGCACACCAGTTTTTATATTTACGCAATATCCAAATTTGTATTGAATAAGCAGGTCATAAATTTGAAAACTTGTAAGAATTATAAGACAAATTTTGATATGCACATACAATTATAAACCTTATAATTATTATATTTTTTTTATTACACTCCTGAATTATTTTTCTTAAGCACTTTTACTTATCACCAATTTCTACTTGTAATATGCATTATTATTATACACATAAGAATTTCAAAAGAAATGAAATATTGAAATTAAATATTAAAATGTCTGTAACAGAGAACTTACTAGATTCATTCCATATTCTGCTATAGTAGCTGAATAAAGTGGATACTGTGGTACAGGAACCATTATACCCGAGTGCTTTCCATCTTTTGTTGTATAATTCAGCAAACTCAAAATACTCTGAAAATAAAAATTAAATGTAAAATAAAATAATTAACAATTTTGAAATCTTTTTTAACTGAAAATAAAATAGAATTTTGATACTTGCTTTCACCCCTTCACTTGCACCCGTGCTCAGAAAAATATCACTATCCTTGGCAGGGATACCATCTCTCCTTTCGATGTACTCAGCCGCATGTTGCTTGATAATTGCTACTCCAGCACTGTCACTGTATGCTCCTACAAATTCACATAGGCTTAATCCAACAACTAACTACAATCTTTTAGTTCAACATATATAAAACTATAGAATCAAAAAATAGTTTTTTGAAAATATACACAATTAAATTTTAAAGTAGATTTATTTAACAGTGTATAAATTTCTACAAAGAATGCCATTGACTCTTCAAAGATGTGTTAGTTTTATATTTAAAAGCTATCACTAAAAAATAACATGCTACGCATAAATGATTATTTCAGCAACATACTTTATACTGACTCACAATGAACATAAAATTATTATTCCTTTTATTTAAAAAAAAAAACCAAAAAAACACACAACAAGATTTAACTTATGCAAACACGCTATACATTAATTAACTATGTACAACCCTTTGCATAAGCATTCTTAATGCAATGTATGTAAATAAAAGGTATTAAGACACCCACTATGACAAATCAGTGCTTTAAAAAAAACACAACTCACTTTTGAAATATAAAAATTGGATACAAACCAACACTCTGACCACCACAGCCTTTTAAAATATCTGCTGCTCTCTTTTTAACATCATCAGGGAATTGTTTGTCATTCATTAAATCTGGGTAAGTGCACAGTGTCAACACCTATAGGAAAAAAGCAATGTCCATAAAAATGTGTTGGATAACACAACGAAAATAAAACTTTCACCTACTCCTATCGAAGCCCATGTAACAGGAAGAGATTAACTTGATTTTGATAATAGAGCAACAATTACCCTTTTCAACTGTGTGATTTCTTCTATTCCCGGAAGCAGAAACGCGGCGACGTGCGTCGCAGACTTTTTCAAATGTCTGCAGACAAATTCTTGCAGGAGTATATCAAACGAATTTTTTTATGTCTGCTCTACATTACAACATTTTCTACAGATTCTTTTTAGGTTTTCTGAGATTCTATCTTTAATCGTTGCTGTTATACTTGCTCACGAAAGGTATACCGATAGTTGTATAATAAATTAAGTTGAAGACAAATCTTGCTCACTAAAATGTTGTCGCAGACTATTAAGAAATTTTCTGCTACTGGGCTTCTATTGTAACTATTGTAGCAATTTGACAAAAATTCGATGCTTTGATGTTTGTTGCATAGCATTTAGTTTGTTGCATAGCACTTCACAATTAGCACTTAGTTTGTTGCATAGCACTTTACAATTAGTGTAGTTAGAAAATTATACATGAATTCGAAAAAGGTGGTTACATATTGTTAAAAAAAAAAAAAAATCTTACCACTTACACAATTTCTACTTCGATTTCCAGAATACCAATTATAAAAGACATGAAATTTTAAAGAAATTCATTCGGACTTTTTTCAAGCAATTTTCTTCAGCCAAAATCGAAAAACAGTAGCTCAATTTTAAAATGTTCAATTTCCCTGTATACTTGATATGCTTTCACACTAACACTAGTATGCTAGTTCACAAATACAGTTTATTTTTTAAAAATCAATTTGAGACTTTAAGGATTTTAAAACATGCAGAAACTACAATTTACACAAAAACAGCAACGAAAGGCATCAAGGAGTACCTGTCGAATGAAAGTTATTGGCTTCTGACCCATAGCATGGCAATCTCCAATATTGGCTCGAATCACTTCTTTAAAAGGCTTTGTTTTACCCTATTTAAGAAAAAAGTACATTTATAATTTATAGATTAATTTTTATACTACATATCATTTATAATTATATCAAAATAAATATTGAATATTAAAATCTGAAATCCAATCAGTATAGTAAAACTTGTATGATTAAAATTCAATAGATATAAAAAGTCAAAATTATAATATTAGTTAAATTCTAATCATATATACTAAGGAGATGGTCATGAAGTCTCTGAAAACTTATACTCCCTACCCCCTTTCAATATCCCTACTAAATTAATGTTTTTATGGAAATATTTAAATTAATGTAATTTAATATTGACCAACTTTTAACTTGTTTTGTGTTAGCATGTATTGGCTAATTCTTAGTACACAATGCCACAGCCAAATGCGATATTTGATAATGTGCATATCAATATCATGATTTATGGCAACACTAAATCTTATTTTTTTGTGGTTGGTTGAAAACTGTTCTCCCATTTTAAGCATTGAATTTGACTCGTATTTTGTTCTGGATTTCGCTATGGATGTGTATGCTGCAGATATGTATCTTAATAGTAAATATTTTTGAAAGTTAGAGGTGGAAGGTAAACATGTCATCACTTATTGAATGCTGGATTGCTGGCAAAGACTTGTCGCTGCTCAAAGTGCGAAAAAGGCATGGAGCTTTTGGCCAGGGAAGCATGTTTCCGATGACTTTTAACATAATCGACTGCTTGAAAGATTTCATGTAATCACCATAATCAACTGCTCAAAGGGGGTACCAGTTTTGATCCTTAGTAATTACAAGCTTACGGCCTTAGACTGGAGACCAATATTGCCTGGGGCAATAAATCGAGTTTACAAATTTGACATTAGCGAACAGTACATGTGTGGGCTTAAGACTTTTGATTTCAAGTATTTCATTGATTAATTGCATAATTGTCAAATACAAACTATCGTCAATAGCCCATTGTGCAGCTCTAGTTCAACATTTTTAAACGAACCAGCCCTTTTGACTTGGCGACAAGCATGTCATTTTGGCATTGACGATGATTTTCAAAAACCTTCTAAGCAGCATCATGTATTAGGAATTTACTAATAACTTTTAGTTGTCATACAATAATCATAGAACCAAATTACAAGCTTATATTAAAGTAGTGTATGACTTTTAAAAATAGAAATTGATTTAAAACTAGGCAAAATAACTTATAAAATTCATTTGATAAAAAATTATTTTAACAAGATTTGCTAAACAAAATCAGAATGTTTGAGAAACTGCAAAATAAGGAAAAGAGCAACAAAAAAGAAACTTAGATGAGAAATAAATGCAAATAGATGATATTGCATAAATGCGGATTGTAATTTATTGCGATTTTAGCAATAAGTTCAGCTTTAGAAATCTAAAAGTTTTATTTTTTATTTAGTAATAAATTAGTATTTAAAATATTTTTTAAATAGTTAACACACATACGAGACTAAATTCAAATATGATGGCATTGATACTGGCTTAACCATCCATTAGTTGCACTGTACCAAAGCAACAGTTGGTGTACTTATTTTATGTTACCAATAAGAACCGTTAAGGAAACATTGTACTGTTCAATATGGATTATTATCCTATGCACCTATAATCTTTTGGTGAAACTAATAAAACACCTTACAGGTGAGGTGTGACAATCAAAGATAAGCACGACTAATGAAAAGTTAAAACACACACAGCTTAATTTAATATTCACAACTGTCCACACTCATTTAACATATAATACAAAATCATTGATACAAAATGTAGAAAGCATCAAAGTAGTTATAGTTTAAAGGCAAAAATAAAGTATTGATTCTGTATGTTTGATGCAAGAAATATAATGTATTAATATTTGCACAACAAAACTGAACACACTTTAACATAAATTTAACAAAGTTAAATGTTCAATTTTCTAAAAGTTCAGCATATTAATGAATAAATATAATAATTGATTGTTCACATTTGAAGTTGAAGATCCTTTACATGTTACAAACTTTGGTAAATTCATAGAACACTAATTTGACCAAAATTTTAATGTGACCCTAGATGCTTTAAAATTAAAATATTAAAAGAATTATGAAGACAACTTTATAATATACAATTGCTCAAGAATTAGTTTAATTTTTAGATATTATTATATTAAAAAAAATCCAAATTTGATAGCCCAAATATTTCAAAATTTAATTATGGTTCGATGAATGACAAACAAAAACTTTTAATTACCTCTCTCAATTCCTTTTCGATCTCAGTTGCTCGAATAACAAGTGGCCCTCGAACAGCATACTCCATCACCTTAATATTCGGATTCATATTTTCTAGGGACACAGTTCTTTGATCCATCTTGCTTCCTGTATGAAAACCAGCTGCAATGGGCCGACACCTGAAAACACCGTGGACACTTGTTTTGGAGGACAGTGCCAAATCCTCACAGGCATGCGCCAAAACAGCGCCGAGTCTGCGCCGTAAAGGCGATAGCTTTACGCTGCTTTTTACGAACATATTTATGAATTTTATTATTTTGTACACTTAACAGTTCGCCACAAACTTACACAGCCGTTAATGGATTTGAATAATGAGAAATACAGATCTTGAGTCACAACATCAGGTGTAAAAAATGCAATGGACGATTGATATATGAGAATCGAAAATACTTTACCGACGATCCATTGTGTTAGAATGTTTCTATTCCGATAGAAATATAAAACAGTTTTAAGAGGAGAAGTCAAATATTGATTGTTTGTGTTATATTTAAGACGCTAAATCCGAAATGGGTCTTGGTTTCTGCACATAAAAGCAATCGTTTCACTCACATTTTCGCAGACACGTTTTTCGAGCATGCACGCCGCCGCCGGAACCGTCAGCTGAGATACGTAAATAGCAGCACGCAACGCAACTCAATAACACGACGCCTGAATGTCTCCTACGGCGAGGCACTGATAGCAGCGCCTACTTCTAAGATGAGTATCGAATGTTTTTAAGGAGACTGATGTTTTTTAAACGACTTTTGATATATTACTCAACGAGCTTGATAATTTTAGCCATTTTATCTTATTCTTGAAAAATAGATTTTTTTTTTTTTAATTTTTGTTGGGGTTGGGATTGAATGCCTTTCGTCGAAGCCGAAATGAAGACAAGGCTATTTATTACTTAATTAAACATTATAAATAAATTAAAATTAGTGTTTGTTGCAATTTATAATTATTTGTATGCTTTATACAAGCTTTAAAAAAGTTTTTTAATATGTTCTTTTTTATTTGCTATTAATTTTAAATTGAATTATTACATTGAGTTAATAAATTAATTTTATTAATTCAATGTAATGTAATATAATAAATATAGTTAATAAATTTATACAATTTTATTAAATATATATTTACAGTTGATTCTATTAAAAAAAAATAGAAAATTATTGAACTGTAAATAAAACAATTAAATTATATTTAAAAAAAATTATAACAAATTATTGTAGAAAACAAAATCCTGATTTTTTTCAAAAAGAATTTATACAATTTTGAAAATAAATATTTTAATTAACAATAAAATTATTTTTATGAAAAATACCAGAAATAGGACATAGAAGTTAAGGGTTAATCAATTTAAAAAAAAACAAGCCTCTTAATTCTGATCCTGATTAATCTTCTCTT
Source organism: Troglohyphantes excavatus (assembly GCA_963932185.1). Taxonomy (NCBI): domain Eukaryota; kingdom Metazoa; phylum Arthropoda; class Arachnida; order Araneae; family Linyphiidae; genus Troglohyphantes; species Troglohyphantes excavatus. The sequence continues at coordinate 41,599,945 of OZ010667.1, read as the reverse complement.
AATATGACTAATCTTCAAGACTGTCCGTTAGAATATGCTCTATCAATTGCATATTTATTTACGAAGACTTTAATTTTTACCGTTTAAATTAATTTGTTAGATATTAGTTTTTCAAAGATAGTTATAATATTTTATATCCTTTACATTTTAGTATTATACTCTTGGTTTTAAAAAAAAAATAAGAGAAGTCAAACTCACATCTTTTGGTTTTATACTTTTTAAAGAACTTCAATAAAAACACATATTATTTAAGTTTTCTTATCAAAATCCTATTGCATTTAATCAACTACATATTACGATACCGGGCCTGGATGGGAGCCAGGATTCATGCATAACAGCTTGTCTATCTTTTTTCTGTTGAAGATATTACGTTGACGACCAATCCTTATTTTTATACTCTGTTGACATGACATTTCATGTAAGACCTTTCTGGCCATGCTCTGACGCAGCGACACTCGTTTTTTTTTTTGTATTGTTCACTAGAGTAATTTTGATTGAAGAAGTGCAATTAGTCAAATTATATTCTTTCCATGTTTCTTAAAGACCGAAAAGTTAAGATTGCGTCTATTAACAACCTTTTTCCTGAGCGATAAACGAATTTGTTCTTCTTTGATAATATGGTAACCCGGAACCTATTTATCGGACGCAATCTGTCTATTCCCTTAAAGGCAATGGACATGACATTAATGTTTTGTCCCCTACGAGACCATATATACGGGCAAGAATCAACGAACGAGGCTTTCTTAATATAATTTTAAAATAATATTTAGTAATTTATTAATCTTCTTTTGGCGAGTTAGAACGACATGAATCTCTCTTTCCGCCTATTATAAATTATTTAAGTACATTCACAATAAATTAATTTATATTGATTAAACTAAAATATTATTATAAATGCTTGTTGTTTAATATCCAATAATTGATAAAAGAATTAGGCAAAGTATTGATGTTATAAAAGCATTTAATGTGATGTTTCCGTGATAAATTTGTCTTATAAATGCTTCGAGTGCATTCCCAATGAATTAATTTATAATATTAATGCATAAATTATTATAAATGCTTGTTGTTTAATGTTCAATAGTTGATAAGAGAATTAAGCAATGTATCGATGCTATAAAAATATTTAATGTAGTTTTTTCGTGATAAATTTGTTTGTCTCTCCTTCCTTTCGTGACAACAATCATAAATAATAAAAAGGCCTTGAAAAGCTAACTCCAAATACGGAAATCAATTTAAGGAATCTTTGTGGTTTCTGAAACTTTAAATCTCTCGTTTCCCTCTACCATATTTGCTCATTTTTTTTATTTCCATCTGATAGTATGATAGCCGAAAACATACAACGAGAAATCAAAGGTTAAGTTGATCTTTAAAAGGAAGAAAAAGTATAAAATCATTTGGCGATATCATTCTATTTTATGTTCTACTTTCAACAGAAACAAAAAGAGCCCAAAATCAAATCTTATTAGATAGCAAACAATAAAAGTTTTCACAAGTACATTCTTGATTTTATGAAAATATTATCAGTACTTAAGTAACCTGATATTTGAATTTGATTTGAATATATATTTCTTGTAAGTGCTTGCCCAATCAAATTACACTTATAAATTTTAATTAAAAAAAAACAATTGTAGCTTTAAATGTAAAGATAACACTCATTTTAATACAAATTTCTGAGTTATGTTTAAGAAATTGGTTATATGGAAATACATTTTAAATAAGTAAAATGAATATATTTATAACTAAGTTGTATCATTCATTAAAATAAATTTTTTATTTCCTTGCATAAATTAAATTAGAATATCCCAATTAGCTTTTGGAGCACTGTCATGTGGCTTCCTTGCGGTGTGATTTATAGTAAGGTGAAACAACCTTTACAGGTTTTCTGGAAAATGAGCAGGGTAAAAAAATGTTTCGTGGTAGGGGTTAGAATTAAATTAATTACTTACACATCATAATTTAACTAGGTAATATATTGTACATTTCGAAAAGTATTTAATTCAATGCAATAGATAGCGTCAATTTTTTTAAAAAGTTGTTTCCGCTATTAATTGTAAAAAATCGCAAGAAACTAATGGATATTCATTTTACTCGTGTTTAGTCTACCAAAATGGTACAAGTGTTCAAATTTTCCATCATTACTGTGCATCCTAGATAAATCTGTCTGTGTTTGAAAGCAGGGGTGCCCACAGGGGGGGGGATGATGGCGCAAGGTGCGCCATCAAAATTTTTGGGGGGGATTTTTTACATAGGTTTTTTATTATTATTTTGTTTTAGGGGGGAAATGTTTTGGGAAAAAATTATTTAATAAGTATAATACATTATATAATGTGCCTTCAATCACTAGAATTTCCAGCGAATTCGAGAAACGTCTCTTCGGCACATAAGCTAGATGACATTGTAAAAAAAATTACGTACACGTTTACTCATCTTTGTCTGGTTCAAACATTCAGAATACACTTCAGTGCTGAGATTGAAATTAAAAAACGCTGTGAGGCAATAAATTTTCCATTAGCAAGAATGTATAAATAATAATAAATATGAAGAGTGCTACAAACTCAGAACCTGGAATCTCATTTCATATCCTTATATCATAAATTACGATTACATTACAAAACATCTAAGCAATTGCTGCAACAAATTTAACTTTTCCGCTTGTGATGTGATGAGACATATGTTTAAACGAAAAACTTCAATGAAGCAGACTGTCTCCTCATGTCAATAACACGTATAACATAAATTACGATTTTTATATACAACTCCACTAGAAACTAATTACATCCATTCCATACGTTTGTTTACTAGTAAGTGTAGACGATTTTACTGTATTTGAGTTTCGTCTTGGCCGGTCGAATCAGTTTTATTAACTTCAATGGTGTTACAGCAAAAGAACGATAATATATTTCAGTCAACAAGAATGCTTAGTTTTTCTGAACTTACTATTGAAATGTGGAGCAAAGTTACAATTATTTAAATTGTAAAAAAGAAAAAACCTTAATGAAAAGTATTTTCTGAGTTTGAGGAACTGTAGTGGTAAGTGGATATATATTTTACGGCATTTTTAAATTAAAGTTTAATTTTATAAGATTTCTTAAAATTTGATAAAATGAAGTTTTTGCATTTAATAGTCATATTTAAAATATCCAAATATAAGAATGGGGGAGCTAAATTTAAATTGTCTTCCAATGTTCAAAAAGGGACACAACTCGTTCAACCTCAAGACAGGTTTGTAGTTAGACAATATTTCCGGGAAGAGCAAAAATATTTTCAGGTATGAGAAAAGAAAGAAAATAGTTTTGTTATTTATTTTCGTAGCCCCTTATAAAACTGTTTATAAAATTATGTGCAGTTAATCAGCATCAGCTCAAAAACTTTCTTTTTAGTAAATTATAACTTTCCGCATTTTGACATTGAAAGTTTTACAAAATAGTAAAGGTTTTGTAAATTACTTTTTAACGTATAATAAGGCTTAGATATTGAATAATAAGCTTTAAAATAAAAACTAATATTAGGAGGCACCCCAAAATTACCTCATATGGTTGATAAACTTTATATATGATTTACAACTTTATGAAATAATTTTTTTAAATGCCTTTAATTTAAACATATACATTATTCATTGTGTAATTTAATTTTGTTGTTAACAAAATAAAATTTAAAAATAAATTTTAATTTATTCTAATTATATTTAGAAATGGTAATTTTAAAACCTTTCAAAATAGCAAGTACGAAGCAAAACTGAAAAAAGTGCGTATTATTGGTTAAATGTAAAAATTACAGTAAAAATATATATATACTTTAAGAATTGAATTCTCATAAGACATTTCAAATCGTTAAAATTTCAAAAATAATTTTCACTGAATTAAATTATGTATATTTAATGTTTAACTTAAAATTAGCAGTGGCGATTGGGTTGCACAATACTATGCAATTTCGAGTGTTTTGACTCCCACTACACTTTAGATAATGTAGCCTTTATAATTTATATTACTCTTTACCAGTTTTTGTCAACAAAAACGTTTATTAGATCTTTAAACTATCATAACTATAAATTATCTAATTAATCGTTACCACATATATATTATAAGGATTATCAAACTTTAAATTTTTTCTCTAAATTTATTTCATAATTAGGGAGGGATTTACTAATTTTAAAAGTGCATAGCTAATGACAACTGTTAAAAGTAGTTAATGACAGTAATAACTGTTGCTGCCTCGATATTCGGAAGCCAACGTATTCCTTTTTACTAATGAAAATTAATAAACTTTTTGAGCCAAAAATTTTTTAAGGGGGAGGAGTTTGTTGATTATTTTGGTGGCGGGGGGGGGGGGGGGGGGGGAGGGAGGTTAAGGATTCCCCCTCGAAGGGGGACCCCCAAAAAAGAGACGGATTTCTTTAGGTACCTAATCCCTCCCATCAGGGGGGGGGGGGTGCTGATGGTATTGATTGGTCTCCTACAGACGTAAGATAAACAAGCTGTTTCGTCTGACGCCGCCCCCCCGCTCCCCCCAGGTCTCATATGTTTTGTTTATATCATGGTTTTATACGCATGAGCTCCTATTTCCTATTAAACGAAGCTCAATCTATGTGCTATTCGTCACGTGTCGAAATGGACACCTTATCATGATATTTCTATCCCGATTTCTGGTCTGGTACATGTTGAATAATAAAAGAAAAATTAGAGATTGAAATGGAGAGTGAATTTACATAATGTAAATAAGATGTGGGGGGACACAATACAAGTTTACGCGGAGAGGGGGGGGGGGTCAGGTCCCCCCCCCTTTGGCTACCTCCTTGGGGAGGGAAGGGTAAAGAAAATTTTGGGGGGGGATTTGCGCCATTGAGTTTGGGGGGGATGGGCACCCCTGTTTGAAAGGAAATATTTAATTGCAGAAAAAGGTTATTTTGAGACCGACTTTTTCCCATCTACATATCGTCGTGCCAGTGCTACAACTAGATAACTCCATAGGGAGCAGAGCCGCCCTTAGGGGTGTGTGAAGAGTGCCACCGCACACGGCGCCGCGCTTTTAGAGGGGCTCCACCAGTGGCGAGGCGTGACTTTTTGCGATGGTCATCGCCCTGAGCGGCATGTACCCCCACACCGAGGTAATAGCTTTGCGACCGTCAACTGTTGTTGTAGTCACTCCCCCCCCCCCCCCCACACACACACCTTCCTCTGTTTTGTGGGAGAAAATTGTAGGAAATACTTTTCACGGGCATTCATATTTGTCCCTTTTCATTTAACTCACGATCTTTCTGATATTCATTATTGAGATGTTTGGTAAAAAGCAAAAGCAAACTTGCTGAAAATGATAGCGAACTGTATTTACGTTGAAAGTACCACAAAATGAAATAAGAAATAAGCGTATGCTTCTAAATGTCTATTTAGAAAAAAATTCTAAAACAATTTTTTTTTTTTTTTTCAAAGCCTCCATGTTCCAAAGCATTTTGTTAACAATTTTTTAATTAATTCAGTACATAGCACTTCAAAAGAAGTCAAAGTAAATAAGGACCAAAAATACTTGGCATAATAAATGAGTAAATGATCATCCCCCCCCCCCCCCCCTTCCCCCCTCCTCTTCCAACATTCAATAAAATCACTTCGGGTTAGGCAATATGGCGGCGGGTTCATAATTTATAATTGTCCATTTACATGCTTCGATTTATTTTTATTTTAATCCTGGGTTATACTTTTTAAATATTTTAAAAAAAATATATTTTTAATTCAATGCAATGCCTTTGCATTTAATTATAAGTAGCCAAATTGTTTCGTTTGAGTATGCCGATGTTTTTATATATACACAAATATATTTGTCAAATTAATAAATAAAATAACAAAGAAAATGTGTTGTATTACTGAATACATATATATAAAATAGCATAAGTTTACAAGTTTTTTGGACGTTCATTCAAAACAAAACCGTTAGTTGAACAATGTACAACGTAATAAAAAATTAACTTGCTTTTCTGTCAACCTATAAGGAACTTTTTCAAAACATTTCTTGAATTTCTTAATTTCTGATATATATTTTTTTTATTTACACGGAATATTTTTTGGAAAAAATTTTGTTAATGATTTTATTTTGGGTAATTAGTTGTTTGCAACTTTTATTATACAGAAAAACCGTTTTCCATAACGTAATGAGAATTGTGTTTAGACAAACAATTCTTTAAAATGATGAAAAATCAGACGAAAAAACGCAAACACAAAAACAAACGAACTTAAAACGAAATGACAAGTTAGACGATTTAATGAAAATATACAGGCTAAATATATCGAAAATATTAAACAAAAAATCTCTATTGCCAAATGAGGCATTACAAAGCCAATCTGGCAAGCATACTGTCCACGAAGCACCGTCTAAGGTTGCCTTGAAGAAGCTGTGAACTCCACAGATGACCAGGAGGCCAAATCAGCTTAGAGACTTGCCTAATCAGCATGTCTCTATCCTGATCTGGCTGTTTGAGCACGAATCTGATTGGTTGACACTCTTACAAGCGATTCGGGTTTCTTACAGATGAGCTCTGGCGAAGTTTTAGATGTTTTAATCGCCAGATTCTTTATTCTTGGCACGATTAGAGAGTGCGGGTTATATTTATATTGTTATTTTGTTTTTGTTTACTCTATATTCTAGTTTTCGGTTTAAATTGATTTAATGGCTTCACTTTTTGGGACGTTTTAAACGTTTAAAGAAAAGAAAAATTAAATAAAGTAAACAAATGCATTTAAAACTTTTTTTAATTGATAAAATATCGATTTAAAAAAAAATATTTAATTATTTTTAATTTATATTTTAATTTTTGCGTGGTCATCGGCGAATCTACCGATGACTGGACCCTTCGCCACTTGGAATTCTACTCCAAAAAAGAAAATATTATTGTTCAGGAAAATTAATTCCAATTTTTTAAACTAAACTGTGATTGAATTATTTTTTATGTGTGTTTATTCACATTCTTTAAATTCTAATATATTCGATCACAAGTTATTTGGTGCACAGAGAATTAACGGATGTCCTTTTTACCGGACAATTAAATACGTAATGAACAAATTTATTCATTTACGATTTCCTTCTGCAAATTTATCATCCACCATCGAAATGCCAATGGGAAGGAAGGTGGAGTAGAATTCCAACTGAAATATTTTATATTTCCCGCTTTTTACTATCATTTGTTGCGCTATATATTCCGGCACCCCAAGCGGTTGCTTGTGTCACTTTACTAGCGGTACTCATGCAAATTGTTAATTGGTTAATAAATACAATTTCTAAAAAACTATATGATACATGGACTAAATTCGGGAAGTTGTTTTCGTTAGATGCACCTAACTAAAACAACTGTAATCGATGTTCTTCTATTTAAAAATAACATATATTCCAATAAGGGGGAATATCGTTTAATATTAAAAAAATTGAAACTAGCTTTTTAACAAGATATTACTCACTTGTTTATTTATGAAACGGGTGGAAGACGGAGGAAATGCCGATCTCACACTTCCAATGAGATCTCCCCCACAACGTTTACAAGTCGGATCAGTTGGCTTGAAGCCATTCTTAACTCTGCGACCGATTTTACAGCCGATTGTTCTGCATTTCACCGCGATTTATTTATGCTCCGTTCACCTTCAATGAATATTTTGGTAGAATACGAAAGTTATGCTCTGTGTGTGGGTGAAAATAGAACTACGTTTGCGCTCAATATGCAGTGACAGAGGCACAAAAGCAGCTGCTTAAGGAACCAGACCGAAGGGACGCCAAATTTTGATGAAGAAAATAACGTATATAAAATCATGTTTTTTTTTATTTGGCATATTTCTGTTAGACTTTCGATCAGCAATTAAATGAAAACTGGTATTTAAACTCGTAATTAAAATGAGTAAATAGTATAAACGAGAAACCGTACACATAATCCGTCTTTCAATTACCTCTTATTTACTTCTCAATTATTTGAGGAATAACGCTTTGGCTATTTACTCTCCTAATAATTATTTTGAGCTAAGTAAACCGCCTTCGTAAATATTCATCTTTTCAGCATATCAAATTTATCTCCATATAAATTTATCTTATTCTGGAAAAGGATTTCAATATTCAAGAGATTCTATTCCAAAAGAATATAGAACAACATTCTATTTTCCTAGAAAAACTTACGATTTTTATTGTCCACTCAAACGCTAAACTGAATACAATTTACTTATAAGATACGCATTACGCAGACAAGTCAACTAACTACAATATTAAGGGAAAACGAAAATAAAGTTTCTTGTACAGTACAGTTAGTAATCCTTCAGTAAAAAAATTATACTTCCTACAAATAAAACATTAAGAACAAACTTCTGGTTAATTAATGTATAAGAATACGTTCGACAGTGCAAAAATGTTAAAATATAAAAATGCTCAAACTTTTTTTTCTCTTTAATAAAAACATGAGTAATACGAATTTTTTTGGTCATACTATTAAGAATGTAAATTTGGATAATACATATTTTTCATCTAATAGAAGAATTGCTCACGAACCACTTTAGATTCGGTTACGAACCACAGGTTTGACAGGAACGGTTCAAGAAATATTTATGACACGTAGCGAACATGATTTTGGCTCACCAATTTGCACAAATAATTTTTAAAACGATTTCTCAACTTGTGTCAGATTTTTTAATATTGGAATTGTTAACTTTGCCAGATTAAAAAAACTATATTGTTTTTATTAAGGAGCAAAATTTCAAAGAAATCACTAGTTTGCAGGAGTACGTTTTTAGATAATAAAGGGGAGGGGGGTGGGAAGAGAGAGAGAGAGAGGAGGTGAACAAAAGAATGAAAAATAGCATGACGTTATAAATAAATTATCCGTAAAGGTTGTAATGCGGAGCGCAACTCTAGCTTGTAATATAATCATAAATATGTGTTAACATATGTATCTTTCACATATTTATGATTGCTGAGGGGAGGGAAAGAAGAACAGTACGCGGAAGGTTAAACATTCATATTTATAAGTATTTTTATATCAAAAGTTTGTTTTAGTGCGGAGTGATTAGAATGTATTGAACAAATGAGGAGGAATGAGTTGAGCAAAAGTGCGAGAACCAGTATATTAAATAATTCCGACCACCATTTTATATAAGTTTCGTGGCATGCGTAGAGGTCAAAAACCTTATTCCAAGTGCTCCTCATTGGTATTCCCTTCTGCAACACCATTTAATTTGTATCTAGGAAGTGAACAGTTTTTGCATTGCACGCGTACGCACAGTCTTTCAAAACCGACTTTTTATTTTGGAATTTGCTTTGAAGTTTCCAGACCTATGCAGTCAGACGAGCCAAATGACCTTAGCCTGTAATTTGCAGACGGGACTCAGGCCCGTCGCACAGGGGGCGGAGATCAATAATCTGGAAACCTTAAAAGATGGGGATTTTGAGTTATAAAAATCAATGAGTTGGAAAAATTTATACCAGAAGAAAATTAATATTATTAGCAAATGAAAGGGAACGAAGATTAGAAATTTCCCAACTTGTAAGATGAAACTTAAATCAGACCTCCAGATTAAATCCCCCAACCCAAAAGTTGGCTAGTGAAGGAACAGTCAAATGTATTCAATGATGAATGACGGAAATTATGCGATTCAAAATAAAATAGCCATTACAAAGACTTTTATTTAAAAAAATTGTGAAAACTAAGTTAAATTGAAATGAACTGTTTGGGATACAAGAGGAAAAGTAAAACCTGCTAAATAATCTCAATAGTAATCCTATGGATTTCCTTGAAGGTGGATTAAAAACAAGATTGGGGGAGATCTTATTTTAATGCTTTTAAAGGAAACACAAAATTAGGACATTTCCTCTGAAATTAATGAAATCTGTAGCTTCATTAAAAAAGTAAGGTAATAATGAAATAGACTACGCTGCGTTTCAGAAGTTAATGTTACAGAACGATGCTTTTATTTTATTGAAGAATATAATGGCATTATTCCGCAATGGCATTTGCTATTATTTTGGAAGCCATGTTGGTTGTGCTTTTAAAACAACATTCCAAATGATGGCAAGTCACTTGGAAACAACGAAACGGAAAACAATTTTTCAACGTTACAAAGCAAAATGTTTCTTGTTGGTCAATGAATGAAGAGTTAAACTAAAGTGAATAAAACGTCACTGCCAAGTAGTGGTCATCAAATTCAAATATTTTTTTAAGAAAACTAACTAGCACATGATTTATTTTAGAACGTGGTTAATTAAAACAACGCACCACAAAGAAAACAAGCCTATGATTTAATTAAATAGACAAAATGGATAATAATGGCGTTTTTTTTTTAATTTTTCTTTTATTTGGAATTTTTTATGGGAAATATCTATGGCATAGGACTAAGGATATCATGATAGGTTCGTTCAGACAGGAGAAAGTTATGAGAAATATAAAAAAGTTGCAACAGCAGCTCAGTTAATTTTCGATATATCGCTACAAAATAATGTAGAAAAACTTCTTTTGAACTACTATATTAAGCTCATCAAGTTTTATAGAGATATGTTCAACAGACAAATGCAAACATTTGCGGAAAGAAAATCCGACGTGTACGTCAATTGGAAACATAAACAGTAGTGACGCTAGGAATTGCCCGACGGGGGGGCTAGTCTTCCCCGACAGGGGGCTAATATGCCCGACGTAAAATACACGTATAAAATTTTCCTAAATAACATGTCGAGGATCAATATTGCTTAACTAAATGATTATAACTAAATGCTTATAATATTTAATGGGTTATTACTAAAGAATTGCAGAGTTTCAAATATTCTGGACTGCAATCAACAAGTATAATTTTTATGTTGGAATAATTACTATTTAACTCATTTACAGTTTTCGCAAACCTGAAGTATAGTGGGGAAAAGATAAGTAAAAAAAAATGTACAAATCATACCGCTCTGTCATTTAATTTAGATGTTTTTTTTATTTAAAAACATTGATAAAACATTTATATTTATAAAAGGCAACGGAAATGAGCGATGAGTTATTTCTTATGAAATTCTTTTCATAACATTGAGCTGTAGGTCAATCATTGTTGAAGATGAAAAAGTTTTTTTTTTTAATTTTAAGCATTCGTTTATTTCTTCCATGACCTTTCCCAAACAATATATGTACGACTGAGATAACAAATTTAAAAATCCACAAGATAATAGAAAGTGTTACATATTTTTTAAAGAAATATTTTAAATTTTCGAATACATTTTGGATTTGTATTATTTTTGAAAAATTTATATTAAAAAGATTTTTTGTAATACTTAACTTTCCGTGTATCTTAAAATCAATCCAATCTGTTATCCGTAACATTTCACTTTCACCATATCGTTTTTTTGTTTTTTTTTTAACTTTGAAGCGATTTCGTTCAACTTTAGAAGTAATCTAAATTTTCTATAAATTTTAATGTCGTATGAAACAGTGAACATATGAAATTAAATGTTTGTTACACAAGAAAAAATTTCATTTTTAATTTTTTTGTCAGCCTAAAAAAATAAAGCTGAATTGACAATAGAATCGCCTATGTCTAATACATAGAAATCTCATATTTTGACTTTTGTATAACCTATTAATAATTTAGGAAATATATATTTGTTAAAAATTCAAATTTCTCTAATCAATTCAATCTTATATTTTCATTTTACCTACACTAACATGTTTAAATTACCTAGTAGGACTGATTAAAAATTTAATGGATTTAACGACTGTCCATTCAATGGAAAACTATTTATGACTACCTAATTGAAACATGATTGGAATTTAAACTAGGATCTGATTTCTTCTGAATTGATTTTTTTAGAACAATTATTTCTCAATATATTAATTTTAACGATCCCACACGAAAAACTTATTCCATAATGATATTTTATTATTAAATTACAAATAAATTTAAATTTCACAAAATGTAGAGTAATAAAAATTGTAATAAAAATAAAGGGATTTTTTAAACTTCATATAAAAAATGTATTGTTAGAAAAAAGTACCGTACTAAATAAATTAAATAGGCAATATAAAAATTACAATAGTTCTTCGAAATGCAGAAAACATAAAAATCAACAAACGATAGGACTCCGTTCTTAACAAAATAAATAAAATATTAAATTGTCATGCACAAATAATTTTTAAAAAAAAATCACAATAATTTTTAAGACATCTCACCTTATACGAATTGCATCAAAGTTTGACGGTACTGTTGTTCCCAAATCCACTATATGATAATGGATCCTCGCAGATCGGATACTCACTAATCTCAATGCATTGCCTACTTTACTGCATTTTTACTCTTTTAAAAATTAAAAACAGCAAACTTTATCAAGTTTTTTAAACCTTTCATAAAGAACGGAACTCAGACTGTTCTACTGCTTCGTACAATACAAGTGATCGGTTCGTTTACTGGACCTCCTTTTTCTTAGAAACCTTAAATACTAGTGTACCAACACCAGTCCTCTCTGTGTCCTATTCTATGCAGATGTGTGACCCCCAAATTCAAAGAGAGCTTGCCAGTGAAAAGCCAGCTAAAAGAACAAAAAAACTATAAAATTGAAAAGGGTGTGCTTGAATGAAAATATTTTCCCTTTAGTTCTTTTCCTTTGAAGATAAAGATAACAAGTGACAAATGACATTTTTACCACCTTAATTGCCCTTTTAGCGGCATTGCTCCCAATACCTCGGCGGCCGCCTCGGCCGGACAGTTAGTATGCCCCCTAAGGCTGAACTGGATCCGAGTCGAGAGCACGAGAGGGGCGTCTTGTCGTTTCCCCCTTTGTTAGGAAACACAAGGGGGGTCGAGAAACATAAAAGAGGGACCAATATTCTCACTCGGTGAAACTGATTTTATATTTTGGAGGCATCTGTTTGGTCTGAGAAATAAAGCGACTCTCAGACTGCTGTGGACGGCTAAATTTTTCTTCTATGGTCAAGTGACCATGGTTGCCCCTCGACAAAAAGTAAAATAAATTTTGCGTTTGGAACTAGACTGCGCAAAATCCGGTATATTTGTCCACATTCGTTAAAATGAAACTACATGAACATAAAACATGGTAAACTGAGACAGCAATTAAATCACTATTGTTTTTTTTCTGTATTATTTAAGTAATCAATGTTGGATGAATTTTTTTTTTCGTCATGCCAAATTTGTTTTGTAAAGACAATGTACAAAAAATAGTTCAAAACGCAGTTTTTTTCCTAATTTTTGACTTGCAGTTGTATAATAAAAAATCTGTTTTATTTCTTGTTTTTATAATAGGTACAATTTAAGGTAAGGCAGGTCCATTCTACACGAAAGAGTAAAACGCGCGTGAGCTTCTCGGTGATTCGAGAATCCATACCGTATGAATTCTCGAATCACCGAGAAGCTCACGCGCGTTTTATTCGTTGACATAAAATGTAGAATTGTGTAAAATGGGCCTTAGAGTCATATACTTGCTTTTTTTATGACCAGTAAAATGGATGAATCAATACTCTTTTATTAAAGTAATTTTACAGACGGTAATACCGGAGATACGTATTTTGCTCTATAGTACCCATGATCAATTGTACAAACGAGAGACGGTATTTTATAAGAGTAAAAATCTTTTTTTTACATGTAATGTTTTTAAAATCGTATCTGTGTAAAGGGTACATGCAGGGCGTGGGCGAAGTGAACTTTAACAAAAACATGACCATAACGAAAACTTACGTAACGAAATCATAAGCCTTGAACAGCGTTGGCGCGATTGCATCATCATCTAACTCATACTCGTCTGAGAGCTTGTAGAGTTTTTATCGGAACCCAAAAAGTGCTTGTTGAGTTTGACGTTACATGCCTTAAACACCGCGGCCGTTTTGAGAGAGACACTTCCTACCTAATTTTTTATTACTAATTTGTTTTGTTTTGTTTGTTTGTTGAAATTACTGTATAAAAAGGTTAATTAAAGTTCCTAAACGTAAAAATATCGACAGGATCAAAATTACGATGAGATGTCAAGCCCGATAAACCCATCTTGAAATAAAACACCACAACCCCCAATAAGTTCTTAAATTTACTGACTATTACTTTTCAATTAACTGCGTTAAATACCCTTACGTTACATCCAGCCCTCCCAGCAAGCTCATACACGGAGAATATATCTTGATCAGGAAAAGGGCAAATTTGACAACCATCCGTTTACTAAATCGTTACACACATGCAGAGGATTGAACTCGCGCCCATCGGATGCTTGTCCGAGCCCCTTATTCGGACATGAAAAGTCGGGATTTCAATTAACTGTAACCTTGTTGGAATTCTACCTGTTGGGATGACACAGATCCATTTTATTAAAAATAAATTATTTAATGTTTCACAAAAACTTGTTTTTAACAATTAAATTTACACTTCTTCCCCGACGAACTTCATAATTCTCCCCGACAGGGGGGCTTGGCTTACCCGACGGGGAGGCTACAGCCCCCCCCCCCCCCAGTGGCGCCACCTCTGAACATAAATAGGGAAAAGTTTCTATAGTTATCTCGTCTTCTATTTAAGATATCGAGAAAAAAAACTAGACGCTTTCGAGTGGGAACTATTATTATTTGATACGTATGATATCTATACGGGTCAGACAAGAGAAGGATAGAACAGATAGATCTATGGCGGGACAGACAATTAGAATTTGGGATAGAACATAATTTTTTTGAAAATGTTTGTAACGGAAATTCGAAAAAAAAAACGACTAAGGGGTTAATGGGGTTTTTCATTGAATGCCTTTCAATGTTATGTTATGATGTTTGTACACTCTACTCGGGGACAACCTAAGTTGAGCCAAAAGCAATTGAATATTTATACATATCATAGCTTCAGGTTCAACTTAGGTTGTTCCGGAGCATATAAGGATAAATAATAAACTTTACAAAAAAAAAATCCATTGGCAACAACATTATCACATTTTTGTTGTAGACTTTTTTTTACAGTGGGCCAAAACATCATGCATATAAGCCAAAAAATTTGAACTTTTTTTGGAATTTTTTTTTGGTTTGGGAGCTTTTTGTTTTTAATCAACCCGTATATTTACAAAGGTAAAGTTGCACGCTAGGATGGTGGGAGATTACCGATTATTTAATTCAATAGGAAGTTTTTTTTTTAAATTATCGCTTGATAACTCTAGTCAGTGGCAGAGATTCGGGGGAGGGGGGATTATACAACCATTAAGCACTGGTCAAGGGTCCCAACCTTTATTTAACTGCATAAAAATATTCCATCTAATAAAACACTTAATATTATTGAATTTTGTACGAAACTTTTTGTTTATGTAAATAGTAAACTTTAAGTACAATATTTTTTAAACTTCAACGCTACTTTTATTGAGAGGGACTCTCTTCAAAATCTCCAAATCAGGCAAGTGAGTAAAATAATCTTGACAAAAATAAATCATCATTGCCGAAAAATTTTTGAATGCCAATTGCATAATTTTCTTTATTCTAATAGTTTAGAGTTTATATATATATTTTCCATACTAAAAATAATAATAAACTGACATGTGTTAAAAACGTAAATATTTAATATACATTTAACATTTCTGTTTAATATTATCAAACTTGCAAATAAAATCAACAGTACTTACTGCCATAAAAATCAAATTGTTAATGCTTCCTTCATTCTAAAGTTTTCTTGTAAAATATTTTTTACAAAACCTTATAAATACTATTTGATAAGTTGCCTTTATAAATAAAAATTCAAATTTTAAATTAAATTTATACCTCTATAAATTATTGATTAGTTGAACATTTTTCACATTCAGAATGCAACAAAATATTTTTGAATTTACTTTTTATTCGGAAATAAATTTTATGACATATTTAGCTTTTAAATAGTTAACTGTAGTTCTACTATATTTGAATATATTTTTTTTACTGAATAGGTAAAAAGTAGAATTTTATATTATTATATTTTTAATATAGATGAAAAAATGGGTAATGCTACAACCTTTAAATTATCCAAATTCCACCAAGATTAGACTGCTTATGGTATGCTTCTTATCTCAGTTATTGACTTAAAAAAATACCTCAGTCCATTTAAGGTCCTGAAATGTCTTTCTGAAAATCGGCAATATATCTTGGATAAGAAATACATATTTTGTAAGTAAAATTTAATTTACCTGTATATTATTAGTTAGTCGACAGTCAAGGCTAGATTTCTATTTCACATTTATAACTATTAGTTTTCACACGATTCATCTTCATTTTCATCTTCTTAATAATTTCATACAATCAATTCTTATACTTCATCTTAATCTTTAACGACCAGGAAAAATCGAATAAACTAAAATTTTCACATTAATGGCATCGAGAGATTATGGAAAGTTAACCCTCTGAGAGGCTAGAAAATATTGAAATTGAAAAGTATTTTTTCCTTACAAGAGAGTTTAGTTTATAGTTACAAAACATGTATTTTTAAATAAGAATATTATTTTAATAGAAATAGCTTTCTGAAGCATACAATAAATAACATGTTTCAGATATGAGAATTGTTTCTTCTGAAACCTCTTAAAAACTCAATTTCTATTCTCTTAAAGTGTTGGTGTAAATATGTAGATATAGATTGTTTAGAAAATTTAAAGTTGGTTCAGTTAAATAACGTCGCACTAGAGCTACACATTGGGCTATTGGCGACGGTTCGAGGAAAACCTGAAAGGAAAGACCTGGGAAACAATTCCTCATATTTTTTAACCATGGTCAGATGACAAGGACAAAACCTGAGCTAGCACCCGACGCAACCTCAATAAGCGTAAAAGAACATTGAACCCTGATCAGATTTATAGTGCACCAGACCTGTATAACACACCAGTATAATTTGTTGGATATATTTAGACGACTTCCTAGTATTTTAGTAGCGAAGTTGGCAACCCTCCGATCGCAAGATCACTACATTTTTACTTTTCTTTGTCAAGTCCATCAGTCGAGCTCACACTCCCAATCCTCTAATTACTAGCCAAACGCCTTTATCCACTGGGCAACTGGGGTCCACTGAGAAAATTTAAAGAGGTTAGTAGATCAGAATACACTCTTGTATTTGAAACTTTTAAAAGCTTAATTTCTGTTCCCTAATAACCTTTTCTATTTTAATAAGGTTCACAGTTATGAGGGTATTGCAAGAAAGAAATTGACATAAGAAGTTAATAAATATTAAAATATAAATAGAAACATTTATATATAACAAAATATATACAAAAGTTAAGAAATAAATTACAAGAAAGACTGAACAATAGGATGAGCTGGCTTGTATGTTAGGGGCTGCAAATGGCCGCAAGAAGGTGTTATATTACTATACATAGTGCACTGTGGCCCTCTAATCTCCATACGGTGAAGGTTTTTAGATTGAAGTCTCAATTCATCCAGAGAATAGTCAAAATCTACAGGCTTATGAACGCCTTCATAATCTGGCTCTTTTGGATATAAATCGTCCCCTAAAAATAGAATATAATTTTTTTTAATATCTATATAGACTTTTAGGCACCAATTACTGAAAAATCTTTCAATAGTTAATCAAAATAAACAAGGGTAAAGGAGCAATGGTTAGCTATTAAAAAAGAGATATATGTTCTTATTAAAAATCTCATGAATTTCAGAGTAAAAGACTGCATATTAGAAATTTTATGCTAATTGAAAAAAGAAATGTTCACCTAAATTTCATTAGAAAAGTAGAAAAAAAAATTATATATATGTTTTTACCTATAACACCTTTTTTAATATTCAATGTTATACTTATTTTGATAAGTTTAATAAAATTGAACTTGTTATATATGTATATTATTGTAAAATATTTTATTTTCAAATACTAAATAATATTTCAATGTTATTTTTGTTTCAATTAAAAAGGAATAGTGTATCTATAAGGACCATAACAATTTTTAAAGAAAGCAAATGTATGTCAGTTATGTTTCTGTTTTAAAGAGATCTGTGTAGAAAATGTTACAAATTCTATAAAATAGGTTGGAATACATAATTATATTGCGATACTATTATAATTAAAAGCTAATTTTTTTATATAATATTTTTAAAATCTGATTATAATTTTTTTTTTAATTATATGTATAATTTATTTTTCCTAAATTAGAGTATTTTTAGAGTGTTAAAATAAATGTGTCATAAATAGACATTGTTAATCATAGAAGAATATTTACAATGTTATTATTACACAAAGTAAAGTTTTAAAAAATATATACATATAGATGAAAAAGAAATACAATTGCTAATAACTCTTCAATTTAAAAACAACAATTAATTTTATATTGTAAAAGTCATTTCATTATACAAATATTATTTTACATTTATATTAATATGCTTTGAAATAATTTATTTTGTTAGCAAAAATTAATTTCTCAATAACTACAAATATTTTGGAATTCATCAGGTACGTTATAAGGACATGTTTTATTGAACATTTTGAAGTTTTTGTCTTTGTTGTGTAAGACTTTAAAAAAATATAATATCAGCCTCCTCCTAGTTAAATAGGATTACTAAACTTCGTGATCATACAATTCACTCTTAAGTTACGTTTCTAAAATCAGTAGATAATCAGTTATATTATTTTATCAGTAAATAATCAGACTAAAATCAGTTTTATCAGTAGATAAAAATATTGTAAAAGAAAGCTCTAAAAATCACAATCTCTTACGTTTTGAAACAAAGAAGAATACTAAGATTGTAGAACAGAGAAGTGTATAGAAAAAAAATGCATTTTTAATGGAGAACGTATAGTTCTGTATAGCTAATCAGATGAATATCAACATTACATACACAACATATATTTGTTATAGGACATTTCTGTAAATGATTATTGAAAAAGTGGACTATAACAATCATTTAAAAATTGTGGAAATGAATAATAACTACATTTTGAAAGTTCAGAACAACTTGTTAAAAGCAACAACAATCATTTAACTGTGGCATAAACATTTGTATATTTTGAAAAATAATTCAGTGCTTGATTGTAATGATAAAATTAAAGTATAAGAGATAATTCATTGATTAAAATCAAACACACCACTTTCCTAAGTCAAATAAATAAGATGGAAGTGATAAAGTGACAAATAATTAGAAAAATATCAAGTTTTTTAAAGACACTTCGGATAACTTAAAAGTAAAATGTATAATCACAAGGTTTATTAAACCTATATAACTAGGAAAAAAATAGATTTTTTTAAAGTCCGGCACACTACAGCCAAAAACTTCAAAATGTCAATAAAATAAATCAATGATTTTAAAAACTATTGTCCAAAACGCATAGACATGCATTAAAAAAATAATTTTATAATATTAATGCAATTCTATAAATTTCTCTAATATTCTATAATATCTATAAATTTTTTAAAAATTTTATGCAGTAGTGTCTAAAATTTTTGAGAGCTTCGATGAGAATTTTTTGGAGGAAAATTGTGTACAAGAAACATAGGATGAATGTATTATATAAATAAATACCCCACATAAAATATAATTTTCAAGTCATATACCAAAATATTTTGGCTATTAAACCTTATGGCATAACATAAAGTGTATGCATGATACTATCACTTACACTAATATTTGTCTGCTTTAACACATTTACAACAGCTTGCCTCAAAAGTGGGTTACTTTTGTGGGGATTATTGTACATATTTATTACTTAGACATCACAAATGTGTTCTCAGTTTGTCTCTAAACTTTTTATTCAGATGTTTCATTTAATTCATTAGCACATAATTTTTAAATTCACAAAATAATTCATTTAAAATTTATTGTTGAGATACAATTAACATAAAAAACCCTCTTAAGCATGTGTATAGCAAAAATAATTTATGCATTAATGCAGTGGAGAGAAGTGATAATACATATAATCTATATATATATAAAGAAGAATGTCTGTTTTTTTTAATATGAATCTACAGTTTTATTCCGAGCTAGATAAAATGTCGCAAATTTAATCATAAATGACTTTCTACTAAGGCACCAGATGGCGCCACAGTGAAGTATTACATTCAACTAACAAAACATAATAATCCAAAAATATAGATTATAGAAATTAAGATGCTCCAAACTTTAAATACTTTTCTACTTACTTTGGAGAAATAATATGCAGTGATATCAAGTGAGAGAAATATTTTTGACAATCACTTGACTATTAATTACAATAAAATATTTGTTTCTTGTAACTTGACTTGTAAAAAACTAAACACTACATAGCATGAATTCTTTTTTGTGTATCTACATACAACAATTTTTGTCAGTTTGTGTACTGTATGGCCAATACATAAAATGTACAATAAAGCATATAAAACTTTTATTTTTTAATAGGAGCATAAATTTCTAATTTGGACTTGGATTATAAATTGGTTTTGAACTTTCCCAAATGAATCATATTTTACTTAATGTCAAAAACTGAGAGAACTAGTTATTAATCTCCTTTTTCAAATATAAATTCAAGTAGCAAATTGAGTATATGAAAATCTAGTGATTTACCTGGTAAATAGGATAGGGCTCCATCTAAAGCTGTAGAGATGATAGGCATCCACCTTTCACATCCTTGTGCTTCTCTTTTCTTAGCAAAGTCCCTTAGTTCATGATAGGATTGTATCGGAATCATCCGAGACAGTTCATAGACTTGTGGAGGTGCAAGGAATAAAGAATTAGTGAAGTGGTTTTCTAGCATTTCCTCGGGAGAACACCACTGAAAAATATAATTAGCTTTGTGAAATGGTATATAAAACAAGATACAAAATACATTAAAAAAATCATTTAGATAACTAACCTTGAGACATTAAATATGTGAAGACTTCTAAAGCAAAACTTTCTAAATTTATTATTTGGCCCTTCATGAATAAACTAACGAATCCCCGATTTATCTATGATTTAGAACAGAAAACTTCTTAAAAAATTATACCATGTATATCTAGAAAACACTCAAGATTAATAATTTAAAATGATGCCCTTTTATTGTTTTTAAACTAATAAAGTGAAATATCAAATACTTAATAGACAATTGCTCTATGAATATTGAGCTGAAGAAACACATTTCAGTAACAAATATTACCAAAGGTGTTTCTACTTGATGTGATCTGATAGATAAACAGTCAGACTTTGTACCTTAAATATATTCTTATAACTTTTTAAGGCTCCTAAGAAATTAGAATTCTGAACACTGCATATACTTGAAACCACTTTTAGTTGGTATGGTTAAGTTATGTCGCACAAGAGCTGCACAGTGGGCTATTATCAACGGCTTGAGATCTATCTCAAAGGAAATACTCGGGAACACTGTTTCATATCTTTTAACCATGGTGAGATGATGATGGTCACGGTCAGATGATGAGGACAACACCTGAACTGGCACCCGACACAATCTCAATAGGCATCGTATCATTGGACCCCGATCAGATTTAACGTGCACCAGTCCCATATACACCCTGGTATAAATTATTGGATATTTTAGACGACTTTTCAGTATCTTAGTAAATCTGGCAAACCTCCGATCAGAAGTTCACTAAATTCTTAATTGTGTCAAGTCCACTCAATTAAATTCGAACTCGTAATCTTCTGACTCCTAGCCAAACGCAGATCCAATGGGCTACCGGAGACCCGAACCCACTTTTAGCTCTGACTACCACACTATGAAAGGCATATTTTAAGTAGTTTCAACTTGCAGTATTCTATACAGGAACTTAGTACTTTGTTAAAAATTAAATTAAAAACAAGCTAGTCGCATTCAAGCACAAACCGACCAAATATATGTAAACATCCATCCACCGCACTTACTCTCAGTACTGTAACTTCCCCTTTATCCAGCAACACATCCGGCTGCCGAGGCAAACAACACAAATAAAACATTGTATCGTAACGGCGATGCCCAACAGACGTCGGAGTCAGCCAATCCGACCACTCATAGAGCGACCAGATATCAGGGCACATGTGGGACTCCAAACACAAATCCAGAAACGCATATGCATCATCGTGAATCTTATTCTGCCACATTTGAATGTCAATGTTCTGGGTGAGGATAGTATGCGTGGTTGCCTCCTGGGTAGTCTCCAGAGCAGGATTGGTCAGAAGCAGTATCCCGGTCTCTTCGAAAGTCTCTCTCATTGCCGCAATGCGCAGGGCAATGTCAGGTGGCAGGTAATCCTCATTTGGCTCGGCCCCTTTCGATTTGAGCGTTATCGGGTGTTGGACCATGGATGGTCGTTGTCCATGGAATTTGGAGCAGAAACCCAATAAATCCTTCCTGGTGAAACCGAGTTTTTCAAAAACTGACCACCATAACGGGGAGTAGTCGGCGACTTCTACGAGACCGCCCGGGAATACAAAGGCATTGGCCATGAATGAGCTTAATCCACTTCTTTTCACCATTAGCAATTTGTAGTCGGCAACACTGGGCTTGTTGGCATAGTTCCAGGTTGCCGAGCTCATGACGGTAGCCAGGTTTTTCCCTTTCGCAACCACATCGTGGAGTGATAGGCGGGAGGTTATGATGAGGCTTGATGCCTCTCGCCAAGGGTGGCTCTCCATTTTTTTGGCTGAAATATAAACAAGATTTTAAAAATTATTTTGAATTATATAAATTTATTATATTTTTTTAATGTTAAAGTGTGAAACTGTTAACTATTATTTAAAAAAATGTAGGTATTGATAATTGAAAAGTTGTTTTTAATAATTGGAAGTAAAATAATTTTTCCAATGAATGCTTATTTAAAAATCCTTTATTTTTAAAGCAATACTTTTTTAAATTTGTGATAAAACTAATTCATTTGAAAAATAATGTAATTTTTTTTTTATGACTAAGAAAATTAGCAAGAATTTGGGGGTGGGAGGGGGATTGACTAATTATAAGATTAATAAGATAATTTAAAACTATTCTGTACCGTATTTTATATTTTATAAAATTCAGTTTTAGACTTTTTTTCTGGTATGACTTTTGACCACTTAAATCTGATGAGTTTTACTTTTAAAAATAACTTGTTTTGAAAGACATTCAATTAAAATGTAATTAGTGACAAAGTGATACATTAACATTGCTTCATTTTGTTATGAACTGCATAGAACTTAAAGAAAGTCTAGGTCGTTATATGGATGTCATTGAGTAAATGATTATTTAATTATAACAGGCTGTGCAAACGTAAAGAGGAAATAGCAAATAAAAGTTAACTGATTATAAGGAGACAGGTTAATACTCTCTTAGTTTATACCATAATGACTTCAGCACTATATTTTTTCATAATTATATTTTTATCAAAGGATTTTAAACAAAGTCAATATACGAGAAGATTTAAACTAGGATTTATAATAAAATTATAACTTTAGCATGTATATATTTACAATATGAAACATTAAAACTTGCACATGAAATCTGAGCTAGGTATTCAAATTTATTAAACTGAGCAATGTTGTGAGTTTGTATTGCAATATGGACAGTAAGACTATCCGGCTGTGAATTCAAATTATGAAAGCCAAGCACTGCTTTTATGATAGTGATTGACAACTTGCTTGTCAACATTAATGAAGTTTTAAATAATAAGAAGAAATAAATGGGAAGATTATTAAAAAGTATTAGGTTAGACAGAACGAACTTAGCTACGCTTAGAGGCTATGGTGGATTATTGTCATTATACTAGTATTTAATAGGAAGAGAGAATTAATGCGAAAAACCTTTATAATTATCTTTAAAATATTCTAAAATTTATGTTTACAACTCTATTACATTTAAATAATATTTAATACATTCATTGCCATCATATCACAATTTTCGTGCCATAAAATATGTAAATTAGTAATTAAAGAGAAACTCAAAAGCGAATAATTTACTTTCCACAGCCACATATACTTCCAATATTGAATGTTTACCGGTTACTCACAGGCGGTGTCTTTTATGAACCGACCAGTTGCGTAGTCCCAAACTAAGTCCGATTTATTTCTTGTCTGAAATGAACCACCAAAATTTATACGAATAAAAGAACGACCGTTTCTATTCGTAAAAAGTGTATTAACTCCGCTCTCGAACACTGTTATGCTTGCTGGTCTACATCCATGAAACTGGCGATTCCAAACATAATCGAACGATTTACAAAAAACGGTATCGCTAAAGCCCACACTTCGAACTTTATTTATAAATTTAAATACTCCGAACATCTCACGGAAAATAATCAAAACATACAAGCACTAAAAAAAAAATCTATTTTTAAAACAAGGCATCGTTATCATCAAACACATGATCCTACGTTTACCAAAACACAAAAGTCATACAGCGCCATCTTTTGAGTATTATCCGAGTTATAAGGCTAGGCGTGAGGTGGGAGGAATTTTGAGAATGTCGGTTACCTGTGTCTTGTGGACCGGAGACTGGTTAGTTCCTCCGCGTCTGAAGGAAGTTCACGAGCAACTAACCAGTGAAAGGAACGGAGAGAATATTTTAAGCAGTTTGTGGCGGGGGTTTCCTTTTCGTCCGCATCTTCGTCGGTTGACAGAGCAATCAAAATAGAGATAGTCTGGTCAAGGACAGCGTAGAAAAGTGCTACTAGGTCACGCCATTATTAGCGTACTTCGAGAGAACTGGTTTTTGTCTTCCGACGGAATATGATGTGTTTGGACTTTTTAGTAAATGTAGATATAATTTCGGTAAATGATTACAGAAAATAATAAAGGGTGAAACACCGGGAAATGATTTAAATTGAAATCAACAATAATTAAATAATTGGTTGAAAATTGAAAATTTTGCTCTTCATTATCAAATATCCAAAGATTATTATTATTTAATTCTGCATTTTTTTTAAAACCTTTTTTTTTTAATATAAAGAAAAATTTGGTGATTAATTGGAGAAAATAAAGGTATACATACATAAAAATAAATTAAACGTAATAACGAAATCATTAGTCTTTAAATTCGATTACTCGTTGTTAAGCAATATTTGTCAGTTATTACCTTGCTTTATTTGTTAATTTTGAACAATTTATTTTAGATTATATATTACAAAAAAACAATGCTTTCTTGCAAATGAGCAATTTTAACAGTGCAGATACATAACTAATATCTTAGTAAACTTAAAGAAAATTATCAATTAACTTGTTAATTAAAATACATTACTTAAAATTTCTGTAATTACTTTATTTTTATTTAAATGATTCGTTACCGATTTAAACTTATAGCGTATAATGTTATCAACACATAAAAAAAAATTGAAAATATACACACAATTGCATTTTTTTGTTCATACATGAATCAGTTTAAGAAATTAATAATTTTCTCACGTTAAGCAAAAGCAGATTTATAAATCAATCCCATGACATTTTAACTCCCGGGATTCGAACCCATGGTCTTGCTATTATAACACAGCCCATAGTTAGAAAACTTCCTCAGGGTACATGAACTTGGGCAAAATCAAACATATTAAAAACATCTCTACAACCGTTCTTTAAAAAAGTTACTATGCAATTACTATTACTATTACTATTTTACTTGGACACTTTTGCTTCAACATTGAAAAATTGACTCCTTCAAACATTCAAACTACAGTTTTAGACGTGTTTAAAAATATTGAAATGAATTCTCCTAATTGCAATTTTATTACTAAATATTGACTGTAATAGAGGACGTAACAAATAATTCATAACAACATGAAATTAATGAATCGGTTCATACATATTTTGATGCAAATATGGTCAACGAGGCTTTCTTCAAAGCGAACTTTATGTAGTCTGCCGAAAAATCTTGATTGTAAAGTTGAAACAATACAATTGTTGGAGCTAAAGTTAATTGCAAACTTATACATATATGGTTTTTAAGGGTTTCGAAGAAAAACAGCATAACCGCCAAGAGTCCCCATGAATTGTTATAAAAATGTTTACTTTAAAAAAACTTGTCCAACCCGGAAGACTACCATTCAGATTCCAGCATCTTCTTAGAGTTCCATCTTCATAGAGCTACTCATATATTTACAGCGTGTTATGGGGAGCGGCCATCTTATAATATTCGAAACAGGGCGCCGACTCCCAGGTCATGGGATCAAGCGGTTCGCAAAGGTTCCGACATTTCTGTTCTCTATCAACCCGCAACAAATAAATATGGTAATATGGACTGCTTCCCAAAATCTTTCTTTTTGGTTATTTTTAGATTAATAACCTCTGCAAAGCTTCTCTAGAATGGGATATATTAAATGGAAGCTGGAATTTAGGTCCTGAACTCGGCTTATATTGTTTTGATGAATGACATTTTTTCGCAGTTGCAAATATGAAATGAGCTGCGTGAGTTTATTATGTGTTTATAATTCTACTTTGAGTCCATGAGTTCAAGGGCTAGTATGAGAATGGGAGACGCTGAAAAAAATGTTTTTAATTATACCTGTCTTGCAAAAAACTTTTTATGTTTTGTTGAAAACGTTTCTGGATTCTGGTAATTAACGAAAATATTATATTATACACACAAGTTTATTTATAGGTGAGTTACCAACATCGTCAATACTTATAACTGGGAAGTTAAAAATTAAATTGGAAAATTTATAATTTCTTAAGAAGTTGTTTGAAATTCAATGCGGTTACTTTAAGAACTACTTCGTACTTCAGAAAAAATAGTATTTATATTATAATACTATACAGTGATTATTAAAAACATATATTGTTTGTTGCCTATTGTAACTAAAACTGAAAGATTATAATAATTCGAATATAAAAAAATATATCGAGAATTCAATCAAATTAAGAAAAATTGAAATCCGATTTACATTTATAAATAATAAGAATAATAATTACTAAGGGACCGTTAATTTATTACATCACGTACCCGGGGGATACGTGAGGGGTCTAACATGCATTAAGGTGGCGTGACATGGGGAAGAGGGGCGTCATAGTGGTTGCGTGACGCAGCAAAACGTTGTAGAACAAAATGCGGGAATTTGTTTCGTAAACATTTATCTAAGTCATTTTTTATATAAAAAAAATTCAATATTTTCAATGAAATATTTGGTAAAATACATAACATAGAGTTGAAATTTAAATCGTGAGGGGGGGGGGGGGGGGGGCAAGGCAAATGTGACAGTGCCGGAGAAAAGGGGTACAAGAGGATAAAAAAACCGAAATACAGAACTGGCGAAAATTTCAATCCGACAGAACCCTTATATAACATAGACGTAACATATTTTTGTAGAATATTCTTCACTGTTAAAAAGAATCTTCTTAAAAGTGAGAAGTTGAATCAACTTTTTTTTAAAAATTATGTACTTTTTAATTGTGGAGTAATACATAGTATGCTCAAATATTCTTAACCACCCATAAGTATACTTAACACACACGTAGGTAATTAAAAAATGACTAGGAAATAAACTAGATTTATCATATTGTTAAGATTGGTTACCCTTTATAGAAGATAGCTGCGGTTCAAGTAAGTTCCTTTTAATTAAGTAAATTGTATTTTCATACAATTTACTTAACGAAAAGAACTTACTTTACTTTATTGTTATGAAACATTTGGTAGCAGGGTATTTCATTTCATTATTATTATTGGTAGCAGAGTATTTCATTAAACTTAAATCAAATCAAATTTTTGGTTACAATTTCAACATTGTAACATTCAAAATAGTCGCACAAGCACATCGTTACATTATGTAAGGAAATTAGTAATCATTCATCTTGCCACAGGCTAAATTGAGCAAATTGTTTCACCTTTAAAAAGACAGGAACTTGATGAAATGATTCTTACTGCTTCAGTGGATTACAAAAAATATGCCGCTGGATATATAGAATTTTATATAAGTATTGGAAAACCGAACTGCCTATTTTAGTCATGCACTATATAAAGAGAACTTTGGTTACATTATTTAAATGAGATACTAGCAAAACTTCATGTAAAAATCTCTTAAGAAGAACTGAATTTTCAGACTAAATGCTATTTTCGAAAGATCTCTTTTGCATATTTAAGACATTTACTCAGTAAACTCTTATTTATTTGCATTTAATTCAAAGATGTAAGTTATATTTTTTCTCAGTCAATTTCGTAAGTTATTCGATAGTTTTTAGATTTCGATTTATCACAAATTATTTCAGCATTCTTCTAAACAACAAAAAATAGTTTGCTGTGTAAATAATCATAACATTTATTTTTAGTTACAGAACAAATGAAACATTTAATTCATAAAATTAAAAAATAAAACTAATTTCATTATTGAAATAAAAATAGAAACTGAATGGCAGACAGCCAATATCATCATAACACTTTCCTGGAGAATAAAATTTTTTTGACCAAATAATATAATAACCTCGACTTTTTAAATCATTCATGCATAGCAATCTGTTCAAAATTAAATATCCTTTCAACACCCATGCAATTGTAATTCCACTGGCAACTAATATATGTATTGTTTCAACTTCTCCTGAATATTTTCGGAAACACAAAGTGAGTTGATGGTTTCGTTTCATTCAAGCATGGACTTGCCAATTTTACTTTTTACGATAAATATCACTAACTATTTAAATACTAGTTACAGAGACTGGACATAGATACAATATAACAACTTAACCTTGTTTCACTACTTGCGATGGACAGGGCCCGATTACCGAAAAGTGCGGGGGAAACAGACCCCCCCACCCTCCCTACTGCCTACAGGGGCAGCTTAACGCCCAAGCGACTGGCCGCTTGGGGCACCGGACTGAGAAGGGTGCCAAATTTGAAAAAAATGAGAGAATATATAAAATATTCTCAGTTGAACATTTATTGTCAACATTGTTCATTTTTCTAGGTTTCTATTTTTAATTAAATTATATAATACAATTAAATTCATTTATTAGTGCTTTAAGATTCAATTTAACTTTTTTTCCTACCTGTATACAACTTTATAGAGGTTATATAGCTCAGGTTTTTTTCATTAACTAAAAACGCACTCTTGACCCAGCAAAACAGTGATTTCCTCCACACATTCTGAAATTTTGCACCTTAGTGAAAACAATATAGTTTTTTTATAAGCTGAGAAAGTTAAACAATTCCAATATTAAAAAATCTTACCCGAGTTAAAAATCGCCTTAAAAACAAGTTATGCAAATTGGTGAGCTAAAATCATGTTCGATTGTATCATAAAATTCTCTTGAATCATCCTTGACTACTACGGAGGGTGATATATAAAAGGGGTTTTATTTATTTATTCTTTATCCGTATTAAACAGTTAAACTTCCTACATCTGAAAACACTAAAAAAAAGAGGAAGATAAAACCCAATATCTATACAGCCCATCTAAACAAATAAGTTACATTAGGTATAATCCTGAGGAGATATAATTTTAATAAGACAGAGATAATGATGAGTTTTATTGCACTATCTTTAAATTTAATACAATTGAACAGTATTTAATAAATTGTACACAGTACAACCCAGCTAGAAATTTTCTACAGAAAATCTACAAAAAACTAAAAATCTGCAAATTTTCTGCAAAAATCTTCAAAAAATCTGCACAATTGAAATGCGAATTTTGACTTTTAAAGAAATCTGCAGATTTCTGCAGATTTTATTGCAGAAATGTGAAGATTCTGGACTTATAGTTTTTTTCAACTTAAAGTGTAGTTTAAATCTGCAGATTATCTGTAGATTTCATAACTTTGAAATATCGGACTAAAAGTTGTAGGAATTGTGTATTTAATAAATCTGATGCGAATAAAATATCTATTTTGAACTCGAAATTGATGAGTGATTTTGTCTTTAAAATCCGGGAGGTCCGGTTAAAAAAAATTATTTTTTAAAATAGGGAATATTATTAAAATATTTTTTATTTCACTAAACCAATAAATTAAATTGTGTCGCTGTAATTAACATATTCAACCTCCTTAAGTTTTCAGTGGTCACTCACTAAAGAACATGTACAGCCGGGGGGGCAGGCCTGAAGCCAGACAATATATTCAGGTACTCAAGTAGGGCAAGGGGGGGGGGGGGTTAATATAAGCGGTTAAAAGTAGGAAAATAGGGCTTGTCTGCAAACTGATTTTAACTTTAATTTTTAAGTCTATTCTAATGTATATGAGCCGATTTCAACTAAGAAATACCGTTTAGCTCTTTTCGATAACTTCCATATTGATAAAAAAAATCATAATATAACAATGAAGGAATATTACCATATAAGTAACCCAAATGCAAAAGTAGTTATATCCGATTATTGGAAAAAATAAATAAGATTTTGGTATCAATAGTTACTTTTTAACTTTGCTCCTTTATTAAATTTTAAAATTGAAGACAAACACCGATTTTTATTAATAAAAATAAGTACACAGAAGCAAAAGAAGCTATATCCAGCAAACGTGAAAATAAAATTTAGATTATAGCTTATTCAGTAATCTGAGAATATATTTTAGTGAAAATTGTTGTATTATTTCTCACTTTTTATAACAACAAAAATAATAGTTAAGTTTTGGCAGTTTTTCGCAATTTACTCAAAAAAGCTTTTAGTGCACATTGCATCTGGACAACTTATATTTTACAACCATCAAAAAGCGTTTAGGACATTTATAGTCACAAGCGGATATCCAATTTTTGTAGCAGTGACATTTTAAATTTATAAAAATATTTCATACTGAAACACTTTTCAAATATAAAGCGTTGGGACAATTTTAAAAGATATCTCTATTAAAATAATATAAACTTTTTTTTTTAAATCTGGTATATTGAAAAATTTAATAAAACTTTCTTACACTGAAAATAACTTTACAATTTCTATGCTTTTCTCACTGCGACGGATACATGGCTAAATTTTTATCATTGTATCACCATTTTTTTAATGTCAAATATTATACACATAAATAAAAATTAACATCGTTAAATACATAATTCAAAGTATTTTTTTTCCGAAAAATATTCAGAAATTATATATACTAAAAAAATTAAACAAATCTTACACAAATCCGATTTCTGCTTTTTTGTATCCATTAGTCATAGTAATTTTGAATCCTATTTGACGCTTATATGTGCTTAAAATCAGTCTGGTTTATAGTGGTCGTTAGCAGAAACTTGCACGACATAAAAAAAAGTGTTGATATTTCAAAGTCCCATAACTCTAGGTGGGATGAGCCTATGGGAATAAGTGGTCTATCATCGTGTATAGGAAGGTCGCCAATAACACTCTCTCGTCTCTGACCTTTGCACCGCGTGTGGGAGGAGTCAGATTTCAGGCATACGTTAGCCTGTTTAACCACAGTAACTTCAGTTCTAATCGACTGATCGTAACGATTACGGGCTGAAACTAAAAAGAACGACGAGATATACAATTCCATTTTAATAATTGACAGTTTAAACCCTTTGTGTGAAAATTGTGTGGAGTAAAAGATTTCAAAATGAATCCAAAATACCACACTCGTTCAATTGTAGCATATGATACTTTAAACAGGTTGAAAGAGCAGCTCAATACGAACAAAATATATCAAGAGACGTTTAAAAAGTACGGGAAGAACAGCTACAACTTACCGAAGAAGGAGCAGGTCTGCGTACAAAGTATTTTCGAACCAAACCTTACGGTACAGTGAGGACTACGCCTACCCAGTATTTTTTAATCTTATTAGCCACATCTTAAGACTGGAAAAGAATAGATTTTCAAATGCGAAAAGATAGTTATCTGAAGTCATTAGCATGATCTTGTGACAGAGTTTCCCCCCTTCACACGCTTCTCTGCGCTTCGCCAAACAAAAGGTTACACAAAGTGAGCAAACCAACCCGAAGAATGCTCAAAGCATGACGAAATTGTCGATTAGGCAGGGAAACAAAGAAAAGAAAACCGATTTGGCTAGTTTATTGCGCTTCGACAAACAAGTTGGAGAGCATGAGTATCTTTACTTTATTTACGTCTCTTTGAGTCATGGGTTACAATAATCCTCTACAAAAGTTTTATAAAATTTGAACGAATATCGGTGGAAAATAAAATATATTTGAAATAAGTGTAAAAAAGTAATATCTAATTTTGCCATTATTAATATTCGCTGTCATAGGTTCCAAAATTTAAGAATGAATTGTAGATAACATTAGTTTTTAAAAAGTGTTAACATTAACATAGCATAACAAAAGCATTACATGTAAAATTAAATATTACTTTTGAAAGATTTTTGAGAAATTAAACATAAGCCTTTATTACTAATTAATAATTCAAGTTCATTCACATTTCTGGATAATTAAATGCCAGATAACCTAGATTTTATGGTATTCTATTCTTATTTGGGACATGTCTTATTCACCAAAAAAAATTATATTAAATTGATAATTATATCAATACATAAGCGGGAACATACAAGAAAATATATGTATTTCCAAATGATGTAGCTGCAAAAGTAAAAATTTCACACCTTATGTTAAAGTCGTCCAGAACATCCGCAAAAATTAACGGCGTGTATACGGGACTGGTTCACGATAAATCTGATCGGGGTCCAAAGTCCCGACGTCTATTGAAGGCGTTGGGTGCCTTTCCTCGTCATCTGACCATGGTTCTAAAATAACGAGGTGCATGTATGAATGTGAATGTGTTCAAGGGTCTTTCCTTCGAGTTAGACCCCGAACCGTCGCCAATAGCCCACTGTGCAGCTTTATTGCGACGTTAATTAATCAAACCAACCACACCTTATGTTAAGATTTTTATGTTTTGCATTTTGTAAACAGTTCAAAACATTTTTTTCAAAAGAAAATCGATTATATAAAATCTATTTTTTTCAACTACACATATTTTAACAGGTTATTTTAATATTCACTACATTTTTAACTGTGCAATTTATAGGATATTCATAAGACCAAATAGAAAGTTTAATGGCGTATCCCGAGAAGCTCTATCATTGCATATTAAAAATATTGATGTACAATAATTTTTCGATACGAAATCTACGATATTAAATGAAAAAGTAATAGTAATCCGGAACTACATGCTACATCATAGACATAGTTTTAGATCAAACACAATAAGCATGAGTCATTTCTATTATAGAGTGGGAAAGACGTATATTAGAACTTTAATTATCCGAATCAATTGGGTCCAGATCTTATCGGCATAATCGAATATCCGGATAATTAGATAATTCATAAAAAAAAACGTTATTTCTTAATAAAAAACGAATTTTGCTTCAGTATGTAATGTAATTTAAAGACTGTCAAAGCAATATCATTCACCGATAAGAAACTTTTAAAATGTGAGTTTTGCTGATTTTTTTTTCAACGCGATCCGGATAATTGGCGATCCGCTTTGTTTGATCCGGATAACTCGAGTTCGGATAATTGGAGCTCTACTGTATCTGATAATAAACATTCTTCACTTTTCAATCCTTAGGTAATAGCTAAGAAGATTTCATAAATTTCAACTTAAAAATAACCAAACATGCATATTAAATTTAAATAACATCCTATAGCTTGATAAAAAATCGTTGAATTTATTGTCGAACCTTCTGGTGTGCCCGATAACTGCATCTCAAGCTTGTTGCAGCCTCAGAAACTTGCACACTAAAGTTTATCATACAAATATTCTTTAATAGAGCTTGATAAAATCGCTATCAAGCTCTAATAAGGAATATAAAGCTAATGATATCAAGCTCTATTAAGAAATATAGCCTATAGCTTTATAAAAATCGTTGAATTTATTTTCGAATCTTCTGGTCTGTCCAATAACTGCATCTCAAGCTTGTTGCAGTATATTAACCTCAGAAACTTGCACACTAAATTTTATCATATAAATATTCCTTATTAGAGATTTTCCATTCTTAACATACAAAGATACGACTAAAGAAAGCTTTTTCAAACATATCTTAATACCAACAAATAAATGAAAAGTACAATAGTTACAATGAAATAAAAACAGATTGAAATATATAGTAATTAATATAGAGAAAAATCTTACCTTTTAGTAGTATCTTGATACCCTTTCTCTGATGAAATGAAGGATAGACACTAACAGCTGAAAATGCTATATTTAAACCAAGACAACTGAAGTTGCCTGTTAAAATTAGAGTTACCTAACATCTACTAATTAAATACTTTTCGTGTAATACTAACGTCTTGTACATTGCCACATTCCATTATATATAAATTTTATTGACAAAATTTAAAATTACACAATGTTGCATGCAATATCTTAATTAAAACCAATACAAAACAGCTTAGGTGTAAATTGGGACGTGCTTTTATTTACATCATAGTTAAATAAAACTTTTTAAAAATAATTGCATTTCAACATTCTAACGAGTCAGAAATTATAGCACTGTGCTTTGGAAAGTGATATCGCAACACCTACGCAATCTGCGAATAATGATGCCACTAATCACTATGTAATTAAGGTTAATAAAGTGTTTTATTTTAAGTTTAAAGTGTGTGTAACTCAAACAGAAAATAAACAACTTTCTTTAGTTCGTGTTTTAGTTTATGCGTTGACTGTGATGTGTCACTGCACATATGCTTGATTATAAAGCCATTTAATTACATGTTAAATCTAGTGGGGTTTGTGTACATGTCAAAACCTTCTAACAAAACAAAAACATGTTTTTAAAATTGCTGGTAGTGACGTAATGAATTGTGATAGTGACGGTTACAGTGGTCAGGTATGAAATCCGAACAACAACGTATATTAGAGCGCAAATAAATTGCAAAAAAATAAAAGACCGGCAATAGTTTCAAGCACGGCTTCTCTTCACGAGTCATCAGGATAAATGACGTAATGGTGTGAAAAAATGAGTGTAAAAGTTAAAAGTGTTCCTATGTGGACAAAAGGGATTTCAAAATATCTGTTTGTTTTTTTAAGAAATCAAGTAAAGTAATGAATAGTAAGTTTCTAAGATATCAGATACCAATGTTACAGGGTTTACAATAAAATATATTTAAAAATTATCAATTAAATTAATTAAGCATTAATTTAATTGAATTAATATCTCATTTAGAGCTGCACGATCAGCATCAAATTATAATTTTTAGTTTCCTGAAAGTTAAAAAATGTTAGGGTTCGATTTAGCATACAATAAAGAATATAAGCTAGTTTTCTTTGAGCGTATTAAAAATATCGATAGTGGGCATTTACTAAGCAGATATTTTATTATTATTTAAGTGCAACTATTCAATCATAATTTCTGTGAATGTCCAACTACTTCAATACAAATACACTAATTAGCAAATCGTCTATTTAATTACTATTAATTTTCAATCGTTAAAGAATGGATTGATGACAAATTGCGAATAAGTTGGAAATTTTTATTTTATTAAAACACTAACATATTACTTGAATCGAAATCGCTGACCAAAATATCGAGTTGGAAATAAGGAATTTTTTGTCCAAGATGTATTTAAGAATTAATTTAATTACCGGAAATATTTCGTTTTTCGTATGAGAGGAAAAATTTTTAACCGACTTAAAAGGGCGCCAACCAATTTCAGAAAGCGCGCCAAAGAAGATATGTTATCAATTCGAGTGTAATGAATTTTTTTTAATGTATGTTCACACAAGATTTCTGTTCTATTTTAGATATTTGGACAATTTTTTTGTTCGATAAGGGATGTTTATTTGAGCACCTTATAATTAAAATTTCTAATTATCCAGCTTCTAACTATCTGGCTATCCGAAATTTAACTATGCGGAATTTTCAGTTAACCGGACCGTTTGAAAACAAATATTGTCCAATTACGAAAATTCTTTTTTTGTTAGATAGAGAAAAATACACATTGGCAAAAACTGCAAAAAATAATTGGTTATTCGGTTTTTATTTATCCGGAAATATCGATTAATCGTACTTTTTTTAAACATTTTCTCCGATTTCAAAATATTTTCTTATTGGATAGAGGTTTTCCAACAATGACATTTCGTTTACCCGGCATTTATTAAACCATATATTCCCAAAATATACTATCCGTGGTGCGGAAAAAGGTGAGTAACAACTTGACTTTTCTCGTGAATAATAGCAGAGGGCGAAGCCCCTTGCTAAATAAGAAACTAAAAAGGAAAAAATAAAATAACCTTTAAAAATAAAAAGACTTTAAGAAAAATGCGCTAAAAAGTAAAAAAATATTTTTTTAATTTTACGAACAAGTTGAAAAAATTGAATTATTTAATAGAAATTTTATACTTATTACAATTATTGAAGTTGGTGTCAATTTACAAAAATCCTACTTTAATTTTGGCATTTTTCTTAAAGTCTTTTTTTTTTTTAATATTATTTTAATATTTGTATTTTTAGAAGAAACTCGTCATTTTCATAACATATAATAAAACTCAATCTTTCGTGTTTTACTTGTACACCAGCAACACGAACAAAAATATATTTCATTACAACGAAAATACAACACACTAATCATTTTCAACCCCCTCTCACGGAGGTTAACGTGTGATACATGGCGGAGGAGTAAAGTGTTATTCACTTGACGAAGTAGGCGAATCTAGCTAATCCTAAATTGAAAAATTAGGTAGTTTTTCTATTGTCTTAGTTCCTGTTCGACTGCATTGATAAATTATGGCACTACAAAAAACTAATTATAGAAAAGTTATGAAGGAGAAGGGTCAAATGACGACACGTTACTTAAAATACTATGGAAGGAGGAGAACTAAATATTTCCATACCTCGTTATGGAAATCTTAAGCATGGAAGATAAATTTCATCTTGTTTCCATGTCCGTCGACTTTTTTTTATCTGGTTACGTATCTTTCCTGCAGTGGTATAAAAAAAAGTAAGGGTTAAAGGTAGAATTAAAAATTAGTTATACCTTTCTAAAAATGAAAAATAATTTGCATACATGGTCGAGTTCAAATTACATAGAGTTATGCAGTAACATTCCGAAGGCCTTTTGAATTCAAATTACAACTTTAATTAATTTAATTTTTAAAAAACCTCTTAAAAAAACTTTAGTTAATTTAAGAAAATCTCATCCAGGTGTAGGTAGGGAAGGGTATGCGGCTTACACAAAAGGCATTGATGCACGTGACTTACATTGTTAAAAATAGGTACTCAAAAATAAGTAACATGTAATCGCTTTAAAAGAAGCACGTTATAACAATGCAATTTTGCGGCAAATTTTCAGAGAATAAATAATGACAATTTCTTTAATTTCAATTATTTTATTACATTCACAAACATTAAATATTTTCATATAAAATTTTAAAAAAAACAGCTTTTAAGATATAAATATATCATATATATTATATGTATAGAATAGATTCCTTTTACGCCTTTTGTTGTTGTCAAAAAATGACCAATCTATAAATTTTGAAATATACTCTCAAAACATTTTAAACTAACGAAAATATAATACAAATAACATTAATATAATCCCCGTACCATACATTATCTTGTAATATATCCCGGGGACAGTCTTAGTTCTGAAATACTGGTTTTCGTATTTTAAATTAACAACATAATATTGTTTTTGCTGGAGTATCGTTATTTTGACGACAGTGATGGGCATTATTGGGACACTGCCTATTTTAACATTGCTACTCTTTTTTTATAAGCAACGGAATTAAATCTGTTGACCTGGCTCATTCAGGAAGTACTTACTTGACTCTCTACATTCCTCTGGAAGTTGCATAAAAGTCATTTTCATCACTCTAGGCAAGTAATCTATCATCTGCACAATTTGAAATTCTACTAGTTTCTCCATAGCTACATTTCTGAACACGTCGTTTCAATCAATTTTTCAAAACAAAATTTTGAGCTCAACTGTAGAACTTTAAAAAAAAACATTATCTACAAAATAACAGTTACAATACCCTTGTCTTGGGAAATAATTATTAATAGTTTTTTATATACATTTATTTAAAAACGTGTATTTTATTAAATATTTTTTTTAAATATGTAAAAATATGTAAATTACTTTTATAAATGTGTCAAATATATAAATTAATTTTACAAGTATGTAATTATAAACCCAAAGATTATACATTGTTAATTTATGTAATCATAAATATTAACATGAAAATCTGTAAACATGCACTTTTAACGAAATTGGGTATATTTTATTTTGGCAATTTTCTTAAGATTTTGGCAAATATCAAACAATATATAACAACACTAAACTTTAAATGCATTATTAAGGTTAAAAAAAATTAAGCTACAAATTGTCTTGAATATAAATAATAAGGTAAAAAGTAAATAAAATAAAACAATTTCCTCTAAGGCCCATTCTACACGAACAGGAAAAACGCGCGAGAACTCATACCACGTGGTATGAATGAGTGCATATGAACAGTGGCGGCGATTCGGGGGGGCAAGGGGGGGCGGTTGCCCCCGCACTTTTTTCGAATGTTGCCCCCGCACTTTTTTAATATTGCACATTTTAAAACTAAATAACAAGTCAATTGTTTTACGGCATTGCCCTAAGCAAGGAAAATTTTTGAACCCAA
Source organism: Troglohyphantes excavatus (assembly GCA_963932185.1). Taxonomy (NCBI): domain Eukaryota; kingdom Metazoa; phylum Arthropoda; class Arachnida; order Araneae; family Linyphiidae; genus Troglohyphantes; species Troglohyphantes excavatus. Next base: position 41,561,668 of record OZ010667.1, on the reverse strand, counting down.
TCCTCCCACCACCACAGGCATTAAGGAGGGAGGGGGGGGGGGGTCAGGAGCTTCAAACCCCTTTCATTGAAAGTCAAGTGAAAAAAAAATTTGAACGAATGTGGTATCGTTGTTCTTTAAAAATAATTCCTCATTTTAAAACTATAATAAATTCTTTATCTAAATTGAGCAGCGTCGTTTTCAAATTTCCAGACAGTATTCCAATAACTCATTGATTGGCGCCTCACATTTACTCATTCTGTTTTTTTTTTCGGAAAAAGAAATAGCTTATCTTTACATAGAAAATGCAACTGTTTGACCTTCAATTCAAGAAATAGATCAAATCCCCTGCTTTTATTTATGTCTATCTGATACATTAAAATAGTATTCTGTCTTAATATAATGCGTTAAATGAGATGTTTATTATGTAATATTGGCGCCGAACAATTGCGTAATCTATAGGCCTGTAGATAGGTGGGTAGGGGTTGTCATGAGTTTGCCATTAAATGTCTTTGTTTTGATCTTCGTCTGCTCTGCTTTTTAGCGAAATGAAGCGAATTGTGCAAAATTCAGTTTTAAATTACTTTAATAAAAAGAACAAATGTGAAGTTGAACATGACAGCAGTAGTAACACAAGCACTACCGTTTCCATTCAAGAAAGCTTGTCTGTTTGCAATCTACGCCACGGAATTTTCAAAATCGCGCAAGTATACGTTTAAAGATACCATTATCTTGATTTGTAACATTTATGTATGATATTTCGAAATCTTTTACATCATTCATATTATGCGATTGTACTTCAATTTATTTAGCATTAATTGTTCATTTTATAATTTAATTTCAAATTATTATTGGAAAATTAATTCGAATTTCAGTAATCATTGATATTTGTAAATTTCGACTATTATTGCACTTCATCAAATGCGTAACGAGGGTACAGTTTAATTTAACCGTGAATAGATATATTTAAAAAACTTTTGTTTAAAGGTTGATTTATTCATACACGGATGAGATGTTTTTGCTTTTCTCAAAATATCTATTTAAAAAGAATAGTAATAATAATTCGACAATCAGATCTTGTGATATTATTATGATTTTGGTTTAGATTTTTACAAACCCGTGTCGGAAAAATTTATGCCCAAAGAAAATTTATATTATTAGCAAATAATAGGGAAGATTAGAAATTGTCCAACTTGTAAGATTAAATTTATATCAGACCTCTGAACGGACAATGCATTGTAACATGCGTGCAATAAACCAATACTTTTAAGAAAACTGTTTAATATTACCTAATTTATAAAAAGGTTGAAAATGTCGATAAGCTGGAACTGGGAATTTTTAGCGCTGTTGAGTTGGAAATTTCGATCTGTTAAGTTTGATTTGGTTAAATAACGTCGCACTAGAGCTGCATATTGGGCTTTGCCGACGATTCGGGTTCGGGGCCCATCTCGAAGGAAAAACCCGGGAACAATGCTTCATATTTTTGAACAATGGTCAGATAACGAGAACAACACCTGAGCTGGGCATCCGGCGGCGTTAAGCCGGAAATTTTGAATCGTTAAGTTGGGAAATTTCTTAATCGTTACCAAACAGATATTACAAGGAATCTCAAACTTTAAATTTGTTCTTTAAATTTATTTCATAATTAGGGAGTGATTTATTAATTTTAAAAATAGTTATTGACAATTGTTAAATATAATTAATGACAATGATAACTGATGATGTTGTTTATCTGCCAACGTATTCCTGTTTACTTGAACGAAAATTAATAATTTTTTAAGAAAAAAAAGTGGTGGTGGGTTGGGAGAGATGTTTGTTGATTTTTGTGGGGTTAAGGATTCCCCCCTCTAGATGAGGGGGGATAGATGCCAGATGCCTAGGGATTGAAAGGGTGAGGAGGGAAAATTTCCTCCATTTCTTTTTCAATACTGATACAAATGGAAAAGATACCTATCCCTTTGGAAGTCGGTCAATAAATATGTTAATTAGATTCTTGCAACAGTCCGTATCCTTCCAAAAAAAATTGGGAAATAATCGGTAATGGGTTAATAATCGACCTGGGCGTCTCGCACTCATTTTAAGTTAGTATCATTTCCTTCAAATAACTCAAAATAGAGAGTAAATATATAAATATGCAAGATTTATTGTTTGGGCGATTAAATTTTTATACCCCCGCGCTTGTTTCGTCTTGATCTTGCCCCCCCACTTTTACCACCCAATCGCCGCCACTGATGGCAACCATGTTCGAGCAAAAACCACATAATTTCGTTAACCTTAAAATACTTCATTATAAGTTGCCAGTTTATTCTAAAGCAAAATCATCTCCCATGTTTTCTATAATAGTTTTAAATTTATTGGCCCGCGAAAACACTCAGCACCTGCTCTTTGATTATTATCTAACTTTGTAATTTTTTTTTTTTTTCACTTTTTGTAATTTCCTCTTTGACTTAAATCCAGGACCATAGAATCAACCCAGACAAGTCGGCTAATATCTTCTTTTTTTATTTAGTTCTAAATATAGTTCAAGATCAGACACCCTTTTTTTTATCAAGCGACTGTATGAAACTTCTTACATTAAAATGTAGTATTGCGCAATCTATAGGCGCCGAACGTTTGAGCATTTGACGTTATAAGGGTAATAATTCTTGTTTTATTACTGTTTGTGCATGTGATTTGCGGTTTTCCCTTCCCCCCTCCCTCCTTCCCAACTAATCTGGAATCCTTAAAAGTTGGGAATTTCGTCATCCGTCATTTAAAAATCCCTGATTTATGAAAATGTAAGCCCAAAGAAATAGCAAAAGAAAGCAAGGGAAGGATAGATCACCCAAATTGCCTTAAACTTAAAATAGACCTCTGAACGGACCTCTCATTGGACGTCGCCGCAGTACAGCATATTGGACTATTGGCGACGGTTCGGGGCCCATCTTGAAGGAAAGACCCGTGAAGAATGCCTCATATATTTGAACCATGGTCAGATAACGAGAACAACACCTGGCGCTGTTAAGTTGGTAAATTTCTTGTTTCTTTTAGATCTTTGAATTAAAATTACCTTTATAATTTTAAGTTAATTAATGGAAGTTAACATTTATTGGTAATAAGTAAATAATTTCTTTTGAATTAAATTATGTATATTTTACGTTTAATTTAAAATCAGCAGTGTCGATTGTGTTGCACAATACCATGCAAGTCAAGTCTTTTGACTCCCACATTTCTTTAGCTCATGTAGCCTTTATATTATTCTTTACATTTTTGATCAACTAAAACGCTTATTACATCTTTAAATTACCATAACTATAAATTATCTAACTAATCGTTCCCACGCATATATATTATAAGGATTCTCAAACTTTAAATTTGTTCTCTAAATTTATTTCGGAATTAGGGGTGATTTATTAATTTTAAAAATACATAGTTATTGACAACTATTAAAAGTAGTTAATGACAGTGACAACTGTTGCTTCCTCGATATTCAAATGCCAACGTATTCCTTTTTACTAATGAAAATTAATACTTTTTTTGAGAATTTACAGTTTGAAACTGTAATTATTTTTCTCAGGGTTCCGAAAGCCGCACCACAAATGCAGAATTGCAAATACTGCAGGAAATTTTCTGGGAATTGGAAGGGTGAGAAGATAAAATGTTCCTCATTTCTTTTTCAACACTGACAGAAATGGAAAGGATACCTATCCCTTTGTAGGTCGGTCAACAAGTATATTAATTAGATTTTGTGTAACAGTCCATATCCTTCCATAAAAAAAATGGGGGGGGGGGAAGGAAATAATCGTAAAAGGGTTAGTTAATAATTGACCTGGGCGTCTCGTACCTATTTTAAGATAGTATCCTTTCCTTAAATAATTCAAAACAACAGTAAATATAAATATGCAATATTCATTGTTTTGGTGGTCAATATTTTTATTACACCCCCCCCCCCCCCCCCCGCGCTCCACACACACTTGTTTCATCTTGATCTTGCCCCCCCACTTTTACCACCCAATCGCCGCCACTGCATATGAACTCATACCACGTGGTATGAATGAGTGCATATGAACTCATACCACGTGGTATGAATGAGTGCATATGAACTCATACCACGTGGTATGAATTCTCCAATGACCGATAAGCTCCCGCGCGTTTTTCGCGTTCGTGTAGTCTAAGAGTTCATTGCTACCTATTACATGAACGAAATAAAAGTATATCTATTCAAGATTTTGTGTGATTTTTATGCAGTGATTATACTAATGTTTTCCGTAATGTATCAAAATAACTATTTCAGGGACAAGCGTTGTATAGATTTCAAAGAGTATATTTACTGAATACGAGGATGATGGAGATTTGTAACATTTAAAAGTAGTTTGTTAGCGTTTCTCATGTATGAAATAGGATGGAATTATATGAAATGCATTATTTTACAGCAAAATCACCATCCATCAATGGTATTTAAAAGTTGAACTGGCCGCTCATAAAATTCAAGAACATCTTCAAAAGAGATAATTATAATATTGGCTTAGTAAACTTAAATAATTCATCAATTATTAGTCAAAATTTAAATATCTTTCAGAAAAATGCAATAATAACATATATCTGAAGTGCAGAAAAATATTTTAATATAGAAGCAGCATCTAATCGTTATCGTGGTTTTATAACACTAAAAACCACGATAAATATTTTTCAGGAATTTTAGGTCAGAAGCTCTCGGAATTTCTTTTATATGTAAAAATGTTTCTTTAAAAAGCCTCAATTTGCTAGATAAAAATATGTCTATTAAATTATGTATTCTCTATATATTATGCCGACCCGAACACACCCTTTGTAAAGGTCTGATAGCAAGGTGAAAGTCCAATAGACAAATTAAGTTTCTGAGAAATAGGAAGAGAGAGAGAGAGAGAAGAAGGAATTGCATTATTAGTTATTTGCATATCATGTTAAAATTATAAATGTATAATTATCTTAGCACAAATAGAATCGTAGCATCCTAACATTAAAAATTATGTTATAAAATATAATTGATTTTTTTTTAATATACATATGCAGGGTCATCTCTGTTGTTTACAATTGGGTATCAACTTTTATACAGTTAAATTACCAACTTCTTTTAGAGTCTGGTAATTTATTTACATGTTTTTTCCCAGTTGGATAGGAAAAATTTGTTTTAGATGATGGGAAACTGCCAACCCGACCTGAAGTAAAATTTATTAATATTTTACAATTTTTGCAATGATTTCCCCAACATTTCTCAGGATTACGAGATCGTAAGAATATTTGTAAATTCTTGTAGACTTGGAGAAATCACAAACCTAGTTGGCAAACTTGTGTTTCACAAGTTTTTTAACTAGATGGAAAATTGCAAAATGACCAGAAATAAAATTTATTAAAATGTTGCAGTTTTTTACAATGATTTCCCGAACATTTTCCATGCCAACATGGGTAGTAAGAATGTTGGTAAACTCCTGTTGACTTGGCAAAATCACAAACCTAGTTGGCAAATTTGTGAAACATTAGGCCTTTTTTTAAAGTGAAACTTCTTAGTTTCATTAACAAAAAAAGGAAAATGTTTCACAAATTTAGGATTGTGGTTTTGCCAAGACTACATGAATTTCCCAACATTGGGGTAGCCGCCCCCCCCCCCCCCTCCCTCTCCAAAAGCTAACGCTTGTTTACAATCCCCAAACTTTCAACATTAAACAAACCACAAAAATGGAAAGTCAAGCTTATTCCAGCCTCCTTATATATAACAGGAACAATTTATATGATATACTACGTCTATATAAACTATATAACACCCTACTTCGTGCATATGATGCATACATCAGGTAGGACATACAGGTACGCTTTCCAAAACTTAATCACACAGTAAACAAAGTCGATTACTGCAAAAGCAGTTTTTAACACTTTTCCTTTCATTCGATAATAATAATAATAAAAAATAAACGAGCAGAAGATGCAAGTAAGGAGGGTTGAATGGCTGTTGGGGTCAACACTCAAAACAGGTGCCTAACCCTGACCGGAGATGGACGGGAGAACGAGGTCTGTGGGTCTCGGGCACCTGGGCTGCAACGCATCCGGTCAAGAGTCAAGGCCCCTGGACACTGGCCTTGGTCCACTGATCTAACCCCTCGCTCGCACACACACGATTCTGATGTAACACGTTAGGTGAGAAAGGCTGCAAGGGGATATTACGAAAGTAAACAGAAAAATAAACTGTTTTTGTTGATGTTTCGCTCTTTATGTCCCAGGGGCCGTCCTTCGGGGGGGGGGGGGGGGGCAGCATGACTGTGGCGTGACGTGGGGGAGGGGATCTAAGTCGTGGCGTGACGCAACAATGGTTTGTAGAAAAAATGCTGAAGTGTATGTTACAAACTTTTATATAAGTCACTTTTTATAGAAATCTATGTCTTTCTAATGAGATGCATGGTAGAATACACAAAATAAAAGATTAAATGAATGTTTATTAACTGCAAAATATTATCGTTACGTAACAAGGGTTGAGGTTAAGGCTAACATGACAGTACGTGACATGAAGGGAGACGCTTATAGAAAAGAATGAAAAATATTGTGACGTAATAAAGGAACGCTACCTGAAATATAAAATAGTTAAAGTTTAATATATATATATATTTCTTAATATTGTTTTAACATACTTATGTGAAATTTATTTCTATTCTTTAAAAGTTACAGAGGGGGTGTTGAATGTTTGAATTTTAATTTAAGTGGTAGTACGAGAAGTCATGAATTTAAATTAAACACATATAATTTTAATCGGGAAGAGAAAAAGCATTATTTTTAGAATAGGATAATCGACAAATGCAACAAATTAGCAGTGAATATTGTTAATTCTACAAGAGTAAATGATTTTTTAAAAAAATTAGATATTCATTGGCTAATAGTCAGGTTGGTTAGTTTTTTGTGGCGCAAAGGCCAGTTTTGGCCATGCTGCACCAGGCTAATAGTCAGGAGATAGTAGACTGGATCCACCTTGTTGGATCACGAGACTGTTGTCGGTCGCGGAGATTTGAAATCGTATATCAACTGAGCCAAGCTTGACTATTACACTTCAACGAAAAATTTGGATTGTGAATAAAAAAACTAAGATTCGCAATTTAATGTCTCGTATATTTTTTTGTTCAATAAACCATTATTACAATTATCTATCTGAATTGCAGTAAGCCCAGAACATAAGCTATTTCTTTGATGTAAGAGATGGTTAACCACTTCGCTATTAAATTAAAAGCATGCAAAACTTGAAAAAGTAATTTCAAATTAAAATATGTTTTACTAGTGACGGCATAAAATGCACATCTTATTAATTCGAGTCATGTGCACACCAATTAACTTGATGCAATGTCAAGCATTAGAAGGAACTAATTATGATTCAATAGTATTTAAATGTCATATCCTCTAAAAATATTAGTTGGCAACAAAAAGAATAGGATAGCGACTTTAAAACATTAAAAAAAATTCAAATTTATTGCTTCAAAAGAAACAATAGCACGCTAAAAAATATTTTATAAACAAATATTTTTTTAAGTAAAATATAATTGCTTATTATTATTTTTCCACCGCCACTTATAAAACAAAATTAAATGTATAAAAATTAATCATATAATAGCACATGACATTTGCTTAATAATTAACAATTATTGGTATTAAATAAAATAGCATAAATTTAATAAACTTCTAAAAAACTAACATAAAAGTGAAAATACAGAGTGGTCACCAATTGTTGGGCGATGATCATTGTTTGTCTGTATCCCATTTAGCTGTATTGACATAATAAAACATTATTTCTACCCAACTACTTCGCTTATATTTGAAACAAGTCCCTAAGCTTTAGTAACAATAAAATAATTAAAGCACAGCAAAAAGAATGATTTATTATGTGAAGTTAAGCATTTAAACAATGACCAATGCCCAGAACTTTATGACCACCCTGTAGATTTAATTGTTTCCAAAAACGTAAAATTTCCCACCAACAAAAGTGAATTTTTTTCATATGAGCCACACAATTCCTATTTATTTAGTTTTAATAATTATTATACACGGTTCTATTAATATGAATTTTAAACAATTCACTGCAAATTGTCCCTTTCTTTGAAGTTAACTATTATTTTCCACGTATAAAGTATGTCACTGGGATTGCTACAATTGGTGTCACGGTTATCCGCTTTTACTAATAATCGAAATTTAACAATATAACATAAGAATTTTCCGCCAGCATTCGCAAAATGTAGATTTAAACCCAGGTATTATTTCGAAAGTTGACAAAATGCCACTGATTTTTTTCTCTGCTCAATGATACGTTCTATCACCCTTTGTGTACCGTGATTTAATGAAGCTATTGTTTTCGACTCGGAAATGTTTGTCTCCGCTTTCATTGGAAATACTCGTATTGAGGTTATCTGAATTTACTGCAGTAGGACCAAGGCCGGATTTAGGCATAGTCTACATAGGCTTCCAGTAGCAGAAAAATTCTTCACAGTCTGCGACAATATTTTAGTGAATAAGATTTGTCTGCAACTTAATTTATTATATAACTATTGGTATACCTTTCATGAGCAAGAATTCGATTAAAGAGAGAATCTCAGCAATAGTATTACTTCGTTATTCACGTTTTTTTTTCTTCATGCGCTGTTTAATCATTGCTAGATTATAAGTATTCATCACTTAAATAATATAGTACCAATTATTTAAATGTTTAACATCTTTATGAACAAACACATACACATTGATGAAAAGGACAATACAAATTAAAATTTTATTTCATTGTTAAAATTTATAAATTAAACGAAAGATTATTTTCCGAATTTCTTTGGTAAATTAAAATTGGAATTATAGCTTTAAAGTATGGTAACTTCCTTAAATTGCAGAGTTCATACTGGAAATAAAAAAGGGAAGGGTGCAAAAAGAAAGCATTTTTTTTATCTGCTAGTAATTTAATATGTAAGTCTCAAAACTGCAAAAATTAACTTCTAAAGCAATTTAAATTATTATTTATCATGGTTTTAGACATTTAATATAAGTTTTATAACATGCAAGTCTGATAAATTATGCTTTCCTTTTCATTGAAGATGAAGAATAGGAATAGTGAATAACATTTAATGCAAACTAACTAACTGTAAACTAATGTTCAAACTGTCATTTTACGTGTAAAAGAATCGTGGCATAAAATTAAATATATTGAAGTATAAGTTTATTTTAAAATACTAGAATTCACACAATATCCTCAGGAATGTTCACATATTCCGATTTATAAAGATCGAGAAATTAACGAAGTCCGATTTTCTACAAACTTGGGATAATTAATTGGTTCGCAATAGTAAAAAGCCTTTCAAAACGAGAAAACTGGCTTTAAACATGTAGTAAAACAAGTTTTCTGTCTTGAAAATCTGAAAAGCCACTGGGCTAAAACACCGATTTCTGATAAAATCGGCAACTGTGGTTAGCTGATAATAATCAAATTTCTAACAAACTCAATAAAAAGTTAAGAAAACTATGTTAAAGCTAGACCAAAATTAATAAATCTGAAAAATAAAAGCATTTTTAGTCACCAACATCGGAGTAATCGCGACGTCAAATTGCCGATTTTTGAAAGACTTGTATCATTGATTACCTATTGACTAACAAATAGATGAGATGATGAGATAAGAATGACTAAAAAGAAAAAAAAATGAGCTATTAAAGTTAAAAAATTGAGCTCTAAATCCAAAAGAGAAAAAAAAAATGATCGCCAAAGTCGGAAATCGGCAGTGGAAGCTGTAAAAATACCGTTTTCGTTTAGCGCAAATTCCCTTCTCAAAGAAGGTTCTCCTAATTATTTTCTCTTAATGTATCTTTTCAAAGAACAGGTAGTGAAATGTTACCATGGAGTTGACAAAAGAGAATCGATAACAAAGAAACGTCTGCGGAGATTTGTTCAAACTTATCGCGATTATCAGGACTTCTCCCCCATTCCCTGACTTTCTTAAATGAGAGAAAAATAATTATCTAATCCGAAAAAAAATCTGCAGAAAATGTTCTAAAGTAGTGCAGACATAAAAAAAAAAATTGTATGGTAGACTTCTGCAAAAATTTGTCTGCAGACCTTTGAAAAAAATCTGCGACGCACGTCGCCGCGTTACTGCATCCGGAGGCAGTCATTCATTTTTCTTACATTTTTACTTTGCTTATAACCATTTGAGGGTAATACATAGACGACTACCATATTTTATCATCATTTAGCCATTGCACGTTGAGATTCCTTGAAACCGTTGACACATTATTTGAATTTTACAAAAAAACAGTGTATCTCAATTTCATATGTATACTTAAAAATATAATTTTCAGTTCTAAAATATATATGCTTAAAAAAAATTCGAGGCGATGATCATTGCTTGAATGTATCACATTTAGATGTATTGGCATAATAAAATATTATTTTTGCCCATCTACTTCACTTACACTTTAAACAAATCGGCTTAACTTTAATTTTAACAAATAAAGTAATTGATTAGCAAAGAGAATTATTTATAATGTGTAATTAAACAGCCACGGCCAACAATTTATGACCACCCAGTAGAATGCTTTAAAAACCCTCAGAAATAAAGATAACCTTGCGGTTTTCAGCAATAAAACCTTTAAAGATTTTCTGCTGATTTTTTAGTTGAGCAGTGGACAGTGAAGTCCACCTTTGCAATATTTTTTTTTAAATAATACTTCGCAAGGGCCTTTAAATATATTTGAGGTAGGACCTCTACCAGACACGTCACGCCAGTGAACTAATTCAATCACAAACTTACAACAACTGGAAAACCAAACTCTAAATATTTGCACGCCAATTCCTATCTCATTCTCTCCGCACTTAGATCCGTCACCGCCATTATGTGTAATGCGACACCGAATGGATGACGACTTCGAAGCGATGCAGTTCACCGGCTAACGACTCTGTCCCTGAGGCAACAGCCAAAAGAACACCAACAAATCGACTGTTGTCGATGCAGTCTGCAGATCTCGCAACGATACCTTGACACACATGGCAGCGCATGCGGGGCCCGAGACACTCGTTCAATTATCCGAGATGCGAGAGTCGATGGGTTCTTTTATAGAAAACCGCGATTTCTACTGGAGCGTTGAGAAAAGTCTGTGGGACCTCGAATGGCGACATTCCTCCTGCATCATTTTTTATATTAAAATGGGAATTTCGGAAAGAGAACCTACTTAAAGAAAATCTTCTTTCTCCTTAAAATTGTTGGGTTTTGTGATTACATCATTTTGGTGTGATTTCAGTTATACTTATATTTACGCCAACCAATACCGAAAATCGCCGCAAGGAAGTGGGTATCAATTCGACTGTTATGTTTTTTTTTTTATGTGTGTTCGTTCATGATTTCTGTTCTAATTCATAAATTTGGACAATTCTTTTGTTGTTGGGTAAGGGATGTCCTCTGATCTCTAACAATACTTCCGGATTGGGAAAGATATTTTGTTAACTTGAAGCCAATGTGGAAGCAGCCATGCTGTACCCCACTTTTCATCGATACCGGAATATTTCGTATATATTTCAAGTTAAAATAAGTCGACATGCATTGCTTTTCGCTGAGTTTTTTTCTATTTTCTTTTGAAACCCATTAAAATGCATTCTGCTTTAAAATAGAAAGTCATTTGCAAGTCAAAGTCAAAGTGGTTAAAAAGCAAGAGCAAAAACTATTTGTTTGGCAATATAACAATTAATTCTATAAGAAGAAAATATAATATTATATACATTTAATATTTCTACAATGTTATGGTATTAAAAAAACATCACTAAATCATAATAAAAAAAATGGGGTTTAGTATGGCTGCTTCAACATTGGCTACAACGCATAGAGGAAATAAATTTTGAGCCTTCCAGAAGTTACAGTTAGAGTTCAGTGAGGATGTCTCACTTGGGAACCTTTTGTAACAAATATCCGGTTATTCAGTATTTAAATATTTGGAACTCTAAATTAACCAAACCGTTAAAAAATAAACATTGTCCTATTTCGATTTTTTTATTGTAAAATCGAAAAAAAAAAAATTCACTTGACATTTAAATTTTTAAAAAAAATTGGTTATCCGGCTTTTAATACATGGATTAACCGAATTTTTAAAAAAGATTTTCTCCGATTTCAAAATATTTTCGTTGTTGGATAGGAATTGTTATAAAACTATATTGTTAGGACAATATAATTTTGTTTACCCGGTATTTATTAAACCGGATTAGGGGCATGGAAAAGAGTTATCAACAACTTGAATTTATTGATAAATAAAACGTAGGAGCTAACCTACCTGCTAAATTAAAAACTAAAAAGGGAACAATATAATAATCTTTTTTAAAAAAGGAAAATTAACTTTAAAAAAAAGTGTTAATGTTAATTTTTTTTTTTTTAATTTTACGAAAAAGTTGAAAATTTTCAATTATTTAGTTTTAGATTTTTTTCATATTAAAATTTTTTTAAGTTGGTGCCGATTTATAAAAAATATACCTAAATTCTGGCGCCGATTTAAAAAGTTGTAATAAGTAAACAAATTAAGATTAAACATCTACATTTTTTCAACTTGTTTGTAAATTTAAAAATTATGTTTTACTTTTAATCTTTTTATTTTTAAGGTTGGATTTCCTTTTTTAAAAATAGATTATTTTATTATAGGATTTTATTTATTTTTTCTTGTGTTTACTATGAGTAATTCCAATAAATTACAAATAAAACCAAAGTATTGCTCAAACAATTTTGTTTTATTAATTTTCATGACGATCGTTTTGGCCGCGTGGTATTACACGTCTGCTATGGATCAATAGATTCCACGTTCAAACACAGACAATTCAGAGTCCTTCACTTGAAAGTAAAAAGTTATACAAATATACCATTGCAACTAAAATATTATTTCATTGATATTTTATTAGATTACTTATGTGTCGAAATTAGGCTTTTTGCTTGTTCAAAAAAAAATATTAATAACGTGTTGCTATGTCGGAGTACGGCTAAAAGGGTTTTACGTGAAACGTTGTTTCAGCAGATTATAGAAAGAGAAATTAATTGTCAACAGAAGGAAGAAAACAAGCGGTTCTTTCTGACGTCTCCACGTCCACGCTCCTTACGTGCTTCGATTTTATTTAAAGATTTTACACGTATCGGAAAGTTCCAATTGCGGCCCATGGCAACCTTTTGTCTGGGCGATAAACAATTGTTTTATTCTTTGAGAATATGGTAAACCCGCACCGCTTCGGTCGCAATTGGGCTATTGCGTATTGACAGTTAATCCATCGATCGTGACTAAATAAGTCAATCGTACTGTTTGTACGAAGCTATTGTATATGGTCAGAACGGATCACCTTTAAAGAGTAACATTGTGTTTCAATACTAACACCACGTAGCTGATTTCAAAAACATTTTAGGTCAAAAACATTTCTGATTTAAACAAGACAATTTGAAAATGTAAATAAACATTATTCCCGATTACCGAATTTGTCAGTAAGTTTATTAGTACCGAAAAGTCTGTAAGTATTCACATTTCGAAGAATTATTGAAGCAAAATGTAACCCTGTTTAAAAACTAACTCCGGTTTTAAAAACTATTTTATTCAATAGTTTAAAATATGCAATTGATTATTTACTGGTTGAATCCAATTGGCCTTGACATAAATGTTTGTGAAGGAAATGTTATATGGAACAATAAAGAGTGGCATAGTTTTTGTACATTTTTAAAAACAATTTTCTGACTACGATTACTCAGCAAGGCAAAACAAATAGTTATATGCACAAAAAGTTTAAAGAGTTTGTAATCACTTATTTTGGTGACTGTTGTCCCTTGTTGTGGAATTTAAAAGCTTTCTGTAAAAATAACAGTTTTAAATATGAGCCGGCTCGCTGCCAAAGGGATCTAAGTCACAAAAATTCGAAAATTGAACGAACACCATTTTCAGTTACTAGACAGCAAGATCTATTATTTCCTTAAGTGGGCATTAAGGTCTAATAATGAGTTTAATTTAATGAATTCTTCATGAGAATTGTGAACTTTAAAAGTTTTTTTTACGGAACCCTGTTTTTTTTTTTTTTTTAACTTTTACCACTTGACAGCCAACCCTAAGAATAAAATACTCAATTTAGTATGAACAGCCTCAATCACTTAAGCGATGTTCTTTAAAATAAATCATTGTATAGTTTTTGCTACAAAACAAAATAAATATGATTTTACAATAACATTAAAGAAAATAAACCAACAACCACTTGAACCCACTGAACTGTAACTTCTGGAACCTGAAAGGCTCAAAACTTGTTTTCTCTATAGGCGCGTTGAAGCCAATGTGGAAGCAGCCATACTGAACCCCAAATTTTTTTAGTGGTGTATTTTAATACTATAGCATTGTAGAAATATTAAATGTATATTAATATTATATTTTCTTCTTACAGAATTAATTTTTATATCGCCAAACAAATAGTTTTCCTTACAATAAAAGTCAAGATATGTTAACAAATTTAAATAGTTAGATTACTTAACTACGAAAATTGTTATCCCAGTGGTTCTACAAAATATTAATAATATTTAAAAACACTTGTGTGCTTCAAAGGTTATTTCGAACTCGGTTATTGTAGACCATTTTATAAACTAAATTTGAAACTGATCAGGACGTCATGATTATTATCGAACAGGATTTACAATATTTAAAAAAAATTCACGGCGTCTAATTTCCTATCGAACAATATCAAATTTATGTCAATTGTGCACAGAGTTATAACAGCGGAATGAATTACACTTTAAGCGTAACATAGTATTTCTATCCCGATACCCAAGTAGCTGATTTTAAAGATGTTTCCCTTCGAGCATGAATGGTCTGTAGTAGAGAGGATATGACGTCATCATCGTGAAGCCCACATCTCAGAGCGAAAGGCCCATATCACCTGCTATCTCTTCAAAATTATGAATTAAAAAATATTCGCGATTGGCTGATGAATTGGGAAATGTGTAACAGTGAAAATTTATGAATGGAATGACGTAATTAACCACGTGTCTGAGGCCAGACATGTTGGCTTCACTTTGATGTTAGCGAGGGTGACGTCATGATTGCTCTATACAAAGGATCCACGCTCGAAGATGTTCCCGCCAAAATGTAAATTGGAGTAGATATGTTGCGATAATACTTACCAAAAAAAATAAGTATTTTAAATAGATAATAGTTGTTATATATTTAAAAAAAAAGCACTACAAAAATAATAAAGAAATTATAAAATGATTCTTGAGTCATCGTTGATGCAAATAACTATGATATAATCTAGGACAAACATTAAAACACTTTCAGTCACTCACCTTTAATTGACCCAGATGGAGGGGAAAAAAGACGTGACCAAATTTTGACCATGAACTCCGATAATGTTCCTCATCTCGTGTCTACAGTCCTTTATGTGCACTCAAGACACGCACAGGAAAGTCTTACGACAGGCTTCTTCTTTCTAACCAAAAGCATCGTTCGAAATTACACTAAAATTAATTATCATTGATTAACTTTCTAGGATTAGTAACAAGACTAATAACTTTACTCTGTACATATTCTTGCAAAGCTAATAAGTATTATTAACCATGTTCGTAATATTAAAAATTCATAAAGTTTTGTTACTAATTCTATAAAGTCAATGATCAAAACTTAATTAATGTCAGTATAATTTTGAACGAATAAAGGTTAGAAATTTTCTTATCTGACTCACACACACACACAGTTTGTGTATACAGGAATTTTATTTTAAGATTGTCTCTTAAATAAACGCGTACTACAGTTCTGTACAAAAATTATAAAATTATTTGGAATAGTTAAAGGATAAAAGGGAAAAAAATTCCACTTAAGTCTTAAACGATCAAATTTAAAGGGAGAAAAATAAAATATACAACTATTTATAAATAGTAATACTTAACTGACCGAGCGTTAGAGAGATCTCTGTTTTAACTGAACCTTTCTGAATTTCGTCTGTTTGAAAATTTGTTTGTTATGCAGTTACGACCAAACACGTCTTTAAATTTTCCTCAAATTTGGCATGAAGTACCTTGAATCCTTTAAGTCATTGAAAACGACGTATGTTTTATTTTACTCGCGAGGTCTACTGTTCCCAGAAGTACTAGTACTAAAACAAATATATGACCTAACGTTAGAGAGATATCTGTTTAACTCGACCTTCCAGCATTTTGTCCGTTTGTCTAAATTTTTAATGCATTTACGACCACACACGTTGTTCCAGTGTCTTCACATTTGGCATGAATGTTGCTTGAAGTCATTAAAATCAACATATATGTTTAATTTTTTTCTTCTTTTTTTTGCAGAACTATTAGTTAAAACTGAGTTAATTAATACAAAATTAGATTTTCGATTAAAAAATATTTTCTATTTCTTCTTGATATTTAACTAAAATTAAGAACATTTGAAACTAACTAAGAGTATCAAAAATGCACCTGCTTGGAAGTAAACAAGAACCTTATTTGATAAATTAAAATTGTATTCTAGCAAAAGTGCAATTATTTCGCATTGCTACACCTACCTATACTACTGAATTCAACATTATGCTTATTGGTCAACTCCTTTAGTAGCTTTACAAATATAACGATTCGTGAAACAAGCAATTAGTGTTTAAATTCCAATTCTCGAACGCACTTTCGAAACGCAATTGCCAATTGAACGCATTTCATTAGTCCTCGTTCAAACATCCACTTTCGATGTTTTCCTGCTCCGATCGAGCACGAATCCCAGTAAGCGACTGTCTCGAGTGTGGTAATATCATTAGGAAACACGGTGGGTTTCGAACCCGGATCCTGTCTCGATTTCACGAGACGTCAATAACATACTGACCGCTTTTTCCAAGAAACGATTAGATGTCCAACCGCACCCGCGTTGGGTTTCCCGTGAGACGTCTAATTTAGCAGGTAAAAGTGAAAGGGAATTTCACCACGGATTTTCCTCCTGTGAATGCCCTTGAAGCAGTGAACGCATCCCCCTCCCCCCCCGTATTTTCACCTTTCATTTATCTTGGAACTTCCTAATTTGTAAATTAGAATGGGTAAAATAAGTTTATTTTTGCTACTATCGCGAAAACTTAGTTGCAAAACTCTTTAATATTTTATTTATTAATCTGGAAACTTTTTTGGGGGGCGAGGAGGGGGGGGGGGGGGAGTACACAAGAAATTTCCCAACTCAACAGTACTGGAAATTCCCAGTTCCAATTTATCGGCATTTTTCGTAATATTAAACAATTATCTTACAAGAACCGATTTGTTGCACGCATGTCCCAATGCAGTTCGTTCTGAGGTTTAATTTAAATGTAATCTTACAAGTTAGGCAATTTCTAATCTTCCTTAGCTTTTATTTGCTAATAACATTAATTTTCTTCAAGTATAAATTTTCCCAACACGGGGATTTTTAAAACTTGAAATTGTCAACTTTTAGGATTTCCAGACAGCTTCATATAATAAGGTTATAAATTAAATTCTATGCATATTTCTTTTGATTATTATTATTTTTATCATCGCCAACCTTTTATCAGGATCAACCTTGCTGGGCTTGGAACCTGTAGTCGGTCGTCATTTGTATACAGTTTAAACTTTACAATTTGATTAATTTAAATTAGAGTTATCTGCGCATGAATAGAGTTTTACACTGTTAAAATTAATTAATTTAATTTCGAAACGCGATTGTTAATTCAATGTATTTGTTTAAGGATTACGAACAGTATCAAAATGTTCGTAACACCAATTTTGAGTTTATTCGGAAAATATTTTATACCATTATTTGTATCTAAAGAAAAAAATCTAATAATTCAAAAAAAATAATCTAAAATTAAACCATTGCAATTGCAGAACCAATGCGATCATTTAATATACAGTTTGAATGATTTTAAATGGTTGTTAAATTAACGTCACATTAAAGCTAAACAATAGGCTATTCTCGATCAATCCAGAATGAAAAGTTCCGGGAATACAGTGACGTAATTTTGAGCCACGGTCGGAAGTGTTTATTGGTAAAATATATACTAATTATAATTAAGAAAATCACTTGTGCAACATCATAGAACTTTGTATTACTCTCTATTGAAATCCACGTGTCAGGAAGATATTAATTTGCTTAAGTTAAAAACTGCGTATAGTTAAAAAGGTTAGATGTTGCTCACATATCACTTATACACACTTTTTTCCTCAAAACAAATTTAATTAAAATTTATATGCTTTTGCATATCTTTTAACCCTTACAGTAACACATTTACAAAAAAAAAATAACAATACCTTTTAAATATGAAAATCCGTAAATATGTTGATCCGAGTAGAGCGACGTTTAGTTCATGACTAGCCCTTTGAAAGGGTGGGTGGAAGAACCAGGCAGCTCCACTTTCCAAAATTGTTCAAGAAGGACGACATACACTTTAAAAATAAATGAACGCTTTTTAAAACTTATCAAATTTGGATAAAACATTAAAAATACCTCCCTATATCACAACCAGTTTTACTTTTCAACTTTTTGCCGTTTTAAATATATATTGAAAAAAATGGAGCTGTTTTTTTTACATCTAACACTGTAATTCTGCGGAAAGGCTTACAAATAAAATCCTTGTATATTTCTAGGAAATCATCAATGGGACTGTGAACTTCAAACAGTAAAGAAGATTCGTTTCATTTAAGATTTAAGCTGATGCAACGCGGAAAGCGATCCAACCAAACCTTGGAACTCATTCGCTGCGAAAACAAGACAGCTCTTGAAGCTGTACTATTTTGCACCGTATGAGACAATAGTACAGCTCATTTTCCTTTATATCTCTATAGTCATTGCTTACAGCAATCTGGTTCTTGCACAAATTGATAGAAGATTTTTTTTCTTTATAGGAATAAGTGAAAAAGTACAACCAGAAAAAAAGTGGAGCTGTCTGGTTCCTCCACCCACACCTTCAATTGTGTTTAAACTTTAGGGGGGGGGGTACGTTTCCTAGGTCTCGGGAGCCTAAAGTTTTATTGTGAGGTCAATATGGTATAAGGAGTAAATTCTAAAATAAAGATTGCAGAAGAATAAAAATACAGTAGAAAATTAAAAAAGTAAAATAATTATTTAAATATAAAGCAATAGCGGTCTCCATATTCGAATGTTAGACTCTGACGCCAATCTTGCTGTCACATCCCATATATCAGCCCCTTGTGTTCTAGATTGGTTTTTACCTCTATGGGTTTGTCGTATCATTTTTCGTTTTCGAGATCTTGTATTCGCAGAAACACACATCAGATCCATTTTTGAATACCACTTTTTTTGGACTCGGGTACCATCAAGAGTGTAGAAATACCCCGGACAACGTCGAAATATTGCCTCGAAAATATTAAATTTATTACTGTATATTTCAAATAGAACGGGTAAATATTAAAAAAAAAATTAAATATTTTAAAACTTTCTGCGTTTATTGCTTTACACATTCGAAAACTGATTTTTTTAGCAGTAAATCGAATGTTTTAAAATAAAGCAATTGTAAAATATAACATTTTTAGTGATTTTGCTGAAGCTAACTTTAATATAAGACAAATAACAAATATTTTCGGAAATAGTAATATTTTAGAGCGAGTTTGAAACAAACAACGTATGGCGAAATGGTTTGAAATATTTACTCGGAACCTTGGTTGTTCATTGTTTAGAGAAGAGATAGAGTGTACTTTGTGTCAACGATGTTTGGAGTAGAACAACTAAAGGCCATTAATGAGTAGTATTTCTAGCGACAGCTTTTCACTTTTAATAAGATTTTGAAGGCCATTTCACCACTAAATGGTCATTGTTTGCGATACGTAAAGACAGCAACTTTTTAAGTATATATTTCTATGCGTATTGAACTATTGTTGGAACTGGTTTTATTGCCTCAGAGATGTGCAATAATATTTATCTTCGGAGATCGTTATTTTAAGTCACAATGGATTGTTGAAGCAAAAATAAATAAATAAAATGATCGGAAATAAAAATGCCGTGACGGCAATAAAATATAAACATAAAAAGTTGTTTATTTAAAAACAAAATGCGTAAATTATTAAACATTTTAAATTTTAGGGAAATACGATGTGTTTATCATTTATCTTCAATAGTTCTTAAGTCACCCAACGATTTGAATTTGCAGCTGACAATTAGCCACCCTCTTTCCTCTTCCACATTTTCAGTCACTTCTCAAAAAGTAACTATTGGATACTTATGAAATTTACTAAGTTTATTTAGAAATGTTTGGGGAATCAGATGGAGGTATTTTTGTTGCCACTGTATAGAAACGGTAACGGATGGTCTTTGCTTATAGTTACTCATATCTCGAGCAACAATTTTCTGATTTTGTTGAAATTTTGTAAAAATCACAATTTTCACTCTAAAGAAAGTCGTGACGTCGAGTTTTGTTCTGTATCCTAATTATACAAAAAGTTATCTATAAAAATTTTTTTTTAAAAAAGTTGGATATAAAAAAAATTTCTTTGACGAAATACCTCTTTCTTTTGTATTTCATTCTGGCTTTAGAATTTCCATATTTTTTTATAATTAAATTTTAATACGATTTAAAATCGATAATAAGTTTTAAAACTGGATAAAAATAATAATCACCATTTGGCATTCAAACAACTCAAGCCGAAACTCAATAGATGTCACTCGAAACACAATAGCCAATGACGATTCACTAATTTTTATGGTAATCGTGTTGTTGATCAAGAATTAGTGCAGCATTTTAAAAATGGGCATTAGAAGATTCAGAGTGTGTTATTAGAGAACGGAAGACGCTTAGTAGAAATGTTATGGGTTGGTAAAGCCTCGTCGAAGGCACTACGAAAAAGCTGGAAGTATGAAAGAACATTTATTTTCAAAATGAGTACAGACTCGGAAGGCGAGGTTTTCTTGCTATCCACAGGGGTGTACGGTTGTTAGCGTATACGGGGAAGAACCCCCCTAGTCGTTTGAAAAAAGTTCTTTACTAATTATCATTTAAAAACATTTATACAAAAATGTATTACTTGTAGGGAATGCGATCATTATAATGGAGAATAAACAATTAATCTCTCTCTCTTCTTCTTAACCCCCTTTTTTGCAGATTCAGAAGTGAATGTGCCCATCTTTAAAATTATAAGACATACATAAAATAGTCCGTACAAAGTTGTAGGGCAGCATCTATTTCGAATGAAAAGACACTTTGCGCACATAAATACTATAATTAGAACGCGTACAACACTCCTTTTTTTTGCTCGCGTTTTTGCTATTGTATTGTTGCGAAACACGCCACCAGGGAGGAGCTTTCGCTTCCAGTAAATATAAAACAGAGCTCAAGGCGTGCAAGTAAAAAAACGAGCGTTGTACGCGTTCTATTTACGGCATTCATGTATGCAAGGTGTCTTTTGTACTAAATTGATGCTGCTTTAGAACTTTGTACTTGACTATTTTCATGCATGTTGCATAATTTTAACGACAAACACGCTTACTCTTGACTTTGCCGCTAGGGGGCGCTATAAGTGGTCTTTATAAAGCATATTCACTTTGATATATCCCGACACCACTTTTATGACGATAGGTATCGGCATTCAAAACAAAAAAATATATTTTTCATTGGTTTTAGGGCTATAAGAAATACAGTTCAGGAGGTTTCTTTCATGCATTTTTGATATTCGCACTTGAGCTACGGCAATGATAACGTGTGATCATTTTGAAAGATTTTTCGTTCAGATTTGATAAATTCCGGTAAACAAAAAAGTTAATTAATAACTTAAAATTAAATTGCTGCAGTTCTGTAGCACATGTAGACAAGCTACATGTCTCTATATAAGAAGATAAAAATGTATTGCTTACCATGAGTTTTCAGTCAGGAATTCATTATGATTTCTATAAACAAATTGCTTTTTATAATAAACATAATGTTACATATTCAGATATTTTTGTAAAAACTTTAAAAAAAGCTTACTTGTTCACATGTTTATTCTATTTTGTAACTGTAAAATGGAAAAAAGCATAAACATAGTTTTTTTAGACGCACAAATTGGCACACAAGCCCAAGATGTAATTGTTTTACAATACCTTGCAAGTATGTTAAGATAATATAAAAATTCAATATTAACTAATGATATAGGAGGGAATCACTGTAGTAGTAGATAAGTGATATGTTAAAATAGATAGTTGTAACGAAATACACAAAATAAGTTTCTAAGAAAGCTTAAATTCTTTTTTGTCTGTTATATCTCGTCGTATCGACTTATTTAACAATAAAATAAGACTTATCGACTTATTTTATTCCAGAAACCAATATAACTTATAATTTCTTTCATTCGTCAAGTATTACTATTATCTTTGTTTAAGTGAATGAAATAAGCACATTGCATAAATGCTATGTGGCAATAGAAAACTTTCTTTAGTTCTTTAAGTAATTGTTTTCAACCAATAGTTTGTAAGTTGTAGATGTAATTGTAGCTAAATAACCTAAGTAAAATTATACATGGCATGCTTTTCTCTCCAACAAGAGCCCCTGTGTTCGAATGCATCTCTGAAACATCCCATAAACGTGGCCTGATTACACATATTTAACAAATAAAAGATACAAATTCAATGAATACCTGATTTAGCATTTTAATTTGAGAAATAATGTGAATAATTAAAAAAAAGTACAAAATATTATAGAAATTGCAGCAAGCAATTTTGTAAAACAGTAAACAATGTGTAGTAAACCGGGCCATGAACTCCAATAATTTATAGATTCCTTTAACAAACTTAAATTTATTTTCATATTTAAAAATTGCAATTAAATTTGTGCATAAACGTCACATAAAAAATAAAAGAAATCGAAACAAAAAACTATACAGTATAAAATAAAATTTTCACGTTACAATAGATAATTTCGAAATTAAATAATTGCTTTTTTTATTTTCAAAAAATATTGTACTACAAAATTAAAAAATATATAATGAATAATTTTACAAAACATCTTTTTAGAAATATCATGGAAATAATGGAAATCTCATTCTAATACTTATAAAGCTGTAACATGTTTGAATAAACATAAACTTTTATAATAAAAATTGAAGCATTCTTTTAAAAAAAGCTTTTTAAAGAAAATTGTCTTACTATTGGGACATTTTTGTATAACAATTCTAAAGCAGAACACAATTTTAACAATACTGAGAAAACTATGAATTTTCAACAAAAATTTTATATACAAATAGTTAAATGTAAACTTGTAAAAAAAATATTCTAAAATTACAATATAAGATTCACTTTAAAACATTAATAAAAATTTTAACGAAAATATAGCACTTAAAACTTATGATAAAAAAATCTCTAGATTTGTAACAATATTCTTTAGACATCAGATATAATCATGATATGTATTATAACTCTTAAACCTTTAGAAGTAGGTCTTCTAAGTAAAAACTATGTCAAAAGTAAGACAACATTTTACAAACTAAACACAGAATAAAATAGCTCTCAATAAGTAGGTATAAGTGATTTAAGTATTATTCATCAAGGAATTTTAATTTCACAAATTTATAAAAAACAAGCTTTCAATTTCAAATGGAAAATAAATGTAAGATGTTCAAAACAAATATATTTAAAGTTGAGGGAGAACATAAAATTATATCAAATGAAAAAAATTAATCTGATTCAATGTATAAAAAAATTAACAAAAGCAAAACTGACAAAAAATTATTTATAAATTACATTTTTAAATACTTATATAGTGGTTATAAAACAATTTAAATTTTACTTTTGTACAATTATTACTTTTACTAAAAATACTACATCAAAAGATAATAAATTACTATGTTCAAAAAGCATATAAAACCCTAATATAAAAATTGAAGCCATTTACTTTTCTAACATATAACTTCAAAATACTTTTATAAAATAGGTCATTGTGTTATTATTTAATGACTATTGTTATTTAATGACCAGCATCTTAGAAACATTCACAGTACGTGGACTTTTGACACAATTTTATTAATTTCAAATATTCATAACATATGTTTTGCTTTAAAAAAGTTATAATATATGTGCACTAATGTAAGTGAAAAAAAAAATATTTAATTTATATATACTGATTTTCTAAAGCATTTAAAATAGTTTGGCTTGTTTGGATAATAAATCAAAATTGATGTCAGTAAACATAATTGTAAAATATGTAGTATTTTTTTGCATAATAATAATGATATTTATGCTAACTTATATCATAAATTATCTACCCGAACTTATTGCATTAGCGATTCTTTAACTATTATTAAATAGATAAAAAAATATACAATGGAAATAATACTAAACAAAGTAATAGTATACAATTGATTATAATATATAAACTATTATACACAACACATCTGTCAACATTTGTTTTGTTAAATTCATGCAAGTTTTCTACACCTGTAAAAATTCACAGATGACTAAAAATTCACTTTTTTTTCAAGGCACAAGCATTATAATATGTTTCTAATGTAAACTATAATATTCATCTAAAAAGCTTAATATAATAGATAAGTTACTCATGTACACCTTAAGAAAGCTATTATTTGAAATTTAAATGCAAAAACAGTTTATAATTTTAAAATATTTAATTAATAAAAAGCAGGTTTTTTCCATCAAGAACAAAGTTTCGTAAATTAATATAACATCTAAATTAAATTAGAAAATGTAAATATTTTTTAATGTCTTTTAAGAACCAAAATTAAAATTAACAGACAACATTGAATTTTATATGCATTAAGCTTAAATAATGATAAAATGCTAAATATTTGCAATCATACAATTTATTCAGATTGTATAGTACTTAAAAAAATATGTAGATACCTATAAATATACACAATCAGATAAGCAATTTGCAAAAACATACAAAATATTTAAAAATAACATAGGGAAAATAAATTGCATACAACTTATCTGACATGATTCCTTACAATTTGAAAAAAGTAGATAATTATATTTTGTAAAATACACATTGGCACATTATTTACGATATAATTGAATGTTTATTAAAATAAATAAACTATAAATATTTTATAATAATTAAACTATAATTCATATTTCAACAAGTATACAACAAGTTATGTACAGCCCAACTTCAAAATATATCTCATGTTCTCAGATTTTAAAAAATAAGATACCTACTTGCATGTATTGTGCAGTAAAATACCTCTTAATGCAAAAAAAAATGTTTTATAAATATAAAAAATTTAATTCAAATATGAGTTAAAATAAAACAAGTTTTAATTTACAATAATTTATCAAAAGTTTCACCAAACAAGATAAAGTAAAAAACTCATTCTGCCAACTGGGATTAAAGGAACCAGTTCTTTGCGAAGAGACATACACAATCCTGTTGTATGCACAAATAATTATGTATCTTAAATATAATTAAACGAATGTTGCATGTTTTGAACATGGGCTGCAAACATGTTGTGCACACAAAAAACACTCACATGCACATGGGTGTGCAACATAGATGCAGAGTTGCAGGACACATCCTATTTCTACTTCTTTAGATGAGAGTAGACTTGATAGAGCAGAGCTGCAGACAGAGCCACACCCAACGGAATGAGGATCTTCATGCAAATGCTGGGGAAGGGAGTCCATCAATAATTACTGAAGAACACACCTGATAACACAGATAGTTCTCGAAAATGTAATGATAATACTCGCTGTACTTAATTTCCTATTTCCTGAGTACAGAAATACTAGATAAGATAAAATAAGATTAAGCAGAATAGTGGATCTGGCAGAGAGCATAGAGTGCAGCCAATTATTGGATGTCAACTACAGTGCAGTAAGATAAAAACTTGTTGTATAGAACATTGCGTTAAGAATATTAAAATACAAATGCGACGTTAAAACCACACAATAAAAATACATAAATTCCAGACATGTTTTGAGATGTACATCTTCCTTCACCAGCAGAAATGAAAAAGTCTGTGTGCACAGAAAAATGAAAATAAACCCAGAATTGAAAGAGTTAAAAAGCGCAGTACCAAAACCAAACAAAAATGTAAACTTTTAACCATCCTGTAAGCTCTTCAAGCTCGGTGCATATAAAAAGAAACTGTAAACTTAGCTGGAAATATGTTCCAAAAAAATTGGGGTAATCTCAGTGGAATGCAAGATAATCTAACACTTTTCAGATAAAAACATCTACAGTCTTTTATACATACTCTCTTAGGCAACACAACAGGTTTTTCCTTTTTGTATCAATGCTGTTTATTTAAACTTTGCTTGGTAAAGAGAAATTTAACAGGTAATACAGTTTTTTTTAAAGTTAATTTAAGGATACCTATGATTTAATTTTTAATTAATTTATATAAAAAAACACTGCTTTTGTGCTGAATTTTATTAATATTGATTTCAAACAGGCTGAAACAGATTTAATCTAATACTAAATTATTCAGAAGTTGAACCCAAATTTATGGTGCAGCAGCTTAGTATGCTTTGTAAAATTGCTAGTCAATGCTCCCTTCTACAGCATATATGCCATTATAAATTATTCACATATATTCAGACTTGTTTCTTAGCTAATATTTCTCATAAAATGTTTACTATAAAGAAAAAGTTTATATGAAGTACTTTTCTTTCTAGTTAGAATTCCATTTTTTTTAAAAATTCCTAATAGTCAGGTGTCCTAGTACAGACATAAGAACACGAAAGTGTAAGTAATTGTTATTTGACATTTAATAATATATCTATTTATATTTACTAATGAAGTAAGCTTGAAAGAATCACATCTATTACTATTTTAATCGAAAACTAATGAATGAAAATTAATATTATCAGTGACATTAGAAATATTACATATTTACAAAAAAGAAGAAAATGATCAATGACAATAATTTGCACTTACCAACTACTGGTGCCATTCGTCTATAAAATAATAAAAAAATATATAAGTTTTATAAATATATATAGAAATAAACACAAGTAAAACAAAGGAAATAAATATGTTCATCCAAATGATAATACTTTATGGTTTTTGCAAAAACAAAACAAATTTTCACCAAACAATAAATTACCAACAAAAGCAAAAATCAATGGGGTGAGATTAAAAACAAAAAGATTCTAATTGGATTCCCCATAGAATCTTTTCCTTTTCTATCTCACCAATTCAATTAAATTTAAAGTGAAAAAAAAAATTGAATAAATATTAAATTTTATATCAGCTTAGGTATATATTTTTATTATATGACATTTATTGTTATATTATTTTAGAAAGTTAAGGTTTAAAACATAGTTAAATGAATTATCTTCATAAAGTTGCAAAAAATTCGATTTTATTAAAATAAAAATTACATACCTTATCTTTTGATTTTTGTTCATCCTAAAAACAAAAAGAAGTTGAATTACACAAAAGTGAATAGGAAATGTTGATTACAATATTTAAAGTAAAATATTTTATAAAACTAATCTACTTTAACATAATTATTTTGGTAGGGTTTGACTAATGTAAACCTAAATAAAATAATTAAATACTTCTACTGTTACATACCTCACACAACTCCCCAATTTTATAGTCTTTCATCAATTCTCTTGCATCAGATGAATGTCCAATATCTTCAAATGCTTCTGTAGCCTCTTTCCCTAGTTTACCAATATATATTAACAATTATTAAAAATATATAACTATTTCCTTTGTAATGTTTTAAGCAATTAATACAACCAATTAGGTAAAAAGGAAATAAAACTAAATGGATAAAGTATTTAATACTGAAATAAGTAATATTTGCTCAGCAGATATGAAAATTTTAATCCCCAGCATAATAAATTTACCATTATAAACATGTCACAAAATTAATTAAAAGTATTTGTACTATGAATGATTTTTTTACATGAATTTTATTACACATGGTTCGTACACATTTTACAAAAATAAAAATAAAGGCCTTATTTTGTAATGCAAACAACTTATATACATTTGCAACAAAAAGTTAAATCTTAAGTCGCAAATAGGCTTCTAAGTAAAATAAAAATATTTAAATAAATTAATATAAAATAGGCGCAATCAGCTAAGCCATGGTTTGTTTTACTCAGATATAAAGTTGTGTTTCATTCACACATTAAGATAATAAAACATATGTTAGACATCGATCACGTTTTCGAACCTAAGTTCAATCAAATCAAACTCGTTCGATCGTGATTTCAGTGATGTCAAATAAGTTCGCTAATCTCATGCAGTCTTGGATATGATGTGAAGTGAAGTAATTTATTTTATTACGTCATAGGCAATACACAGGATATAACTGGGGGCATATCACGAGCCCAGTGCTTACTTCTTCGGTTTTGACTATCGTAACTGACGATGCTAGTTTGTTGTTGTGCGGGCTGCAGTTTATTTCTTTCAATACGAAATGTAATTTAATTTTTATAGGAGCTTTTTTACTGCTCTTATTTTATGTTAGTTGGAAACGTATGTGTAGTTGAAGTCTTGTATATAAATAAAGAATGTATATTTTTTCGAAAGAAGTTATCTTTATTGAATTAGAAAACACGTACATACGATATGAAGGTATTAAAACTCCGACTACGGAGATCAAGGGTTATGGGCCGTACCTACCCAACTACCAACCAACCTGCAGCAGCCCACAGCAAGCGTAACTACTAGACTGTTTTATGAAAACCAAGAAGCTGCCCGATGGGGTCCGAGCCGATTGTTCCAAGTTTCGTGATAGTCCAATGCGTGATTCGCAAGTTTAAAAGAACTATCCGATGGGGGCCGCGCTTCAAGAACCTCAGCGTGACAACAAAGCCTTTGTGTGTCTACTAAAGGAAATTTCAAGTGTGCTTTAAAACCTAAGAATATGGAAAAGCCAAGATTCGACAGTGCTATTGAATTGCTAGGTGCTCACAACTGGTCTTCATGGAAGGAAGATATAAAGGTCGTGTTGATGGAAAAAGGTTTATGGTCTTTCTTTGATAATTCCGAACCTCCTGTTGAAGATAAGGATATATCAAGAAAAGAACTTCTCGAGTATAAACACCGGAAGGATAAAGCCTATGCCACAATCAACTTGAGTTTGGAAACTACGTACAGGACACTCATTTCCGGAACTTCGGATGGTCCAGAAGCCTGGAAGAAACTCAAGGACTATTTCGAGCCAGCTACAAGAGCCCGTGTCGTTTAACTACTCGATGAATTCTTCGCCCATAAATTCACAAACGGAGATGACGTCGGACTTTTTGCTGCACGTGTAAAGCAAACCGTCGACAAGCTTCGGGACGCTGGGCATCCAGTTGAAGAATTTTATCAAGCTTACCAACTTATAAGGTATTTACCTTCCGAATATCAGAACATTGTCCAATCTATATATAGATATCCTGATAAAGATTTTAAATTTCAAAATGTTTTAAGCGAGTTATTGTTAGAGCAAAGTCGCATTGACCAGGTTAAAATTGATTTGGATAAAACCGACAGTAATGCTTTTGCTGTTTCCTCTAAAAATATTAACCCCAATAATGTTAACAATACCAACCGTAAGTCTAGTCCAAATAAAATAGTTATAAGAAATAAAAATACGTCTGGTAGAGGAAATTCTAAATCTAAGTCGGATAAAAGGGTGCTAAACAATTCCTATTGCAGTCTATCTGATAATGATAATTTTAATCGTGTAGAAGCCTGCTCTAACCAAATTAATGGTTCTGTAGATAAACTAGCATGGGTAATTGATACAGCAGCATCTAACCATTTTTGTAATAATTTGAAATTATTTACCGAATATAAAACTGTTAAAAACACAACTATGTCACTAGCAGTAGGTGACGTGGACAGTCCTGTTGAAGGAATTGGAACTGTAAAGTTTTGTGTTAAACTTGACGGTAAACCAGTTAAGATAATATTGCAGAATGTTATGTACTCGCCTAAACTTAGGCGCAATCTAATTTCTGGCTCTATGATCGAAAAGGCAGGTTCAACTTTCATTGGGGAGAAAGTAAAAATATGGGTTTATGATAAAGACGGTAAAAGAGTATTCTATGCCAAAAGGGTTAATGGTCTTTATTTTTGTAAACCTTGGTATTATGTTAAGCCAAATCCAAATGACAACTCTACGAAGGATAACCATGTGTATAATTTTGCAACAGAGTCCAGCAATGAACTTGAGTTATGGCATAATCGTTTTTGCCATGTCAACAACGACTATGTCTTACACACAAGTCGAAACTCGAGTGTTAGAGGGTTACCTACCTTAAAGTATGAAAAATTGGATTGTGTCCCATGTAAGGTAGCGAAAACTAAAAGAAAATCTTTTCAACCTATTTCTGGAATAAGATCTTCTAAACCCTTAGAACTGTTGCATATGGACGTTTGTGGACCACTTCCAAATTTATCCATGGGTGGAAATAAATATTTCTTAACAATTATTGATGACTATTCTCGTAAAGTTACTGTGTTTTTTATGAAAAATAAATCTGACGTTTTTGATTGTTTCACACGGTATCAAAAAAGAGCCGAAAGATTTTTAAATTCTAAGATTATTAATGTCCGGAGTGACAACGGACTTGAATTTGTCCATAAAGCGTTTAATAAATTTTTAAGTGACCAGGGCATTCATGCCGAAAGGACAAATGTATATACTCCAGAAAAGAACGGGTGCAGTGAACGGTTTAACTTAACAGCTATGGATGCTGTAAAAGCAATGTTGCAATCGAGCGGATTAGACCAAAAATTCTGGGGGGAGGCTCTCCTATGTTTTACATATGTGTGGAATAGGATTTGCCATAAAAGCCAATCTAAAACTCCTTTTGAATTATACAGTGGTCGAAAACCTTATGTAGCTCATTTAAAAACATTCGCATCCACCGTATACGTTGGCATACCCAAACAACTACGTAAAAAACTCAATATGCGAGCAAAATTGGGTGTCATGGTAGGATATGCAATGCAAACTCGGGGTTACAGAATCTGGTTAAAAGACGAAGATAAAATAATTGAAACTTCTAATGTTAGATTTGAGGAAAAGGTTAAATCTGTGGAAGCTGTACTGGACCCTAAAACCGTTAAGCACTATGTGCATTTTCAAACCGACCCTGATCTAGAAAGTGATGATCAGTCAGAACGAAACTTCGAACCTCATGCCGGACCTAGTAGCCAACCTGATTTAATCCCATGTGAAAGCATTTCCTGGTTTCGAAGTGCTGTACCCAGATCTGATGGCAGTCGAACTGACATCTATTATAAGATCGAAGGTACAAACATGCGTCTTAGGTCGAATAAAGATGTTGAGACCTAGTGTAATGCTAACAAAATAAATTATAATAGAAAGCTGTTTAATTTTAGTGGGAAGGACGATTGTTCAGGAAGGTTATTTGATCACGATGACTCTATACAAGTAGAAGTAAATAACATCGAAATAAAAATACCTAATAGCTATAAAGAGTCCATAAAATCCCCTGAAAGTAAAGAATGGCTAAATGCTATGAAAGACGAGATTGAAACAATGAAATCTCGAGATGTTTGGGAACTGGTACCACAAACTAAAAATCGTGATATTATTGGTAACAGGTGGGTTTATACTATCAAACGAGACGAGAATGATCAAATTGTCAGGTATAAAGCTCGTCTTGTAGCGCAAGGGTTTAATCAGAAAAAGGGTGAATCATATGAAGAAGTGTTCAGCCCTGTTGTTAACTTTTCTATAATAAGATTATTTTTTGCTATATTAGTATGTGCTTTCAAATGGTCTCATTGTCAAATTGACATAAAGTGTGCGTATTTGTACGTAAAGTTGAATGCTGAAGTGTATATGCGTCAACCACAAGGATTTGTAAATCAAGACAGACCACATTATGTATGTAAGTTAAAAAAGGCTATTTATGGACTTCACCAAAGTAGTCGTGAGTGGTTTTTTGAATTAAATTCTGTTCTTGAAAATTTAAATTTTAAACGATTACAGTGGTGTAATGGTGCATATTTATTCAATAGGCATATTTTATTGTTGATATATGTTGACGACATCGAAATATTTGGTAAGAATAAAAGTGACATTGACCATGTATTGTCTATATTAAAACAGAAATTTTACATAAAAATTTTAGGTAAAACCAAGAAACTTTTGGGTGTTGAATTTGTCGAAGAAAACGGAAATCTTTATATACATCAAAGTTCATATATAAATAAAATTTGCGAATTGTATAAAAAGTATAACTTTCCTATATCAACACTTCCTATAGCTAAGGGTTATATTATGTCTAAATTAGATTGTCCAAATTCTGAACACGAGTCGAACGAAATGTCACAATTACCTTACCGAAATATTTTGGGTTGTATTTCTTATATTGCAAATAAAACAAGACCTGATATATGTTATGCAGTGAATATATTGTCACAATTTCAGGAAAATCCTGGTTTAAAATATTGGGTTGCTTTATTAAAATTGTTAGGATATTTAAAGTATACCCAGAACTACAAGTTAAATTTGTCAGACCTGTCTAATGTAAATATCAATTGTTTTTGTGATTCAGATTTTGCCGCCAATAGAGATGATCGCATTTCTATGAGTGGTATTTTTCTTTTTGTCGGTAATGCTCCAATAATTTGGAGAACATTTAAGCAGAAGTGCGTTACTTTTTCTACTATGGAAGCCGAATATGTGACCTTGACAGAAGCCTCAAAGGAAGTCATGTGGGTCAAAAACGTACTGGAAGAATGTACTGATTTAGGTCTTGGCAATTTAAAATTGAATGACTGTGTCATTTTTTGCGATAATCAAGCTGCTATAAGTTACGCTAATTCTCCAATTGAGAATAGCCGAACCAAACATATTGACGTCAAATATCATTTTGTTAGAAATTTAGTGTATGATGAAATTTTCAAACTAAGTTATATAAATACTAAAAAGAACTTTGCCGATATCTTCACAAAGCCACTTACCAAAGAAGGTCTTTATAATTTTTGTGTTAAGATATTTAAAGGGCTTAAGTAGAATTGATTTTTTCAGGATTTATAGATTTATGAATTGGCTTTTAGATTAAAGTCAACCTTTTGTGAATTTTTAAATTTATCAACTATGTGTGAACAAGTGTCTTCATAATGTAATTTTTTTTTTTGTCACAAGAGTGATTAGGGTTTTTTGTGCCTGTGATTCCTATTATGAATTTTTGGAAACTCTTGTATGTCCTAGTAAAAAAATCTACGATTATGAATTTTTGTAAACGTTTATATTTCTGTGTATCTAATCAAATGTTTACAATTTATCATTGTTTTTGTTATGTGATCAAATTTGATTCATAATTTAGTTTTTGATTGTTCAAGAATGTATGAGAGGGGGCCGCTTGTTAGACATCGATCACGTTTTCGAACCTAAGTTCAATCAAATCAAACTCGTTCGATCGTGATTTCAGTGATGTCAAATAAGTTCGCTAATCTCATGCAGTCTTGGATATGATGTGAAGTGAAGTAATTTATTTTATTACGTCATAGGCAATACACAGGATATAACTGGGGGCATATCACGAGCCCAGTGCTTACTTCTTCGGTTTTGACTATCGTAACTGACGATGCTAGTTTGTTGTTGTGCGGGCTGCAGTTTATTTCTTTCAATACGAAATGTAATTTAATTTTTATAGGAGCTTTTTTACTGCTCTTATTTTATGTTAGTTGGAAACGTATGTGTAGTTGAAGTCTTGTATATAAATAAAGAATGTCTATATTTTTTCGAAAGAAGTTATCTTTATTGAATTAGAAAACACGTACATACGATATGAAGGTATTAAAACTCCGACTACGGAGATCAACATATTTAATAAAGGTTTAATAAATTTTATAAATGATAGTCAATTCAATGACTTTTTAAGAGCCTTTTGTAGTTTCCAAGGACTTTTTAAACAAAAACAAGTTTCTAAGTACTTTTTAAAATCGTTTATGGACATGAAACCAAAATACAGAATTTCTAAGGACTTTTAAGAACTGTATGAAACCTGTTACAATTGAAATACTTGAGTATTTATATTTGAGTAGTAAGGTTCTTAAAACATAAATAAGGTTCAACAAAAAGAAGATTCTAAAAGTTGAAATTCAAAAGTAAATAAAATTAAATCTTTATATCTTAAAGAGGAAAAAAAATTAAACATGCTTTAAAAATACCTTTAGTTAAATCTTAAAAAAACATATAGATTAATTTCTTATCGCAAATAGTTTAAATTACTACCTGCCCAATCTAAAAGAGTCTCTGGACCTCCAGGATGCTAAAATGAAAAAAAAATAAATGTAGTTATTTAAATTACACAAAAATAATAAATCAAACATTAAAATTACTAAAGTTATTTATATCACTAATTTAACAGTTGAGGCGTGAGTGTTTTGAAGTACACTGTTCCTTGTTTTGAATGTCGCATTTTAATATTAAAATGCCATGCCTTTATTTATAATTTTAGTATTACCAGTTTATTCATATATTTACTACTTAATAAACAAAGCTTAAAGAATAACTTAAAAAGATAACTCAGATTTAAAATTTTTAATTTACAACATCAAAAATTCCAGCCCACACATTTTTTTGCACCTCTGCCTAGTGTTACTAAAGAAAGAAATAATGTAACACTAAAGGAATAATAAAATGAGATATTGATATTGCTTAAAAAGGTAATTAGGCAAAACTTAACAAATATCACTAAAAATATATTAAAAGGGCACATAGATATGAATGAATTACTTCATCTAAAAATTCTGTGACATCATAGACTCCATTGTGGATTAGAACCCAAACTGAATCACCGTTGGAGTGTTCAGCAATTTCCTTAAGAGTGTAAGTCTTCAGATTTTCTTCAGGCATAATTCTAAAAAATAAAATACAGATAGAAATCAAATAAAAACTATTTATTTAAATTTTCTTCTGAGATTATTTTTAAAGAATTCACAAATATAAATTTTTATTTAATGCATTTCTAGAAATTTTTGAAATTTTTTTTATAATCAGAATTTATAAACATCCAAGATTCTAATTAAAAAATTCACAACGAGAATGCTCATTTATGTTACCTGCACAATAACTAAAGTTATACTATAAATTTGGATTTTTAAAAGTTAGATAGGGGGATTTCATTAAGGGGGAACTTAGTAAGAGGAAATAAAAAAATTCCCAATACCGATAAATTAAATCGTCAGAAAAAAATTATCATTGTTTATACGAACCTATAAACCTTTAAGGAAAATTATAGCTTTAATTAAACAGGGAGTAATTAACCTATGAAAGGACATTCAATGTTAAAAAAATTCAGAACCAGAAACGTGAGTTTTGTAAACATTTAAGTTGAGAAACTTGTATTCTGATAATTTTTTTTTAAATATTTATTTGGTAAATACATTTAGATGTCTTGTAAATTAATAATTCTTATTTATATCCATTTTTTGCAAAGGGATTTTTTGTATTGAAATATTTTCAAGTTTAATAGTATTTAAACACTTATATTTTAAAATCGATTGTTATCACTCTTCTGGATAAAAACTGTAACTGCATTCCTGTGATCACCATGGCAACAAGCAAAGACGCACTTCTTTTAAAAGTGTGGATTGTAGATTTTATGGAAAGTTTGTCCTCAAGTCAAAACTCTGAACTTAATAAATATGCCTATTATTATTACTGAAAAAGAAACAGAATGGCTTGAATCTAAAGATAAAGTGGTTATTACTGTTCCACTTGTATCTCGTATAGGTATAAATCCGTCAATACTTGTTACAACCAGATACTTAAAAGTGAGTACTAATTTCTAAAAAGTTATGACATTTTTAACTCATTTGTTATGTTGAGGAATAAAATAAATTCAATTTATCTAAATGAAATTCATCAATTCTATAAAAATGTCAGAAATGTGGAATAATTGATTTGTAGAAATCAATATTTTTCATTTTGTTATTACAGAGTATTTGATGAAAATACAGCTTTTATTTATTTATAAAAAAATATGTAACTTTTAAATTTTAATTAAACCATTAATATTTTATTGTTAATAATTTCTCTTTAGAAAATTATACTATAATTTTTTTAAAAATAAACTTATTTATCATATATCTAAACAAAAATGTAAACTTTTAATCATCCTGTAAGCTCTTCAAGCTCGGTGCATATAAAAATAAACTGTAAACTTAGAAGGAAATATGTCACAAAAAAAATTGGGGTAATCTCAGTGGAATGCAAGATAATCTGACACTTTTAAAAAAAAAAATTATCCAAGATTATTGTTCAAAATTCAATAGTTTCAATATATTTTATTTGTATTATCCTTTTTACTGAATGTGGTTCTTATTTATTTAGATGAGGAAATTTTAATAATAATATATACAAGAGATACACAATCTAAAAAATGTATCACTTAATTTAAGCTAAATAAAAACCGACTGTTTTTTTTTACTTAATATTAATATTTTGATTATAGATAAGCTCTCCTCCATACATTTGGGAATGTTTCCTCTTTTCTTCAATTGATCCTGAGCGCAGTTTCATTAGAATAGGAAATGATAAAGTTTCATTCGAAATAATGAAAGCAGAAAATGGATTGTGGAATAAATTATCACATCCGGAAGCAGGTATAGTATACTGTACATAATATACAATATAGTAAAATAAAATTCAAGAATTAATTTCTGAAAATAGGTATTTTTCAAATTGGTACACAGGATTCCCTGAAAAGAGTACGCAAAAAAATTAGATAAAAGTTTAATTATTATAATACAGCAAACATAAAAGGTTTAAGAACAAGTGCTTCAATATATATGTATTAAAAATAGTGTTTGGAAGTAAAGTTACTTTGCATATAAATAATCTTCGTTAAGTGAATATTTTCAAAATCACAAGTGTCATCCAGTGACGGAAATACTAAATTTAATCTGATTTGCAGGACTAAGTAGAAATTTGTATTTTTACAAATTTCGTTTATTCATGGTTTTATATAGGAATAAAAAAAAATTAGAAACTTTAGTATGCATAGAATTACTTGATCACCTGCCATATCAAATTTATTTTTAATTAATTTAAATTACAAAACTGAATTCCATAATAATCAAAAAGTTTTATTATACTATTTTCTGGTACAACTCAAACATTAAAATATCATTGGAAAATATACAATTATATCAAAGTATTAAATTGTCTAAAATAAATTAATAAGAGAAATACAGTAAAATAGGATAAATGAGCTTAATTTTCTGTAAATAAAACTCATATAAGAAGAAAGAAAAACAAATATCCTATGTTGTTTTTCACTATTTTTTTTATTCTGCTAGCATATTAATTAAATAATTTTAAAAAATTGCACTATTTATTATGATATTTTTAAGTTAAAAAAATTATCAAATGGCGGAGTTTAGATTTTTTTTTATCTAAGACATTTGGAGTTTTTAAATAATTATTTAAGAAAAATAACAACAAGAAAATTTGCATAAGAAAAAGAAACGAATATAAAATATTAATATAGAATTTCGAAATCAAAACCCTACTCACACAGTAAAAAAAAAAAAATTAAATTTTATTATTGACGATATAATCTTTCTAGTACTTATTTTTAGTGAAAATATTCAGCTGCACCTGGGCGTTAAATGTATAAATCTGCCGCTGTGAATTATCCTAAAAATTCGATTTGTAATGAGTTTTAAAAAGTTATTGTATTTTCTAAATGTACATGTTAAAAATATTTTTTTAATTAAAGAATGTGAATTATACCGCAAAGAACAGAGAAAAACATCTCTTGAAGAAAATCAGAATTATTTAAAAAATTCTTCCAAGTTGAAGTCTCAGAAATCGCAGGAAATTCGCCAAGAAAGTGTTCGTAAGCAAATGGAAGTAAGTTACATAAAGTACTAATTTCTTAGATAAAGTTTCAAAACGGTACATCAAAGAGAAAATTGTGTTAACAATAAAAATATAATTTTTAGGATATGTATGTTAAAAAAATTAATGAGAATTCGTAAATATTTTAATAATTTAAACATTTTACTAATTAATTAAGTAAAAATGCTATTTCAGCTGGATGCAACAGAGCGTAAATTGATAGAAAATGAGAAACAGTTAGAAAATCAGCGAGCTTCAGCTGAAATAAAGAGAAAAAAAGAACAACTAAAGGCAAACATGATAGCTCAAAAAAGGTATCCAAAAATATTTTTAAAAAATTGTAAAGGTTCTCTGAATCTAAAGCTTTTTTAGTATCCCCCAATTTTTTTCTATGCATTCATATATATATACATTTTAAGATTCAAGTTAATGTCAAGTTGAACATTGAAAACTTTCAAACAAAATGTACAATTATAAATTCAATTAGATTAAATGTGTAAAATTTGGAGATGTTTAAACTATGTTTAGTGAAATGAATGATAATTTCCAGAAAAAGTCTTCTTGAAATGTGCCAGCAAATACCACCTACAAGAAAAAGTGGACATATCACAGTAAGTTTCACCCCACGAGTATTTCCAACAGCTGCCAGAGAATCGCAGGAAATTGAAGAAAAAGAGGTAACTTATTTTTAAATATGTATTCTATGCATTTTGAGAATTAATTGACAATAGCTGTTCTCAAGTCTTGCGTACTAATTAAAAATTACTTTTCGAAAAAGTTAAATTGAACCATTGAGTTGATCCTTTAAAAATGTGTAACTTACACAAATGATTTTTTTTAACTTTCAATGCCTTTTCTTTGTAATTAATACTATTTTGTCACCTCTGATAGCCCTTCTCATGCCTTTCATATAAAATAAACTATTGCAAATGAAATAATATAATATTTAAAAACCTAGTGGCTGGAAAAACAATTTGCAGCAAGTGTGAGTTTGAAGATGGAATGCAGCGACCTAACACCAGAGCAACAAAATCCTGAATGGTTGAAGAACAAGGCAGAGTAACTAATTTCATATATAACTTGATTATAAATTTATTTTTGTATTTTTCAGATTTGTTTTTAAGGATGAATTTCAGATTTTTTTAACCTGCATCCTAAATAATATTCTTTATTTAGGATGCAGGTTAAATTCTATGATTTGCTTTATATGCTATGATCACATTTTAATGTAATTGTTTAATCAAGTGAAATTAATTTTGATTTATACAAACATCATTTATAAAAAGCATAGCATTTCTATCGTTATCTAAGCATTCTTTACATAACCATGGTAAAAGCAAGGGAGCAGGGATTTCACATTTGTCTGCAGATGTCGATTTTTAATATATATATATAAACACTAATAAGGTAGAATATAACCCTTGTAACTTTTCTACATATGCATTAACTGCACAAGTACTTGTATTTCATTTTAAGTTTTCACTTAGAACACTACATGTAATAAAATATAATTTCTCCAATTCATGATTATTTCAGATCCATGCTTAAAAAAGGGGACTTTAAATCAGCTGTCAATGCATACAATCTTGCTGTTAGAATGTGTCCAAATTTGTACAGGTAAAAATTATAAAATTTCATTAAGAAATCGTGTGTAAATTTATATTTACTATGCTCCTAATTTATAAATAATTTAACAAATAGTTGTAAATTTTATTCAGCTTGTACACAGGGCGTTCTGCTTGTCACCTCCATTTACGCCACTTACATAAAGCAATTGAAGATTCTTCAAAAGTAAGTATATAGTATTTTAATATACCAATTTACATCTGGGTTCTGTCCAAGTTTTTATTTTCCCTCAGCTAGAGAAGCAGACTAGAGGAAAACTTATTTGGCAATTCAAATTGGATGATGTCGAAGACCTTAAATTTAATACAGCCCATGGGACTAGAGGTAATGGGTATAAGTTATGCAAATCATAACTTAATCAAGTAGATAGAAAGCATTATTTTTATAATAGTAATAAACAAATGGAATAGCTTGCCTGATAAGGTAGTTAATTTGTCAAGAGTAGATAGTTTTAAAAGTTAATTTGATCAGCATGGTCGGCTAGGTAGTGTTAAACAGCACCAACATTGTTGGGCTTATAGCATGTAATTGGTTGTGATATAATTATTACCAGATCGATTTTTATTAAAGTGTTTAAAAATTGAGTATTGCTTTTTAATACTCATGCTTATATATTTTTACACGATATGCATATAAATATCGTATTAAACCACGATACTTAATATGTATTGGACCTTTGGTCACAAAGAATGTTTTTTGGGGAAATGTTTAGAACTCTATTAGAACTTCACATTAATTTTTTTTTAATTAGTTAAGTTGTCAGTGGCTATTTACAAAGCAATCAATGTTAGTATTATTGTTTTATTTTTAGCAAATGCCTCAGGTGCAGAAACAATACATACAGTTGGTAAATTTTATAAATCTGTTAAATTAAAACTTCTGTAAATCTTTCACAAAAAATTATTTGATTATTCCATTTTTCACAAATGGATAACCTTTCATGATTTTTTTAATGTGAACCACACAACATTCATGCAAATGTAAAAATTGCAATGTTTCTTACTTATGAAATAAATTCTTAAAATAAGTTTTTTTTTGTATTTAGTTTTAATTAAATTCTTGCATTTATTAATTCCCACAGGGTTTTATAATTCTTACATTGACAACACAAACTACAATGGGAAGTGTTTTTGCTTTCATATTTCTTATTAATCTTTTTTTCAATTTAAGGCTTTAGAGCTGCTGGTACCACTAGTAGCTTCAAATTCTGCTGCACGGAGAGAAGCACACAGAATACGAGGGATGGCATTTTACGAATTAAAGCTGCCTGTTGAAGGTTTTATTTTTGTTTTACTTTAAATCTTAAAATAAATACCAGATGCATAAACTTTCATGTACTTATAAAAAAAAATTAAGGAAATAACTTTTACCTACTATATTTTATCTAAATGTTGCATTAACAAATAAGAAATGTCATAATAACCCATTTTAATTGAATGTTTTCCTATTGTATAAAATTATAGTAAACTAATGCTTAATAGGTTTGATGGACATTGAAGCTGCACTGAAAATTGCTAGAGATGAAGAATTGGAGAAATATGCCGAGGAGATAAGATGCCTTATTGGGAGTGGACTATAGTTTATATTTACAAAACTTGTAGTCTAAATGTGCAATATCACACTAGTATTACCTTAATTTAGTTTGCAATTTACAAAATTATACTACATTCTTACTTAAAAATTCTCAAATATTGGGCAAATTTCTCATCTAACAACTCCCAGTATTTAAGAAAAACTGCTTTGTTGTACCCTTTCCACATGATTTGCAATCGTAATACAAGTTGCTTTTTTGCATAAATGTATACTGAAGCTTTTATAGTTATTAAACCATATTTAGACTAACAGAAATACTGACACTTATTTTTTAAAAAAAAGGAAGCCACGAGAAATGACTAAAATATTGATAACTCAGGCCTTTTAATTTTTCTCCTTGACTTCCATCTTTTGAAATAATTAGTAATACATTTACTTTATTCATTACAAAAGTCAAGTATTTTTTATGACATAAATTTGAAAATGTAAAATTTTATATAAAAATGTTTTTTTATGACCTTGTATAGTATCATATTAACATTGTATAAAATGGTTACAAACCATAATCAGTTTATTTAATATATAGATTATTAAAACCTAATTCAAAACTGCATTCCAACTTATGATGTTTATTTTCTACAAACTGTGTAAAAGCAAGTTGTTGTAAAGTAGTTTTTTTGCAAGGTACTTGACAATCTATATAATCTTGAAAATTACTTGACAACTAATATCATTAAAATTTTGTTGAAAACTCAAAATTTAGGTATTGTTCAAACCTTTAACAATTGCAACTATGAATATTTTATGTAATGTGAATACTAGGCACTAAAATGACTGTTTAGCTTTCAGGAAGGTCCTCATCAATTTAAAA
Source organism: Troglohyphantes excavatus (assembly GCA_963932185.1). Taxonomy (NCBI): domain Eukaryota; kingdom Metazoa; phylum Arthropoda; class Arachnida; order Araneae; family Linyphiidae; genus Troglohyphantes; species Troglohyphantes excavatus. The sequence continues at coordinate 41,519,935 of OZ010667.1, read as the reverse complement.
TGTGCTACGGTTTGTTTTGCTCATTGATTAAGGAGGCAGTAATATGTATACATATGGACGATTTAGCCTGCATATGGCCCACCACTTTCCTACTCAAATCTTGAATGGCAAAACAAAATTGGGGAGAAATAAATTAGTTCTACATTAGCCTTAATAAAAACATTCATTACACCTACTAATTAATCTTATTAACTTGTTGAAATAAGGAAATATACATAAATCTGAAGAATGACATTCTAAAAATTAAAAGCAAGTTATTTAACTTTGATTAACTCTGCAACTGATACTTTCAAACAAATCTTTAATAAAACATGACCAAGTTAAATGACAAGAATTTTTTACATCTTAAGTGATTAAAACATGAAATTTGTGAAGAATGACAACATTTCCCAGGTAGTTTAAATCCTTAAAAAATTACAATCACATTCACACATTGTGTGATTTATTCTTCAGCATCTTCAATCTTTGGTGCCAAGTAGTATCGAATGTAGCCAATTTCTTCTATTTTATATTCCACAACTGAAACATTAATAAAATAAAAGGTCAGATAAAAAAAGTGTAAAGATGATTACAGAACCAATTATTGCTAAAATTGCACCAAACATTAATAATGTGTAAATGCTGTATAATGTGTATCACTAAAAAAAACTATATATGCATTTATTTCCGAAACACATAAATTGTTTTATGTTTTAACATTGCAAGTTTGCAATTTCATTAGTGCCCAATATGAAAGCTACTTAATTACTCATTGTTTAAATGTTCTTATTTACTAACAAACACATGCATTACCTTTGAAATAGCACATTTTGTAAAAAGAAAAAAGCTATTTAAACTTATAAACATTTCAGTCGTTAATAGTAATACCATATAAAATTGTTAGATTTGAACATTATACAGACAATCTATACATGTTAGCAGGTACTTAAATTATTCTTTTTTCTAATCTCTATATAAAGACAGGAATTTTTTTTAAGTCTGCCATTTCAACATTTTATATAATTATGTTTTTTTAAAAATATATTAAAAAAAATTATGTTAATAAAACATTCGAAGCTTAACATTCCATTGGCTGTAATTAAACTAGTAAATCAATAAACACAATCAAAAACCTTTATCAGTTAAAAACTCACAAAAACTCTGTTTCTTGGATTCACAAACTATTAAACTGCATAGCATTGTATCCTTCAAAGCATTAAAATTTGAAAACAACTACAATACCAAAAAAGAATTACGCAATTAAGTTTAACTCACCAAGTGGGACATCAGGAGAAATCGATAACTGAACTTGAGGTGCTAGAGGAGTAGCCTTGGTGAAAGAGTTGAGGTACCGAAGGGCAAAATTCAAGGAAACCGGCTCTTGCATTTCAATTATAACGGCTTCTTCCTCTTTATCAACATTAGCAGTCTGCGCTAACTTAATGTTACCTAAAAAGCAATACATGTTTTAAGCATGTAAATGAAAGTATAAATGAAAAGAAATAATTTGTACAACACATCTTCGGCCAAGTTATTTATACAGAATAAACCGTGTATTATTTGAATGAAAACACATTAAAATTATATAAATACCAATACATTTTAAATGCGATAAAATATAATTAAGTACTTTTTAGAGATTAAAATGAGAAACTGAATTTAATGATTGAAAAATAAAATGTTGTGAAATATTTAATAAAGAATACTTAAGAAAATAAGAATTCTGAAATTTTAATAATTGTTAGGTGCATTGTATTATAATAATAATATTGTTATTAGATACATATAACATCTACATAAAAGCTATGTAGGATGAGAAAGAATTTTTTTAATTATCAAGTATAATCAAGGCACATACAAGTAAAAATATATATTTCTTTTAAAATACCTGTGCCTAAATCTCCACTTGTCGAAAATCGAACCCCATCCTTTGTGCAAGTTATAGACACTGAATCTCCGATTTGACTCAAATCCCGACAAATTCTCTGGAATTCACTCGATGGCATTTTGACTACCACACTGTAGTCGGTTTCCTACAGAGCAAATATCAAATGACAATACATATATTTGAAAAATTATATAAAAACAAACATTTTAATGTAAGATACAAAAGAAAATAGAAAACTTACAGGAATGCCCAAATGTTCTGTATCCAAATTCATCAGCTTCATTTCATAATCGGATACCTTTTCCGAATCTGTTAGGAAAAAGTAACACTTTAGAACTACTTAAATGCAGTTAATGATTGCATATCATAACCAGCCTTATTTAACACTGGGAATATAAATTTTCTAATACAATTAGCATATTATTGAAATTCCAAGTTTAATCCCTGCATAATTAAAATTTGGAAGAAATATTACATCCTTTAATCATATGTATATGTACTCCTTTAAAAAAAAAAAAAAGCACATAAAATGGATAGCATATAAAAATCAGTTCTACCCTACAAGGTTTTTAAGACGGATTTGTGAAGGTGACATTATTGCCAAGTTGAATGATGCAATTTTGATTGCATCTGCCAAATTTATTAATATTAAAATTAACTCTTTATTCAGATTTATAGGAAAACCAATATAAAAATATATATTTATTTTATACATTTGTTTATTTGAGCAGTATTAATGTGTACACATACTTTAACTTCGTAGCCACTTATATATCATGCGAGAGAGAACTATAACCAAGTTTGAAAATTTCAGATTTACGACCATTGTTTTACGTCCGGTTATTAAACGTGCGACTAGGTGTAAAATTATGATAATAAAACTGAAATTTTTAGGTGTAAAATATAAATGATGACAGCTAATTTTGAACCCTGGTAACAATACATTAAGTTACATAGTACTAGTAAAACATCACATATACATTAAGTTACTCAACAATATGATGTAGGTATTCAAGTCCAATATTCATTGAAAATAATTGGCATTTTAAGAGTTTCAAATACAAAACTAATTATTCAAGTTTAGTTAATGTAGAAAATCAATGCAAACACCTTGTTTCTTTTAAAGCATGGTTTTGGTTTGGATAATAAAATTGTAAATATTTTAAAATTACATCTCATCTCCAAATATTTTTTTTAATGTAGTTACACAATAACCTTCTATTGGTTAATTAAACCATGACTTGGATTGTTAGAATTCAGTATGAAAATGATTATTAATTTTTAAAGCTTTTTGGGAGGATTCAGATTTCAGTTTATGATAAATTTTGTCTCTGCAAAATAATTTGTTTATAGCAAGCAAAAAAAAAACCTAATGCGATTTATTAGGCAAGATTTTTTTGTATAGTTCTTTGTTGGTTAAAATTGCAGGCAAAAAAAAAAAAGATTTTATAAATAAAAGCCACTTTTAGTATAGATGTTACTTACTTGGAGCCTCAAACACAAATGTAACAGTATCTGCATCATCTTGAGCTTTGATGGTGATTACATCATCATTTGCAGCACATTTTAGAATTTTTCCCATGCTAGAAAAGAAATTAAATAATACATGACATATAAATTTGACTGACCATATAGAAAAATAAAAATTGAACTCTTAAATGGAGGGATATTCAATTAACAATCATTATTTGGACTTTGAGAGAAGGGTCTATTTTCTATAAGACAAGCTCCTGATTATATGTATTATTTATCCTGGAGGAAGAATATTATTGTTGCTTAGTACTACCAAATATAAATTAATATTTCAGTAAATTCCTAGTGTACGGGGCCTCCTTGGTGCGATTCTGAAAATTGGCGCTAAGGCCTTGGAGAAACAACATGAAACTTTTCCGAGGAAAAAAAAGAAGGATTGTCAGACATCATGATATTGCTAGCCACATCATGAAATAGCGTTGCCTAAATATAAAGTTTATAGCCCACCAATTATTGCAAAATCACATTTGGCGGGGACACCATACACTAGGAATTGACCAATATTTCCCTTGTTTTTTAGGTGTCTAATGAACAAGATTGTTTAAGTTTGAATTGATAGTTTGCAATAAATACCCTTTCCATTTCTATTTGAAAATACCAATTAAATAGTCAAATGTAGTTATTTTTTAAAATTGTTATTGTCTTCATATTTAAGAGATAAATGGATTTTGTTGATATAGAGATCCAACTCAAAAGAGATAGTAAGTTATTTTATTCCTTGGATTGAAGCAGTCGAAATTTCCTGAAGATTATTGGATCTGTGTGTGCAATGAGATCTTGTCTAGTTTATCCTACTCTTGAATATAAACCTTAACTTGGGTGCAAAAAAATAGTTTTTTTTATGAGTCAACTAAAAAAAAATCGGCCATTTCTATTTTCTCATAGAACACCATATTGCACAAGGTACAATTTTGTGACTTATACGATGATTTCTGAACTTCTATTGGGTTAGTTTTAACATTTCCAAAAAAAAAAAAAAGACATCTTTTGTAATGGAAAAAAGTTTGATTTTTTCCTTAAACCTAGGTTAGAAAGAAATTACAAAATTTTGTATTTAGATAAGCACAATTTATATTGTCAAATTAAGACTTTACAGGGATGTAGAAATAAATAATAACAAACCTCTCTTTCCAATGTAACCCCTACTTTTCCCCAAGAACCATCACACAGGTTGATAAATTCAAAATGCTTTAACATAATAATACTTTGTTACGTTTTATTGATTAACTAGACAGAAGCGAATGTGGTTTTAAAGGCCAATGCACAGAACTTTCTGTACAATGGAATACTTAGTTTTTAAACTTTAGATTGACTAGCAGGTGTTTCTGGTGATTTCTTTTTCTTATTTTTCGAAGGCAACAACTTCAAATATCATTGAACTTGGACATAGTTTGGATTTACTTTTCACATAACCAGGATTGTTATTTATTTTTTTCATCTTGGCATTTTTAAATAAGGATACTTTAAACTTTGCCTTTTCGCAATAGATATAAATTTTCAGATGAAGAGGTTAAATGTCAAAATGTCTATCAAAAGAATAAAATCGCTCGTGCACAATTTACCTGAAGAAAAATATCCTACAAAGCAAGTTCTTATTAAAGTTACATATATAAAAAAATATTACCTTCCCAAGTTCATGCCCATAGAAAGATTCCTGTCACAGCGAAATTTGTCGAAACCATCGCTTCTTAGATTTAATGACACCAAGCTTACGTGAGAATTGTCCATAGCTTGTAAGCTTAGGCCAGTTGCAGAGCAATCCCATGTCGCTTCATTTATTAAGTCTTTGATTGCTTCTAAGACTTTCTTGAGGAGAGATCCTTGAACCAAACGTGCCTCAAACATTTTGTTTGTTAAATGTGAAGAAATTAGAACTATATAAATTACGATAATTGACAAAAGATAGCTTCTGACACACAACCGCGCAGTTGCTGGGAAAGACAAGTGACTGACTACTTTCGCGCCAAATCGTCTAAAGGTTACAGTGAAGTAAAAATGAATAACCATAGGAATAACATTTATATTTATCAACGAAATTAATTATTTTTTAATGAGAAACAAAATACAATGTTCCATATTAAAAGAAAAATATTTTTTTATAAATATAGCTAATTTTTTTTTTTTTAAACATAGCTTCTATAAACTAATATACATTGAAAACTATATTAGTTTATTTAACGCTTTTAAAAGAACAATCAAATATAAGCTTTCATAATTAACATTTAAAAGAATTCATAATTTTTGTTATAATTTATTTAAAAAAAAAAAATTGAAAAGTAACGAAAGAGGCGCTACTTATCGTAAAATTGTTTGCATTACACATCTGGTTTAATTTGGCCTGTCTATCATCCCAGATTTTTTTTCTTTCTGTCTCTCTTTTTGACTTGAGCACTTGCTTTGCTCCTCAACGCCTACGTAAGGTAATCAATGATTATTGTACATTTCTTAATGTGTAATAAAAGTAAATATTTTTGTGGAAATCAAAAAATGCATTCTTACAAACTGGAAGGGAATGGACTTTTTTGCAATTTATGCCTGTACATTTAAGAAACTTCATTGTTTATTTACATCATGCACAGGTGATATTTTGAAACGTAGATAAATAGTATAACATTAAAAAATAAAGTTGAAAGAGCTAACAAATTCAGTTTATATCTACTCCCGGATTTGCACGCACCCCCTTTAAAAAGTTTCTTCTCAGTTCATCTCTATTGAACTATCATATTTTTTTTTATCTATGTTAGTTATTATATTGTTTTTTGTTGCTATTTGTTTTGCGTTTATCAAAATTGGTTTTGGCCTTCAGTTTTCATAAAATAGTTGTTTCATTCGCCTAGCGCTATTTCCTTTAAAAAGATTGAAATCAAATGATTCGCATTTTCCTTTAGATAACAATCAGTCGTACTACATGCGTGCGAGTATATATCTTTCATAAGCCCATTGTGATTTTCTATCAGGAAATTACTAATGTTTGTGTAGACTATTGAAATGCATTGTATATGAAATCTAAATGTATGTGTAGCATTATAAATTATACTAATTTAAAGTTAACCTTTTTAGGCTGTAAATAAAAATGTTTATATTTGATTGGTTTGCTGGGGTCCTGAGCTTCTTGGGTAAGTAGAGTTTCTTGTCAGTTGAAAGTTTTCTACACTTTTCTATCAATATTGTCTTATCATTAGACATTGTTGTGATGCAAATAATACATGCATAATTGCATGTATCTATTCAAAATCATTATTAAGTTCGACGTAAATTTTGACAAGTCACAGATAATATATATATTTAAAAAGTGTGCTAATGGCAGTATATGTTAATCACTTTTCTATTGCATACTTGTTTTTGTATTTTATTCTAATTTTGATAAATTAATAATTTGATTATTTTTAGTACCATAAATATGTTGGATTCCTTTTATTTGAACATTCATTTGGCCAATATGTGTCTTTCCAAAGCTGTTATTTTTTTTTTCAATTATCAAAATTTGTTATTCATTTCTATATTGTCCATAAAATATTTGTCTTTAAGTATATTGGTAGAAAGTGAATAGGACCAAATGTATTAAACAAAACAATCAACTTCATCTATAAAAGATCAAAATCAGTTACTCAGTTGTCAAATATAAAATATAGTATTTTTTAAATAACTTCTTGAAAGTGATAAAGAAAAGTTTGTTTTCGCATATGAGAAATCGGATAATTTAAATGTCTAGTTTGATAAACTTTATATGTAACCTGTTTCAGTTGCAGGTCCTTGCAAAAAAATAACCTTTTAAAAACCAAATTATATTTCTTAAGTTTGTCTTCATAAATTATTATCAGTTTCAAATTGATGTTTCTTCTCATCAAGAAGAAAATTTCACATACAGCTATGTTTATCATCATTTGAATATATTAAAGGCTAAATAATGGACCAGATACCAAAATAATCAAAGCTTTTGCAAAATATAAAAACTGTTCCTAGGATTTTTCTAGTTAATGTATATTACATTAAATAAAATAACCACTTTAAATAAAATTGTATATTATGATAAAAAAAGGAAAAAGAACTTTGATAAATTATCAAATCTCAAACACAATATTCATGGTTTTGTATTCCAGTACAAATAAATAATAAAATTTCTCAATAAAAAAATATTGCTTTTAAAAAATATATAAAAGTTTAAACAAAAGACTGAACAAGCATTTAGACAACTAATAAAAGTTTGACATTTGGCACCTAGATATCCTTTTGACTAAATTTTTTTGACAAAAAAAAAGCGACTCTCATGTTTCGGTTTAATCAAGCGGTATGGGTCCATATTTCAATAGGTTGCCCAATAGTGAGTTGAATGTCATTCCACTTCACATTATAGCAAATGCTAGTTGTAAACCTTAAACACCCATACCTTGGAACTGTGTTTTTGCTATTGGTAGACAAACTGCACAACTATCTCTGAATTTTCTATCATGGAATTACCAGTTTTTCCAGAAATTCACACAAATTTTAAATTCATAAAAACACATTATTTTTCAATATTTTGCTAATCTAATTTATTGGAATGTAAATATATAAACTACTTCAAATCAAAATTTCTTTTTTTTTTAATTGAAAATAAAAGGTAAATTCCTAGTCTACGGTGCCCTGTTGTCGCCAAGTCCTTAGCGTACCGTGCGCTAAAGTCACAGACTCCTTGCGTCGATTTTGTGGTCTTCGGCCTCCGACTACTCATGATCACATCCATGACCCATTCCGGGCAGTCGATCATGGTGTACAGGCAATCCTTTGGGCAGTCGTTTGGGGCATTTCGACAGCACTCAAGCACACAAGCTTAACGCTCGCTAAAATCACAAACTCCTGACGTTGATTTTGTAGTCTCCGGCCTTCGCCCTCAGACTACTCAGGATCACATCCATGACACCCTCCGGGCAGTCGATCATTTGCTGCATAATGTATCCATGGTTCGACCCATAAACCCATTCCACAGTGAATTGCAGCAAGACCCTTCCATGCACTTTCCACATACCTTGCACGTTCGCTGGTTAGACAACACTTGCACGTTCGCTTGTTACACAACAATCCGGCATCCATGCACCAATCCATCACGGCACGTTTAGCTTTCATTTCCAACGCCCACAAATACCTACTATTTAAATAAACGTCGTCCGCGTATACATCGTTAGCTCAGAAAAATCAAATTCACAACCAGGCGAGCCGTCAACGATTCAAAAATGGCAGAAATACGTGAAACCAAGGCTAAACTAGATGCGCACGCGTAGCGTCAACGCGCACGCATCTAGTTTAGCATCATCTAACTAGATGCATCTCGTGTCATCAAGTAGGGTTGCCAAAATATAAACTTTATCGCCCAATCATTTATTGCCAAATCCCATTTGCCGAAAGCACCGGATACTAGGAATAAACCAAATAAAATTTAAACCGTCCTCAACGAAAACAAGTTTACAATTTTGTTAAAGGAAAACTTCCACCCGAGATATAAAATAAGCTACATGATCCAAAGCCTCCTTTATGCTTTCTTCCTTCAGGCCTCTATAGGAAAAGTGCCAAGTTAATATTTTTAGGCTTGGATAATGCTGGAAAAACAACATTGTTGGGTATGTTAAAAGACGACCGGATGACCCAGCCTATTCCTACTCTTCATCCCAGTAAGTCCAGTGGGACTTTCTTGTGCATGGGAATGCAGTGCATTTGAAATATTGCAACGAGCAGTATCAAGATGCTATTTAATTGTATACCAAGTTCCTTATAACCATTAATGCACCTTTTAACTTGTTTTGATTATTCATGTAATGTTGTTGGTTTTTTTCAATTCCTTATACAAATGGATTTATGGGAAATTCTTAAATTTGTTTCTAAATTTTCTAAATAAATTTTTGTAATTTCTTTACATTGCACAGTCTAATTCTTAAAATTAAAAATTTGATTAATCATATATTTAAACTTATAAAGGCAAAAAATCAGATTATAATTTAAAACCCTTTCAGTGATAGTCATTTCATGATTCTACCTATTTTCACAATTTATACAAATTTAATTAAAAATAATATTAAATACTTTTACTGAAAAATAAATTCTTATAAAATTGAAAGTTTCTTATAATTCCTATTTTGATAAAATATAGTTACCTCACAAAACCTAAACTAAGCATTTTATGCTAATTGTCCCCATATATACCTTGTATGTTTTTTGTTTTGGGTTTTTTAACGATCTGTAATAAGAAAGTTATTTTTAGCTGTTTACAATATAGTTTCCATTGCAATAAGATAAATGAGTTGGAAAAATGCCAGCAATATTTCCATGAGATAAAAATGCCTGCCGATTTGAAAATGCAAATGTTGCTATGTGTGTAATCTAATATTTATCTAACCCAGGATGCCTAACTCTTAATAACTTGCCTAACATATTGCATGATTTTCGCATGATTTCTAGGTTTATGGAAAAAGAGTGGAAAATTGCTGTTTTTGGGTTTGGATAATGCAGGAAAAACTACTTTATTGCATATGTTAAAAGATGATAGAATGGCACAGCATGTACCCACATTACATCCTAGTGAGTATCGCAAGTCTACCTCTCAATATATAACCTATCATGCTTTGTGTAGCTTGTTTGAAATGCACTTTTTTATGTAATAACTAACAAAATAGTTTTATAGTTTATTTGAATGTGTTTTATTAACATTCATTACAATAGATTTTTATATTGTAAATTAAGTATCTGCTTTGTTAGTAAACAGGCCTATCTTTTGTTGAAATTGAATTTTGCTTGCAACTTTTTTCCAAAAACTACATATAAATTATAAATAAATGTAAACAGCTACATAATTTATATTAAAAATTATATATTTATTTTGAAAAACTTGCATTATTTTAATTTAACTTTGCAACCCAATGAAATACACTAAATTTCTAGGCAATAGCTCTAAAGTTAATTTATGAATTAATTTTTTGTTGCTAAAAATTAAAGCATTACATATATAATTTACAAATGTAATAAACGAAATTATATAATTAATATTCATTGTCTATAAATTTACTGAATGTTAATGCTATGGTCAAAGTTTTCATCATTCTTTTTCCCTGTCTTTTAGCTTCAGAAGAATTAGCAATAGGCAATATGCGTTTTACAACATTTGATCTTGGTGGTCATCATCAAGGTAATATGCTTTCTTTTTTGTATGCAACAGTACATTGTGTCCATTGAAGGTCATTAAAAGTTAAATTTTTATAAAGCCCGAAATTTCTTACAAGGCTCTAACCAACTCCTGGTATCCTTTAGAATAGAGAAACATAAGCCATATCCATATTCTTCACTTAAACAATCTTTTATAAATATGAGCATTGTCTACCATATAATATTAGCAAACCAACAAACTAAGTAATAATTGTCAAGTTTGATCAATTTTAACCTTTACAGGACAGGTGGTTGAGATTTAAAAAAGAATCCCATGTTTAAATCAAACACCTGCCTTCTGAAGATTAAAACTCAATGAATCCAGAGTCCACTAAAAGAAAAATATTTGGCACATTTTATTGTTCAATCTGAATAATTTACTAGTAGTATCTCTAAAATAGTTATATCATCTGCTTAATTTTACTTTTATTTGTTAAATGAAGTTGGAAAAAAATTTAGAAATCAAAAGTATCTTGCTGTTTATGAAAATATTTACGATTGCTATAGTTTAAAGTTTGTATTAAGTTCATGTTTTAGAAAATGCACACTCAAAATATAGCATACAATATCATATATTAATTGCATATAAATTGTAATATTATGGTCTTATCAAAGACTATATATTTTCTGCTGTTGCTATTTTGTATAGTTTGTGATTTGATTTTCCTGTTTTTAGAGATTATACAAATTAATATAATTTGCAAAATTAAGATTGAGAATTAAGGAACCAAAAATACTGAACATTTAAGTACAGAATTTCCTAAAATAGTACCAGTTTTATTTCTTTATGCCTTAGATAAAGATAGGTAAATAAATTTTAATTAAAATATTTACGTATAAAAATTTAGGCAATCTTTAGAACAATTTTAAAAATGTTCTATAATTCTATTTTAATATTTTACAATATTGTAATGCGTTAAAAGACTGAACTCGTGTATCACTGTTCGATATAAATTCAACCAGAAAAAAGATTCCATATGCCAATTTTTTATTTTATTTTCAGTTCTGAGGAATTCTTTTTATTTATAAATAAAATTCAATTTACAAAAAGTTAAAAACTTTTGGGAGTATAAATTTGCTCTGTTATGCTTCCCAAATAAATAACTATCATACAATATCATATCATACATTCCTAATATTTTCCCTATACAAGCCCAATTATATTTCAATAGCTTTAACACTCATATTTAAAATATGGGTATGGAATTTTGTTTATTTATCTTGATTGGACTTTAAAGAATTTGGAAATAAAAATTCACAATTGAACTTTTTGCTTAAAATATAATAATTAGGAAGCATGTAACCTTACAATTATTTTAATTATATGAAATTATTATATAATTTCTGTTCAATAACCTTATTACCAAAGCGTTTTCATATATCCATTTATTTTGTAGACTTGTACTATTTTTCTATTAAGGAATCCAGGGTACTAAAAGAAATTCTGATCTGTTTCCATTTAAAATGATTTTTTTTTTTGTAATAGTTTTATAAAGTATATCAATGTTAAGGATTAAAAATACGGATAGAAGACTGGAGAATACAAATTCCAAATGTTCTGTTTGCATTATCAGTAACTATGGTTACAGTTTGACTAGCTTTAATATCACAAAATACAAATAGACTTTATGGCTATCAAATCCGAAAGCAATAATGGCCATTACTATACAAGCAGACCAATATGTGGATGTAGGGAAAATTCAAAACCTTAAGGTCATTTCCTGAAAAACAAATATTGTGGTCATTGGTCTATTTTTATTCTCAAATCACCATTTTAAATATTTTTCCATGTTTTTTCTGTTTTTATTTTCCCATAATCATTCAAGTTTTTCCCAAACTTAATTAAAAACTTTTCCAAAAATATTTTATTTTTAAATTTGCATTCCAGGCAATGAAAATCTATTTGAAATTAAGTTTATATTTTCAGTGAGTTAACCAAGATTTCTGTGTGCGGGAGGGCACATGAACTTTAAAAATCCATATTGAAAGAAATCATAGTAAAAAAAAACATATAATTACAAAATTAAACAAAACAAAAAAATTAAATAATTAATACAATATAATCAATTACATGCATTGTACTGAACAAAGAAGTTGGAAAATCTAGTTCCTTGTATATTCTAGTTTCAACAATTTTTTTTTTTTAATTGTATTGAGCTGATAAAACACTAAATTATGGAAAGTTATAACGTTGAACTAAAAATATTCTTTGTATTCCAAAGTAAAAGGTTTACATTTTAGTATAGATTATTCTCTTCATTACACAACACAAGTATTTGAAATTACAAAATGCAAGAATATACATTAATATATAAAGGTGTGTTGGCTACCAAGTGGTATACATTACAAACCCTTTAAAGTGAACTAATAAATTTCCCATTACTAGGCAGCTAGATCTATCATATGGCTAAATGATGTGGGTTGTAGTTCAATAAGTTGCTAATAATGAATTAAATATCATTCCACTTAACATTATAGCTAAAGTGAGCTACAAACTTTAAACATGTTTTAATTCAAACTTTTATTTGGACTTAAACCATTAGCAGACAGTCCACCCTTGTTAATGTATATTATTAAGAAAATATTTTATATAAATCTAATTTTTTTTTTACAGCTTAATGATTTCAAACTATGTGAAAAAATTTCAGTACAAATATTAAAAAAATCGAAATTTTGATTGAAACAAGTTTTGGAATTCAATCTTTCAACCTCATTTAATAAATTTTATTTTTATGTGGTTCTTTACAAAGCAATTGTTTATAATAGTGTGCCAACTTATTTTCCAGCTAGAAGAGTGTGGAAAGACTATTTCCCTGCTGTTGATGCAATAGTGTTTTTGATTGATGCATACGACAGAGAAAGATTTCCAGAAGCAAAAGTTGAACTTGATGTAAGGGAAAAGTTTATTGATCAACTTGTTTTATTGATTTTGATATACATTTTAAATATGCAAGTGTAATATATGAGGTAATATTTAAATTAATGTTGCTAGATTTTTTTTGTACAGAAGTATAATGGTTTAGATGTGTGTATATTTTGTCAGTATTGTGTGTTACTTTCATAATATAAAATTACTTAATAAGAAAGACATTATTCAAAATAGCAAACCCAAATAATAAATAATCTTCCAAATTTTGCCAAAGTACAGTTGAGAAGTCCGTTTTTTTTTTTTTTTTAATTTAAGTTTTATTTTTCCTAGTCATTGGTCAGAAGCTTGAGAAATATTACAATATTTAAATAGTCGTTATTATTCTGAACAAATACATATAAGGCTATATTATTATTATAGAGTAATATTCATTTTCAATTTTGCTGTTCAAATGATCATTTTGAATAATTTTAAACATACATTAGTTAATATTTCTAAATTTTCAAAAAATCTATCAAATTTTAATAATTTTTTTCTATCAAATCCTTAACATACTTAAAAAAAATTTATGTAAAATCTGAAAAGTGTATAGGTAGTGCATTACATAAAACTTCACTAATTGCAAACTGTTTGCATGCAACTATACAAGAGAATTTGCCTATTAAAAAGTTAATTTTAGTACAAAAGTGTAAATTTACATTGCACACTTTCAGTTGTTTTAAATTTTCAAAAAATATCGTCATAAATAATATTAAAATATCACAATCTTAAGCTTTTAAATAGTAAACTACCTCTGCAATTTACTATAATCATCAACTGTAAAATGACATAATAAATTAAAACTCATTATGAATAAAATAAAATGGACACCATTGAAGTTTATGGAGAAATAGGAATCTTTAACTTTATTCAAACTAACCAACATTTTCCAAATCTCAACGAACTCTACCAAATTCAAAAATCAGATATACAAATCTATAGTGTCCTTAACATACTTAATACATATAAGTACATCTGTAATTTAACAAATATATTAAATTTTTTAAGAGTGACAGCAAACCTAATACAAACTTTAAAAATTTTAAATATTAAAGTAAAATTTAATTATGCAGTGTCATACCCTCACCAAATTAGCTAGTAAAAGTATGTCACGAAGAATTGTCATGCCATATTTGCAAAACTTTAAAAATTTGATTTGTCAAATGTCAGGAAGAACGGTAAATCCTTAAAAAATTTGAGTCATCAAGGCTTTATTTAAAAGGTCTCTTCAAAATAAACTATGTTCCTCTCTTTGCTGTGAATTAAATCATGAAATTGAATTCAAGAAAGAGTTTTCGAATTTGAAGTTCTATGTAAGCAAACTATTGTTATTGTGTCTGGCAACCTATTGAATTAGGAAGGTGTTAGTTAATATTTGGCTATTTAGGTTCTTAAACGGGCTTGGCATATTAGAGAACAAAGATCCAGCGAGACAGCCTTTACTTCTTTAAATCCATACCTGCCAACTAGTATTAATTTTAATCATTTTGTTCAATTGTAGTATTAGCTTATGAAACTTTGCTGATATAAAGTTGTTTTTTTAACCATCTGACGGATAAGGAAAATTTCAAATCTGTAGGTTTGTTTTCACTGCAGGAAAGTTTAATTTGTATTTCCAACATATTCCTTTTTACAAAAATATATTTTTTAAATTATATCAGTAGAGAAGGTGTTCAAAAGTCCTTGCTTTAAATTTGAAAAATATTTTAAAAAATAGATTTTTATCAACTTTTACATTATGTGTACTATTGAAAAAACTGGAGATATTTGAACGGATATATACATTTGAATCCGTCAGGTGGTTGAATGTTTTAACCATCAAAAGAAACCCTAAGGAACATAAACTTTAAAAAATACTTTAAAGTTTTCTCGCATAAAATTAAAAAAAAAGTATATATTTAAAATGTTGTCTATTAAAGTACCTTGTTTATTTTTTTCAGTGTTTGTAAGCCAACTTATGAAGAAATGTTGTAACAAATTTAATAAATCAATTCGTTAAAAATTTAGTGTTTAAGAATTTTTTTTAATTGACCCAAAATCAATTACAAACTTTCATAATGTTACTTGGAATAATTAATG
The DNA here is from genome assembly GCA_963932185.1 of Troglohyphantes excavatus. NCBI lineage: Eukaryota > Metazoa > Arthropoda > Arachnida > Araneae > Linyphiidae > Troglohyphantes > Troglohyphantes excavatus. The sequence goes on along the minus strand of OZ010667.1, from coordinate 41,504,378 downwards.
CAAATTAGTTATAAAAAAATCGTACCAATTTTATTTTTAAATTGTAATTCCATCCTTTGTAGTGGGACCAAATTTCACAATGGTACACATATAACAGTTTCTTTTATACTTTTCTCATTTTCAATTATTATAGTTTTATGTCATCTGGAAACTGTATACTCATGTAAACATTCTGTATTTATATATTAGTGTATTAACATATTTCTGTATTTATATATAAACAGACATATTATTTCACCGTGAATTAGGGGAAATCTGTTAATTTCGTTTCATTAGATGTAGATGACTGATTGCAGCTAACCATAAAAATAAAGTTTCAACTCATTATTTGTTTGACCAATCACATGTCTATATAAAAGCTAACTAAAATAATGATAATGGGAAGCTAAATTAGTACTCATTTATTATTATATTTACTTAAGCGATACCTGTAACTTTTTAATTCACATCATACACAAAGCACAATTTAATGCCACCCTTGACAGATGTTCTCATTTTTTAGAAAAATCTAATTACTTTTTAAATAGTTGCTTCCTTATAGTATTGCTATTTTTCTGTACATTAAGAGGTGTTTGAATATTTCTTGTATAATTTCAGAGCTTATTATCTGATGAACAATTATCGAGCTGTCCTGTTTTAATTTTGGGAAACAAAATTGATAGGGCTGGTGCAGCTAGTGAAGATGAAATTCGAGCATATTTTCACTTGCATGGCCAGACAACTGGAAAGGTAACATTTTATTTTAAGTTTTTTGTTGTTTCAACAATCGAGTGTTGCAGTTATATACTACTTCAATTTACTTGGAAATTATAGTTTGCTTTTTTTTTTCAAATATTTACTACAGTTTCAATATAAATGTTTTAAAAATGATGTACTTAAATAAATGTAAGTGCATTTTGCAGTATTTTTTGTAACTTAAAGAGCATTTTAAAAAAGTAAAACATTTAATACATAAATCTAAATGAAAAAAATAATTTGAATCGGTTTAACTCGTAGAAGCTTTTACAGTTTCATTGCCTGTGGATTAGGGATTAAGGCTTAAAAAAATTATGTGTAAAAAAGGAATAATATTCTTGCCTTATTTAATTTTGTAAATTATAGAATTGTGTAATGAATGTTCATTTTTAATACATTCGGCCAAACAACGCAATTATTTTTTAATGCATCCACAATTTCCGAATAATACTTAGGCCTTGTTATAAAGTAATCTGACTAAATCAATAAAGTTGTATTCAAAGGAAGGGATTTTAAGCTACAAACACGTTTTTAAATATCAACAACATATATCCATTTAAAACTAATAAAGTTGAATAGTGTATTCAATTTAATTTACATGTTATATATAAACTAGTAAATACAATTTTAGTTTTTTTAAAAGAAGTAAACAACACATTGTGCTCAGAATATCGTATATGAAGCAAGGGAAAAGTGTCTATTTCTAGATTGATTAAAAAAATAATTATCATTTAGTAATAGTGAATAGCTTTTAAGGCAATCTGTAATATCTAACATTGTTAATTCATAAAAATTAAAAAGCATGCTCTTCATGTAAGTTAAAAGTTATATTGTCCAGACAATTGACTCGTGTGTGTATTACAGGGCAAGATTGCCAGGTCGGAGGTTCCCGGCCGACCCATCGAACTCTACATGTGCAGTGTGCTAAAGAGGCAAGGTTACGGTGAAGGTTTTCGCTGGTTGGCTCAATATATATAGTCGAATAATTAATTATCATTGAAATTTCCCTCTAGAAGCTGTCATCAAAACATCGTTTAGAGACAATTAAGGCATTTCAAAGGTGTGAAGCTTTATCGTTGATTCACCAAAAACAGTAACAGACATTTTCTAAGTATGTTAAAGAGTGATTCAAGGATTTGGTTTGTTTTTACATGGCATGGTTGACTGAATCTTTCAATTTAAAGCAATTTATACATTTCTGGAACCCTAGCTTGTTAAATCATCATTATTGAAATTGCAGTAATTGTTTTTATTTATAATATGTTATTTGAGTGTTTTCAACAAATCACGTTTTTACTGTTGGAAATTTTTAAGTTGCCACATATTTTTAATTTTCCTTTTCATAAGTTTATTTTTTCTGGAAAGTTGATATTTTTTTATGAGATGCTATATTTATTACAATTTATTTTTACACTTGTAAATTTAGATTTTACATGTTAAATTATTTAGGAAATTAAGTTATTTTTCATATCGTTTAGGTGTTATATTTCCCCAATTCAAGATTAAATTTGCATTTTAATAATAGTTACCAGACATATAGAGTTTCTATTGCTCATGTTTTATCTTAAAAGCACAATATAATATATAGCAATAGCTACTGTTAATATTTAAACCAAATCTGACTGTGTGTGGTGTGGGAGGAGGGGGTGGGGGATTAAAAAAAATATTATTTATTTACTTAATTTATTAAGATAATTTATCAAATGTTCTTTTATTAATTGTTGAAAATCAGACTATTTAAAATGGTTTGCTATTACATTTGTGTTTTCACAATTAGTTAATATTCTGGGCTTTTAATCACTATTAAATTTAGACAATTTAAAACATTTTGTTTGTTATCCATATTTTGGAGCTTCATACAAAATTGTAATAAACATACCTTGTTTGTTTTTTTAAGATGTGTAATTGTCACACAATAGCAAAATTCATAATTTTTATAATTTTTTGTTCAATCAATTTTCATATAGCTTATGCTTTTAAAAACTCAATTTCCAAATTTCATATTATTGTAACATGCTTGCGCACATTTTACATTGTTAAGGAACGCTATAGTACTAATAACTGATTTATTAAAAAAAATTAAAGTTCATAATTCAATTATTAGTGCCAAGGAAACATTCTTTCGTAAAATATGCTCTTTAATTTCGTTAAAATTTTGTAACTTCGGTTTGAAATTGTTGGTTTGTTTTTGAATTAATTTTTCTTATTCAATATGATGTGTGATATCTTCCATTCAATCGATAACTACTGCTTGTCACATTCAACACAGTGAACCTTTTGTGAGACTGAACTTTCATATTTGTCTGAACTGTATTGCAGTGCAATACATGCAATAAAGTATTTGTATAAAATGATCGATGATTTTGTTATTTTTTAAGGCTTGGTCCATTTTTGTCTAATTACAGCAATATTCAGTAATATATGCATTATGAATACAACCGTACAATGTCGGGAAACTATACTGGTTCATAGACTTGATTTAAAAGGTTGTTCAGGAAACTGCATTATCCATAGCTCTAGCATCCAAAGATACAAGCTCAGAACCAAGTGATGTTTTGTGTGTGGTTGTGAAATCAGTAAACTTTATAAAAGCAGTCTCTTTATTCTCGAATTTTTAAGATTCTATGCGAAAATATAGAATCACAGCATATAACCTTACTTTTTCACACTGATGCTCTCTGGGTATCAAGAGGGAAAAGCCGGTGTCATAATGGTTAAAAGCAATTTCAATTACCCCATTGTAATTAAAATGGGAAATTTATACCAGTTAAAATATAATGGTACAGGGTTGACCCTTGCCTTGAAATTAGGAAAATCAGGAATGACCTAAAGATTCAGTAAAAAAAGTATTGGAAAGAAAATTCTTCTGGAAGAGTAAAGGAAATTTTTCTAAATTTCTTAGATGAATGTGCCTTGGCCAATTCCTTTTGTTGTCATTGCTGTAATTTTATTTTCATTTTGAAAATATTTGTGCAAATGCCAATTTTTCAGTTTTCTATTTCTTTGATACTGTATTATACTGTTGATACTATTTTAGATATTTTATTTCGATAGGATTCATTATTAATGTGTATGAAAAACTAGTAATTTCTTAAATTTCTCGGTCTCATCAGTTTTTGAAAAAATTGTGGAAAACGTGGGAAAGTCAAATTTTTATTTTAATATTGTGGGTCATGATTCCAGACAATTTTTTTTAATTTCTAGATTGTTAAAAAATATATTGGAAAAACCTATATAATCCAAATATATATATAATCTAGGATGAAAACTAATAAAGATTATGGTTTTAATAAGCTTAATATCACTAAAAATCATTTATTAAACTATCAAGTCAGTAGAGGTCTTATTTAAAAAAATTTCCTTATGTAAAAAGGAAATTTGATCTACCTAAAACAAACAAAATATTTATTACTTTTAGTTTGCCTTTTTTTTAAATTTTTTTTATTTCAAGACTTTTAAATGCCAAAACAAAAAACTTGTGGACTGTGTATGCTGTTAATTAAAAAAAAATTGGATGAAGGCCATGAATTAAAGCATTAAATTCAAGATTTCAATAAAAAAAATTTAGCACAAAAATACTTATGTTGTTCAAAAAATAATTTACAGACGTTTTATTATCCCTATTTTATTTAAAAAAACACAATCGTACATAAAATAAACATTTTATTTACATTTTTCATGCATTGCTAAAAGTTTCTTGGTTTTTAGACATATATTTTCTTATATACTGATATTAAAACTGTTGCAATAGCTAAATAAGCACACACACTTTTCGTTTCAAGTTTGATTTCACTAACCAATTGCAATGCTTAATACAAAAAAAAACTGTTGATTTCACAAGGACAATATTAACCTTAGAAAAACTTCTAACTAATCTCTTAAAAATGTAAATAATTAAACAACTATTTAGACAACACTAAAATTTGCACCACTGTACATCCATTTTCATTATTTTAACACATAAATAATACAGATAGCAACTCGAAGATTCCTTCTTGCTATGAAAGTTTTAGTCCAGAAGGTCGAAAACAACCAGAGTTCTTATTCGAATATTAAAGGCAATCTCCCTATTTAATGGTAGGACGTGACATATTTCCAGATATTAAGCCAGATTTAATTTAATAAAAATATCTTTAAATGTTCAACCATAGGTATAGTTTATCTACTGTCACGAACCCAGACATTTTAAAGTCACCAAAGTGATGAAAAAGTTTAATTTGTTTAATATATATTTCATTTTTTTTTTTAATTTAGTACATTTGCATACGAAGGTTTCAAGGGGAAAACTATACAGTTATGCTAAGTTGTGGAACGGAAAGAACGCTGATAGTTTGTAAAAAACGTTATCAGATCAAACCTCTTTGGGAGTCAATTGGACATGAAACGGTTTTTCATTTTCTGCACAATCGTTGCAGAATTACCGTCATTGTTCTTTTCCTTCCTATATACTTTTCAAAAGAATCGCATTTTAATTTTAATAAATGCCAAACATTTTAAATGTTACCTCCCCATTAGATTAAAAACTGCATTGTAGTGGTCATATTAGTCATTGCGTTATGCAAAAACAAAACTGAACGGTTCAAAATGGCTTCTTGATCATTCCAATATCACATCGAAATAATCAGTCTGTTACCCTAATATCAAAATAGGAACTCTGTATCGTCCAACTTTCATTTCAACTATAATAATCTTAACTCTCCGAGAAACTGCCAAAGTGATGCTGAGTGGGCAATACAGATAATGAATGATCGAATGTCAAATGATTATAAAGCGGCTCTTGCTAAATGGCCTCTGGGACACCACATTATTTGCATGGCTAGACGATTGGTCAACTCGCCCGAACAAGCTTGTTGATTCGTTAAAACCAATCTTGAGGGACGTTATCAAACCCCCAGTGCAACAGCCCATTGGTCAAATCGTTTATTGATTCACTGAAACAAGTGTTGAAGGGCGTTCCCCCCACCGCCAATTAGTCAGAGCCACAGAATGAAAGAAAGTGTTGTTCCTATCACAGTTTCTCTCCGGAGAGGTCGGTGATGTTGTAGTAGGAGTGGTCGGGGAATCTCTCGAGCTCGATGTACGCGTGGTCGGAGACGAGCAGCCTGTCCAGCAGCGTGACCAGCTCCCCGAAGGTGGGCCTCTGCTTCGGGTCCTTGTCCCAGCAGTAGTACATGATGTTGTACATCTCGCGACGGCAGTGCTCCGGCTTCTCCAACCGGAATCCCTCGCGAACTCGCCGGATCACGTCGTTTGCGCTGAGGCCCGGATAGGGCGTGGAACCTGGAAGAAATAGTGAGCGAATTTTAAATACAGAAATTCAACAACTCGTCAGGTGCCTAACGTTTCTGGTTGGGCCCGCAAAATTATTTTAAAACATTCCGTTCGGGCCATCATGAAAAATTGCCTCTTTTTCAACGATTTCCGTCCCATCACCGTAGCCTGAAGCAGCTTTGGGACAGAATGCATTAAAGCAGCTACCTACTTTTGGATGCCCACGGACCACCGAGTTGAAAGTTGATAAAGCGACGATCAATCACCTTTTAATAACACTAATTAAAATTCACTTGACATATTTTGATGATAAGTGTAATTCAAGTATTAAATATATTTTTTGAAAATTAATTTATTAATAACGTATTTCACTTAAATTGTATTAATTTTTTAAGGTAACATTTCAAATTAATGATATAGGGCGTCGTCTATTTTCAAATAATGAAAGGATATTTGAGTGTATGCTGACACCTGTTGCACCAACTTTGATATTTTTTAGTAAAAGTACAGGAGTAGAAATGAAAAATACATTTCAATTTGCAGGTGGAGGAATTATATTAAAATATGTCTTTACAAAGACCTCGACGGACCACTTGGAAACCCTCATGTCCACCTCACGAATCTGAATAAATGCCTTTGTTCAAAATTTGTGGATTCTTGTTTCGTCAAATGTCACATGTTTCAATGATGAAACAATTGTTCAATATAGCGAAAGTAGCCTTGACGATCGCAGAATTCTCAAAATTAAAGTGTTATTTCTGAGACTATTTCTGTTAAATTTTGTTTAAAGGTAAATATAAATAACGTTTTACTTTAAAAAATATGACGGGAGTTCCATTAGTATAAATTTATAATTATACATACATATCCGCTTCAGACATGGAGATAAAAGTAGGATTCTTATTCTTAACTCCATGACTTCAGAAGATTAAACTTAAGCTGATGTGCCATAAATATGACAAGATCAAAAATAGTATATACCTAAAGTTACGATTTCCCAAAGTAGAACTCCAAATGACCAAACATCTGTCTTTGTGGTATAAAGATTGTCAAAAAGTGACTCTGGAGCCATCCAGCGGATTGGGAGTCGACCCTAAGAAAAAAGTATAGAAATGTGAGCCATTTATTGCGTACAAATCAAGAATTACAGTCAACAGGGAAATGATTGGTACTTACTTCTGACTTTCTTTCATAAACATGACTGGCTATAACATCCCTTGCAAATCCGAAGTCAGCAACTTTGCAAATTTTGTTTTCGTCCACTAGAATATTCCTTGCGGCTAAGTCACGATGAATTATCTAAAAATATAAATTTATATATAAAAAACATGGTATATATATGGTCAGTTTAGTTCCAGGTTAACCATATACTTGCAAGTGTACTCTAAGATGTTAGTCCTTAAATGACCAGTACACATTCTTGAAATAGAAATGGTGTTGAGTGATAAGGAAGTTTTCTAAATTGAAGATGTGGGTGCAAGAACAAGGCAGCTACAATTTTTTTTTTTTAATTTTTCAGAAAGGAAGAAAAAAACATGAACGTTTCTTGCATCGTATAATACAAAAGAGTACAGCTCATTTTCCTTTATCTCTCAATAGCCATTGGTTAGAGTTTTCTGGTTCTTGCACTAATCGAAAGATGATTTTTTTTTCGTTATAGGAATAATAGAAAAAGTGTAAATCAGAAAAAAGTGGAGCTGCCATGTCACACTGACACTCACATCTGAAATTGTTTACTTATGTGCTTAAAAGGTATCATGTAAATTTCAGAAAACGAAGAATCCTCTGAACGGTGATCTTCATTTAACCAAACAATTATGCATGCGAGTTTTAAACCCTGAAATATAATTTAAATTACAATATTACGCAAATCTTTTGTATTGGTATATTATTAAAAGTTGTCTGTAAAACATTCACATAGATTTTCTTAAAGTATATATTAAAAATATAATTCTGAACCCTCTTACAATGAAATATTTGATGGCTGGTCAAAATAAGGGATAGCAGATCCCAACAAAACGTCTGCATAAAACCTTCATAAAAATCGTGAAATTAAATTTTTTTGCTGGAAAACTGCAGTGCTTTGGCTATTAAATAAAAAGTTTTTCTTTCAACATCCTTCATAAAACCTGTAAAAAAACAGGTTTTATGCAGGAAAATTAAAAACTTTAAAAAAAAATGCCGTTTTTTGTTTCAATATCCTTTATAAAACTTGTAAAAAAAACTTCGTTTTCACAATTTTGATGCTGACTTTTTTAGGGGAGGATGCTTGTGTCTTAAATGGTCCCTGGTGTTTATATACTTTTAAGATTACTTACCCCCTTATTGACCAAGTAGTCCATGCCCTTGGCCACTTGGTACGAGAATGCCGTTAAATCCCTCGACGAGAGATGCTTGCTGCTGCCATGCAGGTTGCCGTACAGCCTCTCTGCACGGCTCTCCCTCAGATATGTCTGCAGTTTACCTCGGCTGATGAACTCCATGATCACCAGGATCGGATCTATGGACACCGAAAGAACAGGGAATCGGTCAGCATTTACGAAGCGATAACCCTTTTTATTATAAGTTATTACTCGTTTCCGCTACATAACAATAAATTAAGGAGCAAAAGTTTTAAAGTATTCATATGCCATTTGTTCAAGAAGGAGCACTCCAAGCTGCGAATTGAAGCATTCCGTCGAATTTTTTTCTTTTCAAACACGGATATCAATTCGACTGTTATGTATTTTTTAAAAATTATTATTATTGTTTGGTTATAAATCCACAATAACTTTTCATGTTAAACGTGTTTTATGTAATTGAATAGGTAGGTATATTACAAAATAAAATTGCGTACAAAATTTTTGAATAAAACGTTATTCTAGTTCGATGTTTGATATAGTTGATTTCGTTGCTTTACTGTTCTATGTTCGAATTTAAGAAATGTGTAATGTTTTCTCAACTCTTTAATTTAGAACTTACTTGTTATTTGATTAATGAGGAAAAATCCTTTAAAAAACACTACGTTAACTACATAAAAACAAAATTGGTTTTGAATAACATTTACAGTATACACTTTTATTATAAAACTAAATTTTAAAACAATTAGACTATTAACGCTGAATTAATTCAACTATACTTGCAGTCGCGCAAGTATTGTGTGAGCATTCCTGAATAATATTTTAAGTTTTTACTTGTTCTTGCAATTAAATGATTCCTGAAAGTTATATGTTGTAAATAAATATTCCCTTGTTGATTTAAATAAGAGTCGGCGCTTAATCGAATAAAAGCCCAAACTCCGCAATTTAAAGTATTCTTCCCTTAGAATCTCATTAAACTCAATTTAAACATTTCCTAAATTCAGCGACTGTTTGTACGACTCAATTAAAAAATAACAGTCTAATTTACTTTCGTATTTAAAGAATGTCGCAATCAGAACTAATTGTTTTTAATTGTCTGTAATGTCGTTTACTAAATACGTTTAATTACATCATGTATGTTTTAAAATGGTGCGGAAATATAACTTTTTTTTAAAACCTTTATCTGAACAGCAGCCTAAGAGAGTGACCACATTGGGATGAGGCTCCATCAATTTCATAACTTCTAGTTCCATCAGGAGATCTTTCTTTTCTTTTTCCGTGGCATTTTCTGTGAATAAAAAAAAACATTGATAAGGCATTGTAGGATATGAAAGGGAAGAATTGGAACAACGCAAGATGGGGATTTATATTAGAAACACGATTATTAAAAATAAATAAAGCTGTTTAAACATTGAGATTATATGCAGGTAGAAATTCAATTTCAGTACTGGTTATTTGGAATAAATAGACTTTTATTTCTTTTTTCCTTTCTAGGTTCTGAAATTGTAACATACGTTATTCTAAATATGCACAATATTCAGCTCACTTTGTTCTTTTAATTACTCGTGACTTCAAAGAAATGATATATATACTACTTTTAATTATGGAATATTTTTTTTTCTTTAAGCCTTTAGCAAGTAATAGACCTAATATGTGTTCATTGAAAAAAATCAAGTTTCATTTCTTGAATTGTATAACACATTGCAGCATATTAAATGTAGACATATAAAATGTATTCTTATAAAAATTCATAATTCGAGTTTCAGAAGCTATTTGATTCTAATTTAACTACGTATCGAACATATGAGGAGCGGGCATATCAAAACAAACATAATATAAATTCGCAAATTAAGGAAAGATATTTGGTAGATGCAAATTTTAAAATGAAAGAAATATTTTGGGAATTATAATTTTTTTTTTACAAAAACGATGAGAGATAATCTTCTTTTATAAAATTCAATGCTAATCTAATTTTTTAAAAAGTGACATGTTTGGTTTTGTATGCACGCTCCTCATAAGTACTATTAAAATACTTTTTTATATTTAAATAATTTTTATACTTATTTGAAATATACTTAACATTTCAAAACTTATTAATAAAAACAGCGTGTTTTTAAATTTTGAAAAAGTTTTTTTAAAATCCGTATTATTGAAGTATTTTTTCGTAGAAATTTTGACAAGAAATAACCATTTCTTACAAAAGGGATTTATTCTATTTTTCAACCAACTTAACTTTTTTTCTTTAATTTTATTTTGTAGCGTAACAAATTAATTTTCTGAATTAAACAACGTAGACTGTTAATTTTGTCTTTAATCTAAAATAATCAAAACCGTTCCATTACCATTAAGATAAACATAATATAGTTATTGTTTTGTTTATATTAAAAGTTATCTATTGTTACGTATTTCTAAACTTAATCGCTTGTTCCCTACCAAGAATTAGCATCGCCGTAAACTGCATAAGCATTTAAGGAGTTGTGTACTTAAATGCTATCTCTGGCGTGTGAGTTTTATAAAGGCTTTTGAAATAACAGAAATTGTACCTATTTTATACTGAAACTATGACAATTGAAGTTATTGGAAATACTGGACATTTTTCTTATGCTGGATGTATTCCGAGAGCAATTTCTGTTCTTTTGCGAAGCAGTTTTTAACGATTCTTTTAAAAGTACAAAAAAAAAGTTTTTAAATCACAGAGTATACAAACCTTTGAGTGTTTTGACGGCAACTGTTATGGTTTCTGCTCTGGGCCCGATGTCTTGGGCGAGGCACTTCCAAACCTGTCCGAAGCACCCCTCGCCCAGAATGCCGATAAATTGCAGGCGATGTCTCGGGAACTCCCACTTGTCCGAGTCGCCTCCACCCCCCACCTGTCACGACAATCGAACGTTTCACATTTTGCATTGTAAAATATAGTCAGAGGATTTACACAGAAAACATTTAATTAAAGGCGTGAGTATGGTTTAATTAATTTATTGTAGGATTCTCAAGAGCGACCGGCCTAAATTAGAAATTTATTTCATTGTACAAACTTTTAAGTAATTTTTTATCAGTAAAACGTGAATATACCATTCGATGACATACTTGTGTTACAGAATTTATAGTGAATAATCTATTCCTAAATTTGAACTCTACAAGGAAATTAAATTTCTGCAAAATCATAAAACTGAAATACACATAAATCGTAAATATATTTAGTTACAAGACAAATTAAAAGCGTAGAGCTATTTGATATTCAATGGCCTTCAAAGTATATGTATTTTTTTTATGAGATCTTTAAATTTCAGTTTCTTTGCACAAGGATGTTTTTAAACTTCGTATTATTATTTTTAAGCTGGCAAAATTGTTTAACTTTCTTCCTTCAAAAGTATTTGTGCGAAACCAGTTTCATTTCTATGGTATAGATCTTGCAAGAAAGCCAAGATCAATTTACTGTAGGAACCTTAAACTGGTAGAGAGAATTCTTGTGAAACAAGTTTCACTACTATGGTATGCTTCTTACAGGAAAGCCAAGATCCATTTATTGTAGGAACCTTAAACTGTAAACTTGGAGACTAAAACCTTAAACTGTAACTAAACTGAGAACCTTAAACTGTAACTAAACTGAGAACCTTAAACTGTAACTAAAGAGAATAATTCTTGTGAAAATAGTTTCATTACTATGTTGTGTTTTTTACAGGAAACACAAGAGCAATTTATTGTAGGAACCTTAAACTGTCAATCGGTAGAGAATAATTCTTGTGAAACAAGTTTCATTACTATGGTATGCTTCTTACAGGAAAGCCAATATTAATTTATTATAGGAACATTAAACAGGTAAAGAGAATAAACACCATATACTCTTTTTTTCTATTTGCATTTTGAGAATTAAATTTGTTTGAAAATAAGCCAAAACTGAAAATAACGCTTTTTAAATGTTTGATGTAAAGTATTTAATATATAGAAAAAAAATAATGTAAGGTAAATTTTTATGACTTTTTCAAGTTTTGTTTATTTTTTCCCTATTAAAATTGTTACGCACTACAAGAATCATCAATACACAATAGTAACATTTTAAAGTTAGAATACAACGTCGTCTTAAACTTCAATACGTAGTATGATTTATTTTTCCTTTACGATTCAGATCCACGAATTACAAATATTACAATGTTAACGTTTATAAAGCATATTTTGTGTGCCATTTTAATTCATTGAAGAAGTCAAATGTATGCATAAATCATCCGTTTCGAATTTACCCTGGGTATTGTAATTCCGGGCACGCTGAGTGCTGTGCTGAAAGGGGGCGTTGCCGGCCTCAGCAGTGCAGCCGGAGAGTAGCTGAAAGCAACTGTTTCCGACAAGCTGCCTTCTCTTCTGGCAAGTGGAGACGAAGCCTTCTTCAACTGAAAATAATACATTTATTAATTCTAACATAAGGCTCGAATTAATGAAAAGTTTGGAGTTTAGATGTTTTTTAACTGATCAAATTATTTACAACACTGACTGTAGAATGAGCTGTGTATGGTCTACATAAAACAATATCCATTTACATTAGCATGTTTTAAATTATGTATATTGGTGAAAAAAATGGCTATGTTCAATCATCAATTTTGTATTATGCCCAACAATTACTTTAACGATATTGACAATGTTTTTAACCTGTCAAATAATTTACTTTAAGAAACTACTTTACATTAAAAACAGTGAGTTCCTTAAAACTTATATATACTGCTCTCATGTTATGTTCTGCAATTCAAAAGGGAAAAAATATTCAATTCCTTTAGAATCTATTGAAGGGCAGTCGTGGCTAAGTGGGCAGTCGTATATTTGAAATGGATAGTCGTAAAATGTAACAAATTGAAATTAAGAACAATTGAAATAAAAAACATAAATGCAATTGAATTGATTAGGAAAATTATAATCTTTGTTTCTTATAAAAATTTTTAAACGTCTTAACACAGATGGATTAAATAAAAGCAACGCTTGCAATCCATTAGGTTCTACGGGCATAAGACGGCTATGGAGCGCCATATTATTTTGAGTTTTCCAAAGTGATCAAAGGATTCTGAAAATTGAATTGAACTGAATTAGTCCGTTTCTCAGGTTGTTGTCCAAATAATTGTCATATGCTTTTGCTACATTTTGAGCTGCCTTCATGATCTCTTCATTATTAGTAATGCTTTTTAATTCAATTCGTGTAATAACATTTTTATTCTAAGTTCTAACATATAATGATTTCTTCTGTTCTCTGATACACGAACCAAATAATTTTACCGCAAGTTAACTTTTTTTTCTTCCGGTTATACGGTGCGGGCCCCTAGGCTGCAGCTGCAGCACATGCCTAAATAAGGCCATGTTGGGCAGTCGGAATTAGATGATCGTAACCTTTTGACTTTATAAAACAAATGAATTAGGACCTTTTGACTTAATAAAACAAATGAATTAGGACCTTTTGACTTTATAAAACAAATTAATCTACGACTGTTGAATGGTGTTAGATTTTACCTATCCTGCTAAGATTTTAAGAATATGAAAGGGTAGTAATTTTTTTTATACAACAGTAAAATTTCGGCTTAGCATTAATACCACGTTTATTTAAACTAAAGATTTAGCAGCCTTGTTAGTGACGAAAACCAAGGTCAATGTTTGTTTACTCTCTGGAGAGCAGCACCAAGGTCGTTCCCATTTAGAAGTTTTATCGCTTAGATTATGTCCCCAACAACGGCTGCTAAATCTTTGGTTTAAATATACGTGGTTTTACTTCTATAAGTCGAACAGAAGAGTTTTTTTTCTAGACTCACCGCAACCAGCTTCTCGTTGTGTTTGCACCTCCTGTGCAGCATCCACAGCAGCAGCATGGCGAGGGGGGCGAGACACGTCACTGCCAAGATGGGCAGCACGGTGGTGGTGACAACATTGGCGCCCCCCTGCGCCCCTGCCCCCGTCTCTCCGCCCTCTCCCGCAGGAACCTCCCGAACTGGGGGCTCAGGGTGCCCGGAGGGGAGGGAGGGGGCAGCGGGGGAGGGGGCAGGGGCGTTACCTTGGGGGGGCGGTGGAGGAGGGGGGCGGCGAAAAGGTCGGGTGGCGGTGGAGGCGGGGTGGGCGGGATGAGGGGCGACGGGGACGAAGGGGGGAAAGGGTCGGAGGCGGGGGCGGGTGGTGCTGAAGGGGACTTCCAGAGGCGGGTCACCTGAGGAGGCGGCTCCGCCACTGTGGGACTCCAGCACTCGAACGTACACCTCGATCTTCGCCTGTGGGAAGAGGGAATATGTTACTAAAAAATGCATGCTATAAACATATTACTAAAAGAATATGTTACTACGTGAACATGTTATACAACATATTGAACTCAAATACTGAGAATAAGGTGTCTAATTTATATTTTTAGCAGTGAATTAACCATCAAATGTATAATATGGCAAAGTTATGTTTTTATTGTATGTAACGTTAACTTATTGAGATTTATTACTACATATGCCTTTCATGAAATAGAAATTTAATCACACACAGCAGAAACATTTGAAGTACTCATCTTGAATTAAAAAGAAAAACTGACAATGTTTTGTTTTCAGGACGTATTACTTTGTTTATAAGGGTACAGCATCAAAGATCGTATTCTGATGCCGAATATCAATCAATAATTTAAATGCGCGAATCCGGCATACATTCCGGGGATATTTATTCGAATATTTTAATTATCGTTTAGAAATTTGTTGCCAGATTTAATGTGTAAAATGTTTATATTGTTAATATTAAAAAAAAATTAATAACGTTTATTTTAAATGTTTATATTGTATTTGAGTGTATATATAGTCTTAAAAAGTATATGAAGAAAATTCAACTAAAATATAACTTCATTATTTTGTAATTATTATTCAAAATATTAATTACAATTTAAGATTTATAATTATATTTATAATTATATTTATAATTATATTTATAATTATATTTATAATTATATTTATAATTATATTTATAATTATATTTATAATTATATTTATAATTATATTTATAATTATATTTAAAATTTATAATTATAATTTAAAATGTATAATTATAATTTTAAATGTGTAATTATAGTTTTAAATGCATAATTATAATTTTAAATGTATAACTATAATTTTAAATTTATAACTGCTATGCAAAATTTATAAGAACATTCTTAATGAAATTTTTAATTAATTATTTTTTATAAGTAAAATGTAAAACTTACCGTTTGATGACCATCGTTTGCTGTTATGTACAAGTAGAAATCATTTCCACCCTGTAAGAAAAATATATTTTATACCATTCCATAATCATTAAAATTAATTTAAAAATAATAACAGAATTTCATTGTTATTATTATTATATTAAATACTTGGAAATTTTATATTATTTACATTATTTATTGAGAGATTATATTATTTGTTTTGAAGAAATACGTACGTTAATTAATTTCATTGTATGCAAATTTTAATTTCTAATGTATAAGTGAAAAATATTCTAGGCGATCTTTTGGAGGTTATTTTTTATCAATATCCGACTGTAATCGACGGAGAATACATGTGTTCGACTCGCACTTCCGTATGTGTGATTTTTTGTGACTGCATATCTCTAAATGTGTTTAACCGATTGTTTTAAAATATATAGTTGTTAAAATTTAGAAATTGTAAATGTGTGACGTTCGTGTGGTGTGGTGGAGAAATAAATATTTACCTTTAAACTACTTTCTCTACTTAAACCTTAAAATAGTTTGCAATTTATTTTTTTCCTTTTATTTATAGCTTCGAAAATGTAGGTGATTTTTAGAAAAAAATATTATGACTTTAACGTTTTATTTCGCATGTCTTAAAGTTGAAGCTATTGTATGTTACGGCGAGTTCCGCAATTTCATTTGACTAGTTGATAATTTAAACCATGTGCAAAAATTGTGAAGAGCGGAAAATGACGTTTTGTCGAAGATTGCACTATGAATATAAAATATCCCATTAAATTTTAATTGCGGCATAGAAAACTTAAACAAAGTGAAAAGGCATTTCAAGACGAACAAAATGAAACCATGAAGTTTAGACTTAAGACAAGTTCGGAGAGATCTAGAGCTTATCGAAGAAACAAGAAGGAGCAAGCCGAACACGCACGCGTTCTAAGTATTTACAAACCTACAATGAGGACTGTGCATACACTATTTTTTTTTATTTCTTAACATGTTTAACGCAATATTTTAAAATCAACAGCAAATAATCAAATCGAACACAAAGATTTCACTCGCTGCCATGCAAGAACAATTTTTGGTGGTCTGGCATGAAATTATATCACATCAACCAAAGAACTTGGTTTGGTTAATTAAGGTCGCACCAGAAATTCACATTGGGCTATTGGCGATGGTTCGGGGTCTATCGATCGAAAGAACCGGGGGAAATGCCTCGTATTTTTTTTTTTTTTTTTTTTTTTAGTTTTGGATAATTAACGTCGACCTAGAGCTGCACATCGATTTATTGGCAACGGTTTAGAGTCTATCTCGAAGGAAAGACCCAGGAACAATGTCTTGAAGTTTTGAACCATGGTCAGATGACGAGGCCAATACCTGAGCTGGCATCCGACGCAACCTCAATAGGCGTCAGGACATTGATCCCGATCAGATTTAACGCGCACTAGTCCCATATACACACTGAGCCTCAGTTGCTCAGTTGGTAAGGCGTTCAGATACTAATCAGAGGATTGGTGGTTCGAATCCGTGCAATGGACTTGACATAGAAAAGTAAAAAAGTAGTGATCTTGCGATCGGAGGGTTGCCAGCTTCGCTACAAAAATACTAGAAAGTCGTCTAGAATATCCAAAGAATTATACTGGCGTGTATACGGGACTGGTGCACGATAAATCGGATCGGGGTCCAAAGTCTCGACGTCTATTGAAGGCGTTGGGTACCAGTTCAGGTGTTTCCTCGTCATCTGCCCATGGTTATAAAATAACGAGGTGCATGTATGAATGTGTGTGTGAATGTGTATGTGTTCCCGGGTCTTTCCTTCGAGATTGACCCCGAACCGTCGCCAATAGCCCACTGTGCAGCTCTAGTGCGACGTTAATTAACAAAAACCAAACCCGTATACACACTGTGGAAGTTGGAGGATAAGTTTGGGCGACGTATTGTTATTTCTCAGAAAATCTAGCAACCCTCCGATCACAAGCTCACTGCATTTGAAAAATTTCTATCAATTTTCTTTCAGCTGTATTCGAACTCGCAATTCTCTGGTTGCTAGCTGACGACGGGTCCTCGGGACTACGGCCCCCTCCCATCAACCAAAGAAACCACGATCATTAAAAGGGTTTATTTAAGAGATAAAAATTACGTAAAGAAGAAAAATCCCATTGGAAGATCCGCCTGAAAGAAAAAAAACATCTCTAAACCGAACAGCGTGTGTGTCGTCTTGATTGACTGCGTTTGTCCTTGG
Source organism: Troglohyphantes excavatus (assembly GCA_963932185.1). Classification (NCBI taxonomy): domain Eukaryota; kingdom Metazoa; phylum Arthropoda; class Arachnida; order Araneae; family Linyphiidae; genus Troglohyphantes; species Troglohyphantes excavatus. The sequence continues at coordinate 41,486,623 of OZ010667.1, read as the reverse complement.
ACAGAGAGAGCGCTGCTCTGTTCTACGGTAGCAACCGCACACACATAAAAAAGAGATGGGTCCTTTTCTCAATCGACGAGTCGAAATTAATGACTTGTCAGAGTGCATAAAAATAATAAAGGAATTGCGGAGAGGCGACGCGTAACCAGAGGCCTGCAATCGAGGTGGCTGTGTGTGACCTTCACCGGCCATCTCAAGACGATCAAGGACAGTCGGTGGACGGTGTCTCCAACGTATCGTCGTCTGCAGAAGGCAACGGATGTTCGATGATGGAACACGACCTTACTCTTGATCGAGCTATTTAATTGTGTTGAACCTTCGATGCCTTGTGCCTTTTTTTCTTCTTGTTCGCCAATGAAAGTAGATCCGCTCTTAAGCCTAGATTGTTGGTTCCTAATCAGTAGCGGATCAGAATGGGGTACAAACTTTGTGATTCCTTAAATTCATCACCCGGATTGGATAATAATCTAACAGTTTCGGTTATTGATTTTGAACTCTTAACAAAAGCGGAATGGTGCACGATTAGGATTACCAATTACAATTTAAGTCAGAATATAATATACATCCAGTTCAATTGCGATGTAACCACATCGTGGGACCTATATCGGAATTCAGTTTTAAAGATGTACAAACATGATAACTTATCGAATTTTTCCATTCATTCACAATTGACATTTGAAAAAGATTACAAGTATAGATAAATGAAAAAAAGTTTCAACGTATTTTTAAGATAACAAAAAAGTTCCGATAACTGAACGTAAAATCAGAAAATATATTACTATTAGTTTTGGGAAGAGTAAACATCGCCACAAAAAAAATAATGTAATTGATTTTGAATAAATGGATAAATGAATAATAAATGGATAAATGAATAATAAATGGATAAATGAATGAATAAATGGATAAATTAATGGATAAACAAATAAATGAATGAATAAATAAAAATGAATGAACGAACAACACACGTCGTTTTTAATGACTTCAAGGAGCATTCATGCCAAATTTGAAGAAAATCGAACAACGCATTTGGTCATAACTGCGCAACAAATTTACAAACAAATGAAGTGCCGAAAGATCGAGTTAAAACAGAAACCTCGCTAACCTCGAAACCTCGCTAACTCAACTAAAAGGATGTTTCTAGAAAAATCTTTTTTACTCATTTGGAGAAATAGCATAAACCATTGTATTTTATTAATCCAACTGAAATTGCGATGTAAAATTACACTAAATACGTTGTCTAATCCAATTCAAAATTTATGTTTTAGTAAACTATTTTATTTGAATGAATCGCGTAAATTTAATTACAGAAATTTACTTTAAAAATTTTAGTGATTTTAAGAATTTAAAATGTATTTAGCAAAGGGGGTCTTAGCACAAGAATAGTGAGCTTTTATGTGTTGTTAAATTCAATAGAAAGTTGCTATATAATCAGATGTAGAAATCGGCCCACAATCTATCAGATGAATGGGAGTAGAACGTGGAAATGCTAGGAGAAGAAGCTAGACCTTCCCCAGAAGTTATTTTAAAGTGGTTATGAACATATTCCATTGAAGATCAAACAATCAAATAACTAGCTTAAAAAGATTTTTTTTTCAAACAAGGTATTTACAATGAAATTCTTAACCATTGTAACATTTTAAATAATTGTAACATTATACTATGTTATATACAAAAAAGTTTTATCTGGATAGTACTATTGTTACATTTATCCTTATTGTGTTATGTTAATATGTATTACACTGTTTTTACTGATAAATAATTTTTTTTTCTATTATGTTGCATCTTCATTAGGAATTTTTTGTAAAAAAAGGAGTTCAAACGGCACTAATATGTAGTCTACTTATAAATGTCTAAAACCTGTCTTGAATTTCATTAAATCAGTTTATCAATTATCTTACTTTCCATTCTTTTGGCACACCTTTATAACATTTCTTCTGTTAATAACTTTTTAATGTCGCCCTGGTAGTTTAACGGATAATATTATGAACTTCGGTGCCTGAGGATTTGGGTTCGAAGACTCCTTTTAGCTTTAATTAAACTCTATATTTAATCCTATTTATCCATTTCTATTTCGGACACTGTTATTATTTACTCAAAGCAATTTGTGAATCAACAAATGACTTCAGAGTTGAATCGTTTACTTCAAAAACAAGTTAAAAGTGTACTTTTTCAAATTTTCGGGAACAAAGAAAAACATTCTATTTTTGATATTAATATAGATTTTGGATAAAAATAATTTAGAGTATTAGCAAACATCTTCTCGAAGTGAACGTTGTCTATAATTAAGTTATATGTATCCCTTACTTTAAAAAAAAATTAAAAATTTCACTTAGCTAGTTCCTGCAATATAAAAAAGTTTTTACGGTAAAACCGCACATTTTTAAAGTTAATTTGGCAGTTGACAAGATTGTTCACAAATACATGTATTTTTCATATGGGATTCTGATTCGAAAAAAAAATTAAATTCAAAAATTTATTTTATTTCCGACAAACGATGAACTTTTGCATTCACGCTCAACATGCTGTCTTACATCGCTTGTCTGGTTTCTGCACTAAACACAATATTCACCGTAAAAAATAACCCATAAAAACAGTATGAAATTTAGATAAATTTTGAACAAACCATGTGTTTACCGCATGAAGATTCCGATTCCGTAAAAAAAAAAATCAAAAGAATATCTGTTAACTGGTTTCTAAAATAAACGATTCAATATTATATTTTTATATTCACCCTTCAGATATCGCCACCCAAATTGTGACTACATTACCAAGTAAAATATGACTGTCGCAAGTGTGGGAATATCTTTTTGTATTGGCCCAAATCACCTAATCACCCCTTTAAAAAATGTCCCCAAGGCCAGACACCGACTGGCAGCGATTTGACCGCTTTATTGCCCTTAACCCTCATCAATCATCAAAAAAGAAATTCTCATTTAACGTTTGAAGGTTTCTCGAGGTTCGTAAATTGCATTTTTTTTACCTATGGCCAGGTAACCCCGCCCACTGTCTTGACATTTGCAATGCAACGATTTTGAACCATGCAGCATGCAACGGTGGATGAGTCTTATCGTTATCAACTTTCCCATGGGGAGAGATTTTCATTACAGATTCTTTCTGAATTAAGTCGACTTTTGACTTTTTTTTTGATCGGATCCTGCTTGTTTGCTCAGACTAATTCGCCGATTTCGGTGCTCCACGTAAATCCAATAGAATATTTTAAAATTAGCTTGCGATCGATCACCATTTTTATTCTTAATTGAGCAGTCAAGCGCTTTATTTTAATAGTAGATATTGTTCACTTTGGTTGATACAAAAAAAAAATTTAAAGAGTGAACATATTGATTCACAATAAAAATATTTGTAGTGTTTGGTATTTTATAATCAATTAAGTTTAAATAAGTTTCTTCTATACATAGTTTGTTATAATTGTACATATTTTTAAAGGCTCGTAAGTATGTTCGACAGGGAAAAACTGATAAGGAGATTGATAGAGCAAAACTGAACGATTGACTTGCGTATGATTATATAATCTTACGCAGGTGAATGATTAATTTTTAATTAAAATATAATTAATTATAACTATTAACAGCTCCAAAGAAGTTTTGTTTAAACAGAAAGTAGACACAGCAGCTGATTATTTGTATGCTATTGTTACCAATAATATCTTTTTCTAATCGAACATTCTTAGCTAAAAGAAATACATTTCCAGTTTTCCTATTCGTTCATTCTCAAACTAAACTAGTGTTACAAAATGGCTACATTCATGAAACCAACTTTGAATTATGCTATCGGGATTATGATTCATGGAATATCGGAACAAAAAACAATTTTATAGCGGTTTGAAATTAATACTGAATAGGAGAACGTTCCCCAGTTAGTCCAGCTTTGTTTGTTCCCGTCGGAAAGTTTATGTTCCTTGGTCGCTGATTCAACAAAGGCATTCTTTGCAGTGATTCGGCACAATTTCTTTATTATTATAGCGTCCAGGAAAGTGGAAGTAAGGACACCACGTATAAATTGATTTAGCATATAGCTATGCGATTCTCACTTTCTATTTGATGATGTCTTAGCAAATCAATACGAGGACACATAAATAAAATAAATCGTGGTCGAATGGAATACCGCTAGTTTTTTATAGATACCTTTATGAAAAAAATAATCTAAATTGAGTTATGTTCGTGCAATTTCTAAGATCGGAAACACTAATGCATTTGAGAGATTTAATTGAATCCCAAATATTTTTTTCTTCCTTATTTATCTTATATAAGCTTATTTTCGTAGACATAAGTATTATCTTGCAGTTGTATTTATTTTAGCGCTTTTAAAACTTTAAAAATAGTGTATGCACCAATTTCCGACCAGTTCTAAACGTTTGACAACGGCACTCACATAAGACTGGTACAAAGAAATGTACCTAAATTATAAAAGCATTTGAGGAACATTGATTGAAATGCTTTTAGCTTGAAACATTCCTTATCAAGGTTTATATTTAATTTAGAATTACATTGCATTAAATACATTTATATTTGCAAACCAAACCAGCACATTTGCGGGTTAAATTCACAGTTAATTTACATTTTTAACAAATTTAAAAATTTGATAATTTATTGCAAGATTTAAAACAAATGAATACCTGTCCAGTGAGTGCTTTTTTCAGATAGACTTCTCCGCTGTCTTTGTTGATTCTAAAATTTTCTGATCCATCCACGTATCTCGCCGGTTCAATCCCGTACTCGATGGGATCGTTGTCGTCGTCCCGGGTTCGAACTGTGATGATGCGACTACCTGTGGACGAAACACGGAAAGTTATTTCAAGCCTTTAGTCATAGAATATACCTAAAAATTGAGTTTCGAATAAAACGTTTAAGGGAACCCACAAATGGAACGCATTGTTCATATATTTCGTGTTAAGATAACGCGAATTATATACATGTCAATGCACTGGTATGAATTTGTAGTTGAAATTTCATTTGAATCTTCAAATTGCAATATGTGTAGTACTTTAAACAGCGATCATTTATTGCGTCACGCTATTTTCCATCCTTTTGTACAACCCCCTCCCCGTCATGATAATAATTTTTCCAATGAAAAAACATGCATTAGAATTTCCATTTTGTGTATTTTAAACATCCCATTAGAAAGGTAGATATTTCTGTAAAAAAATAACTTATATCACAGCTTGTGGAAAGCTACAAAGTTTTGTTACGTCATGCAATCACCGAGATGCCCCCTTTCATGTCTCATCACAGTCACGTATGACATACTTTAGGTTCATAATTTTTATGAATTATTATTATTTATAATTTATAATTTTGGATATATCAATATGGTTAATATTTTTACATATTATAAAGTAGTAGACAGGAGAGGGAGTGTATGTATATAAATGGTTTGGAGGGATGTGTTCTAGGTCATAGATTAGATTGCTTAAGTTAAAACAGTTTAGGGTATTTATGAAATTTATGCTTATTCGTTAGTTACTCAAGAATCACTGAAGTTATTTTAATGGAACTTTCACTAATGGACTGCATAGGCAAATTAAAAAAAAAATCGGCTACTAATTCGAGTTGACACGTTATACAAATAAAATAATATTTATGACTAGTTTTGCAACGGACAAATGCCTTTAAATTAATATTTTTTTATTAAGAATCGGTGACTTTTGAAATAAATTATGTCTAAGTAACTATTTCCATAATTTCGCTTAGTAAAGTACAAACAATAGCATATTCTTTTGTCAGCATGCAAACACTCAAACACATATTTTTTTAAACTCTTGTTTAACTGAGTTGTTTATCGAATTTTTTTCGCCTGTTTTAAAACTCCAAGGAATGTTGGAAATCTTTTCCACAGCCAGCCGGTCTTTCCCCCCAGAAAGAATGCCTCCCTTGCTCTAGATGTCACGGAACACTGACTCACCATCGTATCTCCGCCAAAATTTATTCTCTTCCTTTCAGATTTTAGTGATATAATCACAGTTTATCGTTTCCTTTCCGAATGCTTTTGAGATCAGCGCAACCCAGTTCCGACGTTTTTGTGTTATCTTTCTTTAAGAATTTTTGTTGTTGTTGCTCAAGTTCTGCTTCAACGTCTCTTGAAAGGCAATTTTGCGTTGTTTTGTGATATGATGCATTGGATTACGGATTAGGGCAATTGCGGCTTTTGTATAGTGGTTACAAATTGTCAGAACTGTTTTTTTTGCATCTTGTTTAAAAATATTTATTGCGCCATATAAAAAAAAACAAAGATAATTTTCAAGTTGTTTTAAGATTTAAAACCCTACACAAGTAAAATGACGATTTTTTTAGGCTCTTTTGAAGGATCAAGAAGGCCGCATGTGGTTCTTCAGCCCCATATGTGCGATAAAATGCCTAATACGATGGAGTTGCGATCGAAACATAAATTAATTCTGCTAAATTTGGCTTGTCTAAAATAATTCCCATGCGAATACCAGGCACAAAAATTATGTGATTAATTTTTCATTTGAAAACAAATTTACCTTCTAGAGAATAACATATATCGTAAACTGCACGTTTTCCATTAAAAAAATCCTTACAAAATCGTGTTGTGAATTTTATGCTATCAACGTATTTCAACAGATAACTTCTTCATTCGAAAAATACATATGTATTGATTGCAGTGCACATTTCTGAAACAGAATGTTTTAAAATGAAAATATATAATTAACTCTTTTAAAAAAATATTTATTTACTTTTTAATTCATTCAACTTATTGAAACAAAAATACGGTGGGGGTGCGGGGAGTTAGATAAGACCCATTTATATATAATATTTTATTAATAGCATAAATAACTGGTGCTGCCCTCTGTTGGTGAGATATGAAGATGCAAATTGGGTTGACTCTTATCTATTGTTAAGACCAGTTAGAACTTTTTGAAATAGTGTTCAAAATATATTAAAAATCCATATATATATATGAATAGAGTTTCTTTAATGGCCATATTGTCAGTGATGACTTATAAATAGTTTGCACATTCAACGTTTAATAGCCATTTATTAAACGTTGAATTTGGTTTTATGAATATGCCAGTTATATGTTTTGTTCTGATTGGTATAATAACTCCTAAATTACATGGAGGTGATATTTTTATGGCAATGCTAAATTTTCTATAGTTGAGGTAAAGTATTATTGTATAGTTAAACTAATAAAGTAATACTAATGTAAAAGTTATTTAAATTAAAATGTTATATCATTACAAATGGTATATGATTTTTTTTTATGTTTTCATCATCTAGAGTGTAAACTTTTATTAAAATATTATTTTTATGAATAAATACCTTAATAAAAATAAGCCAAGAAAGCACAATTTATATGTATATTCCAAACAATCAGAAAATCACGGCACTAAATATATTTTTAATTTATTTTGTCGATTATCAAACTAAATTTAATGAATTCGGAGAAATAAAAAAAAATCTTAAAAGTATTTTTCGAAAGCGTCTTTAGACGACCACAAACAGTAAAAAAAATCAAGTTCTACAATTTTTAAAAGAGAATAAAGCGATGTTATTCCATTTTTTTTCAAGATTGAATTAACTTATTCCAAATTAAAATAATAAATGACAAAATTAAATGTAATAAGAAAAACAATTAAAATTAAAATACTTTATGAACAAAATTAATTAAAAAAATTCATTTGTATAAACATAACTTCGAAGACCCATTCAGATAAAAAAAAATAACAATGTATGGCTTCGATTCCCAGTTAGCATTAAGCCACGGACACCAAACTAATACTAATATAGGACCGGGATCCCCTTTATTCATATATGCTCATATGGAAGACCATTGCGCTTTCTGGGCATACACGTTTCAATTTTGATTAAACATGAAAGTGAAGAGAAGGGAAAAAAATTGAAATAAATTTATAATTTCTTTTAATTTTGCACAGCTTTTACTAAGAATAATACGGATACACATTTAGCCAACAAATACATAGAAAAGATATGGTTAAAATACTTCCAAAATTAGAAGTTATAACTTTTAGACTTGTGCATTTAATTGTTTTTGGGTCACTTCGGACAATTAACCAAAATGTGATGCATTTTTATAATTTTTTTCTTTGTGATACCGCGGACCACTTTTTGGGAACCACTGACTTAATGAATTTATTGTGACTTAATGAACCAATTGTTTTTGGGTCACTTCGGACAATTAACCAAAATTCGATGCATTTTTATGCTTTTTTTTTCTTTGTGACCCCACGGACCCCCTTTTGGGAACCACTGGCTAAATGCATTTACGCTTTTTTTTAATCAAGCAAAGAACAGATACTCTGTTGGAGAAATAGCTACCTTGTATAAAATAAGGCGTTTTTTCCAAACACTGATAGACAGCAAACCAACAACATCAAAGAAAGCTATTCCTTATATAACTCAAAACTAACGTCCCAATCGTCATTAGTATACAAAACTGCTAATGCCATGCATTCAAAACCCTTCTCAAGTTTCACAACAAACGAGAAAACGAAAAATTGCGCAACGGGGAATAACATAATATCACTAAGAATAGCCCTCAGTGGCGGGATCGTATCCTGGAGCCCCGGCGACGTCCTCAGTCGGCGTGTTTTGTTGCAGCTCCGTATCAAGTTTAGCATAACCTGTTTCCAGGCTCGGATCGAAGATGGAAAACCCAAACACGGCTCTCCGAACATCATCAATCCATGACCCGCTTCAGCTGAATCCCTGCGCCTCGGCGAGTGGTATTATTATTGTTCCAGATTAAGGCTTAATAGGTTTCTCGTATGAGGTAAGGGGGGACGATTTCCCTTTCCTAATCAATGCATGGGATAGCCTTAAGGGCTCCAGCACAATAAAAACCCTCGTTTAGAAGCAGGATGTGAATTGGCAATGTAGTTAATCAATTTTTTTTTTTTTGGATGTGTCGGCTAAGTAGATTGTGGTTCTCGAGAGCGAGCTGGTCGTGGAATATACTAATCGGATCGATCGATGTGTCGCAATGGCAGATAATTTTATCCCACGGAATTGGTAGGAAATGTAATGAATACATTTGTCGTAAATAAGATTTATTTTAGGTATCTTCTGAATGGAAATATGTAAGAGATAGAGATACTGCGCCTTCGAAATAAATGGTATAATTTTATATTAAATAGGCTGAGTCTTCATATCAGTCTTTCATTCTAAATGAACAATTTTCAATCTTTAGATGACGACGGACCACTGTGTCGAAAATTCGGTAAGATGCAGACCAACACTTTATAAAAAAAACTACATAAAATTTATATTCTGAATGCAACTAAATACTAGTATACAAGGTGGTCACAAATTCTTGGGCGATGGCCATTGTGTGACTGTTTAACTACACATAATAAACTATTCTTTTTGCTAGGCTTTAGCTACTTTGTTGCGACTAAAACTAAGCGACTTCTGTGTTTAGTTATATATATATTTTTAATATCCAATGCATGCCCAATTCAGCATAAAAAGCTCTAGTGCTACAGATAACCGACTTGTTTAAAATATAAGCGAAATAGCTAGGCAAAATTAATGTTTTATTATGCCAATAGAGCTAAATGTGATACAGCCAAACAATCACCATCGACCAATAATTTGTGACCATCCTATATTTCTATTATATTTATTTTTGTAAATATATTTATTTTATAAAAATTAAATTAAATTATATCTTATTATGGTAGTAAATCAAATTACTGAAAATCCCTTTAAATAATCACTGTGGTATTTGAGCTTGCATATTCTTGAGCATAACACTATATTTAAAAACGATGTTAGAAATGAAAATAACATCATTTAAAAACTGCAAATATAAAGATGCTATCTATATATTTTCTTTTCAACCCCCATTTTTAATCCATAATGTGTATCAACGGACGGATAGTATAAGAAAGAATAAAAGATACTGTATGCGAAAAAATATATTTTGTAAACTGTTCTTTAATAACCAAATGGGAGTTCCAAAGAATAAAATTTTGTTTTTTATAACTAATAATTTATATTACATATTAAGACTTTTTAAAATTCCTTACAAAATTAAAGTTCGACTTTTAAAAAATACCAACTTTAAAAAAAAATATTGCCAAGTAAATGTATCTCAAGCTAATATTCATTTAACAAAATAAATCGCATCATGTTGGCTATATAAATGTCCTTTTTTATAGCTAAAAATTATCTGACAGATCCAAAATAATTGTTCATAAACGAAGTGTAAATCCCCAAAAATTATAAAAATTACACATGTCCTGTTGGCAAATATTCGTTCATTGTAATATACTCTTGACCTTCTTAGCTATCTTTCCATTTGAACTTTCAGCCTCTCACCATTTTAGCTAAACAATGGATATGACGCAAAAATGTCGGTCAGCGTAGCGTTAACTAAACAATTGAAAGTAATCAAAGTTTTCATCGAAATAGTTTTTAAAATGAAGAAAAGTAAAGGTATTAACTTTGGTATGCACGTATTGAATATAATTATATACTACGTGGGAAAAGACACTTTCTATTAGAAATAATCACAATTTTGAATAACATGTGTAGTAATTCTTTTTGATGGAATTATCTCTACAGTAATAAATTCTACAAATGTTTTAATGTAATTAATATTTTTATTTGGTTTTATAAAACTTTAAATTATTTTACTATGAACTTTTACTGCATTTACTTTATCTGTACCCCATACATGCATGAATTTTTTAATTGTGACTCGGTTTATTTCTTTTAAATATATTTTTATAATTGTTATTAATCATAACTTTTATATTCCACTACATAAATACAGATTTTGAGTTCCATAGGAAAATTATAAATATACAATGCAAAAATACCATTTTTTAAAAATACGTTATCTTTTTATATTTTTAAAAACTTTTTTTCCTCTCCTTTTGGTATCTTTTACAACATAATGCGTTAAATTCGCAATAATCAGGCTTTTTTTAGTACAATAAATACAATAATAAAGCTAAATGCATTCATAACTTTATTATTGTATCAACGGTATATATTTATCTTCCAAAAAAGTGATTAACGAAATTGGTCGAAACAAGTGACTTTTTTTGATAGTTCTAAAAGTGGCTCTCTCATACACAAAAAAATCTTCGTATCATTTTTCGATACTAAATGAAGGTTCTTAATTAAAAAACAACGTGTTTTTGTGTTTTTTTTCTGGACTTATCGTATATTTAAAATGGAGGAGAAAATTATGAACTCACACAAAAATTTTGAAAGAGATTTCGAAGAGGAACCTTTGTTGATTTGTTTGGTAAACATTGTACTATTATTTTCGCACTCTCTCAGTGACTTTCCAGAACTATTTTTCTGAGAAGTGGGAATACGTGTATGATTTTTTGAGGATTTTATATAGGTAGAATAATTTCATTGTACTCGTCGAATAAAAAGTTTGATATTAGCATGTCTTATTAATGCGTCTTAAGCAATGTGCATTGGCGTACAAAATAAACCAATTATGGCTTCGAGAAATCCCATATCGGAAAGTGAAACCTAAGCAAGAATCTTGATAATGTTGTAATGACCAAAGATGGTCCTTGTGCCATTAAAAAAAATCATAGTACTGTGATGGGTCGTTTGAATTAACGTTGTACTAAAGATACACATTGGAATATTGGTGACGATTCTGGATCTATATAAAAAGAAATATTCAGAACGGCTATCTCATCATTTTGTGCCAAGGTCAGTCGACGAGGACAATATCTAAATAGGCATCTCACGCTTAAACTTCCACACCACGTGAAAACATTTGAGCCACGACAGATTTAATGTACACCGGGTCCTTCTATATGTTGAGTTTATGGGTGGCCTTATCGAGGATTTGGAACTGAAGGCTCGGGAACACGGCTTCGTACTTTTTAATCACGATCGTCAACAACGACAACACATGAGATGACACCATACTCTCCAAACTTCCACTCCACACCACGACCAACGTGAAGACATTTGAGTCACAACTGATTTAACGCTCGCTATTTTGCTGTCTGCCAAGCGGTGTAAGCCACAAAAATCCAAAAATTAACACCATTTTCTGTGACTACAGATAGCTTTTATAATCGGGTCAAGTGGTGTGGATCCTAGTTCAATAGGTTGTCCAAGGCCAATAATAAATCTAATGCCATTCGCTTAACATTATAGCCAACGCGAGTTGAAAACATTAAATTATCTTTACTTTAAATTCCCTCATCTGCTTTTGGACTTACACCACTCCAAATATAAAAAATGAATATGTAGGAAATAAATATTCTATAATCTTGAAAGAACATTGTGTCCGAAAATGGCCAACCCCCCAGCCTACCTTCCACAAGAGTCCGTAGGTATCCTTGAGGGTCCTACTGCCTGTGCCCATGCGGATGTCACTCAGTGTTTTACCTGACCCACCTTTTGACACTGCCTCTGCAGAGCGACCTTGATGTGCATGAAGCCAGTTAACTACCCACCGGTCCATTGTTCGCCGTGTCCCTAATCGCTGTATTCTTCGATGCGATGCCCAAGACTTTCCTTTCAGTGAGCTCAAGGACCGGCCGTGTTTGCAAACGCACTAAATAATAAACAACAGCAATTGTTGGTAGCGGTAAAAATAATGCATGCAGGATAGGGTATACCGTAGACTATTAAAATGAAAATGTGTCGCCTTTTTTGTCTGAGCTCGGCTACTTCCTAACGGAGAATTCCGATTGATGTGGAAAAAAAGCAGAGAAGTATTGTGCTTTGCTGTTTTTAAATTTATTTACATAATTTTGACAATAACCCCTCCTCCTCTCCCCCTAAAGAATAAAAGTTTACATTTACGTATGACTTTTTTTTATATAAAAAAAACTTTAAAAAAATATTCACATTAATATTAGTGCAAATTTAAACACTGGCTTGGTTGGTTGGGTGAAATACCGTCGGTCGCACTAGAGCTACACGATGGGCTATTGGAGACGAATTCGAGACCTATTCCGAAAGAAAGACTAGGGAACATTGCCACGTAATTTTAAACTATGGTCGGATAGCGAAAACAATTCCACTCTCCAAACTTCCATACCACGTTCACCATGATCACAATATATTTAACATACACCAACACCCTCTACAAGGCAGGTATTATTCCGAAGATGAGGATCGAAATCGCGACAGTCCATTGCTCTTCGCAAAACAAGGATTAAACTCACAACTCTCCGATAACTCGTTACTCTTCCAATTAGCCGCCGGTAGCCCAAGATCGTACACTGTTAAAAATAGGTACTAATAAATAAGTAAAATTTAATCATATTTCAGTACATTAGATTCTTATCATGGCTTCGAATACATAAGTTACAATTTTGAAAAAGACATGAACTCAAAAATGAGTACAATGAATAAAAAGAGCATATGCTATCCTATATAGGCTGCCTTCATAAATCACTTTCAATAAATATCGACAATTGCAACCAAGACACCGGGAATCAAACCCAGATCCTCAGGCACCGCAGTCCATAGCTTTATCCGTTAAACTACTAGGGCGACTTGTAGAAGTTATAAACAAAGGAAATGTTAAAAAGGTGTGCCAAAAGAATGGGATGTAAGATAATTGAGTTGTAATAACTCGCTTTCCATTTAAGCAATCGACATCAAATAATGTTCTCAGCAACTATTTTAAGTTTATCAGATCGCTTTGTTAAGACGGCTTGAACAGAAGCTGAGATTAGCAATATTAAATCAACACTGCTCATTTTTGAGAAAGTACGGTTATTTAAATTTTAGTACATCATGGCTCATTTGCGATGCAATTGTTCTCAAAGAGAAATAAGTAGGTTCATGTACTTATTTTTAAGTACCTTTTTTTGTTAGTGTATTTAAAGAAGTAAACAGGACATTTCGAAGAATTTAATCTTTTAAAGAACATTTTTAAGAGTTTGAATGATGTCGAGTTTAACATTGAAATGTAAATAAAAAGTTGAATGAGAATACAACCTTAAATGAACTGCTAGAAAGAGGGGGAAAAAACAATAATATAAACATTATTCCTAGGTGGTTTTTAATGATGCTGGTACTTGCCTCATGAACTTGAAAACTTCTCATTGTATGGTCGTTAAACTTCTTATTTTTCTAATGACTTTATATTATGCGGGTTACTACTAGTGTCGAGACTTAAAAGTGCCAAAAACTTTTACTGTTTCTTTTATTTTCTTACAATGAAATATTTTGCTTACAGGAAATATCCATATACGTAATAGAATTTTTCTAACCTATTGTGATAATGAAAATAAAGAATCGCATTTTAAATTTTGAAATAGTTTTTATAGGAATAGTGTAATAGCATTACCATGTTTTCAATATATCATATTGAAAGTATGAAAATGTTGTGACATTACTATTGTAATGAAAAAGAGGCACTATCCAAAACATCTGCTAGGTTCTGCACACAGTCTTTTGTTTTCAAAATCGAGCCTTCAGGGCCGGTTTGAATTTTGCCAGAGTAAAAACGGGCGTGCGCCACTTGTTAAGTCACATATAATTAGCGAGCTATGCCCAAACGAAAACACCCTAAAAAAAGAAAGTGAAACAACAAGAAAGGAAGGCTAGTGAACCCTGCGTGTAAACTCCCCCCCCCCCCCCTCTCCTAAAAAAAAAATAAGAAAGGAATCCGCTCCCTTTTCTGAAAAGACGCACCGGGTCACAGCAAGCAGGTCACGAGGAAAAACTAAAGACGACGATATCGAATGCATCTATTCTTGATTAAAAGCAATTCCGAGTTCTGGTGAAACCGGAATGAAAAGTCTGTTGTAGCACAGACCTCAAGTTGCACGTCAGAATCACCTGGTAGGAAGGTGCAGAATATGGAAGCATCCCACGAAAGAAAGAAGCGTGGGCGGATCACAGGCAGTTGAGAAATGGTCAACCCCACGGTCATAATATAGGCCACTTCCTTGTGAAAGAGTATATAACCAAGAAAAGAGATACCCGCTAAAATTTCCTTATTCCTTTACCTATCTTTCTCTCAACGGTGCAACGATAATGGGTCTATGCACAATTGAAGAAAGTTGTTTCTTTCAACCCCCCCCCCCCCCCTGATGCTTTAATTATTGCGGCTCATTATAAATGAAAGGGGACGACAAAAAAATATTAGAATCGATTTTCGGTCGAAAATGTTGATACGATGGATCACGGCGGCTAGTACCATACAGATCGAATGTATTTGTTTCATCTTAGAAAATCAGAGTAGTAAAGAATCAATGACGAAATGTTTTAAAAGTGCTAAGGGCTGTTCATTTATTGAGGCACGCACACTTAGGGGGGGGGGATATCATGCGTGACTGGCGTAATCTAGTAGAGGTGGGGCAGGGCTATCAGACAAAAATAATTTGGGGTTTGAAACAAGAAATTTCCCAACTTAAAGATTCGAAATTGCCAACTCAACAGTGTTAAAAATTCCCTATTCCAATTTATGGGCATTTTTCATATTTTATATAGATTAGGTAGAATTAAAAGCTTAAAATAAACCATAGCAAGCTAAGATATATATTTTGTATATTGTTTTTTATATTGTTTTAATTCTTTTAATTTATTGCAGCTAACACTTTATTTGAAAATAAATCATGTATGAGGATAATTTCCACGTCGTATCGACAGCAAATGTATAGTGAACGCTGAAATTTCAAAAGCACGAATTTCAATTCAATCTTACAAGCTGGGAAAAGTTGGGCAATTTCTGATCTTCCCTCGATTACGTTGGGGTTTTTGCTTTCATTTGCTAAAAATATTAATTTTCTCCGGGCGTAAAGTTTCCCAACTCGGGTATTTTTCAAAACTTGAAATTCCCAACTTTCCAGATTATTCTGTGAGTTTTTATCTTCCGGAAAAGCACATGTTTCTAAAAGTGCATGGAAAGGCTACAAAACCATATTTGTGAACTATTCGCATACATTTTCTAGAAAACACCTTCCGCTAAATTTATTATTTCACACTAAATTTATTTTTTCATGAATACTGATCTTTCTAAAATTCCATCCAAACGCCTACCTGAATTCTTATAATTTATAAATATAAACGCAGTCACTAGCCTTCATTGCACGCTTTGTCTTATTAATTGCCCTTCAATTACTTTAATCCTATATTTTGATGTTTGACCTCCTGTAAAAATTACGACTTATTTTACTTCTACAAAGCATAATTTCTAACCTATATTTACTTTTATCCCTTAATGCTAATAGAAATAATAAAAAAAAACTGGTAAAAAAAAATTTTACGCATGGCTTTTCAAGCAAAGGAAAAAGGAATTTAATCTGGAAGCTTTGAATTATCATCGTCACTAATCTGAAGCGATGTGTCGTTACGCTAGAAAAAGGAGACGATCACGACTTTTTTTAATCTTAATTTCTTACTCAGAATCTTAAACCCTAATCACACAATTTATTTAACGACAACATGATGGAATCCTTGATAAATATCAGACTTAATTCCGATGCGTGTTTCTAGGATTTTTTCTCATGCGCGACTCATTAGAAACAATTTTGAATGGTGTTTGTGCATTTAAAATTATAACTTATTTAACTTCTTGCGTCACAAAAAATACAATAATGATAAATCCTTGCATAATATAATTAGTAATATGTATTTATAGAATACTAGTGACTATAATGACCCATACTCTGACCCATACTGAGTTTGCAGAAAATGAGTAAACCGAAATTTTTTTTAAGTACTCCATAGGTTTATAATGAAACTCTGTACATAAAAATACATTACACTCATTTTTGAGTTTGAGTACATACAATACAGTCTAAACAAAATTTACGGACCCCCCCCCCTCCTCTTATAATTACTTATACAATTACTCTAGAAACTTAGGATTGCCTAATTGCGATCACAAATTTAAAATCAACAAAAATCAAAAGACCATTTTATTTTTTGAAAAGTAAATTTTCTAATTTAATTTTTTTATACAATTTTTGGGGCAAAATATTTGCAAAAGAATTTCTTTTTGTCCATAAAAAAATAATCTAAACATTGTATTTTGTTTAACTTATTTCTGTTTAGAAATTCAGTAAATTTAATGAATTAATAACGACTAAAATTTCTCTAATCAATTGAATTGTTTTTTTTCCTTATTATTTACCAAATTGTTAAAGTTTATCACTGCTTATTTTAAATTTAGTCTGTCTACTTAAGCCACGGATTCCTGATACAATTAGTTGGTCAAATAATGGATTTTATAAAAAATTTAATTAGTTTACAATAATTCACCGTCTTTCAAAATTTTCAATGTGAAATTCTAAATTTAATTTCAGAAGTTGCTTAAAATTTAACTTTAAACACAGATTTCCCCTTATCATTTGTACAATACCTATGTATTCTAGATATATTATTACATTCAGATTCTTAATTTCCAAATTTAATATAAGTTGGTGGAAAATCAAATACACTTACCAACAGGTTCATCTTCTTGTATCAACCAATCCCGTTTGAATTCGAATACTGGTGGTGTGTTGTGGCCGGTAAACGCAGTAGCTGTAATTAAAAGTGAAATTGAGAATTTGGAATAAATATATGAACTTTTTTAAGTATTTTTGCATTTTAAAGCTACTTCAATCTTACACTGATTAACTTAAGAAACACAAATCCATTTTAATTCTGTTTTATAATTGAAGGAGTAAATTAATAAATGAGATATGTAAATACAAAAAAAAATTAGTTATTGTCATGAATGAAGGAAGTATGTGTTAGTATATTTTTGACACTGACAGCAGCATTGTATAAGCCTTATTAACAGAGATATTAGTGTCATGAAGGATGTATATCCCCACAACTCAATACGAAATGAAAACTTAAAGGTAAAAAATATCAAAACTTTCTTTTTGTGATATATCCTTCACTTATCCCTTCAATTGTTTAATCAAACTACATTTAGCTAAATTTTTTGAACGGCGATAAAATAATAATTTAGCTAGATAAAATAATAATTTAGCTAGATAAAATAATAATTTAGCTAGATAAAATAATAATTTAACTAGATAAAATAATAATTTAGCTAGATAAAATAATAATTTAGCTGGATTTATTCTAAAGCGATTTATTGTAAGGCTATAAAAGCTCTACACACAGGAAAATTAAATCTTCAGGGGTGCTTAGCACAATTGTATTTGATACAAATTATTTTTTTACATACCTTACAGCAGTGATTGAATCCTATCAAACATTCACGCAATATAACAGGGTGAACCAAAAGTTCCTGACACATTATAAAACTAAGTAATTGGTGTGAGGGAGTGTGGTTTGGACTAAAATGATTCTCACAATGCAAACTTTCTTAAATAAAATAAAACTATTTGTTCCAAATTTTGCCATAAATGGCGCTGTAACTTAAATACATCATGAAAAAGACTTAAATTGGAGTATCATTTGGATGTGGCTTTAACTAGAAAATACGCGTACATTGAAATATGATAGTAGTTTTCAGAAAATAAATTATCTATAACTAATTGTCTAGAATTATTGATCTTTAATTTTTCAGATGTTTTTAACTTACAGTCTCATCTACGGCGAAATTTGAAACTAAAAGAGTTTTATTTGATTAAAAGAAACTTATCATCGTTATCAAAATTTAGTCAAAACCGCTTTGTCCCACGTCAATTCCATTTAAAATTTATATTCCATTTTAAATTTATAAAGGCCACTTGGCCCACTCTGTACTTATGTTTTAAGGAAAAAGTTAATACTTGTATAATTTTTACTTTATGATTTTTTGTATGATTCCATTGGAATTTCTGTATGCCACTTTTGAATGTATGTATATTAATAAATTCAACCAAGAAAATGTAACGGACCATAAGAAATATTTTTGTTATTCTCCAAGCAAGTTGTTATATTTAAAATACGTTACACTCTTCATAAATAAAGCATTATAACTTGTTTATAATACTGGGTAATTTGGCAAATGAATACAAAGTTTTTTTAAATACTAATTAGTTTGTTTAGTGTTTTATGTTTACCTACTGCATTTTTAATGTCTCTTGACTTTTGACAAAACTCAATAATAAAGTCACTGTAAAGCTAATACAACAAAATAGTTATATAAAAAAATAAAAATCTACTTCAATCTTTATTAATTAGTTTAATACCAGTCAGACGGGATCACGTTTTCAGACTGATATCTAAACTCAGACGATTTTACTAGACAGTAGACACAAGCTAAAAGTCAATCGCACGCGTTCAACTAATAGTTTTCAAAAAAAGAACCACGATTTAAAAAAAAAAGACTCCAAACCGGCTTCTTTCTGTAAAGAAATGAGCAGCAAACCCTGCTATTTGGTATCTGCCCCTATAACAGAAGCCGGAGATACCAGTTTGCGCAGGGTTTATTATTCCCATCGCAGGAAAAACGAAAAGACAAGAAAAATAGAAGCAGAAGGTATGAAATTATGACAATGAACGCTATTAACTGCAACCGGCTATGGGTTCTTTTCACGGCTGGACGTTCGCAGGGACGATAATGAGAATGACAGGTTTCCATTTTGAATGTTTGGAGCACGTTTTTGGCTTTGTCTTTCTCTGAGAATTGAAAACTTCATTTCATAATATACAACTCAACTTCACAGTTTTTATATTTTTTTAGATGAACCCTTACTGATCTTTGTGATTGTGTTCTTTACTATTATCTTAGAGTTTGTACACGCATGCGAAGGCTGTTCTTATATTTTTTTTAAACAGAAATGGTCACTCTTATTATTAAACAAACTTTTTTTTTACTTACTGACGTGTGAAGATAGGTTTTGATGCATTTCCACACTTTTTATTTTATACAATTGTTTTCTTAAATAATAGTAATGCGTATTTTTTATAATGTCGGCTTTTAATAAACAAAAACGTGATTTACAATTGTCTGTTCTAATTTTTACAGAATTCACACATAGACCGAATTATTAATTTTAAATGCATAT
Source organism: Troglohyphantes excavatus (assembly GCA_963932185.1). Classification (NCBI taxonomy): domain Eukaryota; kingdom Metazoa; phylum Arthropoda; class Arachnida; order Araneae; family Linyphiidae; genus Troglohyphantes; species Troglohyphantes excavatus. The sequence continues at coordinate 41,466,717 of OZ010667.1, read as the reverse complement.
TTAGCATTTAATTTCACAATATTCCTATATTAAAAGAATACATATAACTACTTAAAAAATTCCTCATTAATCTTATAGAATAGAATATACAACTTATGGAATAAACTGTTTTATTTGGTCATATTTATTAAAAGGTATCAAAAACTATAATTTACATTTAGAATTTCAAATGTTAAAAGTTCATTGGAAATATTGGATGGCCCCAATAGTTCCAATGAAGCTAGCTGGGGCCATTGAGTATTTAAGAATGAGTAAAATTAAAATGGCAGAATATGGACGGGAAAGAAATTGATATTTTTATACCTGTAAATTACCAATTGTATGTTGTGTTTGATGTAATTAGTAATTTTAGTAACGAAATGAATACACACAAGAGAATGTTATTTCTGTATTAAAATAATGAAAGCAACTGCTCTTTTTGATAATATTTTTTGTTTGAGTATGTAATAGTTATGAATAAGGGAAACGTATTTGATTGAACAAGTGAAATCCTGGAAATGCACGCAAAAGTATATTGATAACTAAAAGCACAATCATTGTACGGTTACTTTTATAAACTTTCGGAAAGCGCAAAAAGAATATTTCGAACTTGTGGCTTTTTCATACTTGAGCCGAACTTTAAACCGGCATTACAAAATTATTATTTGGAAGGGACACACAATGTTTGTATATGAGGAAAGGGCTATGAAACTCCACTTTTACATTGATACCAATATATCATTTTTTTTTTAAATGGACATACAATTTAGCCATCGATATATGTATTATATATTATTAGATTTATGCCGTTAGAGCCACCATGTATTATATATTTATTGCTTTTATCAAAAAGACATATGTTATACTTTGAATTTATTTTAGGAAAGTTTATTATCAGCACAACTTTTATAGCAACAAAAAAATATAATTTTTCGTAGTTTTGTTTATTACTTTATACATTTTTGTTTCCTACAATTCAATTCCAAAATAGTCCCAATTCAATTCCAAAATAGTCCCGAGTACAATCCAAAAAGCACGATCACGAAAGATGAAAAATTGCACATTGAAATGTGTATGCTGAAGTGTTGTTTCTTAAAGGTCCGTGAGCCGATGTTGTGTTCCGCTGCTTTCAAGTATGTCTCACAACAGCCCTTCCAAAACCGCACATCAGAAGTTTTGTTTAAACAGGGCATTAAATCCCGAAATAACCAAAGCATGACCGTAAGAAGAAAGGACAGATTACCCCAATCCATTTTCCAGAGGATGTTCCTTTGGAAGCCTTAACATTAGTTAGTGTACATCCCAGTCGTCCATGACGGACGAACTCTTTATGTCAGTGGCCAAAATTGCTCATGCATGCATGGGAAAAAAGAATACAGAGAAGTGGCGACACGACGAAAAAAATATATAGGAATGTTTTGTCTGAGTTCTCCCCCAACCCCTCCCCCGAAATAGTGGTTTTTATAAGTTACAGATGGTTTCCTTCGAATGTTGTTATTTTCAAAGAATAATAGTAAAATAAAAAATGAGATTCTGTATTTGATGGAAGTGAAACGTATTATTGTCCAAATAAAAAAATATATATATGTCCATTATAAAAAAAATACTTTGGGGAATTTCGAGATATAAATGCAAGTGAAGAAATAATATCAATAAGTTATGTCTACAATTCCATAGATATAAATATATTATACGTATTTGATAGTTTTTTTTTATTATTCTAATAGCTTCAAATAGACACGAATAGTTATTTTTCTAATAGAAACATGTGACTAAGTCACCACAAACGACATTGGTGCAAATGACGAACCCGCAGTACTACAATATGACGTTATAGGGGTCTTGCCAATGCAATAGCAGGCAATAGTTTAGCCTCATCTTGAATACTCACTACATTTCTAGTCACCTCATATTCAAAAGGTATTGAATTTTTAGATTCAGGGTACTTGCAGAAGGAGCTATGGAGGCAGACCTAGAACTTTAAACATGTATTCACTCGAGGAGAGGATTATTCAGTTATTAAAATTTATCAAATTGGGAGTTGTGGAGAAATAGGAATTTTATATTATCAAGGAGACTACAGGACAAGGGTTTCTAGTTATACAAATCGTAGCTTAATCGGGAAGATAGGAAGCATTATTTTTGGTAATTTACAAAATGGAATAGCTTGGCTGATCATGTTGTTAATGTTTTCAGGGGCAGATAGTTTTAAAAAGCAATTGGATCAGCATAGGGGATCGTTAGGATGTGTTAGACAGGACCAACCTTCTGGGCCTAGAGCTTGTAGTTGGTCGTCGGTATTTATATTTATTCGTTTGGGGGAAGTTTTAATAAAATATATTTAACAGTTGTTTTGTCACTGGCGAAAATGATTTTAGTATAAAAGTTTAATGTCCAAGAAACAAATGTAGTGAAGAAATCTTTAACTATGGGGATAAGGATATGGTCACTGAAAATACGCTTGTTTATGATGTATCTCTTTCTCACTCTTACTTTCTCTTCGTAGTATTAAAAAATACACTAAAATTTTAAGATATTTTAAGAGGGTTGGTTCAGGTTATTACATTAAATTGTAAGTATAAAGGACAAACAGAAATGTAAATTTAGGAACAAAGTGATAAGTGAATTCTAATAAATTCATTTTTCTAACTAGTTTGCTAGACGCTATTCACTTTTTTGCTTTTGAAGAAAAGTTTAGTCCTTATAGAATATGTATCTGAAGAAATAAATCAAAATTAAAAGCAGTACCTCAATATTTCAAAAAGCAAAAAATTCACAATATTTTTTTTTTTAATATATACTAATTCTAAGTCATAAGTCACACCACTACACCTTTTGCTTCTATTAGTTTTTCTTATACCTTTTAAAAAGAGAGTGAATTGTTACCAAATTTGGAATTTCACAAACTTAAAAAATCTTCTTTGGTTCTCTTGAGCCAAGATCAGTTAAATACATACGCAGAATTTTTATTTTGACAGATTAATTACACATGCTCAACAACTATTATGAGAACACGAAGGATCCTGCAATTTAAAACGGACTTCAAAAGTCCACAATGTTAATAAGTTTATTTAGGATTCTATTCATGCTTTCCAAGCTAAATCTTAACCATACAGGGCTTTCATTTTCTTGAGAATATCAGTAGGAGTAAATAAATCACTTATTTGATGGCTGAAGGTTACGTGTCAAATCATTTAAACGATTCTTCCAAATCCCTCTTGCTAACACACCTACTTTATCGTAATCCTATCCAAATCCCGAAATTCTCAATGTCAAACACTCCTCTATAAATCTTTTAGTTGCAAACATCATATGATGAAGTTTAACCCTAAGGGTTTCTCTTACCTCTAATCACCTTTTTTTTTTCTCTTGTTCTTTTTCTTGGCGTGGCGTCAGAAAAACGTTATTAGTAGATCCTGTTTCAGATCATTTCGCGCTCTTGAAGAGAATGCTCTGATTCTATTAACGTAACAACAGATTACGCTTGGACTGGGTCGCATTAGTATACACCTGGCTGCACAATGCCTTTTATAAACGATTTACTTATTCACGTCAGGAAATGCGGATTATAGTCTTATTGTTAACTCTAGTTTTGGTTAAGGAATAGTTTCTGAAGATTCGTTTATCAGATTTAAAATTTGCGTGTAAATGCATTTTACGGTCCCCATGATTTATCGCCAAATCTGGTAACCCTTTACAGCGATCCTGCATCAGGGAAATGGAGGTATTCTTTGATTTGGTAGGGAATCTGGTTTTTGTCGCCAATAACGGGTTAGAGTAGCGAATATTGTGCCTTTAAGAAAGTCGCAAAGAGGTAACATGAACTACCTTTATTTACATCAATATGGAATTCCAAACTATTCAAGATTAAATGAAACTAAAAAAAAAAAAAAAAAATTTAAAAAACAAATTACTTTTCAAGGGTTTTTAGTTGAATTTTTAAAATGAATTTGAGATCAAAATGAAACTTTTCTGAAAAAGTCCAGTTTGACTAACTATTAAATAAGTATTGAAGGCTGAATAAGTTTTCATAATCATCTCATAAACATCTATAGCATAAATATTATATCAAATTAATTATAATTATTTTTCACCACCAGAAATACTATTAGAAATTAGATTTTTATTTTTAATATTTTTCCTGATGAAACAAATTAAATATTTTATTAATTATTTCGAAACTATGGGTAGAGGCCGTTATTTATTTCAACATGTATCAAGATATCTTATAAATTTAGTTATAAACAATTTTCTTAGAAATTTAGGGACAACTTTTAATTTCATAAATACAGTTCACTGATCTCTAACTATAACTTCTGGATTGGACAAGGTAGTTTGTTGACTTGAAGCCAATTGAAGGCTAAAAAACTGTACCTAACTTCTATTTTTACCTCTATTTTGTATATTGTTCATGCTAAAATATACCGAATTGTTTGGCAATTTGTTTTAATTTCCTAATTAAACCCATTTTTAATGCCTATTCTTTGAAATCTATTTTAAGCAATAATAAGTGGATAAGCAGCAACAACAAAAACTATATTTTTGGTGATATACATAATTAATACTATAATTAGAAAATAAAATATCTAAACATATGTAACATTTCTATAACGGTTGAGAAGGAAAAAAAACCCCACAAAATCCCTTTTAAAAATTAGTTGGGGTAGAGTGTGGTTGCTTAGAGTATAGCCTCAACCAGTTACAGTTAGAGTTCAGTAATAAATTCTACTACAAAAATTTTCAAATCAAATGTATTACTTATAATTTAAATCAATATATTTAAAAATTATTTAAGATTTTAAATTTAAAAAAATATATTATGTAAATGCAGTAATAACAACTATGCCCTCTTTCGAAATTTTCTTTGAAAACTCTGAGATTTAAAAGATAAAATTTAATTAAAAATATATATTAGAATTTGGATGTGCAATGGACTTAAATCAAAATACTAGGTGAATGATTCATAATATTAACTATAAATATTAAAAAAAAATCCCATTATCTGTTGCGGAAATAAATAGTAACTATGCTATCTGTATTTGATATTTTTTTTTAATTATAATGAGACGATAGTATTACGAACTAATTATAATTTAATTATAATCAAAGTGTTCCTTTCTTAAACTTTTTATTTTGATTAAAAAAAATAAAAAGTCAGTCACAACTGTGAGTAAGACACAAGCATCAATAGCTCCATTCTTTATTGGTCGACTTTTTAGATTAGTTATAGGAAACCGGTGTAGTAATAACAGCAGAATACTACTACTATACAGATTTATTTAGAATTCTTAGACCCATTGCTACGCGAACGGGATAAACGTGCGTTGCATTTTACAGAAGCTTCTGTGATTGGTGCATTCAAATACCGTAGTTTGTATGCACAAATCACAGAAACTTCTGCAAAATGCAACGCGCTTTTATCATGTCCGTGTAGAATGGGCTCTATGTAGTAGTGACGTTACCAGTATTTAGTTTTGGAAGAACTCAATACGTAAAGGGAGAGGGTAAAAATTATAAAGTTTGAATTAACAAAACATATTTACTATACTATACTAAAAACAACATTACTATTAATTAATTAAGTACAATTAATAAACTGTAAACCAATGGGGTATTAGTACATTGCACGGATTCAGCAACTTTTTAAAATGTAATGACTATTCTTTAATGTAATTTATTATGGAATCGATGTTATTTAAATTAATTTATTATGTAATGGACGTTATTTAATATTCCTTCTCCGATTAGGAATATTTTAGTTTATTTTCTTTGATACAAGTGTGTGTCACTTAAAAGGATTTTTTTGCGAAAACCTTCACGCAAAATCTTTGTGTAACTGTGTGTTACATCTACTTCTTTTATATTGCAAACCCTACTGATTCTTCAAAATTTTAGATAAATTGTCAAATGATTATTTTTAATGGTTGCCTATCGGTTTTTGCTTCAGAATCGAATTGTTTTTAAAATATATTCAACGTAGACCCCCCCCCCCCCCCCCCAAAAAAAAAAAATGCCTAACATAATAACTTACTTAAATGTTTAATATTTTAAGTTAAATTGTTATTTGAAACTTAATATCAATATCGTTATTTTGGTGTAATTTAAGCATCGCTGCAATATACAACCCATCACATTAACCAAGAGGAATATGTGATTTAATATTCTCCAACCGGGACATCGGCACTATTAATCTTTTTTGTTTTGTCACATTGAGAAGATTCACGGCGAAGATTCGTTGGAAAACACAAATAACTTTACCCAGATGCATTAGCTCGTATAAGGATTCAAATTTTTGCAAGTTAATTTCCATTGAAAAAAAAACGTCTTTTGGACTACTGAAATAGTTTAATTCGGCAGGATATTTGGAAGCAAATTCAGTGATGTAATAATATATATATGACATTTTGAACCAAACATGTTCTGAATGTAGGCTTCTCAATTGTTACATTTATATATCAATCTGTATTTTATATATTAATTTAATTATTAAATTGTACTATGAATATTTAAGAATAGTTCACGTCTTTACCCCAACGTAGTATTTTTTTTTTGTTAAATTGTGTAACCTTGAACACCAGATTTTTAAAAATAATTTGTCGTTTTTCTTTTTTAATTTGTTAATAAAATAAAATATTAAAAATTAAATCTTTAAAGTTGTTTACTAATTCATAGTTTAAAACTTAGTATATAATTAACTTTTAAAAATAAAATAAAACGTTCTGCATAGGAAAGAAAATGATCATGCACTAAATATTTTTTGCCTTTAAAAATAAATAATTTTTTAATAAGTTTCCTTTAGTAAAAATTTTCACGGAAGAAATACAGATACGTCACACTCTCAAATTTAATGAAATGATTCATTCACCTATTCGAATGTGCTTTAACTAACGTGGAAAAGAGTATCTTTTTCCTATTACAAAATACGGTGAACAGCCCCAAGTCCCTTTTTTAGTAAATAAGCGGTTTAATTTAATTTTATTTAATAAGGGGTTTAATTTAATAAGTGAAAATAACGGAATGAAAAAAATCAATAAAAATAAAAAATCGAAACGAAAATGAATTAATTAACGAAAATGAATTATTTCCATGCCTTTGTAATTTTTTAATAAAAATTACAAAGGCATGGAAACATTTCACTCAAAGTTTAATCAACTAGTGCTTGTTTACATGCTATCACGTCCAGAGACATTAAATTTTTGAAGAAATGCACTCAATTTTTTTTAAATCTTATAAACAATCAATTTGACAATTTTTTAAAAAATATCGAATGGTTCTAGAACTTTCAAGCGTATATTAATTGGGAACCACTGTAAATAGGGTATTTGTAAACTTGGGTGTAATTTCATAGAAATGTAAAAATTGTCAAAAGAGCTGTATAGACTACTTTTTTAAATATTTAAAACTGTGATATGTAATCTAATAAAGAGGTGTAATACAAAATCAGTTATTTCATCTACTAAAATTCAATTTTAATTTATGCGACTCGTACTAAAAGCGACAACCGTAAATGTCTCTTTAAAAAAATATTATGTTTTAGTAATGAAATTCATCCCCCCCCCCCCCTCCCCCTCACCTTTCCCAAATAAAAAAAATTAAAAAGATAACGCGTTTTCTTATGGATAAAAATAAATTTTAGTTTTCATCACAAACATTAATTTTAAAAAAAAATATGCTATATAGAACGTGTATCATTTGTTGAAAACTATCTCTGGCTAAACCCAACATCAAGAGGCCTTTTTAAAACGGGCGTTGGCCTAAAACCTAAACTTCAGTCAGCGGCGGATAACCTTTTTTAGAAGAGATCGCAAACTCCCAAAACAAAATAGTTGAAATTCTTAAACTATTTCGCCGGGGTACACATTAGTCACTCAGCGGCATTTGTAGGTTTTGTTATAGTCTCTTACAGGGCCGGATATCGATAATCAATATTTTAAGGAAAAATCATATGAAAAAGTTTATATGAGATTCTCAATTGCCATACTTCGTTAATAATTATTAGCCAAAAAATTAAACACTTTTTATTTGAGTATCAAAGAGGTGAAGTTTCTCGGATAAGAAGAAAGAGACTGTTATATTCGTGTATCCTCTAACTTTACATTTTCCGCTGTATTGGCTAAAACATCGCTTTCAAGTGGAATGCAAGTTGTCTACCTTTTCCTTGTGTCTCCACAAGGGGTTGCCCAAAAATGTATAAGAAGTTGAATAAGTAATTAAAAATGTCAAGCGTCATACAAACTTCTGCTACTGAACTTGCATAATCATTATCTAAACATTCCCAATCAAAATGTTAAGGCTAACAACTGTAAATCATTGAAACTATATTTAAACAATTTCCGTGATATGGATTTAAGAGATTGTTAGTAACTAAAGTTGACTAATACAAATATATTTTAAAAAAATACTCCTTTCTTAAAGCAGTGCATACATTTTGACATTAATGAATCTTGTTTGATTGAAATTGAATATTATAAAAGTTATTCGTAAAAATGGAATAGTTAAAAGAACTCGTAAAAGTAATACACAATTTTTAGACATTTCCAGCACTAAGTTTTTCAAATGGTAAAGTATAAGTGAGATTCATATACAAGTTATTTTTTAATAATAAATTGAAAATTAATAATGGATAGTAAATTAATTGTAAACTAATTATCAAGATAAAAATCGTATAAACTAATTTATATGCTTATTATTATATAAATTAGATTACTAACTACTAATACAGCTCAATATTTTTCAAAATAATATTGGTTTCTAAAAAAAACATGCAAATACTTATTTGTTAAAATATATATATTAGAAAGAAAAATAAATGAAGAATTAAATAACCTATTTATATATTAATTTCTAGCAAAGGACATAAAAGGTTTTTTTTCATATACTTATTCATTTATTAAAATTTAGTATAATATGTTGTGACTCTATTGATACTTTATCCGTAGTTACATCATAGATACAAATCTTAATAGATTTTTTAATGACATTTTGTAAAACATTTTTTGGCCTTTCATGTATTTTTTTCAATTGAACTTTTAAAATTAATCTCACTTATATCTGATGCTTAGTGTACAGATGTGGTAAGAAACGATTCTTTAATTTTTCTCAAGATAGCTATTTGAAAGTTTATAGCATTAGAATGGAAAAGAAAAATCGGCAAAGATTTCTTATATTAAATAATAATTATATTAAAATAATTTTTTTTCACCTAGCACAATTATTTACTTTATAGATTAAAATTTGAGGATACAAATGAGCTCTTATCCTCAAGTTCACGAAAAAATACCCTTTGCACACCTGTCCATTAAAAGCAAGGGCCACCTATTCTAAGCAAAATTTACGACCGTCCAATTCCTTAAAAAAAAATTAGACTCAGCAGTGTCAAATACATTTTATTTATATCTTTTTCTACAAATATTACATTTTAAACAATTCTATATTAGTAACAATCTATTTACGATTTTAAAAAACTTCTGGGGCAATTTGATTTACATTCGAAATCTTTTAATAAACATGGAAAACTTATGATATGAAGTTCCAATAGATGCTGGGATCGTCTGCTATCGGAACAGAGAAACCAATGGATGACAATCGTTGTGTTTTGTTTATTCCATCTCTGTTAAGGAATTTAGAAAACTTATAAAATAACAAAGAAATTCAGATTTCCCTATTCAATTTTCAATTGTGTGTGTGTTTTTCGTATTTTATTTTCAATTTCTTAAATTTCACGACTACCAATTTTTAATTTACAACTGCTCAAGTAAGCCACGACTGCACGATAGAATAGGTCCCGCTAAAGGCATTGAATAAATCGACTTTATCCATCCGCTACATATTATTCATTACATTCTCTTTAGAACACTGTAATATCTTCAAAAGAACAAATCCGTATACCTTTATTAAAAATGTTTAAAAACAAGTGCCAACTCACCTTGCCAGACGCAATGGTAAACAAAGATGAGAAGGTGGATTCGTCGGCATATCTTCGACCTCATAATTACTCCTTTTTTGAAGAATCCCAGCGAGGTCAGCGAGACCCCATTCGATTCAGAAAACAGTCCACATCGTTTCGCGCGTATTTCATTCGGAAAATTCCAAATCGAACATCAATCCATCGTTCTATTCCACTTGAATTCGAGCGACTCCGAACAGATACAACAGGATAAAATATTTCTACAAACTCAGGGGGGACTATACAAGCGTAAACAATTCCAGTGGTAAACGCGCGGGAGGCAGGTTCATGGCAACGATCCACAGGTATTTGATTCGGATGCCTCGTTGAAGTTCTTGCACAGGTACAGGGTTGCTGGGTTTGGAAGAGGATTCCGTCGCCAATACCGTTAAGGGAGAAAAGTAAACAGCTCACAGTGGTCCAATTCGAGATTTAGCGGGAAATGTTTTGATTCATTTAGGAGTATTTAAAGTATAAGGTTTGACATTTAATGTGTTTAAAATGGATAAATATTTTCTTAACAAAACGAGATCCTTAGCTTCTTGTTATATGATTCTTCTATGATCATACCTCATTAAATATGCATGTCTATAACCATTGCAGCACATATTTTCAATATACGGTTATATGCATGTAAAATTAACTTGACTATTAACCATGTCTATTTGAACATATGGTAAAGGGACTAGACATTCTGGTTTCAGAAGCCTGTCAACTTTGTCATTTTTTTTAACCGGTCATCGTAAAATCGGATAAAAAAAACTCATTTTCTGTGTTGCACAAGCAAACTTCGGAACCATAGAAGTTAATACTTATACAAGATAAAATTAAAATACTGAAAAATACAGAAACATTTCATTCCTTTCTTGGTGTTTGTTTAATCATACACGCCAAAATGTATTGTATTATTTTGCAAACTTCTAAATATATGCATGAGTAAAAATATTACGGATGATTTTTTACATGCTAAATAATATTCTAGTTTTAAATTTTAAAAATCTGGCAAGCATATTTAAATATGAACCATATCTCACTTACAGGAGTTGAATTCATCAAGTATAACATATTAACTAACTACATTGCAGTATCTGACTATATTTCTACTAAATATTCGTGCTTGCTGTAATCATTTTAATAAATTTTAAAAGCCTAATAATCTCAGAGGCCGATTTTTTTTTTACCATGTTTCGAAGCCAATATATTATTTTAAAATAATTTTCTCGGAAGTCAAGTATATATATTTTCTCATAAGCAAATTTTACTTGCTGATGAATACAGAGCGTTATTTTTGGTCATTTTAACTTAGCATACCTTTTTCATTTCTCATTATTTTACATTACTAATAAATATATTTTTAATGTATTAAAATAAACTTGTAAGTTTATAATGGTTTTTATAATACATTTAAATTAAAATTTGATACATTTGAAATATAGTTTGAAATTCTAGAAAATATTTTCATACTATGAAAATTTATTCTACTCTTCCAATAATTCGTTCTTCTCATTTTGTATCCAGGCAACGGATGAATGTAACTGTATTCAATACATTAATAGTATAAAATTTGCAATATGATATATATATTTTTATTTAATTTGAATTATGCAATAAATCCGTTTTCAATTTGCATCGATTTCAAATACTTCGTAGAAAGTTATATTTGAGGGAAAAATAATTAAAATATAATTTCTGTTGTTTGTGTAATGTGAATAAATACTTTTTAAAAATTTAACCCTCTAAAGGGACGAGCAAAATATCGAAGTTGTAAATTTGTTTTCACCGCACTAGAGTGAAATTTAGATTTCCAACACAGTCCTTTAAAAAACTTTTTTTATATATTATTATTTATTTCAACAAAGCTATACCTAAATTTTGTGGGGGATTTCAAAAAGTTGTAATAAATATAAAATTATTATTTAATAATTAAATTTTGTCAACTTGTTTGTAACGTTAAGAATTATTTTTCACTTTTTAGCGCATTTTACTTAAATTCGGTAAAGAATTCCATAAATTTTAGCGAATGTTTTAAATTTTAAAAATGTTTCAACATAGAACCGACTTTAAAAATAATAGGCTAAAAAGTGAAAAATATTTCTTAATTTTACAAACAAGTAGGAAAAATTTAATTATTTAATATTAATTTTATACTTATTAAAACTTTTTTGAAGTTGGTGCCAATTTACAAAAACCATACCTAAATTTTGGTGGGGATTTCAAAACGTTGTAATAAATATAAAATTAATATTAAATAATTAAATTTTTTCAATTTGTTTTTAAAATTAAGAATTATTTTGAACTTTTTAGCTCATTTTTTTAATGTTGGTTTAATTTTAAAAAAAAGATAATTTAATTTCAATTTTTAAAATTGAGTTTTTTATTGATTAAAGTTAATGGTTTACTTAAGAGCATTTTATTTTTAATATGATCTGCTATACGATCAAAACAAAAATACAAAATTATAATCGTATCATTTATGAATATAACTAAAAGTGCACGATTATGTAATACATTAAAGTAGAAGCACATGTAAATAATAATAAAAACTAATTTTTTTGCTAAAATTTAACTATTGCTCTTTTTAAAACAATGCAAGAAATCTCTCATCAAAACTCAATTACGAAATCTTTTTGTTTTTAAACACCTATAAATATAAAAACGTTTGCACGTGAATTTTTTAAATGTCATATTGTATACTAAAATTGTGCAATTTTTAATGCATTCAAATAATTCTTGTCATTATCAAACAATATCAATTCCGAGATATTAGAGATCGTTTATAGATTCAGTATTTTAAATATGAATTCAATGCATTTCACGGATGATTGATTAAGTTATATCTCAATTTTTAATCACGGATGTGTCTGGTCTGTATCGACCAAATAATCATAAAACAACTATTTAAAAACTAAATGTAATTATATTGTTTACGGTTGGTCAATGATTACTTCAGGATTGTATGACGCGCACTTTACTGTGGTGGTTTACAGTTTTCTTTTTTATATAAGTTTTTTTGAAAGTTTCTAGACAGGATTTTAGATTTGCAAACCTGATATGAACAGTCAGCTTAGAACTCCACCTAATGAAAACCATTATAACTTATCATCTACAATCGAGTTTATTAAAAAAAACTGTTGCATAAACGTTCCTGGAAACTTCTTTTCTTTCCCTGCAATACACTAGTCAAAAAAATAGAAGGACATTTTGAGACTTTGGATTTTCGGATGTAATGATGTATTGTCTTGGTATCGTAAAAGTGTGTCCCTGAAGTACCTTGCTGCATTTGAATAAATTATTTATTTGCTATTTCTTAAAATAACTTTATTCCATGCTAAATTTTTATTGGTATTATGAAAAATTATAGATTTGTAAAATATTCATGCATCTTTTAAATAATAATTAATTATTAAATCTATTCGAAAGGAAAGGGCCCAAGCCATAGAATTTTTTCTACCAATATCCTAGACACACAAAAATCTTTTAAATAAGAATTATTATTAAATCTATTTAGCAACTTCGATGCATTTGGGCATCGGAAAGGAAAGGGCCCAAGCCATAGAATTTTTTCTACCAATATCTTAGACACACAAAAACTGTCATACAAATTATGAAAATTATGTTAATTCTAATATTAAATAATTACAAAATTGTTTATTTCTTAAGATATGTATGCAATTAACTATAGGTCAGTGGTTCTGAACCTGTGATACATGTAACCATGGGGGTACGTGGCGGTCCGATTAGGAAAGCACCTAATTAAAAAAAAAATGTAAGAAGTCAAATCAAAAATAAAAGCGTAAACAATTAGAGTCGTTTGATAAATTTGACAATAACGAAAATAAACTTTTTTGAATGGAGGGGTGGGTGATATGGGTTATGACTTATGAGAGAAGGGGGTATAGTCATAAATAAAAAGTTCAATTAGGGGGTACTTGAGAGTAAAAAGTTTGAGAACCACTTAACTAGATTACTAACAAATTATTAACAATTACTATTTAACAACAAATTGTTAATTAAGGGCTAATTACTAATTAGCTTAACTACTAATTAGCGTTTATTTTTATATCCCCCTCCCGATAATAATTTAAGTGTTACGTCCCTGCTTCGACTGATTCCGTGACGGGTTGCTATAATCGGGATTTTTCTGTATTACCAAAATTATCTTATTCGGAATCTCGGAATCTTACTCGGTTTTCGGAATCATGGCAATCGCCAAAGAAGGGCGACACAGCTGTTGTGCTAGCAACCCCGTTTCGCGGGTGATCTTGGGTGGATCCCCAAGTGACGTCACATACAGGTTGTTGGATTGTAAAACAAAAACACAACAAAAGCCGAATATGAGAGGGGGGAAAAATCGGTCATGCCTTGAAGACGGTCAAATGCTTCGGGCCACCGGTAGGCACATGCTATAACAATGCTCACACAAACCTAGTAGGTGGTTTCTTGTTTTTTGTTGAAGCCGAGTTCAGTTTTTGAAGAAAATTGGAAGAGAATTCACGAGCATCGCCCTGTTCGATGCACGTTCTTTTCAACCAACGTTGCTCATGGATAGACACAGTTTCCGAAGCTCTAAATTTATATTGTATTTCTAAATAATACTACGGGAACCGGTTTCAACGCACCGTCGAGGACAAAATAATAAACGTTCGTTGCTGTAAATAGTATTGTTTATCATTGGGATTTTTTTTGTTTTAGAAACAGCAATAGAGTGGAAAATTATATTTATTTAACTATTTTGAGTAGTCGAGAATTTTTTTTTGTATGAAAAATGTTTGGTAAACTTTTCTATTACGGATATAAAAGCAATTCCGAAAATATATATTTGCCATATGAAATTCCTGAAAGAAAAATATGTTAGAGTTTTTATTCTTTTTAGAAATAATCGCGTTGCGGCAAGCTTATAGACGAGAGTATGACTTATTCTAACGAGCAGTCGTGGTTTAATTGGGTAAAATATGTTGTAATATATAAATTAGGTAATCGTAAAAATTAACAAATAAGTGATAGAAAGGGAGAAAAAATTGAAGACATGGGTATACAAATCAGACAGATCTCTTTCTCTGATTTATACTTTTCGGTTATTTCTATAAAGAAAAAAAATCCTCTATCGATTGGTGCAAGAACCAGACAAATCTAAGCAATGGCTAAAGAAAAAGGAGCTATACTTTTGTATTATACAATGCAAGAAACGTACAGTGTTTTTCGTCTTTCTTGACTAATTTTGAAAGCTGGAGCTGTCTACTTCTTACAGCCACGTCTTCAATTGGATTACACAAATCTACTTCTTTACGGAAATTTGAATCTTAATTATTTTATTAAATTTTCAAAATTTCTTAACAAAGATGGGGTTAAAAAAAAAGTTAAGCTCCATACACGAGACCCAAACGAAACCAGCGTCTATAGAACTAGAACACTACTTCACTTGAGCGGGGTTGAAAGAAGACGTACAAGATGACAGCTGGAGAACTAAGTATAGCTTTGACGAACTACAGAGCGCTGAATATTTGTGGAAACAATTATTCATATGATTGATTAAAGTAGAAACTATGAACGTATACACTATATATTCAAGCCTTTCCAATAAATTTATTGTTATTTAATTAGTCATACAAATCGTAATGTTGAACTCTGTGAAAACTCATTTCCATAGCGCACGCAGCCACTATTTCAGGGCATTTTTAAAAATGCATACTCATTTTTGAAGAAACTTTCGCCATTTTGGACGAAACATAAGCCAGCTATATGTCCCGACTAAATATTTCGTCAAACTCATAAAATTCGTTTTGTTGGGTGTTTTTTCACGAAATTTATTTCGACAAAATTGTGGACGATTTCAAATAAATATCGACCAGCCAACTCGAACCGCGAATCTCTCGGTCCGAAGTCCAATGCTATATCGACCATGCAGACCGACTCGTTTGACTCGTGGCAATATACAGTGGCTCTCAAAAGTATTCGTACACTTACGAATTTCAAAGAAATACTGCTCTATTCATTATAAATATATATCAAAATGGAATTTTTTTTTATATAATATATATAAATTGTTCTTAACAAAACTACACAAAATATTTTAAAAACATAGTAAAACTTATTTTGGGGAAAATCAATAATTAAAAAGTAACAAAAGTCTCACAAAAGTCTTCGTACACTTTAAAAAAAAATCTATAGACATTAATAAATATTGTAAAATTTCGTAAATTAGTACTTAGTAGAGGATATCCTGTAACATCAACAACAGCTTTTAAACGTCTGGGCATAGATTTCATTATTATTAATTTTTTTGTAATTTCTACGTCAATTTCCTCTATTCAACGATTATTACTTTTTCTAGTTCGCTTTAATGTCGTGTCCTCGTACTCAAAATCCAGTTCTCTCTACGAATGTGTTTTATTAGGTTTAAATTCAACGGCTGAGATAGTTTTTTTTCAGAACTTGTGGACAATTATAGAGGCAACAGAGGTGAATGTTGAGAGCCGTGTACTAAGGGTCGTTATCTTGATATGAAACAAAGTTAATTCCAATACCTAAATTTCAGCTTATTATTTTAAATTGTGTGTTAAAATATTTAAATCAACATACTGATCCTTTATGCTATTATTAAATACCAAATTACCTAGTCCTAATGGCTGATGCTAATTCGCACTCTACACAAGAACACCTCCAAAGCATGCTTACTGTTCTGACTAGGTTCTCGGCATTTGTAGAGGAAAGCCTAAGCTTTCTATTTTTCGAACTAACAAAAAATGTTCTTCGGGCATAACGCCTACGTAATCCAGCTGATATGAGCACTTGTCGAACAGTTTCGATTGAAATTTAACTAAAACATGTTTCAGTAAATTTTGTAGATATTTTTACAGCGCTCAAATTTGGATTTTTCACAAATTTTCTAACAATAAATCTAATGATCTAGTTGAGTTAACGTTGCCGGACGATATTTTCTTACCTTGTTTTTGGTCCGATTTTCTTCTTTAAAACGAATAGGATAAATGTATTAATTTAGCGAAACTCCAAACTGATTTACTACTATTATGACGAAAAATTATCAATATTCGAATGCTTTCTTTGTTTCCTTACGACTACAGATAATGAATAGAATATTACGAAGAAGCAAGCAGAAATTAAAGCCAAACAAATATTAAATATCCCCACAATGCAAAAAAAAAAAAAAAAAAAAAAGCGACAGACGATAATTTTATTTATGAATTTATCCGAAAATGTTTCAGTGTACGATCACTTTCGTGCCGTTTTTTCTTTCTTCTGCTTTTTCATCTTTAAAAAAATAAAATAATTATATATATATATATATATATATATATATATATATATATATATATATATATATATATATATATATATATATATATATATATATATATATATATATATACTAGATTTTATTCAGAATTACATGGAGATTATGTGAAATAATAATGGACTTTATATTCGAATTCAATTCC
This sequence comes from Troglohyphantes excavatus, assembly GCA_963932185.1. Lineage (NCBI taxonomy): Eukaryota > Metazoa > Arthropoda > Arachnida > Araneae > Linyphiidae > Troglohyphantes > Troglohyphantes excavatus. The sequence continues at coordinate 41,449,335 of OZ010667.1, read as the reverse complement.
AGATTACACCGCTTTATCAACATTTTTAATGTACGAACACTTTTGGGAGCCACCGTATCTAGAAGAAAACCACCGTATCTAGAATGAAAACCACCGGAAATGAATGAGTAAATTAGTTTCGTTGAAAGAATGGAAGATTCTGGTTTCATCAAAAGTCAAGTGATTCAATGACGAAACAATTGTCAAATATGCAGACTTAACAAAAAGTAAAAATGTAATGATCTTGTGATCGGAAAGTTGTCAGAATCCCTACTAAAATACTAAAAAGTCGCCTAAAATATCCAGTAATGTATATCGGCGTGTATACGGAACTGATGCGCGTTAACTGGTAGGATCCAATGTCCTGACGCTTGAGGTTGCGTGGGGTGCCAGCTCAGATTTTGTCTTCGCCATCTGACCATGGTTCAAAAATAAGATGCAGTATTCCCGGTTCATCTTTTCGAGATAGATCGCGAATAGTTGCCAATAGCCAATTGTGCAGCTCTTGTGCGATTTTTTACAAGTTTTGATTGGGGCAACATTTAACGATTTTTATAAATTTTGGACATAGTACTTTTCAAGTTTGCTTGTTATTTGATATTATAAAGTCATATAAATTTAAGTTATGATAAACAAATATGAATCACAGCAATTGTTGTTCTTTGCAGTAAACCTTTAAAAACAATCTGGCTAGAAATCCTAAAGTACATTTTTAAAAACTAGATTTTGTGAATTAAAATTTTTGTATAGTTAATTTGTTATAAAAAAAGGTCTCAATGTTTGGTTTTTACAATATGTCTAGCGATGATATCATAAGCATTCTTTTTAGCATCCATTTGTTATTCAACACAAACTTCAATATTTTTTTTATCTATCATCAATGCATCCACTTTTTAATTTCACAAACAATGAATATTTTCATATTTTGGAAATCAATTACGTATAGATGTAATTTTAAAAACTATCTCTCTAAAACAATTCAGATATACTAAAACATTTTTAAAATTAAATGTTTTTATATTTTAATTTATATTAAAAAAATATATTTTGCAATGAAAAGAACTTTTAAAGTATAAATTTCGATAATAAAATGTTACTAATAACACAACACCAAATTTATATTTCTGACAACCTTTAATTGCAAACATGTGCATATCAAACAAAATTTATAAAACATGAATCACAGGAATATATAGTTAAAATAAAATAATTTATCCCAGAATAAGAGGACTTTAGATATACATAAAAACATTAAAGAGTTTATGTTTGCTGTAATTGTATAAACCATACAGAAAACAAAAATACTAATTTATCTAAATATTTGTTTTGAAATAAAAAATTGTACAACAGATCATATTTTGGAACCAACAATTGCTACCATTTGTATACAACTAGAATATTTTTAGAAACTTATTTTGTAAAAAAAAAAATTGGTGTTTTAAAGAAAAGGAACTATGAAACTAGGTAATACATTCCTTTCTTTGGCATTTTAAAAACACATTCTTTGGCACATGTCAAGTGTATAACTACATTTTGATAGTTTATTTATAGAATTAAAAATCAGCTCTTTTTTAATTTGTTCAAAAACGGTGTTATTTTTCTTATATCAAAAATGGATACTCAATTTGTAAGAATATATATTATTCATTAAGTCCATACTTCATTAAATACAAGAAGACTAAAATAAGAAATTAATGTGAAAACTATAAATTTACTAGTGATAAGTAATTTAATACATACTATATTTCTTATGGAAAAATCTAATTTCTTTAATATTCTTCGCAACTAAGTTATATGATTTACATATAATAGTGATAAAATATCCTTCGCACTGGTTATTGTATACAAGACTTTAAATGCACATTTGCAACAATCTGCTGTTGAATGGTGATATGTACAGGTTTATACAAGAAAACTTAATATAGCCCTAACAATTACTAAAAAAATCTAAGCATCGTTTTAGGAACATTACAATACTCAATTGATTTAACCTTTACAAAGTTTTTAATAATATAAGATACTTGCCGAAATATTGATCAAATATTTTTAAATAGAAAACATAGAATAACAAATCTGTAGTCTGTACCAGTGGTTCTCAACCTTTTTTACGTTTACATACCCCTTGATATAACTTTTCATTTATGAGTACCCCCTTTCTACCAGTAACTATGCGAAAAAAGTTTATTTTTGTTAGCTGGAAAATTAATCACACGACTCAAATTGATGACACTTATAGACTTTTATTTTACTTATTACATTTATTTTAGGTGTTCTCTGCAATTACTAATATTATTCAGGGAGGCAACAACATTCTGGGAAAAAATTTCCCTGATTTTCATGATGGTGTCACAAAAATTTCTCTGATTTTACAATTATATTAAGAAATATTGCAATACATGCTTTGTATAGCAACAAAGTATCCACGCTACAATAATACTATATATATATTGCATTATAAATGAAAAATGATAAGCATTACTTATTGATAGTTAAAATAATAATTTATGGATACAACACAAATTATGCAATTGCGACAGGCATAATAATAATTAAACTTGTTCTCTGGAAGCAGATAATGTAAAAAAAGCAAGTTTTTTCAAATTATTTCTTTTGTAGCTAATTTTAAATGTTTTATATGCTTCATATTTCCTATTCCAATCTTCAATAAATACCATATTCATTAGCCCCTCATATGTTGCTTACAATTCAAGGTCCAATGCACTTTGCTTCTCCCTTTCAGCAGTGGTTTAAGTTTTTTTTTTTTTTAAAAATGTTCATAAGCATGCTTTTTTTTAAAATTCTTTTTCAGAACTAAAAGGAAATATTGACAACTAAATTACCCAGAATGGAGGGCATAACAGACAATAATTAAGGTTTTAATGATCCAAATTCGAAAAATTCCCCGATTTTTTGTGAAATTTTGGAAAATTTTCTAGACTTTTCCATGATATTTCCAGAATTAAAATTTTCCATGATAATTTCCTGATTTCCATGTTATGTTGCCACCCTGTTATTTTTGAATATCCTCAGGGGTACACGTACAACAAGTTGAGAACCGCTGGTCTATACTATATAACAATAATAGAATACTGTAAACTTAAATCAGATACTTATTACCTTCAAAGCATTAACATCTCATTTCATTGTCTATTGAAAATGTAAAGTTAAAATATAACTTGACAATTTTAGTAAATATCTAAGCAGTAAAAATATTTTTTTTTATGTTTATTTTTTAATGAGTATATTACATTTAATGAATTGAATGACATAAAAGTGCTTCAGCATAACTTTTAAAATATTTTACATTCTCCTTAAAGTATATCATTAAAATAAATTTATTTATATTTTAATTGTGATAAAGAAAGGTAACAATTAAGAAAGGGGGAACATTTTAAATATTAATAAAGCTGCCATTTTAGTAAGCATTGACATAAAAAGGCTGCATTTAAATAGTTTACAATATAAAAAGAAAATACTCATTAAAAAATACGACTCATACTCACGACATACAATGAAACCAAAGTTTACAGAATAGAAATTTTTCAGTATGTATAATTTTTTTTCTCAATATAGTCATTATAAATTTAAGCAAATAAAAGAAATATTTTACGATAAACTTCTCATAATGACATATAAAATAAGTTAAGACTACAAACAGATCTTTTTATTAAATGCATGAAGCAAAAAAAAAAATCATCATTTTAATAACCAAAACTTAATGATGGAAACATGTATGCAAAAAAAAAAATACAGTTTAATTATATTCAATATTTATTATACAGTTACTTAGATTTTTTTTTATGAAAACCTACTTTTCAATTTTGTTTTACTAAGTTTTTAAACAGATATAACTACAATTGAAATTCATGAAAAAATAAATAATGACATTTTTTTACTGGGTGTACAGTTAAATTAAATAAATTGTAATCGATAAAAGGTTAAAAACATATATTCTAGTAAATTATTGCTTATTTTTACATATGCATTGTCTTTGTATGTATATTTTAATTTTTAAACATCCACTAACAAAAATGATTACCAGGATTTTTTTAAATTACAAATTAAAAACTTCAAATAACAATATTTCTATTGTTTATTCTATATGTTTACACCTATGATATTTCAAATTTTCTAAAACTCGAGAACTGTCACTAAAGCATTTTATTTAATGGAAACTACCTTTAATTTTTTTTTTTTTAAAAGAGCCTGTACTTATAAAAATATATAATTCTTTTTGCAGAACACATGAAAGTTCATATAAATAATAGCTATAAGATACATAGATAGCAAAGGAGAAATTAAACACATGAAATTACAGATATAACCGATTGCATGTTACCCAACATCCCTAAAGATAACTCTATTTAATAACTGTAAACATTTATGCAGGAAGCAAACTTCACACATATTTGATGAAAGAATAAAAGTGGAATAATGTCTACACAAATATCAGGAATATAAAATAAATAGGTACATATTTACAAGCTAGTATCTGTTACTGTAACCTTTATACAAATCATTTAGAGTATCACATGATGGGGTTCTTAAATCTCGAGCCTTTGTCTCTAAAGAGGCATCTCTGAAATGCTTGGCTCTCCAGATCATATTCTCCTCTAGATTGAGAAGAAAAAATAAATTTCTATCTCAATACAGTAAATAGATTTTTAAAAAACTTAAGATAGTAGTTATAAATGTAATTTGCTGTAGATCTAGTTTATTGAAAAATTATATTCAACTAGCAATATGGCCCGGCGTTGCTCGTGGTCACTTTGCGCAGTAAGAGATGCGCGATTTTGTATTGTCAGCGTAGCCATCTCATATCAAGCTTTGTGCACTGTGAAAAACAAACTTTATCAAAATCCAGATTTTACATGCTATTGCGACTACTATTTAAAGCGATTACTATTTAAAGTGATGTTTTTGTAAAATGTTTCTTTTTATTAAATAAAAATTCCTAAATTTTTTTTTAATTGCACATTTTTTGTATAAAAATATTTCACATTCATTAGTTTTAATATTGGCGACGCAATAATATATCAAAGAACAAATATTGCATTGTTCCAAATCGAAATAATGTATCGTATTTGGTGAAGTTTTTTTTTGTGCTAATTGGTGACCGGAGTCTATATATCCGTCTTTCAACATAATTTCATAAGGGTCAATATTTACGGACAATATTTCTTATAAAATTTAATTATCAAATATTCATTTTTTAATTTTAATAATATGTTTTTGAGGTAAAACTTTAAAAATAAGCTACTTGGAGGTATAAATATAGAAAACCTTAAATTAAACTTTTAGGGTGGCCCATTTCAACACCATAGACATATTCCACTCCGTAACAAAAAGCACTATTGTCATAAAAGTTAAGTTGTTCAGAACATGAATACACATGGCGTCAGTCAAAAAAGCTGGTTTATCTTCCTCCTTCGGTTGGCGAGGTTTTTGTTAACGACGTTAATTTTGTTATTTGGACACTAATTTCGCCATTGTGATGATATTTTTAAATATATTACCTTTATTTTAGTTCATTTGGCAACATTTTTATTGATTTAGAGAAAATTTTAAATCATTTGGCGACATTTTTAATTCATTTGGCAATATTTGGCGACATTTTTAATCCGTTTGGCGACATTTTAAATTAATTTTGCGGCATTTATTATTCATTTGGCGACATTTAAAAAATTATTTTGCAACATCTGGCGACATTTTTAAATCATTTGGCAATATTTGGCGACATTTTTAAATTCATTTGGCGACATTTACTCATCAGCCAATGAAAATAAATCGTTTATCCCAGTATTGTCGAAAAATATTTTTAGTCGCCAAGGTGATTTTTAACAATAATGTTATGAGGGGAAGATCGAGATGTAAATGTCCCATAGGCGTAATGTTAGAGAAAATGGAAAAAGTTCTATAACTTTTGAATGGTTGCAAATATCCACATGAAACAAAGTGCATGTTTTAAACTAAGAAAAGTGTGTTCACATGGTGCAAGTTTCATAAAAATCCGTGCAGTAGTTTTTGAGTTAAATCCGGACAAACAGACAGACAAAAAAAATTTAAATGTGATTTTCGGAATCAGTGTATCCTAATTCGTGGAGAAAACTCAAAATGAGGGGTTTTGTTTGATTCCACTGACAGACACTCCATTCTTATATATAAGTATTGAGTATTGATTAGAAAAACTATACCTTTTTTAATAATCTTTTATTTTAATTTGTAACTTGAGAGTTACAATACCCTCAGAGCTGAAAACAGTTCTAGAGCCTTAAATGCAAATGAATCAATAAAAAGCCAAACCTTTAAAACTATACAACTTTTAAATTGTGCATTTAAGGGTTAATTTACAAAATTTGGAACTGAATATGCTGTTTCTATACTTTAAATATTAATTGAATTTTGAGAAAGCATTTTCCAGCTAAAAATAAGCCACATAGAAATTTAGGTGTGGAACCATTTGGCTCACTTTCTGCAACTGATTGATTGAGAGCATGACATAGTAAACTTCAAAAAGAAAAAACAGATAGTTTTTATTTATATTATGTTCAGTAGCTAAATCATGTGCAGATGCCAATGCAATCTAAGCCACTTCATAAATAGATTTTTGTACAATTAAACCAAACTTTCTATAACCCCAAAGAAATCACTACAATTGTCAATACATAATTTTAAACTTTTAATAAACTATAAAACAAAACTGCAAATGTTATAAATATTTTTTTGTGGCAGTACTTACTATAATTTCGTTCTCTGAAGCACGAAGTTCTCATTGTTAATATGTGTTCATCCTCCACTTGCCTCTCAATCCGCTGAATAGAATCTTCATAGTTCTGTACAAAATTTTCCCGCACATAATAAGGAACATCTAGGTTACTTGTTCGGCGTTCAAAGTAATATTTCCTATAAAATTTAGTAATAATATATATATATATATATATATATATAATACCTAACAAAAAAATAGTATATATTCTAAAATAGCACACACATATCTTCGCAGGTTCCGTTTTCAAAGGAAGGAAGAACTTTTTTTTTTATTGAAGTAAAAAGGGTGAATACGGATATATCATAAAATGGTCATATGAATTGTAGGATTTCAGGCAGGGCAAGAAGGGTGGCAATTCATAAATAAAAGAGCATGAGAGTGCAATTTTCAAGGTAAAAGGGCAGTCCACTCTTTAAACAATGCTTACTATGAACACTGTACATAGTCATTTATTCCATTTTCAATATTTTTATTGCATTTGAATATTTAGTTTAAATAACATAATATTTTGCTCAAAAAAAGCTTTGTTGTAAATACCAAAGAATAAAAATTATAAACTCAAAAATACTTACGAAGTTCTCTGTAAGCTGTATGGTGGGTCAGAAACAAAAAAAGAACTTAAAAGTGACACGGATATGACGAAAATCAATGGCAGTATCTGCATTAATGCACTCCGATTATCTTGCTACAAAAAAAAAGATACTTTAATTAAAATTCTCACAACTAAAAGCTATTATTCTTTATTGCCTTTTAGTCATAAATAAAAAAAAATGAATAACTTTAATTCAATTTTACTTACTTAAAAAAAAGCTAATATGTAAATTTTTAAAACTAAGCATAAAACAGGACTGTTGTTGTAAGGCAGATGTTATCTATTTAGTTTCATACAGAAGTTGCTAAAAGAATGCTTTTATGAATTAGTACCTTCAAGCATATGTCATTTACCTTTGGAACTTAAAACAAAATAATAACTATAATTAAAAAATAATAAAAAAAATCCCACAAACACATAATTAAAATATAAAAGTTTATTATACATATATACATTTTCTTACAAGAATTGTATAATACCAGGTATAGGAGTAAAAAACTTTCTGTCAATTTTAAATTAATTTTCTGATTTTTTTTAACATGAAGATGCTTTAGGTGAACAATGGTCATGAATATTTCTATCGAAGAACTTTATATATTTTCTTTCAGTGGAACTAATTTTTTTATGTAAAAAAAATAAATTAAACTTATTGCACATACATGTCAAAGTAAAGTTCGAAAAAAATACAAAAGGAAGCCCCAATTTAAAAACTAAACATTTTCGTTTAGCATTTTTTTATAACTTACTTCTTGGTAAGCCTGTGTATTTGCTTGTCTAGTATAAAATCTCTGAAAGTGGGTTCCTCTTCTGGCATATGTCTGTCCTAAAACAGAATTTTAAAAAATCAATACGGTAAATATCTGCACTCGTAACAAAAAGGAAGCCATATCTCTAAATTAGAAAGCTTTACATAAAACAAGAAAATTTAAATTTATCACCTGTATCAAAGGTTTTGATACTTTAAAAGGTTTTTATTGTCTAAAAGTAGTGGTTTGCTTGTAAAAACTTATTTTGGTAATAGTTATATTTTACAATGTTTTTTTATGTACAACTTATCATGGATTTAGGGCATTTTTAGTATTTACTTGTCACAGGGTGGCAACAAAATTCTGGAAAAAAAGTTCCCTGATATTTCCCTGACTTCCATGATGGTGTCAAAAAATTTCCCTGACTTTAAAATTACATTGAAATATATGCTTTGTATAAAAACAAAGTATCCACGCTACAATACAATAAATTTACTGCATTATAAATAAAAATTTATAAGCAATACTTATTGTCAGTTAAAATAATAATTTATGGATACACAAATTATACAATTCTGGAAGGCATAATAGTAATTAATTATGTTCTCTGTAAGCAGAGAATGCAAATTTTTCCAACTATTTCTTTTGGAGATAAATTTAAATATTTTATATGCTTCATATTTCCTATTCCATTCTTTAATAAATCCCATTCATTAGCCCCTTACATGTTGCTCACAATTTCAAGGTCCAATGCACTTTGCTTTTGCTGCTCCCTCAGCAGTGGTTCACGTTTTTACAAAAATAAAACTGAAAATATGAAAATGTGCATAACCATACTTTTAAAAAAAATTCTTTTTCAGAACTAAAAGGAAATATTGACAACTAAATTACCCAGAATAGAGTGCATAATGGAGGATAATTGCCGTTTTAATGATCCAAATTTGAAAATTCCATGTTTTTTTGTGAAATTTCGAAAGTTTCCCTGACTTTTCCCTGATATTTCCAGAATAAAAAAATTCCATGACAATTCCCTGACTTCCCGGTTTTCCAGGATATGTTACCACCCTGTGTCACATAGAGTTGTCTTTTATAAAAAAAAATGTCTCGAACTGGAGATAGGATCAATATAAATTTACTGTAACTCACCATTATATTTGATTTAGGCAGTTTTAATGTAATAAAAATTTGTATATATTTAAGGACAAGTTAGAGCAGCTACAAAAATGATTTTTAAAAAGTTTGGAATTATGGCCATTTAACTTATGAGGGCAATTATGTACTTTACATATAATACACTGAATTAATAAGTAGTAAACATTTAAAATTAACTCTAAGCCATTTAATGGAAGGTTCAGCATATTGTCAAAAATGGTCACGGTAGGCAAATATGAATAACAAAATTATAAGACAATTAACATTTATTACACAAAACTGATCATTTTTATATTCAAATAAGTAAAATGCATTAGAATTTACTAACTGATTAGGGACATTATAATTAATGTATCAAAATATTTCATTGAAGTATTTAAATATAGGATACATGCAAATGTGTTTAAAAAGTTTAAGTCTATTAATATTTTCTTTAAAAAAATTTATAGGAACTTTTATTAAATTTGAATAAATTCAGACTATTAATGATCTACAGTATCATATTTAAAGAATTCAAAAAGTTCTTTCCGCTTTTAAAATTAAATACAACTTCTTACCATGAAAAAACATGTTATAAAGTTCTTCTGCTGTGATATCACCTGCAAACAAAAGATAAAGAATGAAACAAAGTAAACAACAAATACAGAAAACATAATATAAATTGACAAAGCAATCACACAATACCAAGACAAATCAAATATATATTTAGTCAGTAAAACAAAGAGTTAATAAATGTTATACAATACTAAAATGTAAAAAGCTCTGTTAAGATTGAAATATATTTATAAACATCCCTAAAAGCTCTAGTTTATAGAGCTCAAAATTAAGTTTATAACACTCAGTTCAAAATAATAAAAAAAAGCACAAAATCAAAGCTTCAATATTAGGTTTTTGTGTAAATCCTACATATTTAGATATATGGAATATGAAGGTTTTGATGCGAGTGTGAAATTGGGTATTGGGTATCCCATAGTATTTTTAATTAAAAGTTTTTTAAAAATTAAATGTAATAAAAACTTGCCTTCAAATGAGTGGGCATAGGTATAATAACCTTCCTGTGCTGGATAATTTTCAGTTGTTTGCATTGCTTCCAAGCCATAGGTGTCGTATCGTTTTCGTTTTACTGGATCATTTAATACTGAAAATGCATTCCCTATAGCTAAAAATAGTTACAAGAAATATTATTAGTTTTATACCACAACAAAACATATATTAATATCCAAGGTGTACAAATGATTCAAAATGACTTATTTTAACAATAAAATACTACGTTGATTGAACGGGCAATTTTAAAATAAAATAATAATCTGTTGTTTTTTTAAATCCAAAATCTTTAAATAAATGAATTTTTATCTAATGTGAAAGAACGAATTTCGTTAAATTAAACAATTTTTATGCTGTGCAAAATTTAAAGCCTATATTAGAAGAACATTATTTGTTAAGTTCAACCAATATAACTGTGGTACACATGTAAAAGTTTTGTTGAAATGTATTTCAGGGGAAAAGGGAAAACAACTTGAAATTCACTGTCATCTCGCTTTTTCAGTGAGGCAGAAAACCATACTGATTTAACAAAAATTAAGCACGATAACAGGAAAATTTGCTATACAATATTTGACACTACATATTATTTTACAAGTTTTTAATATTAGCAATTTGTTATTCATTCCCAAAAAATTTAAGACATTTTGCAATTAATTTGTGAATTGTAAGCTTTTTCTTTACATTGTTTACCCTTACCCTACCTTATTAAATGTCGGACTTATTTTTCTAATGGTGAACTATATAAATGTACATTTTATTTAGTAAATACATGATCAAAAGTTAATACATATCCACAAAAATAACAATACAATTCAACCAAAATTAAAAGTATACATACTGTAGGGAATAAAATTCCAATGTACTTTAAATGTATGCCTAAAATCTAAATTTCAATGTATCCACAAAAGAGTAAACTTGCCCACAAAGAATAAGATTAAACCCCAAAAATTGAAAGTACATTGTATATTCAATATCAAACTTACAATGTATTTCCGAAAGCTCAATGTACCAACAAGATTTAATGACAAAGTACCTCTAATTAAAAAAAGTCCAATAATCGCCATAATCAGAAAAACACTATGATGTACTACTTTAAAGTTTATGGTATGGTGTACCCCCAAATAAAGTATGTGAAAGTAATAGATAAAACAACATACATTATTAATATAACACATAAAATAGTTTTGTTATGTAAAACCTTTAAATGCTTCCACAGCACCAGGTGCTTTATTCTTGTCTGGGTGAAACTGAAGAGCCAACCTCTTATACTGCTTACGCAGTTCAGATTCTCCGGCCTCTTTAGTAAGACCAAGTATCTCATAATAGTCCTTACATTTCCTGATTCTGTGAAAAATAAGAAAAATAATTTTTACACAGTAGCTTATCAAATATCGGATAGTTGAATAAGATCTTGCTGTTTTCCAACAGATGGAAGTTACCAGAACTGGTTGCGTTAGTTTATGATAGTGATGCATCTATTTACAAGTACTATAAGCAAGCTTGAAATCCAGTGTATGTTATTTCAAAGAAGTGCAAACAACTTTATTTTTCATTGCGTTAAATATGTCAAATTTCGTGCCAAAAAAAGAGTATTTGCAAGGAATTTTACTGCACTGTTTTATTAAAAAAAAATCCGAGTTGAAGCTCACAGAATTCTTATTGAGACTTACGGCGACCATGCTCTGTCTGAAACAACTTGTAGAGATTGGTTTAGACGCTTTAAAAATAATCATCCTCTGGCGCACCAAAGAAGTTTGAAAACGAACAATTGGAAGCATTACTTCATGAAGACTCATGTCAAACGCTAGCTGAACTTGCAGAATCATTAGAAGTTGATCACACAACAGTTTCGAAACGTTTGAAAGCATTAGGAATGATTAAAAAGCAAGGTCATTGGGTGCCGTACGAGTTGAAGCCGAGACACGTCGAACAGCGTCTTTTCAGCTGTGAACAACTGCTTCAACGGCAGAAAAGGGAAGGATTTTTGCATGACTGAAAATAATTATTTTGCAGATTTATTGTTGTTTATCTGGTGTTACATGCTTATTAAAGTAATGTAAACTAGTTTCATTAATTTTACAAACGAATGAAATATTTAGGAAAATATATACTTTTTATTTAGTTATATCGATTATTTTTTCGAATAGCTATATTTTTCATTATGATTAAGCTACAACGGGCAATATGATCTTTAGTAATCATAAGTGGCATACACTCTAAGCCTCGACTGATAAACATGATCAGTTTGATTTATCTCTCTAATCCAACCAAGTAAAAAAAAAAAAAGCCAAGAGTTTAAGGTATCCGAACACGTTCGAAGCACTTTTTTTAAAATGTGTCAGATAAAATTTATTTAATGCTATTTTTAGATAATTTGTTAGTAAAAACTAATTATATATCATAAATATTTAAAGTTTATTATTATAATTATTAAAAAAATGAAATAATCATTGAAAATTTTAAGTTTTTATTCAAAAACTTGAAAAGTTATACAAGACATACAAATAGGTTCATATGGAAAATTTTACTATTAAAATAAACTGCATGTTATTATCTAGTGTTCCAAGTAAAATTAAACATATATATAAAAAATTAAATTTTTGGTGACACATCGAAAATTTATTATAAGATTTTTGACAATTTCACAACCTTATAGTTCAATATTTAGTCCATAAATAAAAATATATTAAAGATTTTCCAACAATTTTAGTACATGCACTAGAATACACTCTACTAAATATGGACACAAAATTTAAAGACAATATAACAATAATATTTTGAGTTATGATTTTTGAAATTTGCTGTTTTTGAATAAAATTCAATTCTGAGAAAAATGCGTTTAAAGTATAAATGTATCTATTATTAATATTAAGAAAGTTTCAACACAATTAAAATCCCCCCGATTTATATGTTATACCCTCCTCTTGCTCATCTTTAGCCATTTTCCCTTTTTTAGCTAATCTATTTTTTTTTCTGGCAACTTTAACATTAGGTAAAGAGTGGCACTTCGAATCCTTCACTCGTTCGATGTCCAGTTCTGAAAAACCTTTTAATGTGTGAACACCAGAATTGAGCCGAATGACCTTTCCCAATGAGTCTTAGTCCAAATGAAATATTTACAGAATGTAATTTGTTTGATTTTTCAGAGGCGCAAAATGTATTTTTGTATTCGCAGTTTTGACATTTCACTGTCATATTTGATGCCAGTCCAAATATAGACTCTTGTAGAAGACAAAGTTTACTGCTAAAGCAATCGGGGCAGCACAAACTCTTTATCACATTGGAGATAATTTGAATATTAATTATTTGATTTCCACTGATTTCAGTTCGAGAGTAATTGTCCAAATAAGAAGTCATAGTGAGCTTCTTTTCACTTGCCGTAGGTACGTTGTTCGACGCAGATGAATCGGTTTCAGTGGAACATGTAACATATTTATTTCCTCGGAATTTTTTTCTTACGAATAAAACTTGCGTTTCTCGAATTTCGCATGGTGTTTTAACATAAATGAAATCAAATTTGGAGAGTTAATTAAGTTAGGTCTATAAAAATAATTATTAAACAGATTATAAGGGGAAAAAACGCTGCTTGTAAAGAAATAAACAAGAGAGTAAAGTTGTTGCCATTTTTAATACAAAAACTTCTGATATAAATGAAAATATCTGGTGGCTAGATTATAGCAACATTAAAATAATAAATATTGCAATTAAAAATTAGAAAAAGTTGAAAACTAAGGAAAAAACGATGTTTCTGCCTCATTTCCAGTTTCGGAATGCTACTTCCGTTTTCATTTAATATTTGTCCACTTGAACTTTAAATTACTATAACTTTTGTTGTAATTGACGCACAACTAAAGTAAAAACTGTTTTGGAAACTTAAAAGTGCAGAAAATCATATTTTTAAATTAAAAAAATTTGGTAATTTCAGTCAAAATCACTTTATTCAACGTGTACGGATACCTTAAATAAATTCCAGAGTTCTGGCATAAAATATAAATTTCCAGTATTTTCAGGATATGTGCGAGCCCTGGTGACATAATAAATGAAAGCTTGCTGATGAAATAGGAGAGTAAAAAGCATTTTACAAAAATTATATTAATATTTAACAAAACTTTAATTTTTATTAAAACTTGTAACAACAATAATATAAACCCCTGACATTACTTTTTGGGCTTTTCCTAGTTATATTAACCAGTTTTTATACTCACTGTTCAACAGCTTTCAACTGGTCATCTGTATACTTTGGTGAATTTTCAGATCCCTCACTTGAATTGGGAGTGGTTTCTTCATTTTTACGTCTTCGCAGTGAAGGACTTCCTGGTGATTCATTCTTTACAGGCATAGCAAAAATGACTATATTATGATAATTATCACTTTAAACCTAGGAAACAAAAATAGGATTCAAAAAGTTGAAGTGATAACAAAGTAAAATTAAATAACCTGAGTATATTCACACATTGATTTGCAAAAATAAAAAAAAATACAATAATTAATACTTTAGTTAAAATGCAGTGATTGGAAACCTTTAGCAACTCTGAAATTTTCCAATATTTGCTACATTAATCTGAACTTTGCTACAAAAAATGGTATTGATGCCAATAATAAAACTCCTTCTTTCTCGCAGGATTGTCAAAAAGGATCACGAGATTTGGAAAAAAATCTGGGTAACTGTTCAATGCATTTTAATCAATACTTTAACAACTAACTTTTGTTAATGAACAAGGCAGCTATTAACAATTCTGCTTTTTTTTAAGGAAGGTTTCCATATTCCTTCCTGTTTTTGTCAATGTAAGCAATTCCCTGTCTAAACTAGTTTCTCAAATTTTTTTCCCTTCATGGATTGATTGATAGCCTATCTTTTCTAGTTTCGACCGATTCAGGCTTTTAAGGTCGATTTCGATTCACAAGCACTTAGGGATTGGATAAATTTTTACTAGAAAACTTTTCTATTAACAAGAGGAAAGGCAATGCAAATATCCAAGGAATTTAGCATCTGATTTTCCTCACCATGTGCAATCTGTATAGCCGACTGCTTTGGGTTATGCATTTCATATATAGCACATTTTTAAAGTGTATATTTTTCGCATTTGAAAAACCAAAATGAAGGAATTTGAAATTTTTTTATTTCTGTAGCATTAAATTAGTAGAATTTAACAAACTTCAATTAATTATGGGAATGTAATAATATGGGAACAGATGTAGTATAGGACATTTGGCAAGATTTTTTTTGTCGGCGAAAATTTTTCGTTAAACATAGTTCTGCGAATGCACAAAAACGATTATGCAACACGATGACATCATAGGGTTGCCAGATTGAAAGCCGCCACAAGAATCGGAAAATAATACCAACAATGTCAGGTGGGGTTGCCATACTATACATTTATCGCTCCTATAAAACACGCAAAAAAAAAATTGCGCGCCAAATGTCAACAATTGGATGAAACAATTTTTAAAGAACTTGGATAGAAATTTGTAAAAAAAATCAATTGAAAAATTAATTAGTTTGTCTCTTGGCAGTATCAAGTTTAAAAAAGCATTTAACTTAAGTGAATATATTAAGTACAAAATGCAGTTTAAAATTTTTATGTTAAGATGCTGTTCGTCGTGCACTTTCGGAGCTGATCAATCTTACCTCCCCTCCCGTAGGTGAGACTTTATGATTGAGTGACAAAATGAGATTCAAAAAGAAATTCTGAACTTTTTTCCCATGCATTTACATTTTTCATATAATAATCATCTTTCGAGCAGGCATTCTTGAGATCCTAAAGAAATAACTTAAACTTTAAAAAATATATATAATAAAGTATTGAAATAATTCAATTTTGCTTCTGCTTGTAAATCATTGTATTTTTTATGCAAAAAGACTTCTATAAATAAACCAATCAATCAATTTATTTTACCTACTTTGTGATGTCAGTATAAAAATAACCTTTCAAAAAGCATTACATTAAAAATATAAATGTTTACTTATGTGTAATTATTTAATATTTTACTTTACGAATATTGCTATTCGTCATTTTAATAGTAGACAGAACATTGGCGAAAAAATTCCAGCAGGAAGAGATATTCTTTTTGCTAAGTAACATTTCGTTTTTTTTTCACTAACATTTCCTTTTTAGAAATAAAAAACAGTATAAAAATAACTTATGATTCTTTTTTGGACATCTTATTATTTATTTATTTTACTTTCTATTTTATAAAAGTCATTTAACTTGAATGATTACTTCTGTTTTAAATATAACTAAAGTATACAATTTATCCAAAAAGATAAGTTTTTGGAAAATTTACTTCAAAGGTTTATAAAATATTTCCTTTAAAACCTTGTAATCCCATAACTTCTTTATAAAACTCGAAAAAATTATCTCACTAATCAAAATTGGAAATATATACTTAAATTATTTATACTTACAAATAACTGTAACTAAGCAATCATTTCATCTGAATTTCATCAACAAATTCCATTTTCTGCGATGTATTGCTTCATTCCAGTTCTATTCTAAGCATTACAGCAGTAAAATGAATGAACTCCATGAACGTGACGTCATTTTAAGGATAAACAAAACGCTTTGTTTAACAATATAAAATAATTTATTTTAAAAAAGCTTTTCACTCGCGCTTTTACTTTGATTTCAGTAACTAAGGGGCTCCGCTCCCTGCTCCGCTAACGCTTCGTCAACCCCCGGAGGATTGCTACGCAATCCTCTTTAGTTTGCTTCGCGAACAATACCGGCTTCATACACTGTAGACAATGACAATGTGTCCTAAAAACAATACTTTTTTTAGTTATATAAATTATTACCGGCAGTGCCGTCACACGAATTTATTTTTGGGATGTTGAGACAAGAAATTTCCCAACTTAACG
This sequence comes from Troglohyphantes excavatus, assembly GCA_963932185.1. NCBI lineage: Eukaryota > Metazoa > Arthropoda > Arachnida > Araneae > Linyphiidae > Troglohyphantes > Troglohyphantes excavatus. Next base: position 41,432,194 of record OZ010667.1, on the reverse strand, counting down.
ATCCGAAATTCCGAAAGTGAACGATTCAAAATTCCCAACTTAAAGACGTCGGGTACCAGCTCTAGTGTTGTTCTCGTTATCTGACCATTGTTAAAAATATGAGACATCGTTCCCGGGTCTTTTCTTCGAGATAGGCCTCGAACCAAAGCGTCCTTGATGTAGTAAGTAAATACGTACCAATAACCAATCAAGGGCGCGTTGCTCGAACCAACGCCAGTAGTTCAATGTGCAGCTCTAGTGCGACGTTTATTAACCAGACCACACTTAACGATTCAAAATTCACAACGCAACAGTGCTAAAAAAAATCACAGTTCCAACTTATAGACATTTGTCAGCTTTTTATAGGTAATATTAAACAGTTCTCTCGAAAGTATTGATTTGTTGCACGCATGTTCCAATGCAGTGTTCCGTTTTGAGATCTAATTTAAGTTTCATCTTAATACAAGCTGGGCAATTTCTAGTCTTCCGTCGCTTTCATTTGCTAATAATATTAATTTTCCTGAGGCATAAATTTTCCCAACTCAGGGATTTTTAAAATTCGAAAACCCCAACTTTTAAGGTTTCAAGTTTACAGGGAGGAAGGGAGGGGGCATGCTCTCTCTCCCCCCCCCCTCCCCCTCCCACACACACACAAACGTTGCCGCCGTTGTGGTGGGTCTGATAACTGGAAAAGCTCAACTGCAGAACTGCTTCAACGCAATTGTTTCTACTCATTTAAAAGCGAAACGTGTAAACAAACAACAGCATAAAACGCGCCAAGCAAAAATAAGCTTAATTCGCCAACTTTTATTTACATAAAGTAAGATTATTGAGAATTGGCGCTAATAATAATTCCCCATTAAAATATATATTAAGCTCAAGAAAGGAAGATTTTACGAATATAACTATATTTTTTTAACGGGAAAAAAGTATACTTTTGAACTACTTAGAGCAGTTTTAATTTATCACTTAAAATTTTACGCGTAAAATTGACGATTATTTCAGACATTTCGTCAATTATTTAAAAATTTATAACCACAAAACTAAATCGAATTTTCACAAACGCTCTGGATCATTTGTAGCCAATAGTTTAATCTGTATCCCTAATTTTTATTTATTTTTTTGTTGAAAATTGGAAGACAAGTATCTAAAAATGTGTGAATTGTGTTAGAAATTTTTTAAAATTATGACTTTAACATAAAATAATGTCTAATATACTAATCGTATTAAAAAACAAATATATTCACCTTATTTCCCAAACATTTCTTAATAAACTGGCAAAATTTCATAATTTTAGGACATTTACTTTTTGAGATGCAAGCGGAACAATGAGACAAAAAGTCGCAAATTAAAATTTGCTCGAAATATCCGACATTTTTCCTTCCTTCACTATTTTTTATACCTCACATCTAATTTAATTGTAAAGATAGAACTATAATCTTTATAACATCGGAAAGATGAAGTTTTAGCGAACATTAATATATTTTTTTTAATAAGAAAATATGTAATTTTAAATGACTTATAGCAATTTAGAAATCCCGTTTCAAAAATGAGGGTGAAAAAACGTAAAAAAGTGAAGCGTGTTTAAATGTTTAAAAACTTTATAAATCCAAAACTAATTCGAATTTTAAAAAATGCTTACTTGGATTTCCAGTTCAAACCTATTTGTACACTCCCTAAAAAAATTGGATCTCTCCTCTTAATAGTGTTTCAGAAACTCAACGGACAAAATTACTTATAAGCGAAATTTTATCAACGACGACTTTAATATTAAATAACTTATAAACTAATAACAATATTAAAAGCAAAATATATTCATCTTATTTATCAAACATTTCTTAACAAATTCACTTAATTTCATAATTTTAGGACTTTTACATTTTGAGATACGATCTGAATAACATTGAAAGAACTGAAAATTCCCCCTAGGACTTACTTTTTCCCCCTAGGGCTTACTTTTTTTTAAAAATAGAGTTATAACTCAAAATTGGAGAAATTGGAAATGCAAGGAAACTAATAAGCGGAAACTAAATTCTTTCATGTGATACTTTTACTTTTGGTTGAATACTTTTCATGTGATACAAAACTTTTCTTCACAAAATGTCACACTTGGAAGTGGAATTACAAGAAGTGTGACATCACACACATCGCCTATAAAGCATTGCAAATCAACAAAAAACTGAATTAACAAACAAAAATATTTTCAGAAAATTAAACTGTTTAGTAAAGTAAACTGATAAACCTTCCTTATAAATGTGAAGTATGCCGCAACTACTCCGCAGCTGAAACCGATTTGCACAAAAGGAAATATCTCAAGGAACACCTCCTCATTAACACAAAAGGGGAGGAGGGGGGATACGAATGTGGGAACTGTGCAACAAACGATTCGCACAAAAGGGAGATCTCATTAATCATATTTCTCATACACACACAAAAAAAGAGTGAGCAATAATAACGATCAGAGACGGCTTAAGGCCAAAACGACACAAGCAGCCCTTGATGAACCGGACTAAGAAGTGCATCAAATTTCCAAGAAAAAATAACAATTTAAAGATTTTAATTTCAAAATTGAAGTTTACATTTAAAGAGCTTATTTTCAAAGGGGAACATTTAAAATTAGAACTTATTCCCTTTTAAAAATTAGCTCCTCTAGATCTTCAATTAAAATTTATATATTTAATTTAATTGTTATACTACATTTAAGTACATTGAGGTTTCGTAACATTATTTTATTATATTTATTTAAAAAAGGTTATGTAATAGTTGGATTTTATTTTGGATTGCAAAATACAATATTGTTCTGCAGCATATAAGTAATTTCCCTCGAAATTTGGTACCTGTGAATATAAAGGCATATGGCCCAAAGAATTGTAAAGTTGCTTCAGCAGCAAATGTTATCAATTCTACAAACACAATTAAAAATCACTACTTTTTTACAAATGTTTAGTTTACGATATTTGTTTTAATAAAATACAAAGTTATTTAAAATGTGTAAAAATGTTTTCTTTCAAATATTCAGCTCCTGTTTATCTTTATTGGTTTATATATAATAAATAATTTAATTTTAAAAGCGATTTTGTTAATAGAAAGACCTTCAGTAAAATATATTGGTAGAGTTGCTATATATAGTAAACTTTACCATTTGAATACAAATTTTAAGTTTATATTAATAGTGTTGATATATATTTTAAAATATATTTATTTAATGTTATAATGCATTTTCAAAAGTACTTACTATATTTATCATCAATGAAAATATTGAATGTATCTGTCTGCCCCGTTAAAAAAAATACTTAAAAGTCTATAGCACATTTTAAACATAGTTTTCTTGAGTTACAATTAGTTCCGTAGAAAAGTATATTTAAAAATAAAGTTTATAATTCTGATGATCAGAAGGTGGTGCTAGATTGCTGGCAAGTTAAGCTTACCTAGAAATATTTTAAGTCTGCAGTACTTAATTTTCTGAGATTTAAGTTTGATAAAAAGAATCGTCTGTGAAAGTAGCATTGATATTCTCGAATTTGATTTGATTAGGCGTTTTAGTCTAAAGTTTGTCATTATGACCAGGGAGCGACTTATATATTTGAAGGCTTCAGAGTATTTAGGGGCTACAACTTGAATAGCTAAGTACACAGCACAAAAAAAATGTAGTATTTCAAAATTTTATATTAAACATCCGACGGAAACGCTTGTTCATTTTCAGTTTTCCCAATAGTACACATAATATAAACGTACAAAAAAAGAATTAGAGTTTCGATATTTTGCTTATAGTTAGATCCACGAGTCTATTGTAAGCAAAATTTCCAACTTCCCAATTGGCAACAATGCAGTGACAGTAACCCCTGGCGGCTTTTCCAATATTTACTAGTATGACAAAAACTGATTTTGTGCCCAAAGAACGTCCTGCAGGGTTACTAGATTTGGCAAGAAATCAGGGTTATCATTGAATGCATTTTAACCAGAAAATTGACTACTGCTCAAATATAGCACAACATTACAAGTCAACAATAAAAAAAAATCAATTATTTTAAGAACTTTTTTTCCAATATATTTTTGATTTGTACTTGTTAAAAAATATTTATACATTAATTTTTTTAAACTTACACTTGTATTACAATTGACTCGATTCTATACAAGCAAAATTTAATTTAATATTGGAATCTTTACATCATTTTTTGAAAACTGTAAATGAAGTGTTCATAGATGCTGGAATCGCCTGTCTCATGCATAGAGAACCGAATGACTGGGAATCGTTTACTTTTTTTCTAATTCAATCGTTATTGATTTGTTGTACTAACCTCAACTTGTTCATTTCCTAAATTTTATGAGGATGGCTATTTAAAGATTTCTCCTTCCCATTAGATATTCAGTTAGTGAAAATGCTAAATATTTTGAGTATGGTTGAAGGTAGAATTATTCAAACTATTCAAATTGCCAAGACGTCATTCGGAGAGAACTGAAAGTCTCAATTTTTTTTATTGGTTATGTGTCAGTCTAATGAACAATGATTTCCTTTAGTACATTGTCATTTCTCTTGACTGGTTATAATAATCTATCAAAGTATATAAAAATATTAAGAAAAGGGTATATTTTAATAAATTTATGTTTTCTATGATAAAAATTACATCATAGATGACAAAGGAATGCTACACACCTTCACATAATATTTTTAGAAAAATTCTGACTTTTCTCAGGAAATTTGAGTAATTACTACTAACTATTCTTGACAATTTACCAGTTTCATAATATCCCAGACTTTTTTTTTTTCGCTATTTCCACAGACCTGGAAAATATTTCCAAGTATGTCAGAACTCTGTAAAACTGATATAAAATCTTAGAAAAATATTTTTATTAATTTCAAATTTAAAGGATTATTTATAGGGATGAACCGGATAGTGGTTTTGCCGGATACCCGGTGCACATTACAAACCGGATATCCGAACTAGATTTTGCCGGATATCCGGCAGTTTATTTTTTTTATAAAAATAACTTCTCTACACACTAGAAAAAACGGAAATCGGTCAAAAATTTAAAAATATTTTTTTATTCTGTAATATTTCCCAATTCCTTATCTTTAAAATGATACCAAAATTGAATAAACATTAAAAAAACTTTTTTATTTACAAAGGGTTATTCTAGGGTGCTGCTAGCAATGGTCGTATGTTTTGTACATTTTACATTTAATTTCTGAATAATTGTAATTTTACCATATGCCCTTTCATTCCAAACATAAAAACTCAAGTTTGCTTAAACTTTTGAGAAATTTATGTTCAATTTCAACTTTATATTAGTTGTGAGATGTGATGACCCTCCACCATAACGATTCGTTAAAAATATAATTTTAAATTAAAAATTTGAAAAAAAGTGGATTTTTTAAAGTCTTTATTGGTTAAAGGGAGAATCTGCATACTGGGAATATATTAGTAGAATTTTCAGGAAAATACTTAAAGCAAGAACAAAGAAAATTGATCGCCACAAAAAAAAATATTCGATGTTTTATCCATCCGGATATCCGGCATGGAAAATCGGATATCAGGCACTTTACTTCCGGATATCGGATAGTTAAAAAGCAGCCGGATAGTTACAGGATATCCATTTCATCCCTAATTATTTATATAGCAATGGAATTCAATTTATCACCAAAATGACATTGACACTAATAAATTAAAAACAAGCAATTATTTACACCAATGTTAAAAATCAGTATATTTTGCGACTAAACTACAAAGAAAAATAACAAGTTCTTGTTTTTTAATAACAAAAATTTTATTGTCCCATCATCTGGTAAATAAGGTTACATTTCAAACAAAACAAAAGACCTGCCTGCTCGGCCTGAAACCATATTTCCAAAGTGGATCTTTCTGACATCCTACACATGCCAAATGTTTTTAATACAATTGATGATATGTACACAAGTATGAAAAAGAGTCGACCAATAGCATTCCTTGTTACAAAACCAAGAATGAATCCAAAAGGCTCCATTTGGATAATATCCTGTACAAAGTCACCTGATACAGGTGGGATGATTGCATGCATAAATGAGTATATACACTGCTAGGAATAGTTACAAACAAGTTGAATGTTGCAAGTTAAACTAATTTAGTTTTACTTTCTATTGAAGGTTTCATAACATTTATCTGCTTAGTTTAAAATATGTCTTGTAAAATTTTAAATGAGAGATTAAAATAAATAAATATTAATAAGTAAAAACAGAGAATGCATTCTGGGTTACAACAAAGTTCCAATCATAGAATCACAAAATGATAAAAGACAAAGTTTTTCCTGTTTTTCTGATATTATAATCTTGGCTACAACTTCAAGAAATCCTTTAATGAATAAATCAAGTATCCGGTGAGAACTTTTCTTTTCTACTGTATACAGAACCATACTTAGCCATGTATTTCTTAATAAAATCCTTTGCTTTGTGCATTACTTGGTCATTACAGTCAAGATCTTCTACGTTTTTGCACTGTTTTAGTTCTTTTGTCATCGTGTAGTGTGTTAGCTATAAATAAAGAAACAACATAAATTGTAGAAATACAGAAAGAAAACCCAGCTGAAATTTAAAATGACAGATGCGAATATTTAAATTTATTTTCAGATTTATTAAAAGTAATTAATTACCCAGAAAATTTGATAACACAACTTTATATATCCTTAAATAAATTCCCACATTAAGAGAATGTATTTTTCTTGTGAGACACAAGTTTTTATTTCAAATATACAGTTATCTCTAAAACTTGTGGGTCAATTTATCTGATTTTGTATTTAAATATTTTTTGCGTGTATTTAATGTGGTGTGGATGGTGAATTCACTAAAGCATTTTTACAAATTTGGTTGCTTTTATTTATATAAATTTTAACAGCATTAAACTCCCTGTTAATATATAAATATAATAACTTTTACAGGACGGCTGGTTGATATATCAACCAGAATATCTCATTTTCAAATCAAACAAAATCCCCCCCCCCCCCAACTGGTTACTTAACCTTTTGCACTCGTAATTATGTTTTAGAAAGTTAGCAAATAACTCAGAATTTTTTTTCATGTTCGATCAAGATGAATTTTTTTGATGGAAATGTGTTCCAATTTAACTAGAAGGTTTACCATCCTTAAATCAAAAATTTTAAAATATAACCCCTGAATACACCCCTTGACCTAGGATGGAAATGTAGCCACATAATATTTTATTTTTCAATATGTCAAAATAATTTATTGAAACTACTAAGAATACTTAAGTATATTTCACTACACCGCATTAAAAATCTAAGAAATGCAATAATATAAACAAACTATATAAACAATATTTAGGGGCGAAACGTAATGCCGGCACCTCCACCATAGCAAATAAACTTAGAAATACTTCGAACAGAAATGTTTTTTTTAAGTTATCACAGTTTCAGGGCTCGCAACACTTTTTTCATTTGTCCCTAAGGAAAAAGGGACCAAATATCTTTAAAAAAGGGACCTACAAAATTTAAGCCTGCGTTAAATTTTCGTTAACTATCATCATTATAAATATCGCACCGTAAAACTATTAATATCATTAACACAATTTGTTAAATCTCATAAATATTTGAAACCTTATGTTGACCAAATTATAGGAACAAAACAACGGAGTAAAAAGAGTTGTAAATTAAAAAAAAAATCTATAAGTTGGAAAGAAAGCTTGAAATGGTACGTTTCATATATGTAAGTTACTTCTGAACACTAAACCAGTTTTTGACTTTATCCTCTATGCTTTCGGTCAGGGTCGGAGTCACAACATAAAAAATGACATGCGTAAAATCAATATAACTTCACTTAGAATCAGCCTATGGGGATAAATAATATACGATCGTGTGCAGGAAAGTGACTTTTCGAACCGGTGTATTTTTAACCTATTCCCCCCTCTATCCTTTGCACCGTGTTGGTAAGGGGTGTTGCACGTAATTGTTGTAATATACATTTCAACCCCCATTACTCCATGTGCAATCAGCTTATGTGCAGAAATGACATACCGTCGTGTAGAGGCAGGTCGAGGGCGATTGTTAACTCATTCCTTCCTTTGACCTTTGTACCGCGTGGGAGGGGGATCGACCTTGGCAGCAGTATATGCTTCAGCCCCAATTACTCCACGGAGAATCGACCTTTGAGGTATAAATTATCTACCATCGTTTAGAGAAAGGTAGACCACACGAACCAAATTGGGTATTTTCCCACTTCGTTGCTGAATGAAATGTGTACCGCGTGGGGAGAATCGATGAGGGACACCATTTTTACGTGTGCGAAACCGCGAGTAAAAGCTAGTATAGCATAAATCAGTGAATGAATGCATGCGTTTTTGTTGCAGAGCAACAAAACTATGTTTAAGAATATACATTGAATCGTTTTGACTTTCTTTCACTCTTCTTTCTAGTACCCCTAGTAAAATATACTTTTTTTTAACTACATAGCATTCTACTACTTCAAGCATTATTCAAACCAAATTTTAAGAAAATCGGAGCATTATTAAAAAAGTTAGTAAATTTGTACGAAAATGTTTTTTAAAAATTCATTTCGTAATAATCTCAAGTTATTTTGTAACTTTTTTAAATTTTGGCAAAATTTCTTGAACTTTAGCAAGGATGCTACTTGCTACAGGAAAAGTCTATTTTTCAAATCAAAAATAAATCGAACAGTATTTGCTTAATTAGAATATGAGGTACTGGGAAATCGTGTAATTCCAATTTACACTTTCACCTGCATCATTTACATTTGTTTATGATACAATGCATAAACAAGGTCCTGGGAGAACAGTTTACACTTAGGCCCACATTCCACACTAATGTGATTAATTACATTCGTAAACACAAAACAGCGAGCCTTTTTCTGGTTTAATGATATTCGAGAGTTGCAACACCATAGCAGCAGATTCAACACATACACGAATATGATTGTAATGACCATTACATAATAAAAAATAAAATAAAATAAGGAGGAGAAAGGGCCAGAAATGTGTTATTATAGTCATAAAGGGTGGAAAAATTTATTTTTGCTAAAATAAGGGAAATAGGGACCATATTCTGAAAAAAAAGGAATTTTAAGTACCTCAAGTAACAAAAAGGACTTTTAGGGAAAAAAGGGACCTGTTGTGAGGCCTGCAGTTTGCCCAAAGAATTTCTGTTTTCTATAACTAGTAAGAAGTAAGTAACTGTAACAAAACTAACTAAAAGACAATAAAAACAACAAAGAAACTACAAACAAGAAACAAAATAAAAAGCATAACATAAAGAAACAATTACATTTTATAATTCTGTGTTTTTTCTATTCCTATGGCGACATACGAACACAACGGTACAGATGCGATGTCCCCTGTACAGGGAGATACGAGCGCGATGGTAAAATGAGTTATGTCCCCCATACAGGGACATACGAGTGCAAAGGGTGTTACAAACATACATGTATTACTATGTAAATAAATTAATGTAGCTGAATACTGATAATCTAATAAATTATTTGCTCAGTCTTAAAATTTTAAAGGTGATAAGGTAAATAGCGAAAAGAAAATAAGACAAATAAATCAAACAGAATTTTATAATTTCAGCATACACATTAAATGATAAACTTTGTATTTATTTTATTTTTGTTTAGATTTTAAACTGAAATAAAAATCTTACCTTTCGAGCCAAATACTTAAAATCTTCATTATTGGTGACTCTGCCAACTTTACAGTCTGGTTTAAGATATACATTCAAACAACGAACAATGTAAGACGACATTTTGGTCCTGAACAGCTCTTTAATTTTCTTTGCGATTTCAGGTCTGACAGGCAAATTGACACTGGTGTCGGCTGCAGCTTTAGTAGTCTTTCTTTTCTTTGACTAAAAAAAATATATAAGTTGTATAACACATTAAATTTTGGGATGCAGAGTAAGCATTTTGTAGATTTATATTCAAGTTTTTAATAATAATAATAAAAAATCCTGCATTAATATATACGTTGGATAATCTTGTTTACTTATATTAGTTGTGAAGAATTTCATCTAATAAATTTGTTTCAAATAAAGAAAAATTAAGAAATTTTTATTGAAGAATATATAATTTAATATTTTAGGGGGACTTTGAAATTAACTAGTTAAATTTATTTTAAGAGTATTTATTTTTTTGTAATTGTTTATTTTTACTTCATTTCTAACTTTCTATAGTACATCACTTGTTGGGTAACTTCCTTCCAGGAAAAAAAAGTAATTCTTAGGAAATTAACCTTTCTCTTTGAATGTTTCGTTGGCATTTTGGGTTCATCATATGTTGGAGTGTCTGAAGATTCAGTCCCTTCAGATTCAGAATCCTCATCCTCGTCTTCAGAGTCCTCTTCTATTTGGTCACTTGTGGGAGGATCCCATTGTGTTAGCCTGGAAAACAAAATGTTGCATTTATGAAAAGGAAATTGTTGAGAAAGGAAGAGCACATTGTATACAATAGAAATTCTCATTACAAGCTTATCAGCATTGTAAAATATAGTTTTTATAATATAAATGAATAAAGCTACCAGCCACGGATATGAGAAATCGATTAGTTAAAAAAATTCCTTTTATCATCCATTGTTGATTAAAAACATGCAGCATATTGTATGTAATAACATTATTTACTATGGGAACATAAAATATCATGACTATACTTGCCAAATTTTTTGTTAAGGACCCCCCTCCCCCTCCCTTACAACAACAAATATTTAATGCTATTATTACACAATTTAATGAAATATTACTCCACTTTACATTTTGTTCTCGGGGATCATACTCATTTTTTCGAAAATAAAAATAAAGAGTTTCTAAGAATTTTTTAAGTACTTCAATTTATAAGGACCTTATTTCTAATGTGAAAGAAATTTATATATTTGTAATGAAAAGTTAGCTCTAAAGTCGCAAAAAGGCTTCTTAGCAAAAAAAATTATTTAAAAATTTATGTTTTTTTTTAATTTTTATAATTTAGTTAAGTTTATAATTTTTCCAAATATTTTCATTAATTATTCTGTTAAATTTGATGGCCAACATTTTGCATATATATTTAAATAATTTGTATATATTTAATTAGTTTTAATTTATATAAAAAAGTTTTTAGAGCCCTTGGGGTTGGATTACCAATTTGTTTTTAACATTTCTAATACAGAAAGAGCTCCATTTGACTTTTCAAAGCGGTCCTAACGTTTTGAATACTTTTCAATCTCCGATGAATTATTTATTATTATAATTATTACTTTAATAATTCTAATTTTATTATTTTTCATTCATTATATATGCTACATTTTAATTCTATTTAAACAATATTTTATATAAATTTTTTAAATAAATCATTTACATGTATTTTACAGTATATATATATTTTATAGATAAAAATCTTTTGGAAAATTACAATATTATTGAAAACATGAAATCAGTGAGTACTTTTAAGCAGATTAAAATTTATTCTTTAGTTGAACTCCCAGAAGAAGGAAGAGTTAACAACAAATTTAATTTTAGGTCATACCTTGTCACTGAGTGATAATAATACACACTCCCCTCTGCATCAGTTGCAGACCTCCAATTCTTAGGCAGTTTAACAGGCTTTGGCTCTTCTATCACAACAGGTGCCACAGGCTGAACAGCCACTTGGTCAGCAGGCAGGTAGGCTGTAGTCTGGAGGGGCACAGAAGTGATGGGGTGCGTTGACAAGTAAGTTGTTGGCTGGTTCATAGGAAGGGAAGTAGTAGACTGGATTGGTAAGGAAGTTATGGACTGAATGGGGCATGAATTTGAAGATGGATATGATGGTGCTTGGCTATGCAAAGGATTCACAGCAGGCAATTGCAAAGAAGCTGAAGTCTGAATGCATACCTGCATATATAATTATAAAATATTAGTTTGGGTATCTTATGAAAATAATAAAATGTACAGGATATGTTAATTCCAGTAGCAGAATCATCAACAATTATTCTGCAACCCAGACAATGCATTTCAAAATCTATTGTAAATTTTAAAATTTAATACATAAGGAATGGAAGACAAGATTAGAAAGTTATTGTTTCAAGTAAATAACCTAATCACATTTTTTAAATTGGCCTCAACATTAAGCATGACATGTCAAATGAACAAAGCATACACAAACAAATTGAAAAACGTGTTTAATATGCAGATTGGTTAAAAAACGTTATTTGTTAAAAATATTAATCTGCAAGAATTGCAGGATATTGCCTGACAGCATTTGCTATCATGATGTTGTTGGGTAGAATGCATAATTAAAATAGAAATTGTCGCTGTTTGTATAGATAAGAGTTGTCATTCATTATTAAGATAAAATTTCTGACATTTCCAGATTTTCAAAGAATTCTAAAAAACAAGCAGAGCAAGTAATTTTTTCATATATTAATAACCTAGTAAAGTAGAGAGTCAAGAAATTGTAGTTTTTACAATGAAATGGTGATGGTAAAATGAACATGATAGGGCACATTCATCTACAATTTTTTAGTAAAATTCTTTAACTTCCTTGGCTCATTACATCAGATACAGTGATAGCTATGTTTTATAATCATTAAAATAAGTTATACTAAAAAACAACATTGATTGTACTTAACTGACTATTCCAAATGTTTAAGTTTAAAAGGATTTTGCTGAAAGTGTGGGTTTTGTGAAAAAAATTCACACGTTTTATCATATATTTGTTTTCAATGTCTGCAGTGCTAAAGTAATGTGTTATAATGAAAACTCCCAAAGCCACTATAATACTAAGCATGATACGAAAATGACAGGGTCCAAAGAAAATTTGTAATACTTCAAAACAGTTGCCAATGACCACTATACATGTTATAATGTAAGCCCATGCTGGTATCCATGCAAGTATGGTGTTGATATGTCTTCCTTCACCCTTTTGTGGGAATGAAGCACTACATTTCTATTTTGGACATTACCATTTAAAACTAATACAAAAAGATCCAAATGCATGCTTACGTTTTCTGTATAAGTCCCTTGAGCTGACGAACTGGGAACAACCTGCAGTGGAGGCTGCTGCTGCTGGTGTGGTGGCCCATAATAATATGGTTGATTCTGGTTGCCATAATGGTTTGAGGCAGGTGGGTAGTTGCCAGGTGGCTGGTTTGGAATGTAGTGAGTTGAAGGAGGATGCATGTTAGGGGGCACAACAGAAGATGGAGGCAGCTGGTAGCTGGGGGGATTAGACGGAAGCATAGCATTGACTGGTGGATGAATATTGGTATTTGGAGGTGGGAGGTTGGTATTTGGTGGTAGATGGTTGGTATTTGGTGGTGGAAGATTGGTATTTGGTGGGGGATGGTTGGTATTTGGTGGTGGAAGGTTGGTATTTGGTGGCGGGAGGTTAGTGCCTGGTGGTGGGAAATTAGTTGGTGGTGGCTGCAGCAATGAAGGTGATGTTTGTGGCAATATTTGAGTAGGTGGAGGCATTGATGTAGGAGGATGGGAAATGACTGGAGGAGGTGTTGCTGTATTTAAAAATGGCACCTGAAATGAAAGAAAAAAAATATTAATGCAATTGATCAAATGATAAAAAAAAAGGATTACTGTACAAACATCAATAATAGTTGAACCATACATGGAACATTTATTTAAGATCGCCTAACCTTGCCTAAAGAGGTTATGTATGTAAGGAATTGAACAATATTTAAAATTAAACTGAGTTTATGTCTGGGTTTCATTTATTTTAATGATATAAAATAGTGGTTAACTGAAAATAAAATTAGTTTTATATATGAAAAAGAAATTTGATTCTTTTAATTTTACCAAATAAGTTTATGGTCTGTTAAAACTTCGATTGTAAAATGTACTTACTGTATACTATCTATTTTGTTTGAAGATGTACTTAAATTTATGAATACGGATTTACAGATGTATTGATTTTATATAATGGTTAAACAAATAGGCATTTAGGAGCACACATGAAACACACTTGATCCAATTAATAAAATAATTAACTAAAAAAAACAACCTTTAATTGAACCCATTAAATATTTTTGTTGCACAATACCTGTGACTGTGGGAAAACTATTTGTGGAGGAGGATACATTGCTTGTGGCAGGGGTTGCTTCAGAAGTGGGCATGGCGCAACTGATGAGTTGAGAGGAGGTGGGAAATTGACTGGTGGTTGATTTAAAAAAGTGGGTGTTGGTAATAACACTGCTCGATTAGATGGCTCAGACTCTAGAGGTGGATTGAATTCTGAAAGTAAAATTAAGTAAATCCTTATTATTTTGCTCTCTGTCAACTTTTGTAATCTAAAAATATAATGTAATTATTAATCACAAGAAAAATTATAGTTGGTGTATTTGTGTAAAAAGATTTTGCATATAAAATAAGGATTGGAATAGTATAATAGCAAGCTTAAATTTAAAGTAAGCTTTTATTAAAGTGTATAAAAAAAGTTCAGATTTTTTTTATTATATGACTTTTTTAATTTTACCAATCTAAATTTGTCTGATGTTTTTATCATCTTTCATAAAAATGTATGTAATTTTTTTTAGAGATTCCTAATACAAAACAATTTTACATAGAAGGTAATTAGATGGACGTCATCCTTGAAAGCAATTTTTTTATGCTGATATATTTGAAATCTATTATTGGATGATAAAATATATCATAATATGTCTATCGGTTGATATGGACAGTTTAAAGCATTTGCACATTTAATTCTGATTCATTAGAAATATTATTAAGTAAAAAAATATGCGAGCGAGCTCAGTCCTTCTGGTACTTATTAATTATATTACCAAACATAAAAAAATCCATACTTTTTTTAAAAATGATTTTTAAGAACTAATTTTTTAAAGCTAATTTATTAAGTAAAATTTACAAAACAACATTTTGAATGATTTATACTTTAATTTGCAAATTTATTTTCTACATGTTTATTGAAAAAGCTTTAACTGATAAAATTAATTCAAGACACCTTCAAAAATCAAAATGTCTTATGAAAACTTGGTTTAAAATTAGGCCTTGTAGCAATTAGCACATTAAGATGTAGTATTTTGTAGAAGAAAGGACAAACTGAATGTATTGATAGTCTCAAATTAGAAAAAATATACAAAATCATAAATTGTTTTTTACTTTTTTTAAAAATGAATTTTCAAGTTATTTGTGTATAAATACAAAAAGTCTTTCATGGAATCAGCAAGGACTCATAAATATAGTTAAGCAAAAAATTTGGTATTACATGTTAAATATATAGATTTGTATACATAAAAAAAATGAGAAAACATCTCATGGATACATTTGGAAAATTACCTTCTTTTAGTTTCCTTTTAACTGTTTCTATAGTTGAAGGTGGTTTTATAAATCTCTTAATGGATGTAGTATGCACTGCTAGTAAATTGCTATAAATAAATTAACATTATACTACTACAATACATATTTGAAGAAAGATATGGTTCAAGTATCATAAAAAACTATTATATTCTTTTAAAGTATGTACTGAAAATTATCTTACTTGTTAGAGTGATCTTCAGCTTTTAAATCAACTTCTGGGTTATCATTTTCATATACTGAAAATAAAATGTTTTAATTTATTAAAATAATTTAAATTTATAGAAATAACAAATAATTTAAGGTAATATTACCTTAAGTATACAACATAGGGTATTTCTATTGTACAAATTAGACGCAACAAAAAATTGGAATTAATATTTTTTTTGTTAAACGGAACAACATTGATATCCAGTCTATAAGTTTGTTATTCAAGCAACACACGTTCACTGACAAGATCCTACATTTGAAAAACAATTTTAAAATTTTTACTATACTTAACTTTCATACGTTGATGTTTTTCAGTAAAATACGTTTTTCTTTCTTTAATTAACCAAAACATCAACACAGTGTTGCAATTTTGTATATGAAAGCAATTTTGCACACATTGTACATAAAGAAGTGAATTAAGGAGGTTGCTACTGTCCAACAGAAATTTTCACAAATAAATTATATTTTCGAAAAATGTATTGCAATTTGACCATTGTTAAAAAAATACGAATCATTGTTTCCGGGTCTTTCATTCGAGATAGGCCCCAAACCTTCGTAAATATCTCAATGTGCAGCCCTAATGAGACATTATTTAACCAAACCAAACTTATTTGAAATTACCAACTCAACAGTACTAAAAATTCCCAGTTCTAACTTATCAATTTTTCAACTTTATTTTATAGATTAGGTAATATTAAACAGTTTTCTCAAAAGTATTGATTTGTTGCACGCAAGTTCAAATGCAGTGTCCGTACTGAGGTCTAATTTAAGTTTAATCTTGCAAGCTGGACAATTTCTAAACTTTCCTCACTTTCATTTGCTAATAATACTAATTTCCTTCAGGCATAAATTTTCCAAATTCGGAGATATTTAACACTAGAAATTCCCAACTTTTAAAGTTTCCAGATAACTGGGGGAAGGGGAAAAGGGTTCGTGCTCTGATATTTATACAAGCGTACAGTCAAATTTACACATGGGCAAAAGCGCACCATTTTTTAGCTTATATTTCTGCAAATATTTAAAATTTTAGAAAATGTGTTTAAAATTATAATTTTGGCAAAAAATTATTATTAAATGATTATTTAAAGGTGTGACATAAGCAGCACTGATGCATTTTAACCAGAACACAAAAAGTCAATCCAACTTTTATGGTTTTAACCACTTAAAAAAAATTAGCTTTTTTGAATGAAAGTTGCCTATTTTTCAAAAGGACTTAACCTAAATTATAATTAATACCTATACAGAATGTTTTAATTAAAACAAATACATATTTATATATAATATGTCAAACAGAAATGCACCACATTATTAATAATGGATAATTATACTTTTATTTATCAAAAAATTATGGTGATACATAAACTTAGTCAGCAGGGTTTAGGTTAAGAAAGTTTACATACAACACTTATTTAAGTATCTTATCGCTTTTTTCATAGTAACAAGATGTTAATCTTAAATTTTGTAACAAGCAAATTATAAACAGTAGTGTTTTAGAATGTTTCTTATTACAGGCAAATAATTTTAACTTTGCTCTACAAAGTTTAAAATGTAATGCAGGTAAGGGCATAATAAATATATAAAACTTAGTTTACATTAACTTTTTTTAATGCTTTGCAGGGTATTAAAGTCATATTAAATGTATGATTATAAACTACAGCCATTATAGGTATTTAAATATGCCTCTTTTATAAAACCTATTAAATAATGACATAATAAATTTTATACATTGGAATTAAAAAAAAATACAATAAGCTGGCTTTAAAAAAAAAAAAAAATACCGCCCTTTTATTAAAAAAGGCTTGTATTTGGCCACCCTCGACATGATCATAAAAAACAAATCATGATTCCAAATAAAGTCTTTAAAAACCCATCCTTAGATAAAGAAATTACATATGGGAAAATAAGGTCTTACTTTTGTCCGAAAATCTGGGAGAAAAGTTTGTCACCAGAACTTGAATCTGATCCCCAGTGACCTCTTTTTCTGCCTTCTTTTCAGTTCTCATGAGAACACTATGATCAGCTTCCATTTCATCTTCTTTACGCTTCTGTTGCTCCAAACGAGGAATACGAAATACTTCCTAAGTAATTCATAAAGGGAAAACTTTAAGGTACTACGAGTACAATAAATCTAAATAGAATTAAGGATGTCCAAAGAAGAAATACTTTTATTAAATAAGATAAAATGTTTTATAACATTTACTTTTAAGATAAAACCAATTAAGAGGTGTGAACAAAAATGTATCTTCAAAACTTTACCTTTATTCAATAATTATTTGAACATAAATGAATATTTATTTATAAGCAAAGAACATGAATGAATCTTTTTTTAAATTCTCTAAGATTGCAAACAAATCACTATTTTTAAAATTAAGAAACAATAAAATAAAAGTAATACTATAGTTTTGAATTACTTCGGATAACATTTTAACGCATTATAGTTTAATAAATTATCTTTAATATAACTGCATAGTATATAAAATCGTAGCCAAGAAACTTTTATAGGGGATTTTATTTATATAACTTTTGTTTGAATTACAATAAGCATTTTTAAAACGTTATTTCTTGAAACCCATGGATTTTTCTCGAATTTAAACAATAAAATTAAAACTTTTCCCACTGATATACACAACATTTCTTAAATTATCAGATTATAAAAATTAAGAGACAAAAAGTTATAGAATTTATAATATTTCCGTTTTGTGTAACTCTTAACTTAATATTTTTTATGTGAAAATGTTCAGCCTCAGTTTTTCAAGGATTATGATCAAGGGAAGTTTTAAAGTATAAGAAACTTTTACGTTGAATTATATAAAAAATATATTCGAAAGCAATAAACCAATTCAGCAATTAATAAAAAAGCATATAATGAAAACGTTTAAAGCTGGTGTAAATTTATTTTATCCTATTGCAGTTAAGTCAAAAGTAGTTGAATTGTTTAAATATTATTCTAAATAATCAAAGACATGTATTTATAGTAGAATAAACTAAATACAAACATGCAGTTTGTTTAAAGAGTAGGCAATGCAAAATATTGCATAATTGGTATCTTATTCTAACCATTTTGGATACAAAGAAAAAAAATTAGCTAAATAATTTTAATTAAATATATATATATGTATGTGCAAATAAAAAATATATATGTGTGTGTGCTCTCAAAGTGATAAATTCTTAATATATTTTTTTTCCTTCAAACAAACATAGTGTTCTTAAAAATAAGCAAACTTTATTATCTTTTGAAAGATATTTTAAAACCTTCATTTAGTTATGCCTTGTTGTCAGACTTGAATTTTGTAGTTAATTGCTCAAATATCTGAGTCAGATAATCAAAATTTCAAAAAATTGATTACAATATTCATGTTTAGTATATATTATTCTTTATACCCTTGTAGTGCGATGCTAATATCTGATGCATTATGCACTACTTGGCACCGCTCGGTTTTGATCCGAGGAACTTCGGCTTTCTACGCCGATACTCTGCCGGTCAGGCTAAAGTGATCACTCTCGCCTGAGCGGGAGTATCGGGTAGATGAAGTGAACCCTACAGCCTTGTGTACCCAACTTTATAGAAATATAATATACCCAAATAGAATATATCCTTATATTCATTTCCTCTCCCCAGGATACGATTCTCATAGCAAAATTTATATGTTCTAATTTTATATTTATTAAAAATTACAATGTTCAGTTAAAAAATATTATTACATTCAAACTAATTAATCAATTGGGACAGTAGTGGTTGTTATAAGGAAGGGGACATTATACCAAGAGGTTACTATAAGAAAGGTCTACTGTGGAACAACAATTAAAATTTTGACTAAATTTAGTATGTAGTTCTTGTGGGACATCTAAATAAAGAACTTAGTTTTGAACAATTTAGATATTTTCTAATTTAAAAAAGTACATCTGCAGCAAATCTTGCATCCTTAGCTCACAGAAAGTAACACGCAAATTTGAATATCAATTATGGATGAGTTAAATCAAAATACTAGAAATTAAATAACATGGAAGCTTACTTGGGGGAGCCAAATAGCTTTATGAATCAAATTTTGTTGCAATAGGATAAAATATTTTTTTTGTATTGCTGAAATAATTTGTTTTAGTGTTCACTATGAAAAAAAAATATCTAGTACTGGTTGGAATGGTACATCACTTTAGTCAAATGGAAAGAAGAAAATCTAAGGAGAAAATTGTATTAAGAGATTCTACATAACAGTATATTCTGTATTACATAATTGCTATGAATATTAAAATAAAATGAATGCACTTTCATTATAGATTTTAAAAAAAAAACTTGCCCCAAAAAGTTAATCTTTTAGAAATATGGTTTTGTTTGTAAATCCATCTATATTAGGTGTATGCAATTAAAAAAAATAAGTATAACATATAATTATTACTTAAAACTAGTTTTTTCATGTGCAAGCTCTCCTCATACATAATTCAAGAAAAGTACAATATTCAAGACTGAATTGTATCTTTAATATCAAATTCTTGGCTCAGGTTTTAAATTAAATTAATATATTCACATATGCTCATTTGATAGTAATAAATCAAAAATATTCCTTTAAACACTTAATTCAATATATTAAAAATATTTCGTAATTTCTCAGAATAAAAGTGTGTACTGATATAAAAATGCGAGATATTTATAAAAATTAAAAAATCAATTTCATATATTTTTTTCCCACATAAGATATTAAAAATTTGTATTTTAATTTAAGCCAAATGTGAAAAATAACTATTAAAAAAAATTTAAATGTGTTTAATAATTTTTTCAACATTTTTAGTCGCAACTTGCATTTAAATGTGTATGTCTATGTTGTTTTAAAAATATAGATTTACCAAAAGTTATAAAATAATTGTAAACAAAATAACTAAGATTTTTTTTTTTACGGTTGAAATAACACTATATCAGAGTTTAAAGTATTATTTAGCAAAGGGATTTAAAATGTTGAATGTAGAACCAAAATAAATATAGAATAAGCAAAAAATTAAAATTCTTTAAGAATTTATAAAAGAAGCTTTGGCTTTTTCATGTAAGAAGGCAAAAATAGGCGAAATATTCACAAGAAACAGCAGCAATAAGTAAATAAGCTTAAAAATACATAAAATTGCTTTTATTGCTGAAAAATACATGCTTGAGGAAAAAAGGTGTACATTCTATTTAACAAGTCAATATAGAAGTAAAAGTTATACTTTAGTCAATTTCGTTTGCAGTTCAAAGAAAGATAATACTGATTTTTGGTAATTTAAGACATAGCAAATAATCAGTTAAATTATAACATAAAATTTACTGAAACTACATGTCAACTTATTACTTTTTCCCTCAAAGCCAGGAGAAAAAAAATATACTGTTTCCATTAACTTTTTTAATTTTAGCATTTGTGAATTGTAAAACATTAAAAGATATCTTTTGTCAAAAATTTAGACTATAGAATTTTGAAAACTTCCCTTAATATCAATAAATACTAAATTTTATTTTAACCACATATTATAAATTATTCTCATTTGCAATACTGCAAATGGTATCACATTACCTTTATAAAAATAACAGTTGACATCTGGATTAGTTATATTACTTACCTAATTTGATAATAATTTAAGCTATAGTTTCTAACCTTAAATTGATTTCTCATACCACTAAATCAACAAACTTTCTAATTAGACTTTTATCCACGAGATTAAACCAATTAAAAATATTACAATAAACAATTAAATTCTGTAAGTGTTATAAAGAAAATTTATACTTAATTTTAAATAAGATTAAAATAAGCTATCTATATTATCCATCCAGCAAGGTTGCATAATTTTGTGCAGTCAATTAACAACATCTTCAAATGAATATTGAACTAATTTAACATATGAAAGCATAGAAATACTTAGAATAAAAAAATATGTTACAAGGGGACTTTTTTCTCTAAATTTAAACAACTTACCTTTTATGTTTGCCTCATTCAATAATTCATGCCTTTAATTGAAAAATGGTAAAAATTGAAATTAAAATTTTAATATACTATGATGTAAAACTAGTTTCCAAGTTAATGAAAAAAATTCGTCTTAGCAACACTTACATGTTCCTCTACTACTATTGGCTCCGCTGTCGGTGTTGTGGTGAATTTCTCACCAAGGCGATTAATTTCGAAATGTGGTTATTGGTTTACTTTATTCTGTGGGTAAGTTGGGTTGGATTGTGTGGATTAAATGTGTGAACGATACATTGATTGGATGTATGCACTTTGTTTATGTGTTTGGATGATACATGGAACATACCTCTAATTGATTTCTTGTTGTAAAATGTCTGTAGAGATGTAATGGAAAATAATGTTAACACATTGTTTTGTGAATGAAAGGGAAGATTTTGTTTTTAATTATATGTTTTTTATACAGCATACAATGTAATATTCTATTTTTGTTTTGGCATGCCAAAAATTATAAAAGTTTGTATACTTTTAAATTTGGTAGCCTAATTTTTTTTTTAAATAATAAGTAGCCATACGTTTACAATGAATAGAGTTTGGTCTTTGAGCGAATGTCAATATTATTTGATTTTCATAATTGCTAATAAGTTGGATATATAAAATGGGTAAGCACCATTCCCTATAAAAATTTAGCACAGTTTTATAAATATCGAATTCACAAATAAGAAACATGGATGATGTTCCATCATGAGGTTTGTGCAAAACATGCTAGCATATAATCAATTGCTCGACAGTTTGTCTGTAAGTACCATAATTGACTACTTAAAGGGGGTAACAGCTACTACCCTGAGTAGTCGTAGGACGGAGACAACAATTGCTCGGTGCCATGACCGATGTTAGGAGTCTGTGTCGCTAGCCGATTTGCAAAAAAGGTGCCAATTCACCTCATCATTGACATCTTTACCCTACTATTTACATCATTCATTCAATAACAATTTTTTTTACCATATCACATTTTGAGCTACCGCATAATCAATAAAACTGAAACGTCTGAAGTGAAACAAAAGAATTAGGACAATGAAACTTACCTTTAAATTTTTCCAACTACTTAAAAGTTCAGCACCAACATTTGAAATTAGATGAATGTTAGGATCCTCAACAAGTTCCTCTTTAGCTTTGATCGCAGTTTCAGACAACTTATCTTTTGAAGGTTCAGTTTCACCAGAAGTCAGCACCTCACCAGACAAAATCTCAACTTTGAAATTATCAGTAATGGATGAAGTTTCAGAAGAGTTGTCGTTAGCATTGTGCGAACCAGTGCTGTCAGTTTCACTGTCTGAGAATTCAATATTTTTAAGCTTTTTAGACACAGGCTCCGAATTTTCATCTGGAGGAGAGGTCAGAGTAGGTACAGGGAGATTTTCAGCAGAATCATCTTTTTTGTTTGTGTTGCATTCTTGCACCCACTTTTCAACTACACTCATTACTTTGCTGTCGAGAAGCATGGTTTTGTTTGAGATAGGAAGCAAAGTCAGAACTTGCAAAATCTGGAATTACAAACAATTAATCAAACAAGGCTCAGAAAACAGTCGTTTTTCCAAGTATAAAAGAATACAATGCCACTTTCCGGTTTTTCTAATATTCCATGGAAATATTTGGAAAACAGTAAAGTACTTTTTTGTTAAGTTACAGTCTTGCTAGGAGTTCATGTTACGATAGAAGCTATTAGAAATACAAACCTTTGTTTTTAAATCCAAGTCTTCAATATCTGTCATCCAACTCCAGATTAAAGGAAGTCCGTGATAGTCCAGAAATAAACGTAGACATGCTTGTTCTTCAGTTTTCTAAAAAGATAAGCAATTAGTGTTTTTTTTTTTTTTTTAAGACACACGATTGGCCAAACAAAACATTAGCTGAAATCTTATGTTATGGGAACTGATATGTACATTACTTATCTAAAATCAGTCATTCAATAAAACTAAATTCACATGTCCCCTAATTGGCAGAAAAATCACATGTTTGTTGTAATGATTAAAATAACTTTAATGACTTTAAAAGTCATAAAAATTACTCATTTTAAAAGCCATAATAATTATTAATTTTTAAACTTTAGGAAGCGGGGCAGGCGTTTGATTTTAACATGGGATTCTGGCCGAAAAATCGGCCACACGCATTGTAAAGATTAAAGTCATAGCAATTACCCATTTGAATACATAGAATTAAAAATAATGGAACATGTTTGTCTACAAAATGGACAAATTTTAATGCCCAGTTGTGTAATTAACAGGTTATTATATATAAATAGTATTTATTATGCAAGGCTCTTTTTTTGTGAATCACTCTTCCTTAACTATATAACCAATTTTTATGGTAAAGGTGTCATTTGAAAGTGAGTGAAATGTAGATGTGCCCAAACTATATAATATTAAGCAATTAATAAGTTTATTACACTTAACTACAATAAAATGAAGCTAAATTCATATAAAACACAGGAAAGGCATGGAATTATAGTGAACAAAGCAATTCTCTAGGAGTTGATGAGCGAGGGGGCAGAGCAAACTAGTTATTATTAACAGGTTAAAAATATATCCAGGTAACCATTTAATGAATCTTAACAAGTTAACCCTTTAACTAAAAGGGGCACATTTTAATGCACAGTTAACAGTTACGTAGCAGTTTTTTATTGTCATATTACATAAAAAAAAAACCTTGGGGGGAGATTACTTTGGAACACAACTTCTCTGACATTTTACTGCAATGAAAATTTTCACGGATATCTGAACCGACATTCTATGAAAACGACGATTGAAATAAAGTTCCAAAGAAAACGATTGCTCCTTAGGAAATGCATAGCAACCAAGTGTTGCAATTCAATATTTACAAAATGACACATGAACTGAACAGTGAGGTTGCCACTACAGTTTAACAAACATGCAATACTGGTTGGAACAACGGGAGTTGAATTTAATAATTTATGCCAAATTTAGAAGATGACGATTTAAAAATTCATGCTTTTTGCATGCACAAGGAAAAAATGGTGTTGGCGGAGCATCAGCACAGACCTCTAGTCAATCAAAAATTAATTCCTCATATTGTGTTTGGATTTAATTAAAATATTTTAAAGTATGTTTTTAAATTTATTAATTATGCAACACTGAAACAAACACACCCAAATAAACTTTCTAGTGAATTATAAAAAAAAATTCAATTTATATAAGTGTTATTATTTTTGTTGTTCTACATGTTACAAAATACTTACAATAATTATGTCCAGTAACTGATGACGAGTGATGCTTTCATCTGCACGAACCATAAGCCTAGCTAGTTTTAAAGTTTCTTCTTTGTTTCGAAGCCCTTTACTGGTATTGAGTTTTTCTATTTCTTCCTCCAACTATAAATACAACACAAATGACCAAATAGCATACAAAAGATGCTTGAAATAGATTTCTAGAAACAAGTTTAAAGTATATGTCTTAAACCTAGTTAACTAATTTTTTTTTTATGCAACAGTTTATAATCAATTACAAGCTATGCTTTTTCAATATTTTATAATTTTTAAAATGGGATAAATTTCAACTACAGGAGTAATTTTATATGAACTAATATTTATAAAATCACATAAGAAAACTAGCACATACTGCTATGTCATCTAAATCTCGCTTTTTATCCTCCGGGCCCTTCTTTTTCTTGGTTGTGCCCGACTTTGAGACACTATATGCATCAATAGAAATCTGTTTTGCTCCTCCAATGTAACCAGAACAAATATCTGATCCACATAAACATTTCTGAGCTTCACGTCTACAAATATAAAAAATATAGAATCAAATTATTCAATAAAGTATATGCATCCATACAATATTATTAATTTATAAAAGATATTTTACCCATAACGCTGGAATTTGTAATCCAAGGTGAATTCTTCACCAGCACAAATAGAACGCTTGGCAAAGACACCAACTCTTAACTCTCCATTTACAGTCCACTAGAATAAAAAATAATAGCTCTATAAAGGGTGATTCCGGAATCAAGAATACAGATCAAAGTAACACAAAGGTTTTAAAACAAATAAAATATATTTTATTGTAAAATCATAGCTGAAAGCGGGGTGAATGTTTTAAGAAGTTTCTCAACTCATAGTATGTCTACTGGTAGTTTTCTAGAGACTAAAGTGGTCTCTGAAATAATTGTACAACTATTAAAATGTTTTGGAATTTAAAATATATATATTGTGGTATGTACACCAATATTGGTTTGCTAGAGTTTAAAGTGGTCTCTGGAATTATTGTATAACTATTAAAATGTTTTGTTTTGGAATTTAAAATATATATACACTGGCATTAACACAGAAATGCACTTCATTTATAACAAAGTAAAACCTAAAAAGGAAATACTAATTTTATTGATTATAAAAGAAACAAAACTGTATGTATTGGAAACATTTTTTCACTTCCATTTATTAACTTCGATTATTACATTCACCAGATTCATATTTTTTTTCTGATGTCTTTATTGCTGGCCAACAAATATATCTTGTAACTTAAATATATGTTTATAATAATAGAAAGTTAAGTGGAACTTTAGCATTTGCAGCTTTGGGAGATGTAACTTGCAATTCCACCCTGGTTTTTATGTGTACAGTTGTACAAAGTTAGTGAAACAGATACAATCTCTAATATCATGTTGATTAATTGAAGGGAGCAGTCACTTTCATTCAACTATTTTTCGAAGTATATACTTTTTATTTAGTTAATTTGATTATTTATGCGAGTAGTGATATATTCCGTTACGTTTATGTCGTGATGCACAATATGGCTTCAGTCGGCACATGTAGCATGCACTTTTGGTTTCGAATCTTATAGAAACACACTCAGCAAGGCTGAAATGATACCAGGGCCCAGTGTGCGTGCATCCAAATCGCTCTCTTCCTTTCTAAAATAATAGAATATGTTGGTTTCATTCATGGAACCCCTCTCCCCCAATAAAAAATTTTGCATCAATCTTAAAAATAATATAAATTTCGGTCAAAAAAGCGGAAATCCACATTTTTGCAGAAAAGTAGGATGTCTGGAAGAATGCATTTAATTAAAAAATTTATTTACAAAATAAAAGCAATATTTAACATCTGAATTTTATTTAGAACATTTAAATAAAGGTGGTCTGAACTTTACCAAACTATCAACACAGTGGCCCATGAACATCTAATACTTGGGAATCATCAATGTTTCAGAATATGAAAAGTAAAAGATTAATCTTTCTTACAGTTCATATGACAAAATTCCTAGATATTGTAGTTGTACTAAATAGTACAATATCTCCTATTAATCCATGCAGTTTTTAACAACTGTCATAAAAAGACCATAACTAAACTTTTTAAAAGAAGATTATAACTTTATATAAATACATACACATGAAATGGTTTAATATGAAGAGAAAAAAAGCATCTACATTAAAATATATATGTATGGCAAATTGGAATATTTTCATTATATCAAAGAAAATAATTTTATTCTATTTCTACCAAATTTTATATAAATATAACATTGCGTTTGAAAATGGTAGTTCACACATAGTTGAAATTCTATTATATATAAAGAGCAATTCTATTTTAAATAATAAATTGCAGAGTGGGAAGAAACTTTTTAAACAATAAAAATAAAAAAGGGACTTGTGTAACTTATATCTATTGTCAAATGACAGTGACAATATTTGTTGGAATAGATTATTTAAATCAGAAAAGTATAGATTTTACATCAAAATGAATAATTTTAAAGGCAAATGAGTATCACTTGATTAATATAATAACGGAATCTTAGTTTTCTATTTGTTTCTGAACGTTTATTTCCAAATAAAGTAAAAATTTCACCGTTTGATGGATCCAAGAGGAATTACCCATTATATAATATTACAGTTAAATAGCGATTTTTGTATTTGTAATGTTGTTTTTGCTGCTTGTAGTTTAATAATTTTTTCTATATGTGCTGCTTCTTAAATAAAATAAAAACAATTTTAAAGAAATAACATTTAATTGATACCTAAAATAATTATATTAGAAAAGTAATGTAAAATCACATTTTTGATTAGTTGCTGTTAACCATATATTAGTAGGTTAAGGAACTAGATGACAGTGGGTTAAAGAACTACCACAGCATTATTCATTCAAAGCCTAGGAAGAAACAAGTAAAACAGGTTTATTTGCAGTTGATTATAGAAGTTTGCAATGAACCAATTCTAATCCATCTTCTGCCCCAAATTGGATGTTTGGTAATAACACTCTTGATTTAAGGTTCAACTGTTTCTGGACTGAAGATTAAAAGGATAGATTTTGAAATAAATCATTAAAATTGCAGCTGTTGCTATTTTGCAAGAGAAACAATTTTTTTAATCACTATCCAAATTGGTTTTAAATTTCTAAAATTCACGTGGTTGAAACAGTAAGAAAATGCTGGTACAAAAGAGATAACGTAAATTTGTAGTAATTTTAATTGAAATAAATGTAAAAATAAGCTTACATATATAGGATTTTTTTTAATATCAAATAATATGAGATGTTATATTTTTTTTTATTATGAAATTATAAGTATTGCTTTTAGTATTTTTGTGAAAGTAAAAAATTAATCCCCAAAAAATCTTACCTATTTTATAAAAAGAAATTGTACAAAGCAAAGAAAAGTAACCCTTACAGGGCGGATGGTCGATATTTCAACCAGAATCCCATGTTAAAACCAAACACCCGACTTCTAAAGGTTAATGCAAAGCATGTGCGATCTGTACAAGCTCAAAAGCATGCAATATGATTTAAATTAACCTTATCACAGTCATTAGTAAAATTATTACCTTTTGTGTTTCACAGTTAGGATCACAGCTATGATTAATAAAGCGAGTGTAATTTCCTTTGATTGTAGCATCAAGTATTTCCTCAGTTTTTAAGGCCATAAAATATGAGTGAACAACATTTTCTTTAGCATATTGTTTTACTCGCTGTCTATATTCTTTGTGGTTCAAAACTTCCCCAACAAACTCCATTAAAAAGTCCTCCCTACAATGAAAATAAAAATTATTTAGGAATATTTTAATGGGATTTGAAATTACTGTTAATAGACTTAAAAATTGCACATACAAAATTCAAATATAAAGAAGGTAACAAAATGCTAGCTTAGTTATAAATCATGGTTACAAACCTATGTAGATGGAAAAGTTATAAGCAAATATAGTTTGTAAGTTTTTACTTATCTGCTAAAACATATTCATCGAAAAATTTCTTAAAATGCAACATGTTTGTACAAATTTGAGTAAGATTGTTGTGTTTACGAATTGTCTTAATTTGAGAGATTTTTTTTCCTTATAATATAGCTCTTATTAAATGCAAAGAGAATTAAAGAAATGTATAGAGTGTGATAAGTTTTGATCTAGAGCAAAAAAAACTTAATACACAACAGAAATGCAATTAAAAAAATATATTTTCGGGATAAGAAAAGATTCATAATATAAACATAAGCAATAAGGTAAAGCATATACATACATGATAAAGGATAAAAGCAAAAAAAAAAAGCTAAACATTAAAAAAAAACTGAATTTTTCCAAAGTTTTCAAATTTTTTAGATTTTCTTGTAAAAAAGTTCTTGCAATCCCAAATTTCATTTTATGTGAAGCACATTTTTTTAAAAGCGATAAACGATTTTTTTTTAGTTTAGTGGTATAGTTTAATAAGAAATTTGAAAAACTTTTGTTTGAAAAATCACCCCTCCATTAAACCAACATCCTTACAAACCGGCCACAATCTATATATATAAATGCGAAAAACCCACTCATCACTCATCACTAATTCTCCAACTTCCCGTATACCTATGGAGATGAAATTTGGCAAATTTGTTCCTTATACCTTAAATAGGAAAAGTAAGCTATTTTTGTTCCGATCGAACGGATTTAAGGGGTTGTAAAACACCTTTTTCGAAACTTCTCCATAGGATTAACATGGAGAACATGTAACAATGCAAAATATAAAATTTAAACAATGGAAATTTTTAATATTATGTAACGTACGAGGAGCATTCTGATTGGCTGATGACTAAATATCGCCAAAATGTCGCCAAATAACTAAAAACTGTCGCCAAATTAATAAACTTCGCCAAATAAATTAAAATTTCACCGAATGAATAAAACATTTCGCCAAATTAATAAAATGTCGCCAAATGAACTAAAATATGATCATATATGTAAAAATAATATAAAAACCGGCCCGTCGCACCGGGGGGGATTTAACTGTGAAAAAGAAAACAAAACGAAAAATGCTACGACCAAAAGTGCAAGCCATACGAAAAATATATTATCAAACTGAAGAGAAGTATACAGTATGAATAATATAAAGGTTCAAGACAGGAAGCCCATCGCTAAATAAAAGTTTGTAATTTAGCCTCCGTGCACTCAGTCAGTTTTGTGTTATCCATTATTTATTAGTTTACCTGCCGAGAGGCCAGTTATGTTACCACTCTACCTGTGAGTGAAGTTCTGTAATCTATATATATAAAAACATCGCCAAATGAACTAAAATATGAACACATATGTAAAAATACCATAAAAATGGCGAAATTAGTGTCAAAAAATGATAAAATGTATGTCAAAATGGTGAAAATATGATTGGGTAACAGGATATTCCGTACTACATCAGCTATGAAAAATAAATTTGGCGTGGAGGTACACTTTAAGCCAAAATTGCTCACTAAGAAATGATTTTCAAAAATCCGAACTGTAAATGCCAAAAGTAAAAATCCTCGCCACTTATCCACTGACTCATTACTATTTCTTTTATTTTCTGTATACCTATGAAGATGAAATTTGGCAAATTTGTTACTTATACCTTAAATAGGAAAAGTAAGCTATTTTTGTACCGATCTAACGTATTTAAGGGAGTGTTCAATGAGACAGTGGGATTTTTTGTACGGACCGTTAGTTTTGGACAATTTGGATAGTTTTAGAATTGTTAAACTCCACATACTGATAGGGTTTACCGAACAAAGTAAAACTTCTCGAATGTTAATCAACGGGAATATCATTTATTTGTCAGCATTGTTTTATCGCCAACTTCTCCGTGTTATAAAGTTTTCAGTTCCAGCTAGAACTTGCTAATAAAATTTATTTAATTTGTTTGGGTTCGTTATTTTATTTATCTTCTGATGGGTGAGGAATTAAGATTATTTTTCATCCGCTTAAATATGTTTTACTTGTACCTCTTTTGCGAGTTATTTTCTTCCCGTGCATAGAACTTAAAATTCAAAACTGAACCAGTGTTCACGTTCCCAGTGAGTAAGCGTCTTCTTCTATCTACTGGCGGGCCTCGGGCGTGGCCTGGTTGGAAAAGCGGGAATTACTTCTCAATGAATTACTTTCTTGACAAACGAATTTATTTATATCATGTTAATTATCGCGTTAACTGTGAAGTGAAAAAGGAGAAACAAAAAGTAAATATAAAGCGAATATTATCGATTCATTAACTTGGCTGAACTGTCGAATTATTGAACTTGTCGTTTAGTTTTTAAACTTGATAACTGAGTTAAGTAGAACGCAAATATTCTTGATTAATATTAACTATGATAACCGAGTTGATTACAAAATACCTTATAACTTCTCTTCACCAAGTTGTACAGGTCCCAGAAGAATATTATTTATTTAGCTAATAATTATTGTATTTGTATCTATTTTGTAACTTATTTCTTTCCCGTGCGTAGAACGGGTATTTCAGCTAGTTTATTTTATATAACTAGGTGCATACAGCAATATTTTATTAAAAAGAAAACCTTATAAAATGAAAGTTTGACAAACAATGCAACATAATTTACTCATTATACACATCATGTCAACTTTTGAAAAAATAATATTGTTTTTTTTATGTCCTCCAAAAAATTTAGAGCAAGCTAATCACAACATTTAAACTTTTCAACAAATACCCTATTTTTAATGATTAGGTACTATGATTAGTTTAAGAGCTACTAGCCTACAAAATCTGTATAAAGAACCAATATAATTAAGCTTAATTTATTTAGTAAACTATCCTTAATAGATTAATTAAATCTATTTGAATAATTAAACTAAATAGTTAAAAAATTAAGTATATTTGTAAAAGTACTAAAACTGCAATCAATTTTCAAATACATTATAATATAAACATAAGCTAACATAGAGCTTGCTAACATTTTAGAAGACAATACAACATTACCGGCATATATCCTCTAAAGTTCGTAAGCCCCATCCTTTCTTGTCAGCTTTAAATATCTCAGCATGTACATATTGTTTCTAAAGAAGAAAATAAGAGTAAAATTATTTAAACTTAAATATAATGTATTAAATTGAAATGTATTGTACAAAATTTTTAAAGAAATTACTTTTTGAAATTTCTTGTTTGAGCATTGTTTATCAAGAGGACATCGAGAGCCACTAGAATTATAGGAATAAAAATATTCAACTGTGCACACATAAAGAAACATAAAATTTAAAAGTAAAAACTGCAGTATTGAGCAAAATTGATTTGAAATACATTATGTTTTGGCATTGGCATCAACTTAAAAATATTAGACTTAAAATCATTAACATTTCAAAAGTGACTATGCATACCATTCTATCATTAGCAATCTATTTAAACATTCTTCTTTGCATCCAAGTATACCACATTCTTGTTCTTCTTTTGTAAGAGTACAGTCGCATACCATTCTTCGAACTTGTTTTTTGCTTTTACACTTTTTTCTAAGGAAGAAAAAATAATAATGAATTAATGATTTAGTTCATAAAGAAGAAAAATTTATATATTTGGTTATATTTTTGTAACTGGGAAAATCTCAAGTATGGCATCACACAATTTTCTATTAACTACCGATACAAATAAAAATGCTAGGAATCATTTTAGGCAATTGAAGTTCTAGAACCATAATTTTCCACATCATTTATACAATCTTTACATTTCCAACAAGTTATAAATAGAAAATTGGGCTTAATATTCAATGTGCCTTATATGCTAAAATGGTTTTTAATTTTTAACTTCAGGGAAACTTATGGAAATCAAGTAAGTTTTATACAAGCTGAAATATTTTTTATGAAAATTCATACAGCAATTTCAGTTAAACCAGTAAACCTCAAATAATTCAAAGGACAAGAGTCGCATAGTTTATTGAAAAACCAAACAATATTTACCTCTGAATTCCCTGAACAAAACCTTATTATTACCATTAAGAATTCCAATAGCAAAATAAGCACTATGATTTGTTATATTGATAATTAATAACAGTTAGTGTAATATAATTCAGGCATAAACTAAAATGTAACTTAAAATTTACAAATGCACATTTCATATGACATTTTCAAATTAACTAGCAAAAGATATAAATTATTAATGTGTTACCTTGTAAATCTATATATATTTTCATCAATATGCTCATACACAGGGCTTTCTATAGTTTTAGTCTCAGTTTGTGTCATACTATTATCTTCAATCTGGGGATGCTGTTCATCAGTTTCCATTTTCTCTGTTGGCTCCACAGTAACAATAGGCGACACAATTTCATCGAAAGAATTCTGCATTACAGAAATGATTGGTTCTGGAATAGGATTAACGTCAGTGTTTAGCACACCTTCAAGTTCACTCGAGCGACACCATCGAGATTTTAATTTCACTGGCTTTGGATTATTGTCCTCAGTTGTCTTCTCCTTGCAATCTGGACTTTCAGTATCATTGGGTTTAGTATTGCTAACTGAAATTTCTGAGGCTTGTGTTACATTTGGCAATGGATTATCACTGGCGATACTTGGAATTGCACTCACATCGTCAATATTAGACACATCATCAGGAGGATCCGAATTACTTATGGAAGCGTTGATAACATCACAGATAACTTGATCAATGGATTTGTCTAACTCCACAGAGGTTAATTTCTTTCTCTTGTTATAAGTCCTCTTTTTACTATCGCTTTTATTTTTCTCATTTGATTTCATATCTTCTTTCTCCTCTTTCTTTTGAACTCTCCTCTGAACTTTCTTAGCAGTCTCATCTTTATTTTTCACACAATTTGAATCCAATTCATCTGGCGTAATGGCAGCTTCTTTGACCTTGGGTACTGCCACTTGTGCACTCTGGACTGGCGAATCATTCGGTTCTTTTTCAATAACGGCAGTAACTTTCGCATTCTTACTCTGCTTTGATTCTTTTTGATTAACTTTCTTCTTAACATCACTCTGCACAGTCAAGCGCTGAATGCGCGAACTTCTGCGTACTGGCAATTCGTCGGAGTTAGGTACATCACTAGCTGTTTCTTTGAATTCAGTTGTAGTTTGACACTTGTTGAGTTTATCACGAAAAGCTTTCTCCTCCAAATAATGGTTTGTCGTAACCTCGACCAGTTCCGTGACCAGAGCAGCAACAGTGCCAATATGTGCAGTAAAATAATCATTTTTATCAATTGTCAAATGCTTTGTAATGTCTAAAAAGTTGTTGGTAATGGAATGCTCGTCATCAAATATGCCTCCTTTCTCTGACATTTTTCTTTATAAATTAGTTGAACATTAAACTATGTTGTTGAAAACTAATAATATTTCAACATACTGGTTTCTAATGTAACTATTTTATCTTACATTGAATTAAGAAATTTTGCACTGCAGTAGGTACATTACTGACAATAGAGCTTGATGTGCCAACGCAACATTTACATATCTAAAAGAAATAAAATTTTATAAATTTAAAGTATACAATTTAGTTATTTTGCAAAAATGCACAAAGGATAATTAACCTTAAATAACACGAGAAATCTTAAATAAAACCTAAGTATATGATAGCATTTCACTGAAACAGATTTAATCGCTAACTTTGGTAAGAAAAGACACAGTAAAATGTCTCTAAATTAGGCATATAAGACATTAAAATGCGTGTTATAATAATTGAAGGCTCTAATCAACCAGATACTACTTTAAATAAAAAACTACCTAACTTGGCATGTAAAATATCTATTTGTACTTTCATGAAACTTTTAAAAATATTACTAACACAACATTTAAAATTCACTATAAAAGGAATAACAATTTTTTTTGCCTGTACTGATCTTGAAATAAAAACTGCTCAAAAATTGCATTGGGTTGCCAAATGGAATTTAGTGGTCCTTTGGAAACAGTATTTTAGATGAATTAGCAAAATACTACTTTGAATTAAGTTTTTAACTTAAACAAAAAATGCAAATTTTTACAGTATCAAGATTCAACAAGGACAGTAATATCTAACAGCTTTTAACTTTCCCCAATGCAAATTAAAATATTCTTTAAAGTGTGCGTATAAGTGTACTTATGTGTGCATATCCTTGGATTAAACATTTCAAAAAGTATAATCCAAAATAGGCATTCAAAATACTGGTAAAACCTAAGTATAAAGGGACTTGCTGCCACAACGAAGTTTGTTGACAAAATATCTTGGGTAGAAAAAAAATAGAGAGAAATGTGCTTAAAAATATACATGTGCTCCTGAACTCAAAATATCCACTGCACAAGTAGTATTGTTGGGGTACCAAATGCAAGTGACATTGATCTTGGCGAGAATAATTTATATGCTTACGAAGTGTCCCCTATACTGAGCTTTAACCAATATTCTCTTGTACACTACCACTGACAATCAATATTGCTTACATCAATGCATTTTCTTGAAAATTTAAGTCCGCAATGTCATAAAAAAGGGCACCATGCAAAAAGCATTTTCGATTAAAAGGATTACGAATTATAAAATGACAAGTGTAAGATTAGGGAACAGATGTAGTATAGGACATTTGGCGCGTTTTTGTTTTAGGCAACGAAAAAACAGCGCTATGACGTCATAGGGTTGCCACATTAAAAGTCGCCAAAAGAATCAGAAAAAACCAACAATGTCAGGTGGGGTTGCCATACTATAAATTTATCGCCCCTATAAAACACGCCAAAAAAAAACCTAGAGCGTCAAATGTCCTATACTACATCTGTACCAAGATTAGTCGCAAATAAAAAGTCAGTGAAAGTTCCCTCGAACATTATTTTAAACTTTTTGGTTAATCTGTCTTATACAGTCGCCCTTGGCAACTTTTCTGAAAATCCTATTATTCACAATGCTAAAAATTTTCTTGGCGACAAAAACCGGTTTGGTTGCCAATCAAACAATTCCGCTAATTTCTCTCTGCATCGCGTTTGGCGCCGGGTTGTCAGATTTGGCAAAAAATCAGGGCGACCGTTAAAGACAGATTAACCAACTTTTTAATTAAATTGCAAGATTTTACTTCTGATTGGAGTAAATTTAACAAAAATTTGTAAATAAAATATCAAGCCAACAATACCAAATAAAAAAATACTGTTATGACTTTTATTTTAAAATATCAATAATTAATTCTTTTAAATGGGTAGTAAAATTATACAAATATTAGATTTGATTGAATGTAAAACACACGATATGGTTGTCAAATAACATCAAATACAAAAATTACCAATATAAAATTCCAACTAAGGGCACATAATTCAAATACAATCGAAAATGGGGGTTTAGTATAACGTTTTGATGAGTAGCAATACAATAATTAAAAACAATAATGATAAATCTAACAAAAAAGTAGAATTGGCGCTATTTATCTACCGAAGTTAAAAAATACAAATTACAATATTTTTATGGATATTTTGACCTACCTGTAAGGAGGCAAATCATATTTTAAAAGTAATTATGAAATTTAATTACACTGTATCTTGAAATTACTTAAAAAATTTAAAGAAATTTTAAGTCAAAATTTTTAAAACACACGGCATAACAACTACAAGCTTTCCATGTTGCCATTCCAGAATAACAACAACTTATTGGCCGCAGTGAGTGGTGGGTAAGCTGATAATAATGAAAAATAAAATACAATTTAAATTTAATGTGGTTTCATTCAACCGCGTATTTTATGAAAAAACTTAAAATTCCCCTGATTATTTGACTTTCTGTATATTAAATTTATAAAGATCATAGTCCACTTTTGATTACGCACTGTGACTTTCAACAATGTTTACTAAATATTCTTATGCATAAATTTTATCGTTTCATAATATACCCAGAATTATAAGTATTAAAACTATTGATCAAGTTTTATTCGTCAATTTAGTTAAAATGTTACCTCTTGTTCAATGTTTATTATGTGGGGGAAATAAAAATTTATTGTTATTCAGTGTTGCAAGGTAATTAAAAAAATACATTTGAACTATTATGGACTTTTAAACTTTTTTTTCAATTGGATTTTTCCTGATATTTTGGTTTTTAAAAAGAAAGAAAAATTATATACTTCAGATTTTTTATTTTATTAATTATGTTTGACAGTTAAAACTATTTATCTTTGTTTCACATTGCATTGGGTCAAAGATAAACAGAAGTGGTTCTTTGATTGAAAGTATAAAAGTTTAAGATGTGAATTGTGAACGCTATAGTTTGTTCTAATGTTGAGTCTAATCTTTAAGAATCAATGTAAAAGTTCCTTTTTTTTATATAACATTGAATTACATTTAAAAATTAAATTTTCACATAATGATGCAGCACTCTTTATGTGATTGTATATTAGGACATAGTTTCCTTACTGCAAATCCTTACTGTTGTCTGCTAAACTCGCTTGTCAATTAGTAACTACAATTTAGATACACTAATTAGTGTATCTAAATTGTAAAAACTAATTGGTATGTGATACAAGAACCACCCAGATGTTAAAATGTAGTTCATAGTATCTTTGTGGAAAAGACGATACTATACACTAATATATTCTTGTTAATAGAAACCGTGTTTGTTGCAAAATAATTTTTTTCACCATTTTCCCTCTGTAGGGTAAAGGGTTACTAGTAACACTTAAGAAAACAATAAGTTAAGCAAATAAATGTGCTTAACTTATTATTTTTTTAATACGAAGTAGCCTGAAATGGCACAGCAGTTAATATATTTTCTGTAGCTTATCTTTTGCCTAATCCTTAAAAGATTAACTATATAACCTCGGCTAACCATCATCTAGTTCAATAGCTTTAAAGTTAATAACATAACAAATCTTAAATGTCTGTTACTTAATTTTGCACAACAGGAGTTAGGCTGTGGTTCGAGATCTATTCTGAAAAGAAACTTAAGACCACTGCTTGGAACCTTTAAATTAAGTATAATAAATTATTAACAACGCAAAACCATGACTTGTGTTTGGTTTAAACCCCGTAAAGCTTGTATGTTGTTTTTGCAATCGCCTACTAAGCTGTGCTGATCATCTATAATTTTCCACAAGCTTATTGTTGTGTTCATGAATAACCAAGCATAAACAACACAATGTCACTATTTATGCGTTGAGAAGGAATTAACCATCCAACTATGTAAAACTTATTTATTTGTGTATTTTTTCATACAAAATTTTTGTATTGCAATGTTCACAACTTTACTTGTTACTCTGAATGTACATATTTCTATTTGTATTAAAATTAGGTGTACACTTTTGAAAAATTTAAAGTTGTTTTCTTTATTTTAAGCTTGATTAAAGTCACTTTTAATATGTCTATGCCTCTCAATTAGGGTTGAACCGGATAGTGGTTTTGTCGGATATCCGGCGCACATTACAAACCGGATATCCGAACTAGATTTTGCCGGATATCCGATCCGATATCCGGCAGTTTAATTTTTATGAAAATAACTTCTCATACACACTAGAAAAAACGGAAATCGGTCAAAAATTGAAAAATATTTTTTTTATTCTGTAATATTTCCCATTTTCTTATCTTTAAAGTGATACCAAAATGAAATAAACATTCAAAAAAATTGTTATTTACAAAGGGTTATTCTAGGGTGCTGCTACCAATGGTCGCAGGTTTTGTACATTTTACACTTAATTTCTGAATAATTGTAATTTTACCATATGCCTTTTCATTCCAAACATGAAAACTCAAGTTTGCTTAAACTTTTGAGAAATTTATTTTTTTATTCAACTAAATATTAGTTGTGAGATGTGATGACCCTCCACCATAACGATTCGTTAAAAATATAATTTTAAAGTAAAAAAATTTGAAAAAAAGTGGTTTTTTTAAAGTCTCTATTGGTTAAAGGGAGAATCTGCACACTGTGAATACATTGGTAGAATTTTCAGGAAAATACTTAAAGCAAGAACAAAGAAAATTGATCGCCACAAAAAAAATCTTCGATGTTTTATTCATCCGGATATCCGGCATGGAAAATCGGATATCCGGCACTTTACTTCCGGATATCGGATAGTTACCGGATAGTTAAAAAGCAGCCGGATACCGGATAGTTACCGGATATCCGTTTCATCCCTACTCTCAATGCATGAATCCCTCTAAAGCGTAAACCTATTTGTATAAACAAAATCACACAATCAGATAAAGGGGGAGAATTATGATTGTAGGACTATTATATGTGTCTCAGTTGCCAAATCTATGTAATCTTTTAATTCTAAAGAGTCCCTCCAAGTTTTAAGTTTAATATAATTTAATACTTTTGTTAAAATTGGATTTAATTTCTCACAAATAACCAATATAGTTTTGCACTAATTTAAAACAAAAATATGTTGAATAAAAGTTATTCAGTTGCAGTGGGGCATGAAAAAGTTACTATTGCAATATAATGCTATGTTTGTAATATGCGACTGCTCGATATGCAGCTGCAATTTTTTTGTTTACATACATGTTTGGTTTAACTTAAACTGCAATCCTACCAAAGAATGAGACCCTGATAAACGAATATTTTTTAGAGTAAAACTTTTTATGGTATGTACAATTAGGATTGCGACATTCTGAATAGTGCATTGATTTTTTTTCTCTATCTATTCTTGCATGTATGTATGTATGTAAAATTTTGGTAAACCCATCCTTTTTATTGTATATTTTATTTATACATATTTAAAATATTTTTTTTTTGTGTTTAGAACTTTATCGTCATCTGCCGTTCTCCATGCAAATTCAGGTGGTGAAGGATGGCTGAGCAAACTTTTGCATGTGAGAAAGATTGAACCAGGGAAGGATTCCCACTCTAAACTTTTGTCTGACACTGAAAGAGTCTATGAACTACAAAGTATAATTACTTATTCATTTATTAGTTTTAATAACTGATTGAAATTAGAAGTGTTTGATAGAAATAATATAGTTCAAACAAAATAATATAATAGAGAAAAATTCATAAAAACATATATGTGCGTGTAATTGACATGTCCTTAAAACATGTCCTTAAATAATGCTTACCTACATAAAAAGTTTTACATGCATAAATATATTGTAAATTATTATTCTGTATATATCAATAATTTATTGTTCAAATAAATTGAGCAAACATATAAAGAAAAATAATTTAAGTATTTAAAAATTTATGTCTGCAGCATTTAGGTTTTTTATGCATACTGATGAATTTCCCTGATTAAAATAGATATAAAATATTTCATAATTACCTAACACAAATTTGAGAAAATTAGCTGTAAAATATTTGGCTTTCTACTGTAAATAATCAAGTAGTATACCTAAACAATAATCAATTTTTGTGTGGGGTCTGAAAATATAGCTGTAGCAGCAACCGAGACTGACTTAATTTAGGACCCTAATCACATTTTGTGCTCTCAAACATTAGTGGGCAAAGCCATGAAAGTGAACTATAGTGACAGCGATATTAAGTCAGAAACCGTTACTTATTTGAGTGCAGCATACTAAACCACATTAATCTCTTACTTTCTAAAGAAGAAACATCTTACCTTACGAAAAAGAACTTATTTGACCAAGTTGTGGATGCGCTTCAGCATTTTATTTGAATGACATATCTTAATGCAACATCATGAAGGGAAATTTAAATGAACTTTGGTAAAGTTTTATCAAGCAGAATTGACTTTAGATAAATTAAGTTTATGAGATAAAATTTGAGAGACCATTCAATACAAATACAAGTTGCTTTATTAGCTTGTACACTTTGATTCTTCTACGGAGAAAAACCAGTATATGCAACAAATGTAATAACAAAGTCGGTAGTATGCAATAATTTATATGGTCTATGTAAAAACTAATATTAGTTGCATGGGAAAACTTAATTGTAAATTGTCTTGGGCAAGTGGAGTGGCTCTACATATATAATCATATTGATTGTCAGATAAAATTACCTTTTAATGCACATACTTTAAATTAAAGTATGGTCAAAGTTGCATATACTACAGTTGTTTAATTTCAAAATTTGTTTGAAAATATTAAAAAGAAATAAGAGTACCAAAATATGGGGACCTTAAGTCTTTAACTTTGGTTACCTATTCAAAAGTTTAACTCTGGCAATGGTATTTACTGTGTTTTTATAATAATTCCGCAAATAACTTTTGGGTTGGAGTGCATGTTTGTAAAACTTGGTATTTGACTTTTGGTTTTGCAGCCTTGATATCACATATTTTGAGTTTATGGTAACTTATAGTAGATGTTGGATGATGATCTTTTATTTAGCAAGGGAAGTTGTGATTAAATGAAAACTTGTTTGGGCCAGTTAATTTCTGAAATTCTTTATATTTCCAATTATTTTCTTTAAAAAAACTTTTTATTAGGGATGAAACGGATATCCGGTAACTATCCGGTATCCGGCCTATCCGGCTGCTTTTTAACTATCCGATATCCGGAAGTAAAGTGCCGGATATCCGATTTTCCATGCCGGATATCCGGATGAATAAAACATCGAAGATTTTTTTTGTGGCGATCAATTTTCTTTGTTCTTCCTTTAAGTATTTTCCTGAAAATTCTACCAATGTATTCACAGGTGCAGATTCTCCCTTTAACCAATAGAGACTTTAAAAAAAAACACTTT
Source organism: Troglohyphantes excavatus (assembly GCA_963932185.1). Lineage (NCBI taxonomy): Eukaryota > Metazoa > Arthropoda > Arachnida > Araneae > Linyphiidae > Troglohyphantes > Troglohyphantes excavatus. Next base: position 41,391,019 of record OZ010667.1, on the reverse strand, counting down.
TTTTCAAATTTTTTACTTTAAAATTATATTTTTAACGAATCGTTATGGTGAAGGGTCATCACATTTAACTAATATAAAGTTGAATAAAAAAATTAATTTCTCAAAAGTTTAAGCAAACTTGAGTTTTTATGTTTGGAATGAAAAGGCATATGGTAAAATTACAATTATTCAGAAATTAAGTGTAAAATGTACAAAACATACGACCATTGCTAGCAGCACCCTAGAATAACCCTTTGTAAATAATTTTTTTTTTTAATGTTTATTCAATTTTGGTATCACTTTAAAGATAAGGAATTGGGAAATATTACAGAATAAAAAAAAATACTTTTTAATTTTTGAGCAATTTCCATTTTTTCTAGTGTGTATGAGAAGTTATTTTCATAAAAAATAAACTGCCGGATATCCGGCAAAATCTAGTTCGGATATCCGATATCCGGTTTGTAATGTGCGCCGGATATCCGGTATCCGGCAAAACCACTATCCAGTTCATCCCTACTTTTTATGTCTAAAATAATTTGTTTCCTTTTTAGTTCATGATGTGAAACCGGATTGCATTGATCCTTATTTAAAAGAATAGTGAGTATGGAATTTATCAGAGTTTTAAACCCACCAATGCTCAAGTGATTTTTGAAAATGTTATGTTTTCTTTGCTTTGATGTTTAAATAAATTTTCCTGTATAATCTTTTTAATATTTAAAAAAAAATTAAGCAGATAGATTTTACCATTAAAACTATTAAATTTGATAAATATTATAAAGTAGATTATTTTTAGGAATTTAAAAATTAAGTGCTTCTTGAAAATCTGGAGATTTCCAAAACTGATATCACGTCCATGAATGTCAGTGTGTTAAAGAATTTCACAAACTTGAAAACAGTACCTACTTAATTTCATTATTTTCTTGATATTCCTTTTAAACAGTGTTGTACTATATTCTTTCTGCAATTAATTTACATAGTGTTTTTAACATAATTTTTTATCTTTTCGTAAAATTAAATAACAAAGAGTATAATATAAAAACATTAGCGCAACTAATTGAGCTATAATTTTTAGGATATATAGGCTAAACATCAAGTTTAAATATTTATCTCAATGCTATCGTTTTTAATCATTTAATTGTAAAAATAAGTTTCAACAAAATTTTAATTTGTTAGTAGAAAATGCATGAAATGCAATTGATACAGGTGTATTAAGATACTGACCATGAACCGAATAGGAAGATTTTTAATAAAATGGTAGTGATAAGGGCGGAAAGTTGTACTTTACAGCTGTCACATCCATTAAAAATAAAATTTGCCAAATAATGTTTCCTTTTTGCAATTAAGCAAAGTTTTGATTTTAAGCTTTATGTTTGTTCTTTATGCCTTTTAAGGTTAAAATTTAGCCATACTCTAAAAACATTTTTAACTAATTAGCATGGGAATGTACACATATTTCATATAAGTTTTAATATTTTTAGTGAAGCATTGAGTCAAAAACTTCAACAAAAGTTGAAACCTTCTGAACTAGTTGGTAGTTGGAGAGTAGAGATTGGAAATCAAGATCAGTTCAGTAAGTAATAGTTCATAATTAACAGATTTAAAGCAAATTTGAATTTAAGGTTATTTTTATGTTGTTATATTCAGTTTGAAATTGATAATTTATTGTATAAGCTTCATTTAAAAATAAATTCATTATTTTCTTTCTATTTATTCTTAATTATTTTCTGTTTTAGAAGCATTTAATGTATAAGTTTAAATTTAATACATCTAACTTGCATATGAAGAATTAAGTGCTAAAACTGTATAAGTGTTAATTTCTGCTATATTGAGATAAAATGTTTTTAGTTTCTTCAAATGAAAAAGAACGTATACAAAATATTTCGAAGGTTGAAGTAATGCAAACTGATTTTCTGAAAGCTACAATTATTCGTAAAAAGTATAATTTTTTATGTGCAAAAATTGCATAAGTATATTTATTCAGCCATCTCATTGTTTAAATGAGAAATGGTTTGAATTTAACTATAAAATGTCTTGTTTCTATTAAATATTGCCGAAATGGACTGAAGGAGTTTTGACATTGATTAAAGTCATCATAAAAACAAGCTATTTCTTTCCATCAGATGTTATGAACTTCAGCTGGTTAGTTTTGACAATTTGTATAAGAGCTCTGTACAACTAGTGGAGATTCTCACATAAGGCTAAAAAGCTTTTGATTTTTTTATTCTGTATATTTTTAATATATGTCTTTAGCGGCTTCTCTTAAGCAGGCTTTTGCTGCCCTAAAACCGCAACACAACTCTCAACATGTCTTGAACTGCCTATTATATTTTTTGTGATTAAATTCGTCCTATATTTTTGAGGTCTAACTTAAATGAAAGACAAAAATACTATTTGAAAAGTCAATCTGTAGATATAGAAAAAAACCTATGTTCAGGTTTAATGGTTTAATATAAGAAAATCTTAATCATGACCATTCACCAAAATTAATATTTCTGTGTATTTTCCTAATAGTGTTATTGTTTTTACCCATGCTTCCTCATGCCAGTGCTAATTGCAGCTCTGCTATTATTTCCCTCTTCCTTTATGTTTCTGAATATAATATGTAGTTTAGATTCAGGTTGTCGTTGATTTAAATCAGTGATCTTAATCACAATTTAAATCAATTGTTTTTTATTTAAAAAAACATTGAGTTAGAAATTGTTTAAGAAATCCTGTTGGAAATAGAATCTCACTGACGGTCCTTTTTCATGGTCACTTCAACTTCCCTTCCTTATTCTGGTCGTGTCCTTAAGGTTTATTTCTCACTTGTCCATTCTTTTCTATTCAAAGTCCCTTTTAATTTTTACTTACTCTACAGCTAATGCGATAAGTTTGTTTAAAAAAAACAAATAGATAATAACTTAAGAAAAATTTTGAGTTCAGTTGTCATACATTTGTCACTGGTCTTAACTAGTCCGATATTGGTACGCTCACTCTATGTATCTTAAATATCCAAAATATGTAAAAACTTGGGTATTTATGAAATATGACTTCTGGATGGCTTGTAAAATATATTATACTATAAACAGGGTTCGAAATTAGGAAATAAAAGTTAGGCATCATTTGCACTAGGCAATTTTTTTAGTTGTCAAATGTTTTGCTTAGGCATAATTTTAAAATATTTTAAAATGCTTAAACAGAGCTGCTACTGTTACAATATTTCTATAATCGTTTCTTTTGCTTCTTTTGCATAGAATTAGTAACATGTTTCCATTTGTACTCTAAAAATATTGCCATGTTACTGATAAAAGTACCGAAAAGTATTAGAGAAATTATTGAAAATCTACCTTATACATAAAAAATGATGAATGGATGTAAAAACATGGTTGTTAAACTGAAATTTTTAAGTGCAAAATATGACTAATGACAGTTAATTTTGAATCCTGGCTACAAAATTAATATGCATTTCATAAATAAAGGTAATTTGCGACAGAAATAATAAATAATTGTAATATTTTTATATGTTGTAAGGGTAAGAAAATATCCATTTTTATTTACCCTACCCACTGGGTACCAGACTTGCATATGTAGTTCACTGTATTTGAAAAAAAAAATCTGATTTAAATAAAAAAAAAAAATCTGATTTAAATCAAATAATCCTGATTTAAATCAAATAATTCGATTTTTTTTACACCTTGTTTATATTCACAATATAGAGATTCCTGTCCGACATCCTTGATTTTTGCTGAAAGTACATGTTCTATAGATAACAATTCTGTGATGTTTAAACAAAAAAAATCTTTCAGTAAAAAATAATATTTGCATTTCTAAAACAAATTAACTAATGTTTTACTTTTTAGTTAAGTTTTTAGTTTAATTAAATTAAGTTTTTAGTTTATATGACTTAAGTTTACATGGATTCTATTTTATCATTTAGTTTTCACATTTTTACTGCAATTCCTATAAGGAATATTCAACCAAACAACCTCAAATGTTATTCATATGCTTCAGTAGTTCCCTGAAGTAAGACTATGTATAGTTAATTATATGATGTATAATTGATTATCCTATTTAATTGCTACTTTAAGGAATTCTTTCTAGTGAATGTTTCTTTTATTCTGTAATTTTTTCGGCATATTTAAAAAAAAAAAAAAAATCTAATTATTTTCATTTGTATTTTAATTATATATTTTAGATCGTTACTTAAATTGTATGGCCTGTATAAAAATCCTATTATGTTTTCTAATAAATGGGTTATATGATTTCAGTTCACATATGGAGATACAATGACGGATATGTAAATGCAAATAAGGCTTTAGCATTATGCCATGAAGACCAAGAACTTAATATGTTGACAAAAAGTCTAGTCAAGAACGTTATATCTCGTACAAATCAGTTCATGCTGCCATTCAGCTATTGGGGAGATCCACAGCCACAAGACCGCAATAGCATGTATGAAATCCGATCTTATGTTTTGAAGGTAAACACATATTGGAAATTATATTTAATATAATGATTTTTTCTTTGCATTTGATTCTCATTGAAAATATATTTTAAAATAAAGATTTTTCACTTGTCAGATGAGTATGAGTTTAAGTAGAAAATTGCTTAAATATATCTGAACGACATGTTTGCATCCTAAGAAACGACTTTTTTCTTTTTGCTAATTCCTTTGGATTACGTAGTAAATCGTTAATTCAGGCGGGAATTTTAACCTGGGATTCTGGCCAAAATATTGGCCACCCACCCTCTAAAGTTTAAAATATTAATAAAACAATTAAATGTAGCTTAATAACTTTTTAAAAAAAGTATATAGCAAATGAGCAGCCTGCCTATGTATTTGAAACTCCTAAAATCTTATTCTTGATCCTTCATAGATCTAGCTCACTTTAATCCTTAAATGTATTATTTTTATTTTTTAAAGCTTTTAGGGTGTTAAAATAAAGAGAAAATAGTAAAAACATCCTATCATTCATTTTCTTGAAAGTAATTCGAATTTAAACCTGTAACATGTGATTTAAAATTCACTCATTTAAAATTAAAAACTGGTCATCAAATGCATATTGTAAGTAAATTAACGCAACTTGCTAAGTAACTAAAATAGTTGAAATAATATTCTATTGAAAACACGACATCATTTAGATCGTTTATGTAACTCTAGAGTTACACTTGCATTTAAGGATAATTTACAAATCCCTCTAATGCATTTTGTGTTGCTTTTAGTGCTTTGACCTTTCTGGGATTTTAACTAACATTTTAAAATGCTAAAGATTTTATGAAATTTTTTGAGATAGGCATCTGTTAAATCAGAATATTTTTTTTCATCCTACAAATGTATTTTTGTGCATTAAAAAATAAAGATTAAAATGAATTTTATATTAAAATTGTTGCTATCTTACTTGTAATTGGATTAAATCTTTGGTGCTTGATGAGCAGTTAAGGCACACTGTAGCTTAAGTTAGTAATTATTTCGTTTAGCATAGCTATTCTGTACATACGCATGCATTTTTCTGACCCTTTTCAGAGTAATTCATAATAGATTTCTCACCTTCTTACTATAAATAAGAAATTGGTTTGTGAGTGGGATCAGATTAAGGCATAGGCTTATAATTAATTCATATAAAGATCATTTAATAAATGACAACTAAAGCTTTATTGGCACTTTTTTAATTTATGTTAATTATATTATTATTTCTTTTTAGCCTGGTACAATGATTGAATGGGGGAATAATTGGTGAGTTTTTTTTTCTAATTTGTTTTATAAATTTATTTAATCTTCTGAGTATTAGAGTCAGATATTTCCAACCATGTATTTTCAGTTTTCCCAATAATTTGTTCAAATAATAAAAATACTCTAATATAGTATTTTTCAAATATAATGCAAAATGTTAAAATGCATAAGTTTAAAGCTGTGCCGGAAAATAAATGAAATTTTTATTTAAGAAAGCAGTATTAGAAATGTAAATGAAATAACCTTGTTTTAAAGAAACTTATACAACATTGATATTTTGTTTACTGTTCTGTGGGCCAAGTTCACATAAATATATTTTATTTCACTTTATGGCAATTTGCAAAATGAATTTTTGTCGCAAGAGTATTTGTGTTTAAACTTCTCACTTTCTACTTTTCAAAAGTCTAATATATATATGTTCTGTTTTTACAAGGGCCCGTGGTGTAACTTATCGCAAAAGTAGTGCAGTGGCTGGATTTTTTTCTCAAATTGGTCAGTTGTATATGGTTCATCATATATGGAGTAAGTATTTGATTATAACAATTGTAAGTGAATAATTTTAAGATAAAAAACTATATAGGGATTTTCTAAAAATTATAATTTGTGTAATAAAATTATTCAGTTTTCTGAATTTTGTTAAATTTACTTCTTTAATTAAAAACTTTTAAGTTAACATTAACTTAAACATAATGTTTTTTAATATGTTCAAATAGACATGCCTTTTGTAATGTGTGGTATTATAAATTGTTAACCATTAAGATGTTTTGTTGAAAATTATACTGGTTTCCATATATTTTGTTTTTAAAGTTTTTTTAAAAAAAACTTTAATAATAAGCGATTTATGATTATATATATGAATTTATGCTGTGTGCTTGCATGTATGCAATTTTCAGTAAATTTATAATATGATGATCTTTCCTATCCTTTTAAAATTTACATATAATTCCAATACAAATGGTGTTACAAATAAAACAATTTAAAAATAAAATATAGTACACCTTATTTAGAGCTCTAATTAAAATGCATAGCATTTTACTTAAAAGTATATTACATTTACAGGGGCTGTCCAGGTTTTTTGGACAAGTTTGATTTGTCCTATTTTTGTAATTAAAAAAAAATGAAAAATTTCCAATATTAATATAATTTTGTGAAAATCCTATGTAAGAATAAAAAAGAGTGGAATGTCTGTTTTCCGCAAATGGAATGTTTTGAAGGGTCTGTAAACGGACCCAAAATTCTTCTGGACAGACCTCTGATTTGGAATATAGTAATGTTTGCAGCATCAAGCATTTTACACTTTATGTATGATTTGAGTAAAATGATATATAAAATAGTAATTATGTTTTTTAAATGCTAATAATAACTTTTTCATACTTGGAAACATTTTTTCAGAATTCATTTTTTAAAAAGCTTATTTTTGTTATAGTTAAATATCTTAGTTAAATTACATATTTTTATAGGTTACAAAGATCTTGTATCAAGAAAGGAATTTCGAGAGGCTGCATGGCGAAAACCTGGTTGGGATGAATGCGTTGCTTACACAGGTTTGTTATGAATACAAATAAAAGTTCCTAACCATATCATTTATCCATAGTTACTCGAACAAAATTAAAAAAAACAAAAACTAATGAATTTGTTTTTGTATTATATTTTTTTCATTATATATTTATTAATTTCAACTTCTATTATATTTATAACACAAATGTATGAAATGTTTTGTTTTTAGTATTTATTAATTTATTAGCATTCTTTTAATATGAAAAATGTGAAGATGTTGTGTTAAAAACATTTTTTAAAAATATAAGAGGCATTATTTTAAATTTTGACCTCCTCAAACAATTAGATTAAAAAATATTGTAAAATAGAGTATTTTCATAAATTTAAAAATTGAGTGCATTGATGGAGAAACTGAAGATCCCTGGGTGTAATATTAAGTCCATGAGCATCGGAGGTTTAAAAACAAATTATTAAATATTTTAATTTCACAATACTGAATGGTCTCATGCACTAATGTATTATTTTTAATTATGGATTACATTTATATTATAAAAAATAAAATATAATCACTTTCTTGCCAAATGTTGCCACTACAAATCTGTAATGTCTTTAAAAATCTATAGCGAAAAGCATTTTGTTTTTAAAACAGCTAGTTTTAACTTGACCAATTAAAGTTTTTACGTGTAGAAGGATTTTGTAACATGTAACACACATGTAAATAGAATATATTTTGAAAAATGAACACTATTTTTTGTTACAATAATCAAGGGTATTATTTGGCTTTCCTACTGTGCTCTGCTTCTGTTTATAGATAATATTATTCAACATTATATTTAGGGATGAACCGGATAGTGGTTTTGCCGGATATCGGATATCCGGCGCACATTACAAACCGGATATCGGATATCCGAACTGGATTTTGCCGGATATCCGGCAGTTTATTTTTTATGAAAATAAATTCTCATACACACTAGAAAAAACGGAAATCGGTCAAAAATTGAAAAATATTTTTTTATTCTGTAATATTTCCCAATTCCTTATCTTTAAAGTGATACCAAAATTGAATAAACATTCAAAAAACTTTATTTACAAAGGGTTATTCTAGGGTGCTGCTAGCAATGGTCGTATGTTTTGTACATTTTACACTTAATTTCTGAATAATTGTAATTTTACCATATGCCCTTTCATTCCAAATGTGGTAGTTACTATTAGGGGTTACATTAAATCCTAACAAACAAAGAAAAGAAAAGAAGAACGATAATATTAATCGTTGTTTAATTTAAGAATTTACCTGGCGTGATCGTATAGTTTTGAACAAAAATAAAACACAAGACTAAAAATTGTGACCAAAAGAAAACAAATTTATTAGAACACTAAAATTAAAAAGGGAACGGAACACTAAAAAAACCTTACAAAAAGCCAAACAAGTTAAAACTAAATAATTTAAAAGGGGGAGGGTAAACTAAAATTAAAAATTACTACCTTCAGCTGATTTCGTCGAGAGAGATGTGGCAGGAGATCAAGGCGAATACAATACGAGTGCCCCAAAAAAAAGAAAACATGGCCAAGCCGCTACGGCCATACTAAAAGTGTCCAAGATTGGGAGGTGGACGAAAAGGGGGGTGGTACTTGGCACATCCTTCGACGGAGTGTCAACTCCGATGTCAGCTTCAGAGGTGGTCGGTCAAAAGGCGTCAGCCAGTGGTGGTCGTCCAGCAGAGAAATCCAGTTCAGAGGTGGTTGGTGGATGGGACCTTCTCTGGGCGAGGATCACGGGCCTGACGGGTGATGGGGGAGGCGTCCAGGGCTGACATCAGAGGCAACGGCAGAGGACGGGAACATCCCTCTGGGTGCTACGTCGATGGGTGGCTGGGGTTATTGCAGTTAACCCGGCAACATCTACTGGAATGGGTGACTCTCGAGCATCGTGAGGTTGGTGGCGGCGGTTACGTAATTCTTCTAACCCCGCATCAGCATCGGCGGCTATTGCACGAGATTAACCCATCGGGTTTTGAAAAAGGACACACGGTCCGCGTTTATAAGACGGGAGCTACACTCCTGTACGTCTTGAGGCTTCGAAAGATGCGTTAAAAAGTCACGTCAAAAGCTGTGCTTTCCAATAAATCGCCAAAACCTCCTTGCCAGATCCCTTAAAACTAGCACATCAATTTTCCTCTCAGCCAATCAGAGAATTTACAATTACAACTTCGGTTACAGTTAAACATAATTCCAGACTAGTACGTAAAACGGTCTCAAAAACACGAACTCAACTCACATACCAGACCCCAGATGTGTAACATGATACAGGAGGAGAGGCCGATGTGGGGACCCAAAAGGGTGGAAAAGACTCCAGACAGGGGTTATCACCCCATTTACAACTAAAAAGCTCTTAGGGGGTTATGAAAAAGGGGGAAATTTACGTTTGGGCTTAAATGGAATCAAAAGTGCAGGTTCCCAAGTACAAGTTTGACAATTAAATAGGATACATCAATATTACATAAATTAATTAATACAATTAGGGGAGTCTGAAATTAAATTAAATAAAAGAGGAATTAAAAATTAACCAATTATGGTTTTAACCATAACACAAACACAAAAACTCAAGTTTGCTTAAACTTTTGAGAAATTTATTTTTTAATTCAACTTTATATTAGTTGTGAGATGTGATGACCCTCCACCATAACGATTCGTTAAAAATATAATTTTAAAGTTAAAAATTTGAAAAAAGTGGTTTTTTAAAGTCTTTATTGGTTAAAGGGAGAATCTGCACACTGTGAATACATTGGCAAATTTTCAGGAAAATACTTAAAGCAAGAACAAAGAAAATTGATCGCCACAAAAAAAAAATCTTCGATGTTTTATTCATCCGGATATCCAGCTTGGAAAATCGGATATCCGGCACTTTACTTCCGGATATCGGATAGTTAAAAAGCAGCCGGATAGGCCGGGTACCGGATAGTTACCGGATATCCGTTTCATCCCTAATTATATTGTATACTACAGTTCAACTGTTAATTTTATGAACAATCCTTATTTTTTTTTACATTTGGTATACTGTAAACAAGCTAGTGTATTGCTTCAAAAACGAAGGGATTGCAACAAGTCATGTTTATTTTTTTACATATATTTCAGTTCCTCTCATTCGAGAAATGAGGAGCCGCTGGTTGCGCCCCACTTCATTTTCACCTATCAAGTGATCTCGTACCAAATGTTTGTTTAAACTGCAGCTAAATTTATGTTCAATTTATTTCAAAATAAGGAAAGCACGACTGTTAAGAACATTGTAACATTGAACATAGTAATTTGTTTGTTGATTAGTATGTGTTAGATAGACAACTACAATTTTATACAATGTATATTAAAATATTGCATTAGAATATATACATGCCTGCCAACTTGGGGAAATTGTCAGTGCAATCTGCAATTTTCTACTGATTTTTATATTATACTTATTGCTTATATTGTATAAATTTTGTCGGAAATATTATCGTTTTAGAATATATATCTTTCGAATATTTTTTTATCAACAAATGGTATAAAGGTGTCTTTATGCTTCCATAAATTGGCTTTACTAATTTAATTCAAAACTAGAATTTTTTTCCGTTTTGGATATTCATACATACCATTTTGTACAATTGTATGAGTAGCTTAGAATATTCTACAAATTTCGGTTTTAATTTTTTTCCCCCGATGTGTTCTATTTTTGACTGTCTAAAAATACACAAAAGCTGTAATAGTTGTTAAATTTCTTTAAAATTTTGGTTGGTGACTTTGTTTTTGACTTTATGCTTTTTGACTTTTTTCAGTTAAAATATCATGCAATTTTTAAAGCAAAGCATGTTTTAATAAAACAAACTAGTATTAAATGAGAAATAACTTTTAGTAATGCCACATGTATTGAATTATTTTTAAAACTTAAAATTTCATATTTGACACCATTTAAAATATAAACTTTTGTAATGTTATTTTTACATGCGATTGTAAGCGTAATATTTTTTGAAACAGGATGTTATAATTGTGTAAGCACCTTCTGTTTTATTAAATATTGTAAAATATATTACTTAATCCTTCAATTTTCAAAAATTATCATTTAAAAAATATATTCCTGTGGTAAAATTTAACAATTGAGTATAATTGTGTAAATAAGTATTATTAATATTACATTAAAATGTTAAAAATGCAATACTTTTTTTTAAAAAGTTTAAATTTCTTAAAAATGAAAAAAACAAACAAACAGGATTTGAAAACTATAAATATTGGCTGGCGTGTGTATAATATATATGATTTTTTTTACACTTGCACTTAATTGTATTCTTACTATTACTGTGATATAGATGCAATTTAATAACTGTTAAAGTTTTAATTTTTGTGTAAGGAATCTTTTTATTCCTCAGAATATGTTTCATATTTTTAATGCTTGGAAAATGATTGCGGGTGGTTATGTACTTACAGTTGCAAAAGTGAAATTTCGAGTTTATCTTAAGAGCTGTACAAATACTTTGTAAAAGAAAATATCTATATTCTTATATATGTAATTTGCTTATGTGATATCAAACAATTTCAATATGGTGCTGAAAGGGAGTAGTTTTTATAAAGACAAAATTAGATATAAATAATACTTTTAATGAAAATACAAGTAAATATAAATTTTGTTATTGTATTTGAAGTGGTCGAATATATTTAATATTATTAAAAAACAATTTTAAATTTTTTTGTTTTATAAAGTTTATAAAAATAAGATCTTCTTGTCAAAAGATTTTGAAATGTTACGAAAGGATTTTCTATTTTTATTACTTGATTGGAAAGTAAAATATACATTGGAAAGCAAAATATACACAATCTCTACCAATATACAAAACTCACAACTATATTTTCCCTGAGAAATAAAAAAAAAAAAAGAGTTCAACAGAAATATGTATGTAAATATTTGGCAAAGGGACTATTTGTTAAAGAAAATGTGTATACTATTTTTTTAAAGTGTACAATGCATGAGGCATAAGCCTCTGTATCAAACTATTTTTTTATTAAATGCTTCCATTTAGTTTATTTTTGAATTTTTGTTCAAGTGATGTTGTGCCACAATATTTTTTTTTTGTTGTGGTTTTGCTTTTTCTATTATTTTTCTATGCGAAGGGACATTTTATTGGATGTAAGAATTAAACTGCTTGTGTTAGGTTTTGGTGATGTATGAAAATGAATTGATAGTTCTGTGTTTATAATAATCGTAACTTGTGTGTTGTAATAAATGTTTTCCTTAAAATCTATTGCCTTAATTGTTTTTATGTAGTGTATCGTCGGCTTAATTCGCAAACAGCAAAACTCCAAGCCACAGATATATCAGCTGAAGCTAAAGCTGCTTGACAAAGAAACTAAACTCAGGTATTTCCATCACTTGTTGTTTAAAAATTCCACAATTAGAAATGAATTGCGAATTTCGTTTCTAAGCAGCTTTTGCTGCAGTTGATGAATCTGAGGTTTGGAATTAATAATCTTTTAAAGTTACTGCTTGTGTGCAAATTATTATAATGGGGAATATATATTCAAAATATTATTCATATAATTACTAATAACTTGCGTCACTGACCCTGGAAAACAAAAATCACTGATGGGACTATTTCTACTAATTCTTCTTGTCCCCCCCCCCCCCCCTTCTCCCCCGAACAATTATAAGAGCTTTTACTTTTCGTTGTTGATTATTGTCACCCCTTTCAAATTGTTTTCCGTAGGTTAGGTTAAGGATTGGTTTGAACGAGTACAGTTTTTGCATTAATATAAAAAGAAGCATTTGAAAATTTGTTTTTAATATCGGCAATTCTAAGGAGATAACATTTTAATTTTCATATAAAACTATCTGGAATTTCAGTGAAAACAGTACAGATTCGAAATTAGGAGTATCTAGATATTTTTCTTCGGAAAGAAAATTTTCAAAAGCTGAAGTTGAAATTTTGACGAAATGTAGAACTTCCTTCTTGATGGTGTTCAAGCGAAAATAGGAACCGGGAGAAAAAATCTCATCGGGGTCCTATGTCCCGACGTCCATTGAAGGCGTTGGGAGCCAGTTCAGGTGTTTCCTCATCATCTGACCATGGTTCTAAAATAACGAGGTGCATGTATGAGTGAATGTGTTCCCGGGTCTTTCCTTCGAGATAGACCCCGAACCGTCGCCAATAGCCCACTGGGCAGCTCTAGTGCGACGTTAATTAACCAAACCAAACTTTCGAAGATTATTCTCTTCGAAGTTGAAGGTAGTTTTTAAAATATTTATAAAAATATCTTTAATTAAAAAAGCCTAGTTTTAAACAGTTCTACTAAGCTCAGTTTGGTTTGGTTTGGTTTTGTTAAATAACGTCGCACTAGAGCTGCACAGTGGGCTATTGGCGACGGTTCGGGGTCAATCTCGAAGGAAAGACCCGGGAACACATGTTGATCCGGAGTACAGTAGGCCCACTATCATTGAAAATGTCTATAAATTAAATAGAGAGTTTTAACTTCTAAATTTTAAATATCGCACGTATGATATTAAAAAAAATCAAATTCTTTTTGGCTTTATTTTAGGGGACCAGAAACCCAAACTTTGTCTAAATCCCCAAATTATGTAAATTAGACCCTGACATACCAAAAACCTAAAAATTGGCATTTTTGAACAGTTAAAATCGTGCATCGGGGGAAAAACTTGACGTGTATGCGCTTAAATTGAAGAGAAAGACGATTTATGCAATTCTGTGTGTTTAGTTGACAGTTCGAATCACTTATGAGGTAATTGTGTGGAGTGGAATGTGACAATTTGTCGAAGAATTCACTTTGGAGCCAAAATATATTCCACTTAAGTTTAATTGCGGCATTGGAAACTTAAACAGGTTGAAAGAGGACGAACAAAGCGATTCCAAGATTTCTAATTTTATGAAAAGGGCAGTGATATTTAGAGTTTACCGAAAACCATAAGAGCGAACCGGCACACGTAACAAAGTATTCAAATGCCAAACCTTACGGTTACAGTGAGGACTGTGCCTACCCGATTATTTAAATTTAAATTTTCTCTTTAATTATCTTATATTATTCACCATAGTATTTAAATTTAGTATTCAAGAAAATGAAAAGAATTATAATTTAAAAAGTTAACCAAATTTTCTGATTGCTTCCAACAAAATGTTATTTAGCTCAAAAAACAAGGGACGCAGAATTATGTTTGCTTATTAAAAAAAAAAAAATCTTTGAAACTTCCCTGTTGTCTTTTATTGAAAAATGTCTTTAACCCTCTGACGTATGAGGAAAATATCGAATCTGTAAGATTGTTTTCCCTGCAAGAAAGTTTATTTTTATGTTTCCAACAATTTTTTTAAAAAATAAAATGAATGTTGAAATTATTTTAGTGAAGAAGGATTTCAAAAGTTACCCGATTCTTTAAATTTGAAAAATGTTTCAAAGTAGAATTTTTTGGAATTTTTTTAATTGTGTATATTTAAGAAAACTGGCTATATATACACGAACGAATAAACAAGTTTGTATCCCTTAGATGATTATAAAACTAAAAATGTCTTTTTTTAAAAATTCAAAAAACTATTGAACTATTGCTACAAATATTTTTCATGGTAAGGCAAAAAGTGCAGAAGCGTGTGAGTTCTGCTATTAAAACAACCATATAGAATAAAGGACTTTGAATACTGTCATTTTAAAGTATTTCCGAAACAATTGAGCAGCTTGCACATCATTTTTTATTACGCTTCTATGATTTTAAAATTAAAAAAATTATAATAATTTTATTCCGCATAAAGTACTTTGAATATATAATGCTGTACCTCGAAGTTACTATGTCCATTTTTTCGATTAAAATTGAGATATGTGTTTTCCACTCCTTACAGATCTCTTTACACTTATCTTCTATTTGAATTATCGACGAATATATTATTTTTTAAAGAACTCTGTGTCCATCTTGGAAACCGACAAAACTAGAGCATATTAAACTTTGATAAGCTCTCCTGTAAAATAGTAAAAATAAACATAGAGTAGTATACCTCCGAAATAAGAAATTGTTTATCTTTTTCTGATAATTACTTCCGCCGAATTCGGTTTCAATTGCATGATTTTAAATAAATAAATATTTCATCAATTAATTCATAGAAGTAACAACGTGTTTTGGAAACCTAGAATATGAAAAGTAGACTAACTTTAAAATATAAATGAATGGTGTATAGATTGTACAATGGTTATGTAAATATAGATGAGAACCTTTCCGTTTTTAAGTCGATTGATAAATGTGCAAAATATTATTTTTCTACATGAACTACTTCAATGTAAAAAATCAAATGACACACATTACATTGTTTTAAAAGGAAAATATCAGTATATATTAATACAAATTGCTCACAAGTATATAAATGATTATTCCAAATAGTTATTTGAATAGTTATTTAATGCTAAATATTTTGAACTATTTCACAAAAGTTTCATGCTTAAGATTTTTTTTTAATAAAATAAAATAAAAATATGTTTAACCGATATGTCTTTTTCTTTAAAAGTATACCATTAACATGTAACAAAATTTATTTTAAAGCAAAATATTCAGTAGATCGTGAGAAAAGGTACATTTGTATGAAAATATTGCATTTCGGGAAAACAGTATTTAAGGCATATAAACACCCCAGTTTCTTTGCTAACACAAAATTTAAAATAAATACTAAAAATACTTATAAGACGCGTATTAACATGCATTATATATCAATTTAAAAGTATGGCTCCCGACATTTTTATAATTCCCAGCCTTCGATTTTTTTTAGTTTCATACTGCCAATTTTTATAAGTTTTGAGACACTTCACCTAATTCAAAACTTATATTATATTTTGTATAATTATTTTGGTAGTTTATTTGAATTCCTATGTCGATTATTGCGACTTTTATAACAAAAAGTTTCACAGCTGCAACCCATTCTCAGTACATACCTAAAGCATAAAGGATTGGGAACACCTTCCTTCCCCTATTGTACAGAGAAATCCCAAAATACCCCAATAGTTTTCATAAAAGATGTTGTCTCCCCCGAAACGAGGACAATGGGACGCGGGTGGTATGGGGTTTTGTGTGTTCTAACACTTCCCTGCCTCTCGTTATATTTAGTCAAGTGGTTGCTGAGAAGGCTCGTGGTCG
The DNA here is from genome assembly GCA_963932185.1 of Troglohyphantes excavatus. NCBI lineage: Eukaryota > Metazoa > Arthropoda > Arachnida > Araneae > Linyphiidae > Troglohyphantes > Troglohyphantes excavatus. The sequence continues at coordinate 41,374,694 of OZ010667.1, read as the reverse complement.
CTTCTTATATAATTGGAGTCCACCCAAAATTATTCTCCATTTTGCACAGTTTGCGCATTTTCTTCCTGTTGTCTCCCCGAGCGGTGTAAGACACTTTGGAATCAATTGACTTTTTGATACAAAGAATTATATTTAAATTTACATACTCTCGACTAATTAACATCAGAGACTGATTTACGGGATGGCATTCGGGGCACTTGCCCAGGGCCCCCATTTTAAAGGGGCCCCCAAAAATGGATCACTAGTAAAATTAAATTAATGATCAAGATCCAAGACCATAAACAGGCTGTGTTTACTAATCGCACGTAGATTTGTCGTTTACGGATACTTTTTTCCTATACCAAATTTCCTAATATTGTAATCATTAGGGATTTGCTAGCTATAAAATGGGTAGAACATACGATCTGGCTCAACTAAAAAAAAAAACTAAAAAGGAAGAAAGAACAGAACTAGAAACGTATGAAAAAACTCTGTTGCAGAATTGACCATTAACGTTAATTCAAATTCTCAAAAGAAGAAAATTAGTAGTTTAAAAAAAATAATATATATATATATATATATATTTGCATTAAAGCTGACTGATTACGTCATTTTGTATTGTGTGCTTCTGCATAAATTTAGCAGTTTTATTTTTCGTTACGTCGACGGGCCCCCTAATGTTCTTTAGCCCTGGGCCCCTAAGCTTGTAAGTCGGTCCCTGATTAACATAATGTTTCCATTGAAGGTATTTGGATAGAATTAAGTGTATTAACACATTATATGGGTATTTAATTAACAGGTACTAAACATTGCATATTAAAAAAAAATTAGAGGTGGTATTTATAAAAATGTGGCCTACTGCAGTCTTTCTGTCCCTACTGCACTGTAAAAAAAAGGTACTTAAAATGAGTACCTGAACATACTCCTTTTTCTTTGAGTACAATTGCATCGTAAGTGAGCGATGACGTACTCAAATTTAAGCAATCGTTCTTTCTAATAAATGAGCAGTGTGATTTAATATTGCTAATATCAGCTTCTGTACAAGCCATCTTATAAAGCGACCTGACACACTTAAAACAGTTGTTCAGAAGATGGTTTTCCACATTATTTGATGTTGATTGCTTAAATGGAAATCGAGTTATTAGACAAGTAGTTTAAACTATAATTAGTGAAATGGATTTGTAATTTTTTTTTAATTTAAGCGCTATACTCGTAGCGACCCGCCCTATTGCAACTGAAATTATAGTTGTTAAACAAGCTAGAGTATGCCCCAAATTTGACTAATTCCCCCATACGGTACAAAAATCAGATGGGGGGGGGGGGCGCAGAGGAATGGGTTAATGACCAACCTAGGCGAAGTGTCCTATTTTACACGATTGTAGGTAATTTATCCGCATAGGCTGGATCCCCATTTGTGTCATGGGGCTTTGAAATATCAACACTTTTATGTCGTGCGAGTTTCTGCCAATGACCTTTGTACCGATTTTATAGACTTATTTATTTTTGTTGATTTTTCCACCCCTAAAAGTTTAAAAAAAGAGAGTATGCCTTAGTTCTTAAGACGCCGATTCAAAAATATTTTCTAGCAATTTAAATATAATTAATTATGTATATTTGAAAGGGGATCCGTTTCTTTATTATATGAGCCTAGAACACAATAGTAAAATGTAATGCTAGGATAAGTTGGGCGTTTTGGCAGTTAAGCACGGATAAACACAATCAATTCTGACGATATGTGCTGCTTTCTTAGAAGATTCAAAGTTTGGAGAGATAACTCAATAAGAATCGTGACCGAAAATACGTAAGATCTTAAAGCGGAATCCTCTCTCTCTCTGCGTCGATGAATTTCCAATTGTAATTAGATTTGTAACACGGGAGAAAGTTTCAACCTTCGCTTTTAGAAAGGTGCTTTCCAGAAAAAAAAGCAAATTAAATAACAAGTGTTAAAGAGATTAAATTAATTTTATTTTGATTCTTGAATTTCTCTTTACCCTTTAAGCTGCGAAGAAAACATCAAAATTGTAAAGCTATTTTCACCTGCTTTACAATAGGGTTATTTGATATTTCCAATAGATGTATTTTATGTATAATTTTTTTTAAATAATTTGTTAATGTATTAGCTGTCATAAAATACCCCAAATTTTGTATTTGTAAAAGCATTTGAACAAGGGTGGCATTTTACGAATTTAAAATTTATGTGCATTGTTGAAAAAACTGAATATCCATGGACGATTATAGACGTTCCTGATGTTTCGATACATTTTCTTATTTCAAACGTTATATACTGCCTGCGTACAATGCATTACGTTTATAGCAGCGTTCCTTTTGACACGATTAAAACTCGATTGACGTTTGAAACATCTATTAGACCTCAATAAGTTTTTGTGTGTGATTGAAAGAGGCCCCTCTGCTACTTTTGCAACGATACCTGCGGTTGCTAAGGCTGGCCCTGTCTCAATCCATCAACGCTCTGGTTAACACCTGGGGATCAAGAGCTCCCATTTTGGCGACATTATACTCTCCACGAAATAATTTTCCTTCTCAACACTTATTGAAATAACACAATTTCAAATAAATCATACTTCCCCAATTTAAAAACAATTTCCTCGAAACCGGCCAACTAATGCAAACAGATGCGAGCAATTATTTCAAACTGTAATTTTTTTTGTTCACAGGGAGGAACCTGAATTTTTGCTTCTCGTTTTGAAGGGAAAGTGTAAACACGTCTGCCGTATTGGGTCACGGCAGCGTCTTTCCCCCAAATGCAATAACTGTGCCGGGATTTTGACTTATAATAAGCTCGACAAGGGGAGGGGGAAGAGCAACTTTTTCCAGTTCAGCTACCTTCTCGTCATCTTTTTCGTCTTTTTTTTTGCGGGGGCTGACATCACGTGACGCATGGTTGAGGCACGTGGATGTCCAAATAAGACGACTCCCCTTCTCGACGAAACTGCACCTCTCCTTTCCCACAGATTCTTCGGGAGAGGCAGAATCAGAGCGAAATATTCGAAGGGATTCTTCTCATCTCGGTTTTTAACTCTGTAGTTCTCGATATCAGAAGAGGTTAGGCTATTCAAATGATGGTGGGATGAAATATCAGATGCAATTTTAAAGCGGGAAATATGATTCTTGTGATATTTATAGATTAGCCCAAATGAAAAAGTATCTGATAAACTACAAACATTAATAAAAATATGCCGACTGCAAGCCTAAAAGATTTGTTCTTTATTAAATACTAGATATTACCCTCAGTTTACGTTAGAATTTTTTTTAAAAATTGGTTCGTTCTCTCCGTTTATTCGTTCTTTTTTTATTTTCTCGAAGGCAAAATAACTTGTCTATTGTTCTGACATCTCCGGGTACATCTCGAATGTTAGCTTTTCCGTTAGTTTTTCTGTTGAAGCTTAGTTGCCAGACAGAGTTATTTCGCCAAAGCAACTTTTGAACGCCAACTTTCAAATGTTTAAAACAACAAATATATATTAATTTATTTTGAAGTATTTTATTCTTCTCAAAATTTTATGATTTTATAATGGCGCAAATACTATTTTTGTAATAACTATTTAAAAAAAAATAGCTTCTAAAACCGCTATAAACGGAAAACTAAACGAAATTTAAAAATTTCAAGCCTCAGATGCACAATTAGAGGTTAAATAGTATTTATATATAAATTTTCAGACATGGCCGAGCAGTGGTAGATAAGTTTGTTTGTGTGCTGCAGACACACACATACAGAGACTTATTGACTCTTTTATTATATAGATGATTACTTGAATACATTATAAGAAAAAACTTAAAAACTACAACACATGTTAAGGCTACTGTAATAATTAAAAAATATATTAAATAGCTTACTTTCTGTTTTTTAAAAAAAAGGTTATTTTAACGTAACTTTCCCTTCTTTTGTACTTTACTATACAATTTCAACATTCCTAAAACAAATAATAGTTATACTAATCATCAAAGGTTAATTAATACATAAAAAGTAGTTTTTAAGTACGTTTGTTCTATAGTGATAGCATCTTTTATCAGTTTCGTGGTTCTATTTCTGAAAGTGAGATTTTTTCTGCTGTTTAAATGAGGCACACATCTGCTTTGATTCTATTCACTAACACGCCCTCAACAGCAACAGCTGAATTGAGAGATTGCTTTTTAGAATATAGAGTAATCCATTAATAATGCTTAAACACGCAAATAAACAATTATGGAGCTTTTTAACTTTAATTAGAAATTATCTATTCGATGCTAGAAAAATTTACGCTTGGAATTCTAAAGTCTATCAAAGTTGTTTTAGCAACTTCTGCCCCACGAATATTCTAAGAACAACTTTTTCTTGTTCCGCCTTCGCGCATGCCCAATCATCGAGATTTGTGGGGGCGTCAGTGGTTAGTGGTACGATTTTCACTTTTCCCCCGTTTCTTGTTTGGTCTTAAGGAATCCTCATCCAAAGGTTGAGCCTCTGACCAGAAGACTTTTTTTTATTTTCGTTTGGTGCCGTGGTTTTTATTTTCCTCTTTTTAATTTTTATAGAGTCTATTTTTCTTCGTATAAAATTTCAAAATGTTAGAAGGCACCTTATCCGTGTATGCTTTCATCTTGATCTTCCCTCTAGCTGTGATAGGAGGATTGATATTCTTAATTAGGAACTTTATCCGATCGACCGAATATTGCGATGCTGATGCCAGATTCGACGGAAAAACTATTGTTGTCACAGGTAGGATGATTTATTATTATTATTTAATCAATTTATTATGGAAAATATTGGGAGATAAAATATGAGTGTAAAAATGAAATGTGACAAAATAAACCCAAATGATGATAATTGAAGGGAACAGCGGAAAAACGATGAGAATCTACTTTTTCTGAAATCGAGAATTCATTGCCTCGTTAGCTACAGGAATGTACTTTTATTGGGGTTATGAAACGGAAAGAAAGATTATAGTCCAACAACAAAAAAATTTAGAAATCTTAATTTTATGTATGTCTGTGAAACATGATACTTTATTTTTTTACTGCGCATTAACTCAGAATGGACCATAATCCTTCTTCCCCTGGATCGTCCAGCCATTAAAAAGTTTTGTTAACCATTTTGTGTTCTACATATTTCTTGCTTTTCGTTTTTCATCCTTAAATTTAGTGTTTAGTCAAAATTTTTGGCATTAAAATATTTTTTAAGTATTTACGATGTTTTTTTAGCAGTTTATTTAACATACAAGTGTAGAAAAAGTCTTATTATTCAATATTCTACTTTTTTTTACCAAATTTAATTATATATATTTTAATGAACTTTTAAGTGTAATGATTTTTTGTTAAGTAACGTGTTAATACTAGCGAAACGAAAGTCGCCTGTAAATGTGGAAAACGATACTTTGAAACCTCATTCTCAGTGTCAGTTTCTTTCAATTACTCATTAAGAGAAAGAGTAATCGTTGAAGTAAACTACAGAAACAAGACAATCTGTCTATTCTTGAACAAGCAAGTTGTTTCGTCACTTCATCTCTCATAGTGCTGGAAGACAAGTTGTTGTCATTTGCAAAGTACATTCAACATTTAAAAATAAAAATGGAAGCATGGTTGTTTTATTTAGATTTTTTTTTGGTTTATGGTATAATATTCATATTTATTGCTGGAGAAACTAAAACAGGGCCTATTCTAAGAAAAAAAATTAGACTACCCAATTTCGATTATAAAATTAAAAGTCAAAACAAATCGGATAAAATTAAAACAGAAAAGAAAATTTGCAAATGTAATTATATTTTATGACAAATGTATAACTTTTTTAATCCTTATTTTTCCCCCTCTTTAATTGTGAGTGATTAAAAAAAAACACTGGCATAGAAATTCTTTCTTGCAAAAATATTACTTTTTGTAATATTTTTTTCTTTAACTGTGAATAATTAAAAAAAACTTTTTTAAGAGAATTTAAAAGAAATTTCATTTAGTTTCTAAATTAATGTAGATGTTTCGGAATAAGCGAACATTAAAGAGGACCTTGTATATTTGAAGTAATTCAGAAGCCACAAATCCGAAGAATTATACGATTGTTATATTATATGACAAATATGTTATATATTTTAAGTTTGTAAGGTCGCTTTGGTAAGATGGTTTGAACAGAAGCTGATATTAGCAATATTAAATCAACTTAATTTAAGCTATTGAGGATTTTAATTTTTTACTTTTATATATATTTTAAAATCTTTAATAGATATACGCCATGAGTGTAACCAATTTTTTTTAAGTTTATAAAATTTACACTGGTGTTGAAGAGCATCTGTATTAATAAAAAACATTCCTTCTAATTAACAGCTAATTAAAGTAATGTGACGAAAGAGTAGAGATAACAATTAATAAATATTCCCCCCTTTTTTTCTTCGTTTTTATTAATAAATCTAATTAGCCTACTTTGAACCATATCGCCTAGAAACAAGTTTTTAATTGTTACCGGAAAAATATAAATAAAAAATTGTTTGTTTTTAAATGAAGCAGCATTAGATATATTCCTTAGTTTAGATTTTGAAGAAAGAATCCAAAAAGATTTTTTTTTTCAATTTGTGGGTTAACCGGTTGTTGCCTAACACGGTCCAGTTGTGCTTAAAATAAAAAAAATACCTTTGCTGATCTTAATATCCTTTTGCATTTTAAATACTATTCCCTTCAACATCGGGAAGTTATAAGAAATTAATTTTATTCGCTTTTTCTAATTTGCCATATATTCTTCTGGGTGTTTCACAGAAGTAAGTTCTATTCTGAAGAGAAGTAAGCTTTCTCTCAACTCGTCATTTATCCTGTTCGGTTTTACGGAGGAAGTGAGTTTTATTCCTGAAATAAGTAAGCTTTCGTAGGGGGTTATTTCCTGAATTCTCTTGATGTCTTGAACCAGAATAGCAACCGAAAAGAGTCAGGGAATATTTATGTTTGTTTACATGCGTAGGAAAATCTGCGATCTGTTTCATATCCACGGAGTTGCTAACGTTTGTCATGCGTCAAAAGACGGAGAGGAATATAAATAGAAAGTTTCTTTATAACACTTGCCATTCCTCCGGTTCTTAAGTGAGGAGAGCTGGGTTAAGGGAAGAAAGTGAATTTTAATCGCGTAAAGGAGTCAAAACTGCCTAAGTTCTATTGACACAGCACGATTTGGAGAATTATTCGTAGCTACTGGAGTACCTTGCTCTTGTATTTCTACTATTAACAATGAGAAGGAAGGAGCCTATTGAATATGCTTAGTTGCAATAGTTTTGGATTTCGTAAACGTGATGGTTCTATTTAAACTAAAATGTTTTGAAGCTCAATAACATAGGTTTGTACCGAAAGTAAAATTAAGTTTAGTCTAAAGTATATATAGGAAATATTTTTTAACTCCCTCTGTCTGATGTTATGGCTTGAAATCTTTGCAACTAAATTTCAACTTCCTTACAAATATCACATCGACTTGAAACATCATATAAATATGTAATCCCAATAACAATACGATATTTAGCCGTAAATTAAGAACTATTAATTATTATTAATCATAATGAGTTTTCTTTCAAATTTAATCGCGAATGTTTGATCCATGTCAATATCAGAATGATTGTAAGTTAAGAAAATGCGAAATTAATCGATTTTGCTGCAACAAAAAAGATTTCTGAAGCCATTTTGTATTACTTTACATCAAAATAACAGATTTACATAACATTTTAATTACAATAGTAAGGGGAATTATTTTATTGTTGATATTTTTTCTTGAATCAATAATTTTTCATTATTGATATTTTTTTTTTACTATTAAAATAAAATGTGGATTAAAAATTGTTAGAATGGTGATTTTTCCAGATTGAAAATAAAACTACTATGCACTCGTAGAGGACACAAGGCCTCCGTGGCCGAGCGGTTAAGGCGTTCAGCTATTAATCCGAGGATTGGTGGTTCGAACCCGTGCAATGGACTTGACAAAGAAAAGTAAAAATGTAGTGATCTTGTGATCGGAGGGGTGCCAGCTTTGCTACAAAAATACTAGAAAATTCGTCCAGAACATCCGCAAAAATTAACGGTGTGTATACGGGACTGGTGCCCGATAAATCTGATCGGGGTCCAAAGTCCCGACGCCTCTTGAAGGAGTTGGGTGCCAGTTCAGATGTTTCCTCGTCATCTGACAATGGTTCTAAAATAACAATGTGCATGTATGAATGAATGTGTGAATGTGTTCCCGGGACTTTCCTTCGAGATAGACCCCGAACCGTCGCCAATAGCCCACTGTGCAGCTCTAGTGCGACGTTAATTACCAAACGTAGAGGACACAACCATAAACCATGGATGTAATATAAGGCGTTAATCCTTTACGTCATTTGGATGTTGATACGAATCGTTTAGAAACGGTTTTCGGTATATTAATTAATATTCGTCACTAAAAAGGTAAGAATAATAAATATAAAAAAAAACTTTGTTGAAATTTGTTTTAAAACACGCACTTTTTTATTATAAATGTACTTAAACGTTTTTAAAAAATAAAGTAATGTTTTAAATTGAATAAAAATAAAAGTGCGGGGTGCTCGTGTAATGTTTAGGCTTTAGAATTACACAGTGTTATATTAATTACGTAGCATTTTTTAAACATTTTAGTACATTTAATCTAATAATAAACTCTTTTCTCAAAAACATTATATTTATTTTAAGTTGAATATCTTTAAGCATGTGAAGTATTGATTTCGTACAGAATGTTTTAGAAATCAGCGCTTCTTCATTCGAGTTGATCATTACAAAACTTTTGAGTTGGTAGCTATGGTAATTCCTTACCGAGTTACACATGAAAAAAAAAATTATAATTTGTTGTAAATACAGTGCACTTAATTCTGTTGTACTGGATATATTATTGTATTATACTCCAGACAAATATAAAACCTTCATGTTTTTATAAACCTTCATGAATTCTACCTGTGTTTCTAAATACCCTTATAAAAGTTTTTTTAGTTTTCGATTTTCCTGCATAAAACATTTAACAAGAACCTGCATTTTCCCTTCAGTTATTTCAATGCCGAATTTTTTAGCATCAGACCTTCTTAAAACTTTCAAGAAAGTGTTATATGCTGATTTATTTTAGCTGGCGAATAAGCCATCAGGGCCCTTCGCTTAAACTTCTGAATAAGTTTTAATAAATATTATGAATTATGAAACTCATTATTAAGTTTGTCAGATTCTCGAAAAGTCATTTAGGATTTTTTTTTTCACTACAAATCAATAGACAAGAAGAACTGTACTAGTCCAATGGACTTCATTAGACTAATACTGTTCTGCTTCTCACAGATTCATTTCTAGTTCCTTTCATTCGCATAGAATTTTTATTAGTCTTATTTATGGAAAAATTCTGTATTATTTAGTTCTGTTTATTGAAAATAAAAATAAGCCTGATATCTGATCAAACAAGACTAAATTCATATCAATCGAGTTATTGTTCACGGAGTGAGTTAGTGTCGTAAGGGATCACTCTAAGAGCGTAGAATTGTGTTTACATCCTAATACCCCAGTTGATTTTAAGGCGTTTCATGCAAAAAAATTCCATTTATCTAATATTACCATTTTACGCATTTTTCTCTGAGCGCGAGACCCCTCCAGAGCGCAAGTCCCTGTGCAGCCCAAAGGGCAGTCCAGCAAGTAACATACCAAGATGGATCCTGCAACCATATCTTGTGGTTTGGTTGGTTTGGTTAAATAACGTTGCACTAGAGCTGCACAGTGGGCTATTGGCGACGGTTCGGGGCCTATCTCGAATGAAAGACCCGGGAACGATGCCTCATATTTTTGAACCATGGTCAGATGACGAGGACAACACCTGAGCTGGCACCCAACGCCTTCAATAGACGTCGGGACTTTGGACCCCGATCAGATTGATCGTGCACCAGACTCGTATACACGCCGTTAATTTTTGTGGATGTTCTAGTATTTTTGGCAGCGAAGTTGGCAACCCTCCTATCGCAATATCACTACTTTTTACTATTCTTTAGTCTAGTCCGCGCAAAGGCTCGAACCGGGGACCCTTGGATTCCCAGCTGACGCCCCAATCCACGGTGGCCCTCCATATCTTGTGATTGCCACATTAATAACTTAAACATGAACTCCGTGAATCGACTAGTATTTATTGAAGAGTTTTTCATGGTCTGTTTCAGGTGGCAGCAGTGGCCTGGGCAGGACGTTGTCCGTGGAGTTGGCCAAGAGAGGGGCGCGAGTGATCGTGGCGTGCAGGACAAAAGCCAGGAGGGACTCGACCGCCTTCTTCCTGAGAAGCAAGACCGGGTCCTTCAATGTGAGGACCATGTTCATGGACCTCACCAGTCTGGACTCTGTCTACGACTTCTGCCAGGAGCTGGTGGAGACCGAAGAGAAGATAGACGCCGTTGTCAACAATGCGGGTGAATAGTTCACGTCCACTTTCCTTAAACGTGAAGGGATTCATTTATGAAATTTGCTATTCTTTTCGAATGAGAGTAATGATTTTGTTTCCGACAATGGTGTTTGCATAAAAAAATGTTCCTCCAAACGGACCTGCATTAATTATTTTTTAAATTGTATAAAATTAGTTTTGTATGTCTGAAATGCTCAGGATGTCACTACATTAAGAAATATATTAATCCCCTTTGTTTGTGGAAAATTTCTTTACCAGCCAGATGTATATGTTTTGAAAATGTATCTCCGCTTCATTTGACTCACTTGATCAACTATTTGTGTGTGGATAATAATCATATCACAAAAACATCATTTTATTTTTCTTACTGCGTCGAATCGGCAAATTTTTCAAAAAATAAAGCTTATAAAAATTTTAATATCTAGAAATAATCTGATATTTTATGCAAAAATTTATCTTTAAAGTAAAAAACATTTGTAATGGTTGATTTTAGTTAAGTACCGTAAATTAGGACAACTGGTTGATTTAGGAGCTTGTCAGGGTGGTTGACAAAGTTGCCCACCCTGCCAAAGTTATTCCGGCTGACGGTAACTCTTCTGTTTTAAATAGATAATTTATAAATTATAACAGTTTTCAGTACTGTTTTAGAAAATTTTATTTTGAAAACAAGAGGTCAAGTTGTCAGGTTGATGCCATTTTTAAAACAACAGAACAATACGCATTGTTATTAAAACAGTAATACAGATATTATAATTAATAATATTTATTTTTATATTGTGCGACTTATTTATGGAATTGTGTGAATACTTACGAATGCTTAAGATCATAAAAATGCAAGTTTCACACTAATTGTGTCTGTTTTAAAACCCACATTTTTAAATTCATTTTTCCTATGATACGCTTCCAGCAACACTGTGTTCCCAAAGCAAGACATCCGACGATCTGGACATGATGCTGGGCGTCAACTACATCGGCCACTTCCTACTCACCAACCTGCTCAGCGAGAAGCTCCTGAAGCACGGCACTTCCAGCAGTCCGGTGCGGCTGATCAACGTGGTGTGCGGCAGTCTCCGCTCCGGTCACATCGTCAAGATGGACGAGCTGGAAGGAAAGTGCGACGGGGGGTACAGCATGAGGGGCGTGTACCGCAGCAGCAAGCTGGCCCTGCATCTCATGACAAAAGAGCTCGCGCACAAGCACAGTGATGAGGGGATTGTGGCCTACTCTGTCGATCCAGGTATGTGAGAAGCTGTTCGTTTAATTCTATTTCGAATGGTTGGTTGAGAAACTACATTGCTCATATTTTTGCGTGAATAAGTCTTTAAAATCGATGCGGGTACATTGACCATTGAGAGAAACTTGAGCGATATTAAAAATGTTGATTAGACAAAGCCCCATAACTCTAGGGGAATCAGATAACAATAAGTGACCTAACATCGTGTAGGGAAAGATAGGCCGCGTTGATATTAATACACTCTTTCCTCATACTTTGTACCGCGTGGGAGGGAAACAAAGTTAAATTTTGGTATATTAAACCGCTGTAACTTCAACTCTGTTTAATGGGTCGTAGCGAGTACGTGCTTAAATGAAAGAAAACAACAAATTTTACAATTATATTTGCCTAGCTGACAGTTTAAATCGTTTGTGAGATAATTGTGTGGAATGGAAAGTGACGATTTGTCGAAGATTTCACTCTGAAGCCAAAATGTCACTCAGTTTAATTGGGGCATTGGAAACTTAGGTTAAAAGAGCAGTTCAAGACAAACAAAATGATAGTAAGAAGTCTAACCTTATAACAAGCGCGAAGAGAGGGATCTAAAGCTTTCCGAAGACACAAGAAGGAGCAGGCTGAGCATGAGCCAAATCATATGGTACAGTGAGAACTGTCGACTGCGCTTATCCGATGTTTAATTTAGGTGATTTTTTTCTCTTACAAATTATTAAAAGTTCTAAATACGAGTGTAACTTTAAAAAATTGGTAGAAAAGTCAATTTACGGACTTTTGGATTGCTTGTTCAAAATGCTGCAGTAAAGCCAAAAGTCAATGTCTGGCTTAAGAGCGATTTTTAATTTTTTCTTTATGAATGTTTCATGTACTCCTTCAAAGTGAGAAAGATAGAGAATAGTTGATTAACATCCATGTATAGTATTTGACGTGGGTGCAGATTTTTGTTTCCCTAGAGCTGTCACGAGTTGAAGCGCTCACTTAATTTATTCAGTATGTTGTTGCCAACAAAGCTTATTAATTAAAAAAATAGATTATTTTTAGTAGTTCATAGGCAGAAGGCAGAATTTTTAGTGATTCATGGTTAGAAACTTTTCAGTTAAACCAGAAACGACGCTGAGACTGGTTAATTGCGTTTTGCCATTTATCGTGTATGTTGTTCTAATATCATGGTAGAGTTAACGTTATTAATGCCTATTAAATGGGCATTATGTACTTTAAATACTCCTTCATGTTATTATACAAAGAAAAAAATTAAAACTATAATTTAGATTAAGATAAAAAAAAATAGTTTCTGCATTGCATGATCTATTACCATAATAAAGAAAAAAAAATTATTTCATAATTGATTAATAAATTATATTGAGTAAAATATATACTTAAATATATATTTATAAGAATATATGGATTCTTATATTACTGTGCTAGTAAAACGACATATTTACAATTTCCATGACATCACACCGGTACCACGGTTTTGCACAAACGTATTAAGAATGTTTTTTTTTACTTTGCCAACGAACCCTTGATATTCTTTTGACAATCTATTAAAACAAAGGCAAATGATTTCGGGGGAAATTTATGTGAAAATGTTCTTTGATCTCCTACTGAATTACATTTAACTTTATTTTTGCGATGTCTCTCCCAGGATACCTGAACACCGGCCTGTACCGCAACCTGGATGGCCCATTCGGTAAATTCAACCAGACTTGCGCCAAGATCCTGTACAGGACGACCGAGGAGGGTATCCAGACTGTCCTGCACTGCCTCGCATCCAAGGACGTCCTCAAGGACTCCGGGTCCTTGTTCAAGGACTGCAGGATCTGCGACGCTCGCAGCTCCGAGTGGACGGAGAAGAACATCAAGGAGCTGTGGGACAGGACCTCCGAACTCGTGCTCTCCAAAGGCATCAAGCTGGAATTGACAGCTGAGGAAGAGGAGGAGGAAGAAGAGGAGAAGGGAGGGAATAGTGAAGTTTCTGAGGAATAAACTGGGATGGGGAGAACAGTGTTGGAGTATCTTGTTAGACCAGCAGAGCTCTTAATAAAAGTATCCGAGTAGGAATCACTCCCAAATTCTTGAAAATAATATATGCACTGTGTTTTCCGGGTGTGTGTGTGGTCTTTTTAAATTCACTGTGTAATGATATTTTCAATTAACCTTTTCCGTATGGTATTGTCCGAGATGGCTTTACAAATGAGTCGGCCGTACGTCTTCAACAATTTTCAAACATTTCCTTCTGTCTCTCTGATGTATGAAGAACGAAGTGTGTGTTTTGTCCAAGAGACTGGTTTTAGACCTGCGCTGCCCACTGAATTAGCAGGGATCATTACTACCCGTGACGCCCACAGAGCTAAAAAAATAACTGGATGGATTACTAACAGTTCTAAAATGAATTTGAGCCGTTTCCGTATTTCTGAGAACCTAAAGGGACCCTTTTTCGCATGGAAAAGGTTTAAAAACATGACACATAGTCCAATTGAAGATAATTGTAAACACATAGTCATAGGTCAATCTATATATCTGGAAATTACCAAACTGATAGTAAAATTATAACATTCTATAAAATAGTACCAAATGTTTGAAATTAAGTTCTTACAATTATTTTGGTTTTACACCAGCAACAATAATTTTGGAGGCTGTATATGAGCATGGAAATCAGTTTCATTCGCAAAATGAATGTATTGTATGTCTTTAGAGGAATGTTAAAGCCTTCGACCACTGATAATATCGCTGCTAAAATACAGTTGCGGAAGAAATGTTGTAATTTTTAGGATTATTAAGGATGTAAAAAAATAGACTTGCATTTCTTTATTGTTTAAAATATTTTGTACACAAGTTCTTCTTTAGTTATAAATCTTTTGTTATAAACTATAGTCGATGATACTTTAAGTAAGAGCTCTGCGGTTAGCCATTGTTTATGATGAAGTCATAGTACTTTGAGTACTGTCTTCTCTGTGTCAAGGCTTAGCTTACTTTTTAGCATAATTCTCTTTCAATGTAAAATTAATAGTTTCGTAATTTTGTTTAAGGAAATTTCATGTACTTTGAGATATTTTCTTGATGTTTAAAATAAATTACTTTTATTAGTTGTGTATTTACTTAGAAGATTAAGCTTTCATCGAACTTTCAGAAGAAAATCGTGGTAGTATCTACAGTTTTATAAATGTAAAGTAAATCATTAGAAAGATTACTGATGTCACATTAGGGCGGTGAACAATTTTGAAAATTGTTTTTTATTTATCCAGCGATTTAAGTTGAATCGTTTGATCTTTTTAAAAGATAAAACGTTTAAGAATACAAAGAACAGTTCTTATTACCACAAAATGCGGGGACGGTTCGATTTTGGCTATTCTGATAGTTTTTTACCTGCTTATACTCCTAATGTAGAAAAGAGAGAAATAACATTTGCATTATTTTTTTCATCTGTCTATAAAAAAGCTAACTTGTATGTATGCTGAAGCGTAATAGAAAATCAGAATGTTAAATATGCTGGCTTGAAATTTTGTATATAGCAATTTGATGTCATGTGTAACAGAACATGTCAGTTTGATGTCATAAACTCGCAACGGTAATACGGGAGAAAGAAAAAAGACTGTTGAAGGAACGTTGTTTTTAGTTTTAAATAATATTTCTCTGTATAAAAACAAGAAAAATGTTTCTCTAAAAAAAAGTCAACGGTAATTCACAATGGTCTAATTTTTTTAATTTTCATTTTGAGGTTTAATATTTTAATAACGTAACAGTGTTTTTAAACCCACTGTTTTACTATGTTTTTATTTTTTTCCAAAAAAAGTTAAAGCGCGTTAATTTTAGTATAAGAATTTTATATCATTCTTAACATAGGTAGAAGTTTCTGATTGAAGGAACTTTCTTTTGCTTGATATAAAAATATTGTATTGTTTGTGTGATAACTTGTTGAAATTGTCAATATTGCAGTTGCACTTCTCTGCCCTTTTTCGGTGTTTTTAAGGAGTCGAAATTACTTCCGAACCACAAGTGTTTAGCTCCGAGACCTCATGTTTAATCTTCTTTACAGTAGATTTCAAAATTCTTGTCGCTTCAGCAGCTCTTTTCATAGTCTGTGAAACTGGAATTTCAGCGATTTCTAGGACGCTTCATCGGTACAAGAGCTGACGACATCGTAAATAGGGTCAAAGAGTTTATTCCGATGTGAATAGATGTTGGTCGGTGTGTAGCTGAAAGAAAATCTAACCCGCACCATTATCTTGTCAGAACTAAAGAAACAGTGTTCAAAGGTTTTATTAGCCTTTTTACGTGTTCCTAGTTCTCTCCAGATTTTCACGTACCTATTATCAGATTTAAGAAGAAATCTTGACTCATACGCAAACAGTACAATGGATCATTCTTATGCCTTCCGTTTTGAATGTTTACGAAATCCCTTTAACAAATCTCCTCTGGCTTTGACGTTTAAATGGACAAAAAATAGTGGTACCTTGGCATACAGTACTTCCATATGTAGACTTCGTCGCATAGTAGTTACAAATATTGACCTTACAATTACTGGTATAACTATTTCTCTTAAAGTTGACACTGTTACTTGTTGAATCCGTTTAGCCAATAAGCCATATATACATCATCAGAGGAGTGGTAACCTTTTTGTAATCTGGGAAAGATGTCTGGGCATTCCACTCGTTTACAATTGTTGCCATAAACGAAAAAGCACAAAATTGGCCTCACCAAAGAAAATAGTGACATATTTAAATGGCGATCCTGTGTCAAGACCCCTACAGCAAAGCAGCGATAAATATATTCCAATTATCTTTTATGAATTCACCATATCTATCAAAACTAACAAGAATTGTTTGTCAAAAAAAATTTATCAACAATTTAACTTTTCTACTGGAAGACTTCAGAAAGGCATTGTCTTTAAAATATGCCTAATTTGCATATTTCTCGAGAGTAAATTCTAATTTGGCACATCAAATGATATTAGCATATTCTCTTCTTCTACCACAGTGAGTTTCAATCAATGAAATCGAAACACCCATTTGTAAACTCAGCACTTGTCTATGATGCATAACTTTTTAAAAGCTGGTGTATTATGCTTAGCAGGCACAAAGTACCATACGTTTCGAGTACGACAGGACATTGAAATACGCAACAGTATGCTACTCTGCTACTCGCCTAAGCTAATAATATTTCTCGAAAAATTAAAAAATGTTATTTTGTCAGTTATTTCACTATGTCTTATGAAGATGAAAAACGCGATTTGATGTATTTTAAATTTATTACTGCAATTAACCTTTTAGGGTCTATAAAAAGTTAATTCTCACATCAGTAATATAGTCTAATGTTATAAAAGAAACCTATTTTTTATGTATTTGAAACACCAAAAACTAATGAAAATAAAATTTAATTACTTCACGTTCTTTATTTGGTCCATAAAATCTCTGATAATATCAAGGAACGACGAATGTTTATTTTCTATGTTTTGTTTAAACCGGATAACATTCGACGTGGGGACAGTTAAATACACTATTAAATGAAGAACACCCGGTCTTAGATATGATCACTAAAACCCATCCCTTTATGTGTATGTAAATTACATCCACTGAACTTCGCATGGGTTAACGAATTTACAAATGAGAGTGCCCAAAGTATAAGAGAAATTAAACATAACGATGTAATTTAATAGTTAATATAAATAATGACAAAAAAAATGTATTTTTTTGTAAATATGTTAATATGAATAAAACTAAGTATTAATCAGAATTTAAACAAAAAAATTAAAATAAAAATAATAAATAGTAATTTAATAATAAGGAAAAACTTATAAAACTCAGAGGAAAATATTAGAAAACTTTGATTCAATTAGGGAAAAATTTATTTCAATAAAATTCGATCATTTTTTCCCTTTAAAATACGTATAAAAATATTTTTAAATTATAGCTGGGCTATGTAAAGTCTAAAAAAGTGACAGGGCCCGGCCCTCCTTTGGTCCTATGCACTAGCCGCCACTAATAATTATTAATATTTAATTTAAATTATATGTATTGTTATTTGTTTTTAAAACTTGTTAATAAATAAATAAATAAATAAATACATCTGAAGACAAGGAAGTTCGAAAAATTAATAAAGGTTCCAGGTGAGGACTACATAAGCGCTTTAAAATTAATTATTCATAAATAAAAAGCAATGGCTATGTTTCTGATTTTATTTTAATAATAGCACAATCAAACAAGTTTTCATATTCACGTATTTTATATAGTATATGAAGGTTTAAGAGTCGTTTATTCTTAGACCTGTTTTTTTGTGTAGTAAAAATACCGGCTGAATAAGAAGTATATAATGTGGATACATTTGAAAGTTGGTAATATGATATTATAATAATATGGAATATGATGTTGAATATAGAGTAAGAAAATAAACATTTCGAATTATATTATTAACTACATTTCATTAAATAATACATTTAAAAAAAGTATTTTTAAAATAAATTTTAATATTATTACATTAGTTCTGATTGTAGTAATTGAAATTCACAATGTATTTTTTTATATAATTAATCTTAATTTTTTTTGTCACATTTCAAAATGCAAACGATTTTGAATTGAAATGGAAAATTTGGAATATTTAAAAGTAACGTGGCGACATCTTTTGTCCGAGTTTAACATTTTAGGTTATACTCTTTTCCATACTTTTAAAAATAACACCAATTTGCAAAATCTGCAAGTGAAATTATTTGCAATGTCATGTATGAACATTTAAATACAGATGAACACCATATTTCATGTTAATGCCTATTCAATTCAATAAAAAAAACTATTCATTCAATAAAAAAAACTACAATCGCATGAAAATAATTTATTTATGTTTAAATTTTGAAGCACTCATTTTACACACATGTAGCTAAAGTGAGGAATTTTGATTTATTTGTTTTTGCTAGTTACCAGATAAAAATGTCGCTCGAAGTTTTTAACGATTGCACGCTATAATTCTTTCATCTATAAAATTAGGTTTTGTGGATTTATTAGACGAAACGCCTGACCGATCAAATATATAATTTATTGATACTTAGTACTTTTAAAGTTAAAAGACCTAATATGAGGATTTATCTTTCAAATGTTTTTCTAGTAGTGTAGGATAAATAAATATTGTTTAAAAAATATAATATAAAATGTACTGCATATTCTTTTTTGTATAAAATTTACGTATTTTATTATAGTATTTAAGATTATATATATTTTGTAAGGTATTTTTATATAAGATTAAGTTTAAATAAATGAAATAAAATATTGTGGTTTATGAATGAATCACAAACTTTTTATGTGTTTAGCATTTAAAATTAAATTTTATTCATAAATTATCCTGATTGAGGTACTTTATTCCCCATAAATTAATCAAATTCAATTTCTATTGAGTTTAATTGATTATTTTCCCAAAATATTAAATCAAATTTTGAATTATCACTTTCCTAGGATTGGCCAAGAGATATAGTTCTTCTGAAGTTGAGTTTAACTTTTCTGTGTAGTATTCTTTATAAATATAAATCTTAGAAAACGAGAATATATTTCAGATATATACATGATTAGTTAAAATGTTTTTAATTAAATATAATTATTGTCGTCTCTTATCAATATACATCAGTGATTCCCAACCTCAAAATATCTACGAACCAATTAGTCTAAAATTCGAAAAAGTCGCGGACTATCGACCCGAGTGTAATATTTATCGAGTTGTGGACCATCACTTTTTAATATTACTAAAAAATGCTTATATATTTACTGAATATAATTAGCTACTAAATATAATAAATATAACATAGAAAATTGACAAATGTATTCCGTAAATAAATTTGTTAATTAAAAAATAAGTATTTAAATGGAAACTTTAAGTTATTGAAAATATTTATCTCTGTCGTACTAAATGGCAATGGTCGTAACAAATGGCAAGTCCAAACATTATAATAGCAATATAATATTTGGACTTGCCATTTGTTCACCAAGGATTACTCTTTTCAAACTGAAAATTAAAAGATTCCGTTTACTTTTTTTCCCTTCAAAAATAGTTTTTTCATCCATAAAGTATATCAGGATACTGACAATGGTGATTTTCTAAAGAAATTTGATTCTTTCTTCAACAAAATACATTGAACTTACTTTTGAATCTATTGTTAATCCAAGCAAACATATAAAAGAATTTAAAAAAAAGAGGGAATACAATTTTATTTCTTTTATAGAAAATAAATTTCAATTATCAATTTAGATTTGTTTATTGAAGGGAAATATTTTAAACAACATCTGACATTTTTTAATTGGTCATAAAGCTCTACGGATCACGGGTTGGGAACCACTAATGAACCGGGTGGTCACAAATTGTTGGGTGATGGTCGTTGTTTGGTTGCATCACATTTAGTTGTTTTGGCATTATAAAACATTATGATTGCCCAACTACTTCACTTATATTTTAAAGAAATAGCTTAGCTTTAGTAGTAACAAACAAAGTAGTTAAAGTACAGCAAAAGGAATGGCTTATTATGTAGTTAAACAAACAATGAATGACCATCGTCCTACATATATCAAGAATACATTTTCAATTTTCCATTTACTTCGCTATTTCAATAAAATATGGACTTGCTTTTAACGTCGATTTCATGTGTTTTATCTGCGGAATTTAGCTTTCTGATAAAATCAAAACTTGTGAAATTCTCTCATTCGATTCCATTGTTAAATACACGAAACCCAACTCACACCTTTCATGATTCGTATTTGTATTTCAACGTTACATAGTTCTCAATTTTATTATGACCTATTGAAAAAAGTTTCTGAATTGTTGAATAAAATAGTTTTCATAAATTTGGTTAATGGTGTATCGAGACTAATAAGAATTTCCCACCCGTCTATTATTATTATCATCTATGCTAATTTTCCTAAACTAACAATGGTATAAAAAAAACGCCTGTTAAAATCAGTATAGCGTTCAAGATATACCAGAGCAAACTAAACATAGTTTTTATAATCTTTTAACAACACCAAACTTAAGTTTGTTGGAATTTGTTTTCCTTATCTATACATTTTAATTTTATTCTAGTTTGTCTCCTAATAGTATAGTTTATTGCTTATTCATGAAAATATTAAATTATTTGACTGTTCAAATCCATATTTCGTGATTTTTTTTATTCAACTAGCTAGGCCTAAAGAATGCGTCCAAGTAATTTTCCATTTTCCGTCAAGTAATTTTGAAAGTGTTTATCCCAGAAGAATCATAGTTAATAAAATAAACAAAAAAAGCCTTTATACATTAATGTCGTTTTTTGCTTCAATTTCCTTCACTTCTAAACTTTTCACCTTTATACTTAAAAACTGTAGATGTTCAACAGGAAATTATCCACATTTCTCAATTTGACTGCATAAAACCGTTAGAGTGCTCCAAAAGACCTGAATTAATACATATATTTTAAACTGTTTTAGCCGGGGTAGGTAGGATGTTAAATTCACTCAAAGTAAAGATATTTTCCCTCAAAGTTCAACATTCAGCAACTCTTTAGACACATAAAACCGTTAGAGTGCTCTAAAAGACCTGCATGAATACATATATTTTAAACTGTTTTAGCCGGGGTAGGTAGGTTGTTAAATTCACTCAAAGTTCAACATTCAGTAACTATTTAGACACATATTTTAAAATATTATTAGTTCATAGATTAAAATATTTCTATATGAAATCCAGAGGAAGAACGATGACTGTCCAACCGAAATGATTTTACACAAAACGTTAAACGAAGTTTCATATCTCAAAGACACACAAAAAATTATGATATTTTACCTTTATTAGTGACAAACTATCATCGTTTTTATCGTTTCACAACTTTGTGCAATGCTCTGTTGCTAACATAAGATATCGAGATCTCTGTTCTATTAAAAAATGGCACCTAGTCTTTTTCTTCTTGTACCCTTCATATGATAGTATCATATTGAAATTGCTTTAGGTTCTATAAAGTAAGCCTTCCATGGTCTTCGCTTTCACCACCGAAGATCGAATGGCGAATGAACTGAAAGTGGGGAAGTTATGCTTTTTAAAGAGAAAATCTTAGGATAAAGCATTCGAACAAAGTTGTCCTCAAATTAATCTCTCCTAATCCATGCTCCTAACACACAGAATTATAGAAGCAATTTTACAGAAGCCAAAAGAATTTTTAGAAATTGATCTAATGCTAATAATAGCTATGCTCACATGGGTACATAAACAAAAGCTCCTACATTTTTTGGAGAATTTGGAAATAGAAAAATGGTTACAAGGGAAAAATGGTTACAAGGGAAAAACTTCGTCATCGAATTTTTGGTCGAAAATGAGCTGAGGGCCCAATCCGTCATATTTTATGATGTAGATTATGAATCTGTCGTTCTTATAGGTAAAAAAAACCGATATTACACTCCAAAGTAAGGTTGAATATTTGTTTTGTTGTGTCTTTCTAATCATTAATGAACTTTAAATTACGTTTTTCTCGAAATCGATTTTCATGCAATGGCGGGGTTTTCCCCCTGTATCCTTCAAATGTAATGATTTTCCCATAATTTATTCTTGAAAATAATATGCAAATATGAAAATGTGCATTGCTATATTTCAAACTTTAGTTTTATAGTTAAAAAAGTTTTACTTTTCGAATAGTCTGCGTATTATATAACCATAAAATTAATAAATTCCATATTATAAACCATAAATTAAAAAATGAACAAAAATCAAATAGTAGGTATATATCCACGGGGAAATATATCAGCCATTCCATTTTCCGAGAAAAATCCAAAGTATTTTCTACAAGTATAATAATCTCGTTTGTTGAAACAAATTTTAGAGTTGAAAGAATTCCATATCAACGGCTTGCTATATGTTGTAGAGAGAACTTGCCACATATAAGTGTTTAAATAACATTAAAGCAATTAATGTCATTTTTCTCAATGTAGTACTCTTCGATTTCTTTATCTTAACTTGTAATATTTTTTACAAAATGTTGTTTTGCTTTCAATGCGATTAACCTAATAAATGGAATAACTACCTCAACATTTTAACAGTGTACGAATTGAAGTATCTGTTTGCTATGGTACAGTATTGCAGAGATCACTATGTTCAATTCGTATTTGCTTTAGATATTACATTAGTATACAATTTGAATCGCATTCCGCTGTGTTGACACCGTTTCCGATAGTTCCAATTGTTCAAAACAAATTACAGAGACTCCACATTCATTACAAATTTTGCGGGTAGCACGCTCCTTAAAATGAACTAATGTATTTTGCATACTTCCCCTCAGAGACAAAAATACCTTAAACAAACTTTAAGTGTCTCGAAACGACATTGGGTCAAACCAATGGCATTTAATGTCGCCTATTGCGTCCTCGTGAGTTTCAGAATTTATTTAGCTGCCCGTTGCAGCACTCGCGGCTGGAGGTCTGTCTGAAATTTCGATATAAAAGATGAAACTTTGTAAAATATAAATTTGATCTCCAAAAGCAAGGTCGGAGATCTACAGCATCAGACGATCAAAGAAAAGATCACTATGCTGGGACCAACGCTTTTGTTATTGGTCACACTTGCTTACGGGGCCAATGGTAAGTTGAACATAAGATTATTATTTCTATTGGGGGACATAAGAACTTGGTTTGAGGATTCGCCGTCTGAATAAGAAAATTCTTTTAAAAATAGATAATATAAAGTTAAAATATTTTTGGATGAGTGACCTCTGAATTAGTTCGAATATACCTAATTAATATTAACCCTGTATAGTACTGTGAAATACATTTTCGAGCATGACATCGAAGAATATATATATAACATATTTGTAATAAAATATAACAATCGTATGATTCTTGCGATTTGTGACTTCTGAATTATTTCGAATATACAATGTTCTCATAATCGTTCTCTTATAAATAACACATTTTCGAACATGACATCGAAGAATATATATATATATATATATATAACATATTTGTAATAAAATATAACAATCGTATGATTCTTGCGATTTGTGACTTCTGAATTATTTCGAATATACAATGTTCTCATAATCGTTCTCATATAAATAACACATTTTCAAGCATGACATCGAAGAATATATATATATATATATATAACATATTTGTAATAAAATATAACAATCGTATGATTCTTGCGATTTGTGACTTCTGAATTATTTCGAATATGCAATGTTCTCATAATCGTTCTCTTATAAATAACACATTTTCGAACTTGACATTGAAGAAAATGTATAACATATTTGTAATATAATATAACAATCGTTTAATTCTTGCGATTTGTGACTTCTGAATTATTTCGAATATACAATGTTCTCATAATCGTTCTCATATAAATAACACATTTTCAAGCATGACATCGAAGAATATATATATATATATATATAACATATTTGTAATATAATATAACAATCGTATAATTCTTGCGATTTGTGACTTCTGAATTATTTCGAATATACAATGTTCTCATAATCGTTCTCTTATAAATAACACATTTTCGAACATGATATTGAAGAAAATGTATAACATATTTGTAATATAATATAACAATCGTTTAATTCTTGCGATTTGTGACTTTTGAATTATTTCGAATATACAATGTTCTTATTAGCATTCTATTATAAATAACACATTTTTGAATATGACATTAACGAACATATCAATGGCTAAAAGCACAATCGTTGTATATCCAATGCACAATCATTGAACATACAATGATTGGGGTTTTAGCCATCGGATATATAATTTTTTTATAATCTGATTATGATTAATAACAGTTTTTTTTTATTCTGTGAGGTTTCAGTATCATAAAATGATATAAAATACAATATGAAATATAATGATATAATAGACGATAAATAACGCAAAAAATATAATTTTAATTACTACACAAATATTTCAAGCTGATTTTTCAATGATTGTAATGAGAAATGATTGAAAGTGTTTTACAGTAATTATAAAGATAACAATACATATAATGCGTTTACGTAAATATATTTTAATGAAAGAAATTAATAAATTTGAATGAGAACTGATTTTTTTTTATACATTTATGAATTACGTAACTTTCAAACGAAGTAATTTAAAGCAGAAAAAATACATTTTTACACAGTCTATGTGATCACTGCTTCTATTTTGTTGAGGTCTAGCTTTTCTATCATGCCGAAAAAACTGATTTTTAAATATTTCTCATTTTATTATTTCTCAACCAGTGTTTTGCGACGCTTCTTCCGTGCTTCTGTTTCGTGGCAATTAGCATTTAGAAAATTACCAAATATATAAAGTTTCTTAAAGAAGTATGCAATTGCATCAGAATTATCCGCAACTTCAATACATTTGAATATTGTTTGGGAAATATTTGAAGACTAAAATGTGTGTTGTTTTTTTAAAAATTATTTTAGTAGTTCCCAATCTTATCGCTTGCCATGGAGAGGGATGTGAAGACAAATGTCTCGAAGGCTGCACAGGTGACTGCGAATTAACGTATTTCGCACAGGTATGTATCTGAAAAAAATAGTAAACAATCTGAAAAGTTCAGGAAATGGCGAATGTTATGGGGAATATAAAAATTCTCAAATAATTTCATGACAAGTGTAAAATATATAAAGTTACATGCAGTGCCGTCGCGCAAAATTTATTTTGGGGGTGTGTTGAAACAAAAAAATTTCCCAACTTAATGATTCGAAATTCCCAACTTCACGATTCGAAATTCCTAACTCAACAGTGAAGATAATTCCCAGTTTCAACTTAACGACATTTTTCATCTTTTTTTTTTATATATTAGGTGATATTAAACAGTTCTCTCACAAGCATTGATTCGTTGCTCGCATGTTCCAATGCAGTATTCGCTATGAGGTCGAATTTAAATGTAATCTTAAAAGTTGAACAATTTCTAATCTTCCTTAGCTTTAATTTGCTAATAATATTCATTTTCTTCAGTCATAAATTTTCCCAACTCGGGGATTTTTAAAACTACCCACTATTCGAATGTATTTAGAATAGTATTTACTCATTAAAATATTCTAGATATAACCAAAACGCTATATACACACATAAAATAAATATGAAAGATGCATAAATATTGAAAAATGTTATAGAGATTGAAAATTAAGTAAATATAAAGATAAAGGATACATAAAAAGTATGACTGAAAGTTAATTGAAATTTAAAAAAAAAATCCAAAATAATTTCTTAGTATTTATTACAAAAACAAGACACATTTCTTTCTGATTGAAATAATGAAACACAAATTTTATTTTATACTAGATACACAAGTTACATAGACATACAAAATTAGTTTTTTCAATTATATTCTTAATGTTAGGTAATTAGTCTTTAATTCCTGTAAAATGCGTCATAAAATAATCGAACAGAATTGATATAACAAGTATAGTATACATGTATTTTATTACACAACTCCAAAAAGTCATAAGATATGCAAACATAATAATCTGTATCATTAGATTTTGTTATTCACAATTTTGTACACAATAATTTCCCAAATTTCAAACATTTTAGAGCAACAATTAAATAAAAACATTGTTTTCAAAAAATATTTAAACTATTAACTATTATTTTTATAGAAACATAAAATGCTGTTACATAAATATAATTTGTATTTTTTGTTTTAGTTTGGCCCCTGTGCGTATGGATGCATAGTAGACAATTACTACACATATAATCTGGAACCAGACTTCCAATACTGTGGAACAAATAAAGTAAGATTTTTTTTAATTTTGTAACTTTATAATGGGCACTATGCAAGACCTGGTGTCGAGATTAAATTTAGTAGAATAAGCAACAGCAATTGCATTTGTAAAAATAGTGTTTCTTTTAAAATATTTTTATTTAAGCGAATAGAAACAAAGTTTGTAACACGTGCTTTTGTTTATCCGACTGACGATGTCACATATATAGAGTTAAACAATATAGTGTCCAAAGGCGAATGAACGGTCACCAATAAATACGTACCTGGATTGATAGAGTAAAATATTACATAAATTGAATGCCAAGCAATAGTTGCTAAAATATTAAGCATTCAAAGTGGTTGCATTGAATTAAAAAACAATTTTAATACAATAATAAATCAAAAAATTATAATACTTTTCAAACAAACATATCCAAGTAACTTTAAATTGGATTCAATGAAATAGCTCAGTTTAGGATTTTATATATATGTACCCTATAAAACTATTTAAAATATCAGCGTTGTTTTAATTTATTAAGTAGAATTCTATATTTTTGATTGGACGTAGTTTAAAATTGGATTATTTTTTGTCAAAAATATGCGTTTTTAATTGACCTGGGAATTGCAAGAGAAATATGAAAAGTTTTCGACGAATTGTTGCACTTTCATGTTTTTACGTTAAAAATTCGGAAAGTCGAGTAGCGAACCATTTATTGATCTATAAATAAAATCCTCCGCTATATAAATTTGTATTAAAATGTATGAAGGTTAAAATTTATAATACGATATCCCTGTTAATTTGTAACATACATATCATGTTTATAAAAAACATGAATTGATTATCGCTTGTTGTAAAAGTCTTGAAATAAATCGATAAGGCGGCGAAAATTGTTTTTTTAACGATAAAACGGTAACACTAAGAGGGATTTCACAATGAAAGACAATTTTATGTAATTTAATTTCAATGTATTTGTTTCACTAAATTTATTATATATTGCAAAATAATAGATATTTTCATTATATTGTCGAATTGCACAATAAATAATCTAAACACAGCTGAAGATGTTTCATAGCTGCAGATACATTCATCTTTAATAGAAAGTACATTCGGTATTCCGAAAGAACATTCGGGATGCCAAATGTCAACTCCAGAAGAATTGAGTTTATTTATCAACAAATATTAAAATAACAATGCTTAACAAAAGTGACAATGTTTTATTTTTAATAATAACGGGGCAAATTGTACTATATTCCTTCATTCGAAAGCAGTCCAGTTACGAAACGTAAGTTTAAGGTATATCTTTGTGTTTACTGAATGTTACAGAATATATTCTAATAACAAGATATCGATATATCGGAAATAGCGATTTTTAAGCAATATGTATGTATCTAAAATATCGATATATTAGAAATATCGATATATTAGAAATATCAATATATTAGAAATATCGATATATTAGAAATATCGATATATTAGAAATATCGATTAATCGGAAAAATCTATTATTGGCTGGATCGATAATTGGCATCGATTATTAATCGCGATGGAAAAATTTCATCATCGCACAAGCCTATTCAAAAGTGTACTGTTTAATTCAGCATATTTCACATTTGAATCTATTTTTCTTAAAATCATAATCATAATGTTATTTGAGTAGCTATTAAAGTGGTATATGTGGCGGACATGCTGTGAATCCGAAACAGGTATTTTTGTACTAAAAGCGTTTTGTGTTTAATTATTAAATCTCTTTGTCGATTTCTTCGAAAATTTCACTTTCATCAATTATTAGAGCACCGAAAAAAATGCTACCCTTTATAAAAAATTTGTTAGAACCGTTTTACCGACCATTATACATCAGTAATTTGTATACTCAACTTGGTTGAAATAGCGTTTAATAATCTTTATATATTTTGTGCACAGGGCAGACCGATTTTTATAGACAATTTTTGACCGAGCGTTAGTGAGGTCCCTGTTTTAACTCAACCTTTTGGCATTGCGTCTGTTGCACGACCAAACGCATTGTTCGATTTTATTCAAATCCGGCATGAGTATACCTTGAGTTCCACATATATGTTTGTCCTATTGTTTCTAGAATTACTAGTGTTAAACTATGGAGCAGTGGGATGGGTCCTTAAAATTTATAAAAACACTTAAAAAATGTACTCGAAACTACTTTTAAAATGATCTATCTTTCATATAAAGTTAAAAAAAATAATAGAAAATCATTTTATAAGGTTTTGATTTAAATATTTTTTTTTTTGCAATTTATTTGAAATAAAAAATATAACAAAATATTTTGTAAAATAGTCACCCGATCTCGTTTCAAAAATCACGCTCTTTTGTTTTGTTCCCTCGTTGCTTAATTTTCTAATTCTTGAAAAATTTCTTTCACAGTCAGGATATGCACTTACCCTATAGAAACAAACTCGACTAGACTTCTAGAGAGGTAAGTGCATTTCCTTTCTTATGTAAAATAGTTCTAACAACACCCGTTTAAAACTTTATACTTACCGAAAAACGCACGCTAAAAATACCCTTAACCATGAGAATAACGTTTCAGCTTCACCACTTTGGTATTTCTTAAAAGGCTAGTCGTGAACACAACGTGCTGTAGTAAGGATCAGTGAGCATGTTTTCAATTTCATGTACACTGTTAAAATTAGGTACTTAAAAATCAGTCAAATGTACTCATTTTTGATTACATAGTGAGTAAAAAGGGCGAAAAAAAAAAGTTCAAATTTTACTGTTTCCTGAAACAACGAATGGTGCTGTTTGGTCGAAAAATCACTGTGAAAAAATCTCAGCATAATCGTTCATCATCTTCAGGTTCCATATAGAGATATAAAATATAATATTAAAGTCAAACAGTCAAAAAAATCATAATTTTTTTATTTTAATTTAATTTTTACAATATTTAATTTTCAGATTAAAAAACGGTTGTAAGTATTAAAAAATAGACATGAACATATTTTCACACATTATTTTGAGATTTCACACGAGGTCTAAAAAATTTCATATTGGTGTCAAATTTCGGAAATTTGTTTCTGGACTTTATTTCGCTGAGAAGTATCCATCTCTGGTGGCTTCTACACCAGTTTCCAGTGATGCTTGTGTTACCAGTTTCACATGCCTCTCTACTGCTTGAGAATGGCTTCTCTATTAAAATTGTGAACCACTTCTGATCAATCTTGTTATGTCTTCGTCGCTGAAGTTCGTGGTAACTGGTGGTTTCAAAGGATTGTCAAATTGAATCATCTCAAAATAGTCATTTGCTTTTAAATTCAAATTGGGAAGATTAAATTATCGTATTTTCCCCTTTGAGTAAGTTTTTTTTGCTTTCAGTATTCTTCTAAGGCCTAGTTCTCGAATGTGTGCTCGTTCATCTACTAACATCGCTAGCAGAATATTCTCAGAATGAGCAAAATAACAGTTCCTCTGAATAAATTCGTGAACGATTACCTTAAATTCTTCTGGAAATAATGAATTTTTTTTATCATTCTATTAAAGCGTCGTGCTCTGTGAGTGGCTTTCGGGATTTTCTTTATTTCAAACCATGATGGCACATAAACTTTCATAACATATTAAACTATGAGCTTAAAGTCTCATGGAGCATCATTGTTGGTTTGGCGGTAGATACGCAAAGGCGAAGAATTTTGTTGGCTGTAGTGAGCCATCTTGAGTGAAACATCTTCCCGGGTCTTCTGTTTGCTAATTCTCGAAGGCACTCCCTCGATGATACTGCCTAGAAATGTCGAAGAGTTGTTTCTGGTCTGTACTGAGGTCTTTTTTGTCAATTTCGGAAAAAGCAACCGAAATAGAAAAAAATTTTCATTTCTTACATAGAAGTAGAGGGCATACAAAGATTGCGCTAATTGTGTAGAATCTAGGTGCGACCGTAACTTTCGACGTTCTTTCCTCAGCTTACTCCTGTCGATAACTTTAGCCGAAATATCTTTAGATACAATCCCTATATCATCAAGCACAGAGGACGCAATGACAGCAGCTGAGCTATCCGATATTCCTGTTCTATTTTTTCAGCCCCCTTTCGAGATTTTGATATTATTTTCATATTTTTATACTTTTCATAGTAATTTTTATAAGTCGAATAACTTCTTGATGACTTATATCACTGGCAGGGAGACTTTATTCCTTCCAAATTCTTGAAATATCACAAGAAACAATTTCGATGACATCTTTGACAAAAGGATCTTTCTTATTCCCTTTACACAATAAATAATTTCTGATTCACAGGAAATGCTTCATTAAATAAGCAAACGTGTGTAAAACTGTACAAGAAAATGGAATCTACGTGACAACTATGTCATGGTAAAATAGTTATCAGAATAAAACATGTGCTGCCATCTATTAAAATTAAGTAAATTTGCTATTTATGAGAGCTACGTGAAGGAGTTATAAACAGAAGTAATGTTAAAAAGGTGTGCCAAAAGAATGAGAAGTAAGATAAGTGAGTCGTAATAACTCAGTTTCCATTTAAGCAATCGACATCAAATACTGTGGAAAACCATGTCCTGAACAAATATTTTAAGTTTGCCAGGTCGCTTTGTTAAGATGGCTTGAACAGAAGCTGATATTAGCAATATTTAACCATACTGCTCATTTTTGCAAAAGTACAATTACATTAAATTTGAGTACGTCATCGCTCATTTTAGGTGTAATTGTACTCAAAGAAAAACGAGTACGTCCTTGTACTCATTTTGAAGAATTTTTTTACAGTGTATAAAAGATGTTTAAAACATATTAAAAAATAACGCGTTACTGTCAGAAACGTATTAGAAAAAACGTGTTCCTCATATTTTGAGTCCTAAAGTCTTGTAATAAATAATCTAAGCAAAAATAGTGGGGTTTTAAGGTCTTTCCGAAACATCACAATGAACCGAAGGTTTTAACTTTGCTTTTCATTGTATACTAACTGAATGGAACTGTATGAACCCAAGGTTATTGGATGAACAAAAATTTGTAAAAAATAAAGCAACGATTAGTGTACAAAATGCGAGTTTTGATTAAAACCAAAAAATAAGTCGTAATTCGGATCAAATCCCGAAATTAAAAAAAAAAAGTTCGATGTCGAGATGTCGTCAGGAATCCGTTTGTGTTAGCTCTCATAAGTTTATTTGATAAATGCTTTAAAAAAAGAGTAAAATTATACGGAATATTAAATTTCAACTTAATAAGTTTTTTTTGTATGCACATCTTTATAACCGCCATAGCCACAGCTTCCATTTAAAAGAACCATCCGAATAGTAAAGGTTGGGCCTTAATTTTTGAAGGATTTTTCCCCTTTTTTTATAGATAAGATTCCATTGTTTATAAATAGTTTTCGATTTTTTATGTATCTTTTTAATGTCACTTTAGTGTTTTGTTCAAAGAGAATAAACAATCGTAGAACTACAGTAACGGCGCTTTTATGCAACAGAAAGAAGGAACATCGAATTCTAAGAAGTTGGACACATTTTAAACGTTTAATAATACTATTACACATAAGTATCTGAAATGAAGCATTGTTGTTACTATTAAGAAAACGACAATCTGTAACTTTACTCTAATATACTGCTACGTATATTTAGTAACCTTTAAAAATCCAATTTTTCCCATTACGTATAACTTTCCACCATTTTTTAGTAAATAAAAAATAAACATTCCGATGATAAATATTTGATAATGAGTTTCAGTGTCTAAAATTTCTGAGGCAGCTTTCTTAATGCAGATTATGAGCTGGATACAGAGAACCCATGCGGTTAATTATGCGTCATAATACACTGTTAAAAATAGGTATTCACAAATAAGTAAAATGTACTCATTTTTTAATACATTCTATACTTATCATGTCTCCGAATACATAAGTTTCAATTTTGAAAAAGACATGTACTTAAAAATGAGTACAATGCATAAAAATTAATAAAAAGGTAAGATGATAGTCTACGTGGGCTGCCTTCATAAATCACTTTCAATAAACATCGATAATTACAACGGACTTATTGGGAATCGAACCCATATCCTAAGGCACCGCAGTCTAGTGTCTTATATGTTGTACTACCAGGTCGATGTGAAGAAATTATAAACAAAAGCAATGTTAAAAAGGTATGCCAAAAGAATGGGAAGTAAAATAATTGAATTGTAATAACTCAGTTTCCATGTAAGCAATTGACATCAAATAATATGGAAAACTCATCTTCTGAATCTCGCTTTGTTAAGATGGTTTGAACAGAAGCTGAGATTAGCAATATTAAATCACACTACCCATTTTTAAAAACTACGATTACTTAAATTTGAGTACGTCATCACTCATTTACGATGCAATTGTACTAAAACAAACGAGTACATTCATGTACTCATTTTTAAGCGCCTTTTTAAACAGTGTACACTTTCAGAAATACCCCTATCATTTTTGAGAAATCTGCGATCGTTAAAGTTACTCTCCTTATATTTGACACTCGTTTCGTTATCAAATCACGTGACTTTTAACGAAACAAGCATCCTCAAATTTTGAACGAAAGTCATTTACTCAGATTATGTTCTTAAATTTGACTATGCTAGTTTGATTTTTAACAAAAAATAAATGTCTCTATTGCAGTTGTGTTATCAAGGCCAATGCTTATCGTTGATCAATACCAGAAGATGTCAGAAATTGTATGGAAAAGGATACATTGGAATACTGGTAAGAAAATTGACATGATATATTCCTAATAAATTGTGCGAAAAATGTCCTTTGATCATGAACTGCTTGTATGAAATGCCATTAAGCTTTTATACTTTGTGGGTAGTGAATTCTTCATGAAAAGTTTTATTGAATAATATATTAACTGGAAGCCTTTACTATTTATTAATAAATAACTTTTTAAATAATCAAAGCAGAAAGCGGAAGGAATAACTTCAAATTCAGAATTTATAAGTTTGTTTTACATCAGAGATTATAAGAACATTTTAAATGAAATTGTTTACTACTAATAGTAAACGTTTACAGAAAATATTTGTGTGAGAAATTATCTCAGTAAATGGATTAGATAATTAATACATAACGCCTGTCAGTCGAACCCTATGAAAAGAATGAAAAAAGAGGATAATTTTCAAAAAGAGGGTAATGAGATGCCGTTATCTATTAACTTTGGATGTCTAAAAAACATTTTATAGGTTTAATTTAACTTATGCGGGAAAATACATAAAACATATTTATTTTAGTGCAAAACTTAAATTTAAATATTAGCATAACATTTTTGGTTGATTTATTATTATTATTATTATTGGAACATAAATGTTTAGAACAAGTGTGTTTAAAAATCAAGTTTTTAAAAAGAAAATTCTTAAGGTATTTAAATAAAAATAAATACTATAATATTTAAAAAAAAAATTAAAACTTTTTCATGACATTAGAACATACAAAATGTTGTGAACCTTCTTAAGAAAAGTAAAAAACAAATTAAGAAAGTCAATAAAAATATGAGTAATTAAAATACAAAACGATTACATTTACTATTTATTCCCCTATTTTGAAAAACACTTTAGTTACTATTTTTGAATTTTTTCAAAAACAAAATTAGGTTCTGAATCGAATATAAAAAAAGTGACAGGTAAAAAATTCGACTTGGTTTCAAGTAGTATATTTATGTTTTAAAAATTGAATATTTCATTCTCATTCGTCAATTATTTTTAAAAAATAACTCTGTGTTTTCTTATTCATTAAAAATTATTCTACAAAGTTTGTAAAATTTTTGTGTGGCACAAAAAAAAACAGCATGAAATTTTTTGATTTTCGTGCCAAAAGCATAAAATGCAGATAATTCGAAATTCATTAATAAACTAAGTAAGTCATTCAAACGACTTTGTTAAATAAAATATCAAAGGATATTAATTTCATCAAAATCTCATAATCTGAAGCACATAAGATTCAGTTTCTGTAGAATGGCAAACATGTGAGTAATTTAGTTTTCTACATAGGATAATTAGAAATTCGAAAGCATAATAATTCAAAATCGAAAGGAGTTTTGAATATAAATATATTTATCCCATTTCCGTTATTTTGTGTAATTAATCAACTACTTCAAAACACCTCTTTTGAAAGTTCTTTTATTATTATTATTATCATCTGATGAATGATTCGTTATCTGGCATTAGTTTATTAAGGAAGAAGGCATGAATAAAGTACGGTGTTATGAACGACTTTCTATGATTGAAAAATTGATTAAAAAATGCCATTTTCAAATTTGAAAGGAACAATCTTTGATTTGAAAGATATTTCTGTACCTCAGAACCAGATGAGCCTAAGTCACATTTGCACAAATTTACATGAGGGAAAAAACTTAACCTACTCTCAACTGAACTAAAGGTTTGGACATGGACTATTATAGCTTTTGCGAAATGTTTAAAAAAACATTTTAGTGGATTATGATCGTTCATGGTTCAGGACATATACAAAAATCCGCCAGAATTATGTAAAAATCGACCGAAGCCGTTGGCGGGCATTTGCAAATATCCGCCCAAAAATTAGTTTTTGTTGGCGAGCTAAATGCCAACAAATAAATTGTGGCGACCCTTCATTATCTTTTCTCTGATAGCGAAATGAAAAGCAGAATGTAAACTGCTGATTGAGCAGTCGATCAATAATAAAATAAACTATTCTTTGAGCAGTCGATCAATAATAAAATAAACTATTCTTTGAGCAGTCGATCAATAATAAAATAAACTATTCTTTGAGCAGTCGATCAATAATAAAATAAACTATTCTTTGAGCAGTCGATCTATAATAAAATAAACTATTCTTTGAGCAGTCGATCAATAATAAAATAAACTATTCTTTGAGCAGTCGATCAATAATAAAATAAACTATTCTTTGAGCAGTCGATCTATAATAAAATAATAAACTATTCTTTGAGCAGTCGATCAATAATAAAATAAACTATTATTTGAGCAGTCGATCAATAATAAAATAAACTATTCTTTGAGCAGTCGATCAATAATAAAATAAACTATTCTTTGAGCAGTCGATCAATAATAAAATAAACTATTCTTTGAGCAGTCGATCAATAATAAAATAAAATATTCTTTGAGCAGTCGATCTATAATAAAATAAACTATTCTTTGAGCAGTCGATCAATTATAAAATAAACTATTCTTTGAGCAGTCGATCAATAATAAAATAAACTATTCTTTGAGCAGTCGATCAATAATAAAATAAACTATTCTTTGAGCAGTTGATTTTGGGATCGAGCACATTGCTGTTTACTGGTACCCCTTTGGAGTAATCTTTTGGGCTTTTCTCTTCCTATTTTAGATCAGTCATTTTAGCACCGGGTAATGAAGCATTACTTTTCAAAAACAGCTGGTACCCCTTTCGAGCAGTCGTTTAGGGTTACTCATCACTACTGAACAGTCGGTTTTGGCACCGGGTAATGGCTCATTGCCTTTCAAAAACAGCTGATACCCCCTTGATTGGGGCTACTTATACCCATCAATAAGTCAATTGTGGCACCGGGCATTTGCACATTGGCTTTCGAAAACAGCTGGTACCCCCTGCGAGCAGTTGCTTAAGGTTATTCATCTCATCCGAGCAGTCGGTTAGGTTATCCAAACCCCTTTCAGACAATCGTTTTGAGAATATTGCATCATAATAATTTTTTTCATTAAAATTCAATCTAAACTAAACCCAACTTAAATTCTTCAAATAATTTTTAAAAAAAGCATGTTCAAATTCTGCAAATAAAAAAATAAAAAAAATTTCAAATTTATATACACGATAAAACAGTATATTTGACTTAATATTAGCATCACTGCAACTTAGAGGTCTGCCAACTTTGGCATAGTAATCTATTTGGCTACAATACATCGTCGAGGAAGAGCAGGTAACTTTTAAGGCAAAATCTGCAATAAAATAAAATTGGCCAACTTTTGACTTAAGCTCGTTTGGCTCTGAGGTACAGACTTAACAAATTGTCATTCAAAAATCAACGGCTGTTCACCCAACTAATTCACCATTTATTTGTCAAAATATAGGACGAATACAATTCTTGCCAATTTTACTGCGTACCAACAGACAAAAAGAGAAATTGTCGAACATACGTCAACAGCATTGATGATGGTGATAGCTGTCTTGTTGGTTATTCTAGCATTTCCGGGGTAAGTCACTATAAACACAATAAACATATTTGTAAATACTGTTTCTCTATATTTAAAAAAAAAGTGAGCCCTAGGGGGAATTTTCAATTCTTTCGCTGTTATTCAGATCGTACCTAGAAAAGTAAATATCCAGAAATTATTAAACTAAGTGATTTTGTTAAGAAATGTTTGATAAATTTTTGTTTCAATACGATTATTAGTTTAGAAGTTATTTAATATTAAAGTCGCCGTAATTAATTGCTAAAATTTCGCTCACAATTAATTTTGCCCGTCGAGTTTCTGACACACTATTAAGAAGTGAGATCCAATTTTTTTTAGGGAATGTAGGAATAAGTTTGAACTGGGAATCCAAGAAAGCATTTTTAAAAAATTCGAATTAGTTTTGAATTTATAAATTTTTTAAACATTTAAACACGCTCCACTCATTTGAAGTTTTTTCACCCTCATTTTTGCAACGTGATTTCTAAACTGCTATAAGTAATTTAAAATTACATATTTTCTTATTCAAAAGAATATATTAATGTTTGTTAAAACTTCATATTTCCGATGTCATAAAAAATGTATTTCTGTCTTTACAGTTAAATTATTTATAGTTAATTAAGATAAGTATTAAAAATAGTGAAAAAGCAAGGTTTTTTCGAATATTTCAAAGACATTTTAATTTTTGACTTTTTTATGTTTTCCCTCGCGTCTCCAAACGTAAATGTCCTAAAATTACGAAATTATACGTTTATTCAGAAATGTTTGAGAAATAAGTATATTTTTAATACTTATTTAATAAATATATTTTTAATATGATCGGTATTTTATACGCTATTTAATGTTAAAGTCACAATTTCATAAAATTTAAAAAAAATCATATATTTTGAATACTTGTCTTCCCATTTTCAACAAAAGAAAATAGTAGTCAATCTAAGACAAAATTATTCAGTTATTTATTTACGGCATCCACTTTTCATTTTATTGCTACATAAATTAATTTAGTTCTTTGCTTGGACATGCAAATTTGCACAGCTTTTTAACCCAGGTCTGCCATTTAATTTAAAATAGACAGATGAAATGCTAAGTAGGATTATTAAATTGTTTGTTAAACTTCTATAAAAAAAATAGCTGTAAGCACAATATTGATTAGACTGCATATGAATATTGAAATGTTTTAACGAAATATACTTATATGCAAAAATTAAGAATAAACGAAACTTACTTAGATAAGAAAGATACTAATTAAAAAAATCTGAAAAAATTACTATTTTTTCCCCAAGCTTGAACTTTATTTGATTAAATATGTAATAAGTTTTCTATTTTTTTAATCTCCCATTTTATACCCATTTAATACTTTTACATTTCCTTTCACTAAAAGGGTTTTTAATTTTTACGCACCCTCCTTCAAATATAAGTAAGTTATAGTAAATATAATTTTTTTTTAAACATTTTATCGCATGTTCAGAAACATAAATATTCTTTATAAATCTTTAACGTCTTTTTTGTAAGTTGGTTTTATTTTATTTTCAAAGTTTATATTTTAAATTATGATAATTAATAAATCCGCTCAGTAATTCATACTTCAATTTAATTATTTTAGGCCTGCCAATATGGGCGTTGTGTGCCATACAGCTGTTCATCTTGCAAAACAGGTAGTTTTTTATTTAAATTCTTTGAATTCTCCCAATTTTTCTCTTTGAAAAAAAGAACGGACGCTATTTTTATAATCCTAAAAAGGATTTTTGTTTTAAATAACATTTTAGTATAATAGAATTTAAAGCAAATTCTGTCGCTATTTCAAACGAATCTTTATTAAAAAAAAGACTTGTTAATTGTTTGAGTTGTTGTAAGTTTAATTTACGTTTAAATGAACACTTATTAAACGTTTTGCATAATAATTGTATACTATTTATATATACCTACGCAAAATACCAGGTCTACGTACGAGTTTCATGTTAAGGAAGAACAACAATAAAATATATGAATTGAAAACTGAAAAAACTAAAAAAACAACAGAATATTCTAAATTTGAAATGTTGCTTACATTGGTATGGGTTTCGAGAGTTTTATGAGTACATAGAAAATATCGTAATATTTAGCAGAATAGTGTTGTAAGTATGCTCGTGGGGTGATTCGATTTTCATCAAAAATCCGGAATTAAAAAAATCATTGCGATTTTGATTAATCAATTTTGCAATCGATTACTAAATTTTACGTTTAGTTGAAAGTACATTTGGAAGTACAGAAGAACTCAAGTCCGGAAATAGACCATTGATCTCTAACTGTAACTTCCGAATTGGGCAAGACATTTCATTGACTTGAAGTCAATGTGGAAGGACGCGCACCACTTTCATCGTCACAACAATATTTCGTATATTTTTCATGTTAAAATAAGCCGACATGTAATGATTTTGGCTGAGTTTTTATCTATTTTCTTTTGAAACTCATTTTGAATACAATCTGCTATTAAAATTGAAAGTCATTTGCAAGTCAAAGTCGAAGTAGTTAAAAAACAAGAGAAAAAAACTATTTGTTTGGCAATATAAAAATTAATTCTATAAGAAGAAAATATATTATTTATATACATTTAATATTTCTACAATGCTGTGATATTAAAAAACACCACTAAATCACTTTTAAAAAATGTTGGGACACAGTATGGCAGCTTCCACATTGGCTTCAACGCGCCCACAGTAGGAACAAGTTTTAAGTCTTCCAAAAGTTGCAGTTAGAGTTCAGTGAAGGAGATTCGGGATGCCCAAAGTACACTTTCAACTCCAGAATAATTGCATTTATTTATCAACAAATACTGGTGAATATGACACACCGAGACGACTTTCTAGTATTTATATAGCAAAACTGTCAACCCTCCGATCACAAGATCGCTACATTTTTACTTTCCTTGTGAACACTACTCAGTCAGGTTATAACTCGCAATCTTACCATTGCTAGAGAACATGGATCCACTGGGAAACTGGGGACCAGGGTTATTTTAAGTTACACATCTTTGTGTTTATTGCTTCTGTTCTTATTCTACTAAAGAATATCGAAATATCGATATATCAACAATATGCAATCGAAAATATCGATATATATTAGAAATATCAATTAATCAGAAATTTCGATTAATCGAAAAATATCAGTTATTGGCTTGCGGTTAATCGACATCGCCCAAGACTAGATGTAAGAATGAGATATTACACTTTCAATTTACAGATGGGTGAGAATCTTCAATCATTAGAGAAATCTTTAATTAGAATGCGAGCGCATTGAACTATTTTTTTTATTTTAAAATATTTAAACCAAAGAATGGCGAATTCAATAATTTTAAAATATTTATTAAAGCTCTTTAACAGAAACTATCCTACCTAGAAATCTGTAACGCATTTCGAATATCTAACTTATTTTGTAGCTGAACAAAAGATAACGTAATTATTAGTCATTAAAATAGATTTTGAAGAATAGTTGGCTCCTAGCTATATCTTATATAAACTATTTTAGATAAAGCCAAATTAGAGTTTTTCGAGGTTGTCCTATTTTTGAAGTTCTAAATTTCATTTGAGAAGCAGTTCGCCAAGTAGGTGATTAGTGCATCACGATATTGTAAAAAAAGGCGTACATTCTTAAATTAAAAATAAATAAATAACGCTATCTTGTAGTCTCTGCGATTTGAAACTGCCTTTTAAAATGCTAATTTTACGTCCTTTAATTTCCATGCTCATTGCTCATATATATAACTAGTTTCTTTGTACACAGCACCGTACCCAGCGCTTGATGGTGGACCGGGCAGTAATCCGGGCGTCCCCTTCACACCAAAAGGATATGTATCATTCCCCGAAAAAGCCATTGCCGACAACGGCCTAACACTCTCTGCACTACCAAGTTCCGGACCTCCCGGCTACTCTAGTGCTTCTGGCGCCCCCTCATCTGTCATAGACGGGGGTGTTGTTGTAGCTGGGGAAGGAGGTGGAGGAGGTGGTGGAGGTGGGGGCCGAGGTGATGGTGGTGGTGGAGGAGGTGGAGGTGGTGGTGGTGGAGGAGGTGGAGGTGGATCTTCTTCTTCGAGCTCTGCCAGCGCATCGGCATCCGCAGGAGGTTCTCGAGGGTCTTCCTCTGCTGCAGCCTCTTCGGCTTCCGGGGGTCATCTTATAGGTGTGCATGCGCTTCCGGGAGAGGGGGAGGGCGCGCCGCCATTTCTCGGTGTTGACGCCATTCCCACGGGCGGCGGTGGAGGAGGAGGAGGAGAGGGAGGAGGTGGAGATGCAGGTGGCGGAGATGCATTGGCAACTGCTTTCGCAGCTGCATCGGCTGTGACGTCAGGTTTAGGCGATGGAGGTGGTTTAGGTGGAGGAGGAGATGGTGGAGGAGATGATGGAGGAGATAGTGGAGGAGATGATGGAGGAGATAGTGGAGGAGATGATGGAGGAGATGATGGAGGAGATGATGGAGGAGATGATGGAGGAGAAGATAGTCCTGCTGATTTGGAGGACGACTCTGGTTATAATTCCAACGGACATTCCGCAGGGCACTCTGGAAGAGCAGGGGGTGCTGCACGTGCTAATGCCGCTGCTCACTCTACAGGAAGAGGAAAAGCAGGAGCTACTGCAGAAGCTGCAGCTAGAGCCACTGGTTCAAGAGGGTCTAAGGGAAAAGGAAACTCAGGAGGAGCTGCAGGCGCAGCAGCAGCAGCTGGAGCTGCATCAGGAGCAGGAGGTGGAGGAGGTAATGGAAGAGGAGGTGGGGGAGGTAGTAGAGGAGGAGCAGCAGGTGCAGCAGCAGCAGCAGCAGCAGCAGCAGCTGGAGCTGCATCAGGAGGTGGGGGAGGTAATGGAAGAGGAGGTGGGGGAGGTAGTGGAGGAGCAGCTGCAGGTGCAGCAGCAGCATCTGGAGCTGCATCAGGAGGAGGAGGTGGGGGAGGTAGCGGAGGAGGAAGTGGGGGAGGTAGTGGAGGAGGAGAAGCAGCAGCAGCAGCAGCAGCTGCTGCAGCAGCATCTAGTTCTTCTGACAGTGGAAGCGCTGCCACAGCATCTTCATCATCAGCTGCTTCTTCGGAAGGAAATGGGGTGGCGACTGCAGCTGCAGCCGCAGTCGCTTCAGCTGCAAGCGGAGCGGGAGACGCCGCTGGTGATGCATCCGCTACAGCAGAGGCAACAGCAGCAGCAGCAGCAGCAGGTGATAGTAGCGCGGCTGCCGCAGGGGCGGCTGCAGGGGCGGCAGCAGGAGCGGGAGGAGCTACAGCAACTGCGGCTGCGGCAGCAACAGCAGTGACATCATGAGAAGGAGACAAATATAATCGCAATTGTGTCGATCTTACAACATATTTTTACGAAAATTATTTAAAAGTTTGATGTAAAAAAAGTCGCAAGTTTTAAAAAGGTATACGAGTATGTAAAATATGTTTACCTATAAAAGATTTACTACTAATAATATGAAATAAATGTAGTTGATACAGTATTTATAGTTGTTTTTCACTATTTGTTAGTTTGTTCATTACAGTATTCATTAGGACATTAAGAATGGTCTAAGATAGGTATTGAATATAAGTGTCATTTTTATTCAATGTCAGGTGAAAAATTTCATTCTAAAAAAGTAATTTAATAATAAAAGTACTTATAAAAATAATTTTTATATACAGCGATGTGAGCTTTACTCGTGATAATAAAAAAAATCGTAACAGTATTATTTTTTTTTAGGTTGTAATTAATTGATAATATTGATTAATGGAATGAGAACTATTCCCCCTACACTATAAATTTCTATGAATTTTATGCGTATTCTGCTAAGTTCGTTTGTATTTTAATTATTACTAATTTACATAAAGTGATTAGATGGTGTAAAGACTATCATAGTTTTTAACTATGGGGATTTGGTATAAACAGAATTCCGTTTGTACGTGTAGGTCTTTATCTCATAGCATATGAACATCTATATACTGATTAAAATGAATTGTTCAATTTCAATACGTTTGTAAAGTAATTCTTTTAAAAGCTAAATGTAAGTATCTCTCTATCTCTCTTCTCTCTGTTCAATGTTATTCAGATCGTATCTCAAAATGTAAAAGTCCTAAAATTACAAAATTAAGTGAATTTGTTAAGAAATATTTGATAAATAAGAAGAGTATATTTTTGTTTCAATACTGTTATTAGTTTATAAGTTATTTAATATTAAAGTCGTCGTTGATAAAATTTCGCTTACAAGTACTTACACTATTAAGAGGAGAGATCCAATTTTTTTAGGAAATGTACAAATAGGTTTGAACTGGAAATCCAAGTAAGCATTTTTTTTTAATTCGAATTAGTTTTGGATTTATAAATTTTTTAAACATTTAAACACGATCCACTTTTTGAAGTTTTTTCACCCTTATTTTTGAAACGTGATTTCTAAATTGCTATAAGTCATTTAAAATTACATATTCTCTTATTCAAAAAAATATATTAATGATCGTTAAAACTTCCTCTTTCTAATGTTATAAAGATTTAATTTCTATCTTTACAATTAAATTAGATATGGTCAATTAAGATAGGTATAAAAAATAGCGAAGAAGAATAAAAATGTCGGATATTTCGAGAAAATTTTAATTTGCAACTTTTTGTCTCATTGTTCCGCTTGCATCTCAAAAACTAATATCCTAAAATTATGAAACTATGCCAGTTTATTAAGAAATGTTTGGGTAATAAGATGAATATATTTGTTTTTCAATACGATCAGTATATTAGACGTTATTTTATGTTAAAGTCATGATTTTAGAAAAATTTGAAAACAATTCATACATTTTTGTATACTTGTCTTCCAATTTTCAACAAAAAAAACAAAAAAATAGGGGTATAGATTAAACTATTGGCTACAAATGATCCAGAGCGTTTGTGAAATTTCGATTTAGTTTTTTAGTTATAAATTTTTAAATAATTGACGAAATGTCTGAAATAATCGTCAATTTTACGCGTATCTTCATAAGGGATAAATTAAAACTGCTCTAAGTAGTTCAAAAATATACTTTTTTCCAGTTAAAAAAATATAGTTATATTCGTAAAATCTTCCTTTCTTAAATGGTATCAATACTGAAATTCTATCTTAAAAAATAAATTAGATGTAACTATTTATGTGAAGTACTAAAATTATTATTAAGAGATATTTCGGAACGAAATGCCAACATTGACAAAATGCCAACA
The DNA here is from genome assembly GCA_963932185.1 of Troglohyphantes excavatus. NCBI lineage: Eukaryota > Metazoa > Arthropoda > Arachnida > Araneae > Linyphiidae > Troglohyphantes > Troglohyphantes excavatus. The sequence goes on along the minus strand of OZ010667.1, from coordinate 41,331,153 downwards.
TGTAAATCCAAATTCCCGTAGCTTAATATATATTTTAACGGCGAATTATTATTAGCGCCAATTCTCAATAATCTTACTTTATATAAATAAAAGTTGGCGAATTATGCTTATTTATGCAAGGCTCGTTTATGCTGTTGTTTGTTTACACATGTTTCGCTTTTCAATGAGTAGAAACAATTGCGTTGAAGCAGTTCTACAGTTGAGCTTTTCCAGATATCAGGCCCACCACAACGGCGGCAACGTGGGGGGGGGGGGAAGCATGCCCCTCCCTGTAAACTTGAAACCTTAAAAGTTGGGGATTTCAAGTTTTAAAAATCTCTGAGTTGGAAAAATTTTTATGCCTCAGAAAAATTAATATTATTAGCAAATGAAAGCGACGGAAGACTAGAAATTGCCCAGCTTGTATTAAGATGAAACTTAAATTAGACCTCAAAGCGGAATAAATCAATACTTTCGAGATAACTGTTTAATATTACCTATATAAAAGCTGACAAATGTCTATAAGTTAGAACTGGGAATTTTTTTAGCACTGTTGCGTTGTGAATTTCGAATCGTTAAGTTTGGTCTGATTAATTAACGTCGCACTAGAGCTGCACATTGAACTACTGGCGTTGGTTCCAGCAAAGCGCCCTTGATTGGTTATTGGTACGTATTTACTTACTACATCAAGGACGCTTTGGTTCGAGGCCTTTCTCGAAGAAAAGATCCGGGAACGATGTCTCATATTTTTAACAATGGTCAGATAACGAGGACAACACTTGAGCTGGTACCCGACGTCCTTAAGTTGGTAATTTTGAATCGTTCAAGTTCGGAATTTCGGATCGTTAAGTTGGGAAATTTCTTGTCTCAACATCCCAAAAATAAATTTGTGTGACGACACTGCCAGTAATAATTTATATAACTAAAAAAAGTATTGTTATTAGGACACATTGTAATTGTCTACAGTGTATGAGGCCGGTATTGTTTGCGAAGCAAACTAAAGAGGATTGCGTAGCAATCCTCCAGGGGTTGGCGAAGCGTTAGCGGAGCAGGGGGCGGAGCCCCCTAGTACAGTAAAACAAAATAACACGAAAAAAGGTGAATAGCAGCAGTTTTGTATTCCTAGTCAGGTTAAGCTTTTTTTGACATATGATTATGAGTAATACCTTAACAGTTAGCTAGTATATATACATATATACATACATATATATATAAATATATACATATATATATATATATATAAATATATATATATATATATATATATATATATACATATATATATATATATATATATATATATATATATATATATATATATATATATATATATATATATATATATATATATATATATATATATATATATATATATATATATATATATATATATATATATATATATATATATATATATATATATATATATATATATATATATATTCGTTGCTCCGAATACATAAGTTTCATTTTTTAAAAACACATGTACTCAAAAATGAGTACAATGAATAAAAAGCGCAGTTGCTTGCCTACATAAATCGCTTTCAATAAATTTCAACAATTACAACCAAACTCATGGGGAATCCGTCTACATGATGTCGTCCGCACCGAAGTCCAGGGTCTTAACCGTTGTACCACCAGAGCGAAGGGAAGCAGTTATAAACAGAATCACATCAAAGCAATCGACATCAAACAATATGGAAAACCATCTTCTGAACAAATTTCTAAAGTTTGTGAGATCGCTTTGTTAAGATGGCTTGAACAGAAGCTGATATTAGCAATATTAAACCATACTGGAAATTTTTGCCAAAGTACGACTTGTTAAATTTGAGTACGTCATCGCTCATTTATGATGCAATTGTACTCAAAGAAAAATTATTACGTCCATGTACTCATTTTTAAGCAAATTTTTTTTTACAGTTCAGGGATTTTTTTTAATTAAATTTATATTTGGAAGCCAGATCACCACTTGATTGGTTTTCAGATGGATCAGAAAAATAATTTTGCTGATGAAGAAATAGTGTATGCTGAGTTGCGGAGCCATGCAAAATGTAAGACGAGTGAAAAATAATAGAATTTAATTTTTAAAAAAGAAAAATGTTGGATTACCAATTAAAACTTTTAATGCTTTAAATGCGAGTATCTCAAAAGCATTAAACTTTTAATTTCAATGCACACTTGTTACAAAATTATTGCATATTTTTTATAGTAATTATATCCTAGATTGATATGACATTTTCATACTGTTGACTATTTTAAAACGATTATTTTTATACATTTGACAAAAAACAATGTTTTTCAATAAAAATATTAAGTTAACTGTTTTTTTTAAGTACTGGTCATTCACATGTTATTCACTGTAAAAAAGTACTTAAAAATGAGTACCTGAAGCTACTCATTTCTCTTTGAGTACAATTGCATCGTAAATGAACAATGGTGTATTCAAATTTAAGCAACCGTATTTTCTAAAAAATCAGCAGTGTGATTTAATATTGCTGATTTCAGCTTCTGTTCAAGCCATCTTAACAAAGCGACCCGACAAACTTAAAATAGTTGTTCAGACGATGGATTTCCACAATATTTGACGTTGATTGCTTAAATGGAAAACGAGTTATTACAATTCAATTATCTTACTTCCCATTCTTTTGGCACAGCTTTTTAACATTTATTCTGTTTAAAACTTCTTCACGTCGCCCTGGTAGTACAAGAAATAAAACACTTGTCTGCGGTGCTTGAGGATATGAGTTCGATTCCCGACAATTCTTGGTCGCAATTGTCGATATTTATGGAAAGTGAATTATGAAGGCAGCCTATGTAGGCAATCTACTGCTCTTTTTACTCATTTTTGAGTACATGTCATATTCAAAAATGAAACTTATGTATTCGGAGCTATGATAAGCATCGAATGTAATAAAAAATTATTACTTTACTTATATTTGCGTACCTGTTTTAAACAGTGTTGGAATATTCGATTTTCTCTCTCCAAAGTATAGACTTCTGATTTGATAACGGATAGAACAACGAATTTACAATGTAGTTTTCTGAAATTGCAATACTCTATTTCAACAATTAACAAAAACGACAAAAAGGATGGCAGCTAAGTCATTTGAGATTCCTCGGTTGATTGATAATCAAGCTCTCACCGTATATAAACAATTATTTAATCGAATCAATTACATTAACTACAAAAAATAACTATTTATACCGTAGTGAACAGTAAAAATGTTCGTTTATTTAAACTTTCCGAATATTTAAAAAATAATACTAACCAGAACTTTATAATATTTAGCAATAAATGAGTGCAGGGCCTGTTAGTCTTAATAATTGAATGACGGAGATCCAAGCGTTTGTTAAATTATATTTCAAGTTAAAAGTTTCTTACAAAAAAAAATACCTTATCTAAAACATATGACATATTTTTTAAATAAGATCCATAAATTTCATAACCCTTGTTAATGAATTGAAATTCTTTCATATAATTGTTAAAGAAAATTTATCATCAAGATAAAGAAGATCGCCAGTCTACTCTGAATAAATATTTTTGGCTAAATATAAAGGAAACATAACATAGAAAATAGTTAGTTTACTATTGTTACGTAAAAAGATTCCTACAAACCGCCTGGCAGTTGTCAGATTCCAAGCGAATCATTAAAAAAAAAATTATAAAAATATTTTATATAATTGCATATTTGACTGATTTATTATTTTATTATTTTGTTTTAGTTTACATAATTAGCAATATATTCTCTGAACATAAATAATTTTTAGTTTTTTTATTATTTAATGGACATTGTCATCAGAATTAAACAAACAAGCGTGATCATATATCTTGCAACATATAGTTAAACAACATAGACAATATGGAAGAAATTTTACTTATTTTTTAGTTCTTCAAAAACTTTCTTTAACTGCATCTGCACAGATAATAAGCATAAATTCAAATGTTAAGATTTAAAAATATTTCCAAACTAGCAAAAACTTAATGCAAATAAAAAATACTTGATGGAATAGAAAATAAGTTGAAATACATTTTCCTTGTCCGAATCAATAGTCCGTTGTATTATAATATAGGAAGGAAATTGGTATCCCATTGTTCTTCAAAGTTCTTCAACCTTAGTTGAGGAGCAAACGTTTAAAAAGTGTTTCGTTAAAAATTAAAATAAAATAGGTTATTACATTATTGAATTAAACTATTTTTTTGTCCAAAACTCGTTTTGTCCCATTCAAATGAACTAACCCATTCTCCATTGAAATTGAATATATATACGAGTCGCTGCACTGTTAAAAATAGGTACTTAAAAATAAGTAAAATGTACTCATTTTTGATTACATTCGATTCATAACTCCGAATACATAAGTTTCATTTTTGAAAAAGACATGTACTCAAAAATGAGTAAAAATCAATAAAAAGAGCAGTTGCTTGCCTACATAGGCTGCCTTCATGAATAACTATCAATAAGTTCCAACAATTACAACCAGTATTTACCGGGAATCGAACCCAATCCGTCTACCTGATGTCGTCCGCACCAAAGCCCAGGGCCGTATACGTTTTACTACGAGAGCTACGTGAAGGAGTTATATATAAACAGAAGCAATGTTGAAAAGGTGTGAAAAAAGAATGGAAAGTAAGATAAGTGAGTCGTAATAACTCAGTTTCCATTTAAGCAATCGACATCAAATAATGTGGAAAACCATGTTTTGAATAAATATTTTAAGTTTGCCAGGTCTCTTTGTTATAACATTCTTACGATTATGAAGCAGAAGAACAGAAGCTGATATTAGCAATATTCATTTTTGCGAAAGTACGATTACTTAAATTTGAGTACGTCATTGCTCATTTACGATGCAATTGCACTCAAAGAAAAACGAGTACGTCCATGTACTCATTTTTAAGTAATTGTTTTTTTTTTTACAGTGTGCATTTAGAAAAAGTTATTTCCGTTTTCTCACGAATCAACTTCAATGTGACAAAACACGTGTTGAATGTTTGCCATGTATTTTTGTTCGAAATAAGAACCATTTCCAAACGGAAGAGAGGAAAGTCTAAAATATTTTGATAGAACAAAATCACTGTCAACATTTATCATTTACTATTGAAATAATATAGGGTTGGTTATTGGAAAAATATGGAAATAAAGTAAATGGATGGTATTTTTAACATATATGAAATATCATTACTAATTTGCCAAGTTACAGTACAACCAAAGAATTCCCCTTGAGTGTTGGCGTTTAACTACATATCAAACAATGTGGAATTCGGAATGAGTGTTTTTGTTCATCAGATCGATGACGTCATGTGCTTAGTTTCAATGTACACACACTATGCCAGAGAGTTATTATATTAAATAGAGAGCGCCTTCAATGCCAGACTCTCATAAGGCCGCATTGTCAACATTGAAAAAGAAACCAACATCACGTGGTTTTAGCGCTGCCACATTTGGCGTACAGACATCTGCAGGAGTTCCAAATTTGGTGCACTTTCTTCTTTTTGGTGATAAGGCGTTCTGTCCGTATTCAACTTCTTAACATATATGTAGGTATTTATTTATTATCAAACAATTTGCTCTAAATATTTCCTCTTCATTAACGAAACGAAAATATAATTTTCTTTGTGTTCAATACTCGAAAAAACGGAACTCTTTATATTTCTCCGGTTTTATTGTTCATATTTTCTTATTGAACTATACAAAATAACAATTGAAAGAACTTCGCTTATGGTAAATTTTTTACATAAAAACGTAACGCAATTATTTCAAAAGTACAAAGTAAGAAAAATATCTTTAATATATCTGTTAAACTCCCTTAAATTGTGCCACTCGTTAAAAAAAAACGATATTTAAACACAAAACCATATTACAATACTTCGATCTCGCTTAGTTTTGAAAGTCGCCAAGGCCTGCCAAGTAATATTGGCGCATGAATGAATTGGCATTTCCACAAATCACGTGGTTTCAATGATGCACACACGGAAATCAGCATTTTTATTTCTCTATTTGTATCATTACTCTATGCACGATCTGATATCTGAGAGAAAAAATGCTTTTCTTCGCCGTTTTCGATACCTAGTTTAATTAACGATATCTAATTTAATTGTGAAGATACAAATATAACGTTTATGACATCGAAAAGACGAAATGTTAACGAATATTAATATATATATTTTTTCAATAAACATTTTTTAATTTTTAAATTACTTACAGCAGTTTAGAAATCCCGTTGCAAAAATGAGAGTGAAAAAAACTTCAAATGAGTGAGGCGTGCTTGATTGTTTAAAAATAATTATAAATTCAAAACTACCTCAATTTAAAAAAAAAACTGCTTACATGGTTTTTTTTAGTTCAGGCCTATTCCTACATCCCATAAAAAATTTGAAGTTCTCCTCTAAAAATTGTAGGAGATACTCGACGAAAAATCACTTGCATGCGAAATGTTATGCAAGAAACAAATTTAATAATAAATAACTTATAAAATAATAATCGTATGGAAACAAAAATAAATTCGGCTTATTTCCGATACATTGCTTACAAACTCACTTAATTATGGATTTTTACTTTTGGAGGTGCAATCTAAATAAGAGCGAAGGAAATGAAAATTCCCCCTAGGGCTTACTTTTTTTTTTAAATAGAGAGAAATAGTTCGGAATAAAAATCACACGCTTTTGTTTATCCACAAGATTTAATCTTGATATTAGATCGTGAATACTGTTCATTAAATGAAATTGATAACAAAATATCTTTCGCATGACATATCCCAATTTGAAACGTTCTAACTAGATTTTTTTTAACGCTAAATTAATCTGATCAGTGAATAATTTCAATATGAATTGTTATTGCATCTAATGCAATTTATTTCTGAGTATTTATTTTGTCTGGTCTTGAATCTATTATATAAAACTAGGAGGCTCGGCCCCCTGCTCCGCTAACGCTCCGCCAACCCCTGGAGGATTGCTACGCAATCCTCATAGGTTTGCTCCGCAAACCACTTCTCGCTTCGCTCGCTAAAAGGTAGGACACAATAACAATGTGTCCTAGTAACAATACTTTTTTTAATTATATTACCAAAAACTTTAAACGTTGAAACTAAATTTAAATTATATTTCATCTCAGCATCAATACATTTTTTCGCCATGTAAATCAATATAAAATCATTTACTTTCTTTTAAACTACAAATGAAAACAATGGAACCACTGGTGAGCCATTATTTATAATTTTATTTCTACCATTATTTATTATTTTCCACGTTATTTTCACACATTTCCTGCGTTTTAGTTTAATTTTTAACATTATTGGTAGTTTGTTTTGGCATAATTGACGTTAGGCTTACCATACTCTTGCCTACCAGAAGTGTGTACGTAACTAAGTTAATACGTCATAAAAATGAAGGTCATAGAAATCTAGTTTTCAAAATTGCTAATAGATGGCGCCACGTCAATGTTTCGCTCATTTGAAAACTCAAAAGCGTTTTTCAAAACTTCTATTTTTAATGTAATAGGGTTTTTATTCTTCCTAATTTAAGCTGACATCAACAAAATAATTATTTACTAATGAATTGAAGGCGCTAATCGTCAAAATGGCTTACATAATGGCAAAATAAAAATACGCGCACAACAGAATTTCGTAAACAAACTAACTGTTGCCACTCAGCGTACAGAAAAAAAGCGTTTTTCAATCACCGTGTAAGAGAAATATATATAAAGATTTAATGTTTTTCATTCAAGTTCCGACTCTGGTGTTTTTTTTAATGTTTTTTATAGAGTCAATATGGATGAAACTTTTAAAAGTTGCATCTGAAAATTTACAATGTAAATGCTCTTGCATCAATACATGCAATCTAGAATTATATAGTATCCATTTAATTAAAAATACTGTTAATTTGGGGGATTTTGTTCACCGGGGTGTATTTGCCAACTGTTTGCAAAAACGTATCAAGCTCCGTAGAAAAGTAAATTAAACCAACCGGAACTTTCAGAGAACTTAATTCAAACTTCTCAGATGAAACCTTATTGCCAAGGAGTTTTTGTCGCCAAACAGATATATTTGTGGTTCATACATTGCAAAAAAAGGTACTTAAAAATGAGTACAATTGTTGAGTACATACTCGTTTTTCTTTGAGTACTATTGCATCGTAAATGAACAATGATGTATTCAAATTTAAGCTACCATATTGTATAAAAAATAAGTAGTGGGGTTAAATATTGCTAATTTCATTGTTCTGCTTGTTCTTGATTGCTTCTGTTCAAGCCATCTTAACAAAGCGACCTGACAAACTTAAAATAGTTGTTCAGAATATGGTTTTCCACATTATTTGATGTTGGTTGCTTAATTAGAAACTGAGTTATTACAATTCAATTTTCTTACTTCCCAATCTTTTGGCACACCTTTGTAACATTTATTATGTTTATTACTTCTTCACGTCGGTCAAGTAGTAGAACGGATAAGGCGCTGGAATGCGGTGCTTGAGGATACGAGTTCGATTCTCTGCAATTCTTTGTTGTAATTGTCGATATTTATTGAAAGGGATTTATGAAGGCAGCCTATGTAAGCAAGCTAATGCTCTTTTTATTCATTGTATTAGTTATTGAGTACATTTGTTTTTCAAAAATGAAACTTACGTATTCGGAGCTATGATAAGCATCGAATGTACTCAAAAATGAGTAAATTTTACTTATTTTTGAATGCCTATTTTTAACAATGTACTTATGATTATTTTGTAAGACCTTCAAACAAACAAAATTTGAAGTTGTAAAACTTTAATTCGTGCTCCTTCTACAACGAAATATAAGTTAGTTTAATTATCTAGTCAGGGATACATTGACAATTAAAGAAACTTTTGTTTTGTTTGTAAATATATATTTAAAGAAAAAAAGAGGATGGGGCAAAGTCGCTCGGAATGTTCGCGAATGTGAAACAAAGAAAGAAAAAATATGGTGTTCTACGCCATTTGATTTCACCAAAGACTAAAAGGCATAGTAAAAGATAAAACTGCTTTGTTAAAGATGTGTAACAGTAAAAAAAAAGTTTGCTGAATAACCCAAGAAAAAAGTTAGCATTAAAACTTCTTTCAAGTTGAGAAAAAAAAAGGTTTTATGCAGGAAAACTGATGCTTTTTTTTTAAAAATTCTATTTGAACTGTAAGAAACCTGCACTCAGAACAGGTATTGTTCCAAATTTCTTCATAAAACCTGCAAAAAACTTCAATTTCGATGCAATGAAATTATTGAAAGGATAATTCAGATTAACCTAAAGGTTTTATGCAGTAAAATATAAAAACTTTTTTAAAAAAAACTGCAGATTTTTGTTTCAAATTTATAAAACTTTCGAAAAACATTCAATTTCTCAACTTTGATGAAGTATTTAATGCTGACTTTTTTTGCTGGGAAGTACCATTACATTAGCATGTAATGGAAATGCTTTATCATGGTAGAAGTCAGAATGCAAGTGAATGGACATATATATTAATATATGTATTAAATTAAGGGCAAAAATATAAATATGGGACAATTTGAAAATAAACAAATATCACGAAAAACGTATTTTATCCTACGAACTACTTGAAAACAATTCAATTGTTGAAAGTAGACGACTTTTTTTATTTTTACGTCTTCATCGTCATGTTACGTTTCCTCCTCCAACAAGTAAAAAAATGGATGCTTTATTTATCAGTGGTAAAGCAGCATTAATACATTAACACACAAACTGTTGTGATGTAAAATCATCTCGATTTGAAAGGAATTATGTATCCACCTCAAACATACTCCTCAAATGAGAACCACTTCGGCTCTGTATTAAAACATTCCAATGTACTTTCTCAAACAATTCAGAGTGGCTGGTAGAAAAATGTGCAAATTATTTTAGATACAGCCCCTAAAACTAAGTATTTTCCACAGAGTGGTTGCCATTTAAACGCAATAAAGTATGTTTGCAATTCGTCTGTCAGCTGTTGTGAGAAATTCGAACTTGGGCTGTAAAGTAAGTTGCAAAACCAACAATCCTTTTAAAAATGCGTACTCGACTGCCATTGCATTTCAAATAGCAACAGGCAGCTGTGTAGATACCATTTGATGCCCTAGCTTCCTAGAAATCGGGAATTTCTCAACTCTTTTTACATTGTTAGTCATTTCTAAAAAGGTCCTCGTCAACTTGTTCTATATTTCATGATTATATTCCATTCTCTGTACATTAAACGCGAAATGGCAACTATCGCGCATGCAACTATAACTATTTAGTTGCATGCAGCTGAAAAACTCAAATTGTATACGCCCACTGAGCAACTTTTAATTGCACAAATAAATACTTTCGTTAGTTACAGCGCTAACACTGACAATTCGGCGATTTCGTATAGACTGTGATAATCCGAGTTTGGCGATTTTCCACCATTACTTTGGCGATCGAGGAATCTGGCATCCCTAAGTTGGATGCAATTAAATAATTGCTCGTAGCTGCTGTGTGATTTTTTAGTTTCTCACAGGAAGGACTGGCTATAGGACGATCCTATACAATCACCGGGCCGGGTATAATTAGATCTAACATAGGGCTGCTACGATGTTAGTGTTAGAGGAAAATCAAATAAGGCTGGTTTCACACTAGTTGATATTTTCTTAGATCATTGTACTTTTCTTGAATTAATTTTATTAATTAGTAAATTTGACCTTACATTGAAAACACATATCGACAATAATGTAGAAAAAAGTAAAAAGGCTCACAAAAAATATTTTAAAAAATGGTGACATAAATTCATAATACTGTGAGATACACCTTACAATGAATCGTCGATACAATAATCCCTCCATTCGAAGTACCAATAGGTTTATTTATTTTTAATGCAATAGATTTTTTTTAATCGTTCAATGATCATTCGTTATAACGACCACTCATATTGGTCCAGTGAGGGATCATCATATCTATGGTCTTTGGTATGTGTTGTCTTTTAACTAAGGGAAGTACACATTGAACTATTTTGTCGTATCAGTATTAGTTTTAGAGCCTAAAGCAAGGTTTAAGTAATCATAATATTTCATTTTAAAGCATTGACTGAATCTGACTTAAAGCTGACTTACGCAAAAACTGTCAACTTGAAATTACAGTATCAGTGTAGTTTGTGTCATGCTTTGGAAAAATGTCTTTTGAAAATTTCGATCTTTTACAAATTTTAATTATTGTAATTGACCTATCATAAAATTTTAACAGGGTGGTCAAAAATAAATGGGCGGTAGTCATGTTTGGCTGTTTAATTACACATAATAATCCATTCTTTTTTCTATCCTTTCATTTTTATTTTTTATTTTACTCTTTTGTTTGTTGCTACTAAAGCTAAGCTACTTGTTTAAAGTATAAGCAAAGTAATAGTATAAGAATAAGCTAATACAGTTAAATGTGATGCAGCCAAACAATGAGCATCTCCCAACAATTAGTGACCACCCTGAATATTAAATGATTTTATGTATTTGCTTCAGAGTTAGTGGGCCCCTAGGCTGAATAATGGTGCGGATCTCCTTTGCCCCTCGGCTTACTGGGCACGGTCCATACTGGAGAAGTTCCAAATAAAAATAAAACATTTCTAAAAATGAAAATAGTATGTCTGACTATGAATTGGAATTCAAATATACAATTGTTTATCGTATATAATGCCATAAATTGTTTATTTATATTTGTTATCTAACTTATGATTATAATATAGGCAAGTATATGTAAGTAGATGTGCATATTGAATTACAATAAATAAATAGATGAATGGATGAATTGATGGATGAAACAAAATTATGGATTTACAGATAGATAGATAGGTAGATTTTTTTTCAATTTTTATTAAAATTTTTATGTTGTGAAGGTTATTTGTGATCTCTAGGAAAAAATTGATCTAATATGATTTAATATTTTAGTTGTAATGTCGGTGTCAATGTGTGTCCAAACTTTTTTGTCCTCGTACTCAGCTGATCAGAAAAGTTTACATTTTATTATTGTATCAATATATTATACAACAATAAAATATGCAACAATATATTATACAGCAATGTTGTATTGTAATATATTTCATTAAATTCTGACAAAATAGTCTACATTAGAAAATTTAATATTAAGATTTCGTTTAACATATTGCCTGAGAGTAAGGTATTTCTAATGGCATTTATTATAGATAAATATTCAGGCAATTGTCATTGTTAATTGAGCCCCCTAGTTTCAAAACCAGATAGATAACTTTTTTCGATTTTTCAGATTGTGACATTTCTTTTTAGTTTTCCAATATATCTATGAGTAAACGAAGTCACAACATTCCAAAGCCACTAGATAATATCCATTTTACTGTGTGAAAGTGGCAGTTGATTGTAAAACCAGATAAGTAATGAAATCAGTTTCAAAACCAGATAGATCAAGATGCGCGTAGGCTACTGCGCACCAATCGCAGCGCAGTAATCAGTTGCAAAACTATATATATCTCATAGCTTGATTAAACAACCATATACAAATACAAATATTGACGACCAACAACAGGCTCAAGGCCCAACAAGGTTGGCCCATCTAGTACCACTTAACTATATCCCAATGCATATCTAACTTCTTTTTAAAATCCTTTACTCCTTTACAATTAACAATATTCACTGGCAAGGGGGGAAGAATATTTCTTAAGGGGGAAAAATATTTCTTAAAGTAATACTTATGCAGAGCTAAAATTTGGTTAAGACCTGCGTCTATTTAAATTACCAATTTGTAAAAAAATAGAAGATAAAATTCTTTCATAAAGCAATTAATTAGTTTTTTGTTTCTCTTTAAAAATATTTCAAATGTGATCTATTCGGTTTTGAAACTTAAGGTCTCAATTGATTGTTATTCTTGTATAAACTCAGACCTTGAAGCTAAACTATTTTAAGACATATAGATGCCAAAATTCCTTCAGAAAAAATAAACTCATTTTTGACGTTTATTTATTTAAAAAAAATATTTTTTTGAATTATAATATTTGTGGGATAATAATAATAATCCAAAGTTTACTATTAGTTCAGTTTAATATAAAATCGGCAGTTCGGCCTAGAATGTTATGTGCCCAGACATACCATGATAATTTCTTAGACCATTAAAAGTGAACAACGCTGTATGGACATCGTGATAGTAAGGAAGTCCGGCATCTAGACTTTGCAAGAATGTTGGTTCAGAAAGGGAGACAGTCTGGATCAAAAATGGGAAAGGGATTTCTTCACATCGTAAAACTTTTAATGCGCCCAGGTGCGTGAATTGCAACACCCAAAAACGCTTCCCCCGTATAAATACTTAGTGACTGAAGGTTGGCTCCCGTTTAGTCCATCGGTACATATTAAAGTGGAGATGGATTTCTCCGTAGGGCTCTTTCTTCTCTTCGCATTCACATTTTTCACGGATTTTGGTGAGTTTTACACATTGCACATTTTTTATATGGACTTAATTATTTTAAAAAACAAGTTTAGAATATGTAAATATGTTGCATGAATCAATATTTATTAGTGTTTAAAATACTAATAAAAATAAGTATTGTAATTGAAATTGTGTTTACTTGTGAATACATATACTTTAGATAATTTTAAGTCCCAGCTGCGGTTTAACGATTTTTTAAAAATATATTTATAAGCTAGTTGTTACCCGTGGTTTCACACGCGTTAAAAATATTGCCCCATTGTTTCTTTCTCCTCGTTTATTCGTTGTATTTTGCTTTCTCGATAACAAAATAACTGGTCTATTGTTCAGACATGTCCGGGTATATCTCCGAATGTTAGCTTTTCTGTTAATGTTCCATTCTAGGGTGTACTACATCACCCTGTAGGTCCAGGGAAAGAACTATATCTCCCAATAGTTCTTTGCCTGGACCATTGTTATACCCCCTCTATTATTTTATTTATTTAATAAACTTGAAAGTTCACTTTTATTAGTACATTTTTTGGCTACCTTTTGTGCTCAATACTAGGTAAATTATTTTGGCATGTCATACTTTGAGCTGTTGATAAGTCCTATTATTCATATTCCTTATTTAATAGATGGTATTCTATGTTCTATAATTACCATCCAGTTATTTTGGAAATTAATCGAACAAGGTGAAATTTCCAACCTGTTCTTTTATTTATTTACGACAGAACTAAAAGAGTTACGTGTCACGGGAATTCGTCCGCTGAAAGTATGAACAGGACCAAAATTATAAGATAGCTGGATATAGTTGATTGGGCACAAAATTTAAATAATTTCGAGAATGACAGACATTATTCCGCCGAAGGTTTTGTGCATGATGGATACCAATCATCTAGTCTCCATCACTCTCAGAAATAATATTGTAACGTTTTAGAGTTTTGCTATTTTGAAGGCTACTTTCGTCAATTTTAACAATGTATACTCGTCGTTTCGTCACTTGACTTTTGACGAAACAAGAATCTTCAAATTTTTAACGAAAATAGTTTACTAAAAGTACTTAAAAAAGAGTGTATCGTTTTTTTTTTTTGTATATTGGTATCATGACATTAGCCTAATAATTTAACTTACTTCAATTCATCTTATAGTTTTTTTATATTCATTAAACCACTAATTCATATATTTAATTATATAAAATGAAGATTTGGTTTTGATATTTAAAGACAATAAGAAACATAACTTCGTGTTCCACATCCTATACGGTGAATTGATAGACGAACGTTACATTGAGAGGCAATCAATGCCAGACTTGCTATCCTTAACAGTTGTTAGATAAACTTTCACTCGTAATGTTGTATATCTACGATTTTAAAGCCTAAAATAACTTATAGTAAAATAGCAAAGTTTGAAAAACATGCCTCCCATTAACATAATCAAGAACTAAATACTTTTGGCCATAACATAAATTTCTGTTTAAAATTATCTGTAGCTAAGACTAATTAACCGAATGCCACCAAATTTTATGGAGAAGCTATGGACGGCGATATTTGCGAAATTTGGCGTTAAATAAGCTGGAAACAGACTGATAATTATATATATTATTTCTATAGTAATTATCCCTTTTACGCCCCTTATCCGATATGAATCAAACGAAAGATAATTTCATGGACCAGAGACGAAACTTACTTTCGTTCTTATAAATACCAATTTTTTAATGTGCTTGATAAGGCTGCCATCTATGAACAGAATGTTAAACTGTTTTATTTTTTGAGTCTAACGAATGCATGTGTGGGGTTTTATGCATAATTACGCTAGTTATATTACGGGCACGCTAGTTATATTAAATGCTAATAAAATTGATTTTTTAAACTTCAGCTGGCATAAGTAAAAGCCACTTAACTCGGTGGGAGCCATTGCTCTACAGTAAAATACTTGTATCCTTATAATTTATTGTTATTCATATACAAATTTTGTTTATGAAATTAACGACTATAGTGTCACCGTTATGAAAATATCACGTTAAAAATGCGACATGTATGACAACTGTGTGGCACAATCCTCAATTATTCGTTTTCAGTATTCAAGTAGCTACTGGAAACGAGAAACGACAATTCCAGGCTACCAGGTACTGAAAGTACGAGAAAATTATTGCTATTTCTAATTATCCACCATCGAGCTGTACTTGTACCATTGAATTTTTTTTATGCAGAAGTTTCATTCAATAATTTTAAAAAGTGTAGTCTTAAAAGACTCCTTGGTAATAAGAATACTTGTTAGTATACTCGAATCGAACAAACTTTATCAAATTTAAAAAAAGTCTTCAAAATAAAAAAATAAATGTTTTTTTATTAGTTTCTGTATAATTTGCTTGAAAACTTGGCAAAATATTCATTTAGTATAAATATCAAATTGTTTTCATATAAAAATTCATTTTTTAACGTATGTAACTAAAATGTTTCTATTTTCTAGCTGACGCTGCTAAGGATCTTTGCGCAACAAAATGCAGGTTTTCAAAATATTGCCATCAAAAAAGCTATATATCGGTAATTTTTTTTCCTATCGAACATTATAATAAATATTCCATCGATCTATATATTTAAAAAATATCTTCCCAAATTAAATTGCAACTGAAACACATATCTTGTTGCACTTCTAATAAAATAACTAAAGTCCGCGATTAGTGTGTTGATTTAAAAAGAATTCACTTAATTTCAATCTGATAGGCTTTTTTTATTCCCACAAAACATTAACTAGTTAAAACTAATGTTCTGACCATCACTTCACTGTAAAATAAAAGACACATTCAAATGAGTACCCGAACCTACTCGTTTTTGTTGAAGTACAATCGCATCGTAAATATGCAATGAAGTACTTAAATTTAAGTAACAGTACTTTCTGAAAAATGAGCAATGTTATCTAATACTGCTAATTTCAGTTTCTGTTCAAGCGATCTTAATAAAATCTGACAAACTTATGATAGTTTTTCAGAAGATGGTATTCCACATTATATATTTGATGTCGATTGCTTAAACTATTACAACTCAATAATCTTACTTCCGATTTTTTTCACACCTTTTTTAACATTTCTTTCTTAAAACTTCTTAATGTCGCTCTGGTAGCTTAACGGTTAAGGAACAGTACTAGGGTGCTGAGGATCTGGTTCCGATTCCCGATAACACTTTATTGTAATTGTCGATATTTATTGTAAGTGATTTATGAAGGCAGCCTATGCAGGCAAACCTTTACCCATTGAACTTATTTTGGAGTTCGTCTCCTTCAAAATTTAAACCTATGCATTCGGTGTCATTATATGCATCGAATGTACTCAAAATTTATTATAATTTAATTATTTTTGAGTTCCTATTTTTAACAGTGTTGAGAAACTCCAGAAACTGTAGAGATAGCCAAAGCTGCGATAAGTAACGACGATAAACTCGCTGTAGCTTTTTTTTTTCGAATAGTTGGTTTCTAAGAAACAATGATTTATATATAGAAGTAAAAGTGTTTTACATTACCTATCATAATTGTTCACGTACAGCAAAAATATCAGTTCTTCGCACATTTTTAATTATAACAACGCACCATTGAAATAAATAAACCCATGACCAGATTAAAGGGAAAATATATTATAACAATGGTTTCAGCAGTGTCAAATTGTAATTTCCCAGAATAAGCTCTGTATTTTTATTAAATATAAACTGTTATTATTACAAAAGACTATCTGATAGACGAACACAGTAACTGTTTATGTCAAGACAAAGATAAAAAGGTGTGAGAATGGATATGGGAAGTAACCGAAGTTGTAATAAATAAGTTTCTTTAACATATCGACTCAAAATAAAATGAAAACCAACCTTTTTCTGAACAACAATTTTAAGTTTTTCAAATTTCATTAAGCTATGTTCAACATACTTAAATTACGTAAATTTAACTTTTACGTCAGTAGGAAAAATACATATTGAACACATTTTTAATCATAACATCCTTTTCTAATTAAAATACAAAAAAACCTCTGCATTGACTCCGAACGTCCAGTAAATTCTCGAAAATGTAATGTTGTTTTTTCCTGCAGGAGAGTTTAAATTAAATTTTTAGAAAATGTATTAAATATTTTTTTTTAATTTTCACTATTTTTAATGAGATATATTTTAGCAATGCACAATATTCAAAGCAATATTAAATAGAATATTTTAATATTTCTAGGAAAATTAATTAACAGGCATCAATTTATTCTTATAAGTTTTAAAACATAGATTTAGCTAATAAGTATTCTTTAATTTAAAATCTTATGTTTATGATAATGTTTATGAAAGATAATGTAATGTTTATATAATGTCTCTATTTTGTTATTGCTTAAGATCCGACATAAAACAAACTAAATAATATGCCTATCAAAGCGATTTAAAAAATATTGAAAAATATAATATTTATATTAATTTAAAATTTATATTAATTTAAAATTTATATTAATTGTTGAAAAAACTGATGATCCCATAGAGAAAAATTGCTGGACAAACAATTGGAGGGTTAAAATTTCCTTTCGAGTGGAAACTGATCATAGTACAGATTTACCAAAACATGTTATATCAAAATTAATTCTATTTACAAAATAGAAATTTTTTGTGACAGTTTTATTATAGAGTTCGGCGTGGACGATTACTCGCCACAGTCTTATATACTTGGGGACAACCTAAGTTGAGCCTAAAGCAACTGAATATTTATACATATCATAGCTTCCGCTTCAGGTTCAACTTATGTTGTCCCCGAGTATAGACCAATCAATATGTCATCTAAAAAGACCATTCAATATGTCATCTAAAAAGACCATTCAATATGTCATCTAAAAAGACCATTCAATATGTCTTCTAAAAAGACCATTCAATATGTCATCCAAAAAGACCATTCAATATGTCATCTAAAAAGACCATTCAATATGTCATCTAAAAAGACCATTCAATATGTCATCTAAAAAGACCATTCAATATGTCATCTAAAAAGACCATTCAATATGTCTTCTAAAAAGACCATTCAATATGTCATCTAAAAAGACCATTCAATATGTCATCTAAAAAGACCATTCAATATGTCATCTAAAAAGACCATTTAATATGTCATCTAAAAAGACCATTCAATATGTCATCTAAAAAAACCATTCAATATGTCATCTAAAAAGACCATTCAATATGTCATCTAAAAAGACTATTCAATATGTCATCTAAAAAGACCATTCAATATGTCATCTAAAATGAAATTTGCCATAATGTAAGTTTCCCTACTTAGAAGCATTTGTAACTAAAACTAATGATCTGAATAACATCAAATTCCATATTAAAGGCATCGAAGGCATGTGGAAAAGTTTTCCTTAAAAAAAAGTTTAAAAACCACCTATAGGGGGATTTTGCTGCTATCCGAGCTGAAAACTGATATGATATATATATAATTAAAGTTGCGATAGACGCACAAATGAATTTCGTAATTAAAGTCAAAAGAAATAATCCTTTATTCGTCAGAATCAGGTCTCACGTCCAATGCAATTTGTTACACACAAGAGAGGCCATGACATTTGAAATTAGTATATGTGGTTCTGGAGACAATTTATGCTGATGAATAAAAGATAATTTTCTTTGAGTTTAATCAAAGTTTAAAGTCATTGTTTCGGAATGGGTCACATTAAAAACATTACATGGAGTTTATATCCCAATACCCTATGTAGCCGATTGTAATGACTATTCACGTCAAAAGTTTATAAAAATACTCTAATGCATTGTTTTTGAAAATGTATTAAATCTACAATAATTTATACGTTAGTTAAAATTATTATATCAATAACTTTAATCAAAATTGTGGTAGAATTTTGTATGTAATTATTAGATTATGTGTATTCAGCAAATTTTTTTTGAATGTATGCACTATGCATAATAATAAAAAAAAATTCGAAGAACAAATGAAGATAATTTTTAGAATTATTTTGAAATAATGTAAAATTTTAATTTTCAAGCATTTAATATTCATTTTTAACAGAAATTAGTTATTTTAGACCTTCAATATAAAAAGTGTAATTTCTCAATTTGCATGTGTTTTCCCAATTTTTTCAGATTTCTCCTTGCGCATATGCCTGCATTTGTGACGGCGAGAGAACTGACCACGTCGAAGAAAACTTCTCCATCTGTGGATCAGGAAAAGCAAGTATAATTCATTGTATTTTAATAGACATTTTTAGAATTGTTTTTTTAAAAATAATAATGGAAAGTAAATGTTTTTATTATTATACACACAATTTTCTGCCCCTATTTATTTCTCTGTTTGCGTTAAATATATTTCACAATATAT
Organism: Troglohyphantes excavatus; assembly: GCA_963932185.1. Lineage (NCBI taxonomy): Eukaryota > Metazoa > Arthropoda > Arachnida > Araneae > Linyphiidae > Troglohyphantes > Troglohyphantes excavatus. The sequence continues at coordinate 41,311,479 of OZ010667.1, read as the reverse complement.
CTCAACTTTACCTTGTTTGCATGAGATACAATTGCACTGATTCCCAGTTGCAGTTTACGTGTACAGTTCTGGAAAAACTTTATTTTCCCTCGATGATTTTCTTACATGATTTATTCAAATATATATGTATTTCATAAGTTTGAATATAATTTCATGGTATTTTTAGAAATAATTTTAAATGTTATAATTATAAGTTTATAAACGGTAGTAAGTTGACATTTCGTGATTTTTTTTTAGCGATGCTACGAAGGTGACTGCCAGGCGGAAGTACCTGATCTATGTCAAGATTATTATGGAAGTACCTTCATAGGACTACAGGTAAGATCTCTTTTATTTAGATAACTCAGGATACTGTATAAAATACAAAAATACATGCTACACTTAATTCATACTGTTACAGACAATTGGAACATTTTTAAATTACGCAGCAAAACTTTAGAATAAAACCTTTATCTATATTGTAAAATTAAAGGTTTTATGCAAGAAAACTGCAGTTTTTTTAATATCTGTTAAATTAAAGGTTTTTGTTTCAATATCATTCATAAAACATGTAAAAAATTTGAAAAAAACCTGGAAGAAACCTTAAATTTGAAACATCAAAATTATTAAAGGAACATTTTTTTAAAAGGTTTTATGAAATAAAATAATTTTTTTTTCTAAAAGTTTTTTATATATCACACATTTTTTTAGTAAAACTTCAAAATACTTCAATTTCACAATGTTGACGAAGGTGTTATAGCTGACGTATGTAGAATTTATATACGAAAATTAAGTTTTATGGAGCTAACTAAAATATAATATCGGAAAAGTTCAAAATGTAAATGACAACGGATGTGTATGATAAAAATTACCTGTATATTTTTTTATATATTTATTTTCGTTTATATAAAAGAAAATACACAAATTATTTTTTAAAGTTACTGAAAATTTTAATAATTTAACTGTGTAATAAACTAGGGATATCTGAAATAATAATTTTAAAATTAACCTATGTACTTGAAGACTGTTCAACGTTTTTTAACGCTTAACCAATGAAAATACTAGAATTTTATCAACTTAAATTATTTATTAAAGTTACTTAACAAATAACTACTTATCACGTAATTGAAAGTCATTCATTTATATGCAAAGAAATACAAAAGCGCATGTCACTTGAATCATGTAAGCAAAAATAAAGAAATAAGGATAAAAATAAGATAAAAACTAGCCTTATAGAACATTGCGTTAAGAATATTAAAATACAAATGCAACGTTAAAATACGCAATAAAAGTCCGTAACAATCCGGACATGTTTCGGGAGATACATCACCCTTCATCAGCGGAAAATCAAATCTTTTCCCGCTGATGAAGGGTGATGTATCTCCCGAAACATGTCCGGATTATTACGGACTTTTATTGCGTATTTTAACGTTGCATTTGTATTTTAATAAGGATAAAAATAACCAATTTATACTTGTGTTTTTGTGCAGATATGCAAAATATGCATGGGTATAAAGTTCTTTTTATTCAAAATGGAATTGTGATTCCCTTTCCAGAATGCTTACAATCCTTGTGTGTATTACTGCATCAACAAATATTCTCCGTGTATCCTTTACCTAGAAGAGTTTCCAGACGGAATCGAATGCTTTACTTACAGCAACACCATAGGAGTAAGTAAACAATTCGAAAGAACACATTTTCATATCAATGATTCCTTTATTTACTGAGTCTTCCGTTATATATTCCCCTGCGCAGTGGCGGATTTAAGTAAAAAGGCCCAGGCGGCAAAGCCTTCGAGGGGCCCAGTTTTATACATAGGCGGGCGTTTATATTTGCGTCTTACATATTTAGCAGGTCTTTCATGCGTGGTAAGGGGGAGGGATCGTTGTGGTCATGTGACGTAGGAAAAACTTTCTAGGAATTTTTTTTTTTAATTTGTTGCACAAACTTTGATATGAGTCACTTTTCTCAAATTCACAAACTTTCTGGGGAGGGGGGGGGGGGGTACGCGGAGATACAAAAAAGATGCTAAATAGCGTGATGCAATAAAAGTGAACGATCTTTTTAGGCATAATCAAAAACTTACAATTGAAGGTGCACTCCAAAAAAGTAGACTACAACGGGTTTCTTTTTTAAACAACCAATTTCTTTACAGTCGCACAAAGTTCATTACGCCCCTCTCGCAAAAAATAGTTTCAAAGAATGAAAAATCCCGCAAATGTAGTCAATTATTCTATCTACGAATTTTTCAAAACCTTGGCAAATTTTCTACAATTTATGTGTTCTTAAATGAAAGTTGAGACCTCTATGCCGGGAGACCCTAGACCCGGTCCTTACGCGCCTAATGGTAAATTAGCCCCTGTTCAACACAAATACAATATGAGCTTTAAATAAAAAAAATGTGAACGATTTGTGTTATAAAATGTCAGTTTGTATTTTTAAATGTTAGTAGTTCCCCGCTTATTCTGATAAGGGGTCAAACTCGGGGCCCCTTAGGAGAAGCAGGGCCCCGCGTCGTAGGGGATTTGGAGGATTATCAGAAAGCTGAAGTGTAAGTTCTGCCTGCATGTAGTTATTGGGTAATCGGGTCCTGTAACGAGAAGTGGGCCCGGCACGTTGAAGAAGGGACACATTTCTGCTCATATTAGAAAGATTATAGGAGAATCCATTAGGAATATCATTCAGTAAAATGTGTAGTAAAATATGCTAAAATATAACAGAAACAATTATTTCTCTTCCGATCCTTTTCTTATTTTGGGAGTCGAGGGGGCCCCAAATGAACTCAAGGTAGGGGGGCCCAGGAGGCAATTGTCCATTTGCCGCCTGTTAAATCCGCCACTGCCCCTGCGTAATAAATCGTTTACAATCAAAATACTTGCTCTTAGTCACAAGCACAATATGCTTGAAGACATTTCACTTGGTTAATCAGTTAATTGTACTAATGATTTACTTTTAAATATTGCGCATTAGGGAGATTCTAACTACTCCTAATGATACCAATGAACATTCGGAAAGACACGGCAAAGAACTATTTTTTTTATAATTCTCAATGCTCTTTGTGTAGGTGTCCTAACAAAAGAGATATTCCCATTCATATTCCATTTATCATTCATATTTGAATGTAAACCCTGTCCAATTTCTCGATATAAAGTTAAACCCATTACTAATTAGTATAAATTATTAAATTTTTATTAATAATGGGAAAGACTATTATAAAATCATTGTATAATCATTGATGTGCCATACATTATCGTGTCAATTTTAAATATGAGAAAAGGATTAAAATGGATTTGCAAGGTTTACATATTTTTTATTATTATTAATTATTATATTATTATTAATTATTATTATTATTATTAATTATTATATTATTATTAATTATTATTATTATTATTATTAATTATTATATTATTATTATTATTATATTATTAATTATTATATTATTATTAATTATTATATCATTATTAATTATTATATTATTATTAATTTAATTATTATATTATTATTATTAATTATTATACTATTATTAATTTAATTATTATATTATTATTAATTTAATTATTATATTATTATTAATTTAATTATTATATTATTATTAATTAATATATTATTATTAATTATTATATTATTATTAATTTAATTAATATATTATTATTAATTAATATTATTATTAATTATTATATTATTATTAATTATTATATTATTATTAATTATAATATTATTATTAATTATTATATTATTATTAATTATTATATTATTATTAATTTAATTATTATATTATTATTAATTTAATTATTATATTATTATTAATTTAATTATTATATTATTATTAATTTAATTATTATATTATTATTAATTTAATTATTATATTATTATTAATTTAATTATTATATTATTATTAATTTAATTATTATATTATTATTAATTTAATTATTATATTATTATTAATTTAATTATTATATTATTATTAATTTAATTATTATATTATTATTAATTATTATATTATTATTAATTATTATATTATTATTAATTATTATATTATTATTAATTATTATATTATTATTAATTATTATATTATTAATTATTATTATATTATTATTAATTATTATATTATTATTAATTATTATATTATTATTAATTATTATATTATTATTAATTATTATATTATTATTAATTATTATATTATTATTAATTATTATATTATTATTAATTATTATATTATTATTAATTATTATATTATTATTAATTTAATTATTATATTATTATTAATTATTATATTATCATTACTTATTTTATTATTATTAATTATTATATTATTATTAATCATTATATTATTATTAATTTAATTATTATATTATTATTAATTATTATATTATCATTAATTATTTTATTATTATTAATTATTATATTATTATTAATTATTATATTATTATTATCTATTATATTATTATTATATTATTATTAATTATTATATTATTATTAATTATTATATTATTATTAATTATTATATTATTATTATATTATTATTAATTATTATATTATTATTAATTAGTATATTATTATTAATTTAATTTTTATATTACTATTAATTATTATATTATTATTAATTATTATATTATTATTAATTATAATATTATTATTAATTATTATATTATTATTAATTATTATATTATTATTAATTATAATATTATTATTAATTATTATATTATTATTAATTATTATATTATTATTAATTATTATATTATTATTAATTATTATATTATTATTAATTATTATATTATTATTAATTTAATTATTATATTATTATTAATTTAATTATTATATTATTATTAATTTAATTATTATATTATTATTAATTTAATTATTATATTATTATTAATTATTATATTATTATTATTAATTATTACATTATTATTAATTATTATATTATTATTAATTATTATATTATTATTAATTATTATATTATTATTAATTATTATATTATTATTAATTATTATTATTAATAGGTATTATTATTATTATTAATTATTGTTATTAATAGGTATTATTATTATTAATTATTATTAATAATAGGTATTATTATTATTAATTATTATTATTAATAGGTATTATTGTTATTATTATTATTATGTATTATTCAAATTTTTATTATAAATAGGTATTATTATTATTGTTATTATTATTGTTATGTATTATTATTATTATGATTTATAATGAATTATTTTATTAAAATTAATTATTGAAATTAATTATTATTATTGAAATTAATTATTAAAATTAATTGTTAATTATTAAAATCAATTATTAAAAATAATTATTAATTTTTTTATATTAATTATTGAAATTCGTTATTATTAATTAATATTTATATTAAGAGAAGGGGGTAGTTAATATAGTTGAATCTTATTTAAATCAACACGAAATTAGATTGACGTAATAAATATGCTACCTTTTCAATCTAAAAATGGCAAGAGTGAATCGCGCTATGCAAAAGCAAAAAAACTCCCATTAATTTTCTTTAAAAACCTACTTTTAACAAAAGTGTACAGATTTAGCCTTAGTGTACAGATGTGTTAAGTGCATTCAGTTTTAGTGCATATGAGGTTAAGAGCTTATTCGTATACACAAATTCTAATTTATATCGTAAATAATTATGATAGGTGAAATTCACTTATTTTAATTCTTAGAAAGTTTACTTTTCCTTATTATAACGCTATGAACTTTCAAATAACATGAAAAGTTAAGGAAATGTCCCTTACCTCATAAACGAGAAAAGTAAGGAATTGAAAAAAATGTCCCTTTTTTAAGCTAAATAAATGTGCTTGAAAGCCATGTTCAAATGCAAAATCTGTTTCTCGTTTAGAAATGCTTCAGAGGAAGATGTGCATGCGGTTTTCGTCGTCCCGGAAATGGTAAATTTTTACTAAAAAATTGTCTATAGTATTAGTTAACATACGAAAAATGGTTGATTTTATATGAAACTTATATTATGTATTCAAAATGGGCTTTCAATTTCAAAGCGATTCATTGAAATGTATTAGTATTTAAAAACACTCCAGAAGATTCAAATATCTGGTTATTATTTCTAACAATTCTTTTTCACTCAGTATATCTTTACTTTCTGTTATATGAAATACAGTATAAGCCCGCTGTTCACTGATTCTATATTACCATGTGAAGTAAAAAGTAGTTCGGTTTTTCACTCGTTCTACAAGTTTTGAGATGCCACAAATGAAATGAGGGTATGTACAAAACAGTGAAAGGGGGATTTTTGAAGATCTAGTCTGAGTGTTTGAGAATGAATAAAATTCCTCAATAACGAATGATTCTGCAGTTATTGTTACCTATGTGGTGTAATAGCAAAGAATTGTGCCAATATTCGAAACTAAAAAAAATCCAGTCTCTGTTTACGATTTCGGTTTTTAAGAAGCAGTATTCGAAAATGGTTCAAAAGACTTTGTTCGAAATTGAATGTCGACTTGTTTTTATATATCAGTTCAATTGATATCAGTCAAAGAATAAATTATTTTGGGAAGTAAACAATTAAAAAAAACGATTTTCCTATCCAGTGAATAAGGATATAAAGTTTATAATTTTTGAATTTGCAGTTTATTTGGTGTTCATACCACATTAAAGTACATACAAACAATGAATTAGTAATTAGGAAAATCAATGCAGAAGTTTCATAGAAAGACAAGTAAACCCGATTGAAATGACAAGTTTGGGATTTTAAAATAACGATTGAAACGCTTGTCGACGCTTTCATTTCTATGTAGAACTATAGAAAGCTCGCAAAGTTCAAAATAAATTGTTTACAATGTTATGAAATTACCCTTGAATTAAATGACGAAATTGAATGTATTTAGTTTTTACTTTACAATTAGAAATCCAATACAGATGCACAAGAACAACATTTGTATAAGATTACGGGAAAAACAAACCTCTCTTATATATTTACAATTTTTTTTTTAACTTGAACTGCTGCCAGGAAAGACTAACTTATGTTCTTAAACTTTTGTTTGTACTTAACTGACGGTATTTTTAACCGCACATCCTGGTAATACGGCAGAGAAGCGCCCATTGGTTAATAAACAAAGTATTGAAGGTCGAAGGGAAAATATGGGATTTTTTGTGTGCCCTAAAAAATTACACAAAATGAAGTTCTCCGAATTCTCGTTGTTTTGCATGCTAATGATGCACATAATCTGTAGCCATGGCAACAAGCAGCAGGAAACAGTTCTTTTACTATCTATAGAAGTATTCTGTAGGTGATGTGAAGGGCATTTCTCAGAAACGTCAGATGGAGTTGCATTGGAATTTTGGGAAAGTGTTGAAATGCCTAAGATGATGAAAGCTAGAGTTATCGCTTGGAAACAACATATTAAAAAGATAGACTTTTCTGTTCTACTTTTTAAGTCATTCTTATTCAAAATGATTCCACTAAAGACATGCAGACTTAAGAAGTCGATCTCATCAGAAGCTATCATCTAAAATTCAGTGCAGACATCTAAAATTCTGTGCAGACATCTAAAATGCAGATATTTTGCAAATTTTGTTTCTGATTGGTTATTTAAGTTTGTTATTTTTGGAGTGAATAAGATTTTAAAATCGTTCCGAAATCAGCGGTCATCGACAGAAACTTGAACGATACGAGAAATATGGTCACGTCAACCAAGTTGGCCATTAATCCACTTCATCCCCTCTGAACTTTGTACAGCTTAGAGGGGGGGGGATAGGACGAAATTGAGGGCATACTCTGAAAAGTTTAACCTCTGTAACTTCAATTCTAATCGAGTCGTGGTGAGTGTGTGGTTAATTTGATGAGAACAACGAATTCTACAATACTATTTGACTAGTTGACAGTTTAAATATTTGCGGTGATAATTGTGTGGAGTGGAAAGGGATGATTTGTCGAAGATTTCACTATGAAGTCAAAATATCACTCTAAAGTTCAATTGCTGCACAGAAAATTTAAATATGTTGAAATAGTAGTTCAAGACGAACAAAATTATACCAAAAATTTCTAAACTTATTACAAGTGCGAAGAGATTACCAAAGACGCCAGAGTTATCCGAGCAGGCGTAAGAATAAAGTATCCACGACCCAAACCTTACGATACAGTCTACCCGATTATTAAAAATATTTTGGGACTTGCGACGTTAAACAACGTCGAATCTAAAATAGAATAAGTTACGGAATCTGTAATTTACTTAAAATAAAACTTATTATAAAAGAGCTTTCTTTGAAACTATATACCATATATCTTAGTAATATAACTATCTCATAAAATCAACCATTTTCTAATACAACATTATATACTGATAATACTTTGAGACGTATTATTCAATGTGGGCTAAATATCCAGCAATATTAAAAAAGTTCTTGACGTTTCAAGTACTGAAGAAAGTCACCCGTATGTTAACTTCCAAGTATTTCAAAATAATTTATATTACCTTTTATAAAATGCTTGAATTTTACATTGTAATCAAATGCAGATGAGTGACACAAAATCAGTTGTTCGGCTAATTTACCACGCGTTGATTTGGCCCACATTGAGCACGCTACTCTTTTAATTTATTTTTAAATTGAATCAATGCATGGCCACTTTATTCTATAATGTGGCATACATCTGTAACGAAACAAACTATTCTCACTTCTGACCTAGTGACACTTGAAAAAATTTTCAGGAATGTTGCCACAAAAAACAGGGCAACCCCGCAACCTACTCATTGTAAGTAACGTTTCTGTGGTTTTTTTATAAGTAAAATTTCCCGAATTTCCCAGATGCTGTTTAATAATTTATAGTGGGAGTCTATTAAAGCTTAAGAAAAAAGTGTGCAAAGTGAAAAAAAGAAAAAAGTGTGCAAAACTAAGTTTCCCATAAACTTTTTATTTACCCAAACACATCTGGCAAAAAAATTATTCGTTCCTTATTCCCTTTTACTTTAAACTTTATAAAAATATTCATCCATTTCATTAATCCACTAACACTCACGCGATTTTGGCAATTGTAAAGTTGGTTTCATTGCTTGGAAGTTTAAATACCTTTTTCTAGGAGTATACTTTTAATTTTTTTTACCAAATTGTTAGTTCATCGTAAAGAGGCAGCTTTCAAAGTCTACCTCAAACAATTAGATTTAAAAATATTGTAAAATGGAGTATTTTCATGAATTTAAAAATTGAGTGCATTGATGGAAAAACGCGAATGTAAAGTGCATTTTATTTGAGAGTTCTGTAAATGAAATTTGCATTATAATTGATTCGACAAGAAAACCAAAAAACGCACTCTATTCTTATGCCAAACTCTTTGCTTGATGCTATAGAGAGCTATGACTCTTCAAAATTATAAATGAAGGATTAGAAATTTTATTATAAAAAAAAATCATCGAATCATTTTTTTAAACAAATATATTATAGTTAAATAAAAATTTTAGAGGTTGATTACACATTAACCCTCTCTCGAGATATCAAATCCAGGGATCTCCAGTTTTTCCATCAATGCACTCAATTTTTAAATTCATGAAAATACTCCATTTTTACAATATTTTTAAATCTAATTGTTTGAGGTAGACTTTGAAAGCTGTCTCTTTACGATGAACTAACAATTTGGTAAAAAAAATAAAAGTATACTCCTAGAAAAAGGTATTTAAACTTCCAAGCAGTGAAACCAACTTTACAATTGCCAAAATCGCGTGAGCGTTAGTGGATTAATGAAATGGATGAATATTTTTATAAAGTTTAAAGTAAAAGGGAATAAGGAACGAATAATGTTTTTGCCAGATGTGTTTGGGTAAATAAAAAGTTTATGGGAAACTTAGTTTTGGGAATATCAAAAACGAAACAATTAATTACAGTCATGTAAATAAAGTGTTTGTGGTTGGTACAATTAAAACTGCTGTTTCCACTGTATAAAAGATTTTTTTTAATTAAATAAGTAAATTTTTTTCGTAAAAATATGAATCTTGAAATATAGCTACTATGTGCAATTTGCAAATGAAAACACTGGCTTGTATTTTACTTCCTGTTCAAAAAAAGTAATTTTTTTTATTAAAGTTATTCTAGTTTTATTAAAAAATTAATCGATTCGAAAAGTATTTGAGGGTTCCGATAGAAGTAGTCTAAATTTCCAAAAATCTATTTAACGTTTTAGTCGAAATTTTTAGGTGTTCACCTACCTTAAACATTTTTTCACGAAATCATAAGTAGCCCAAAACTGCATGTCGATCATTTTGTCCTTGCACATGCATCGAAGATTCAGGATAAACATTTAAGTTGGGGAAAAAATGTACTGCATGGCAGTTAATCTGATCAAGAGAAAGATGTGTGCCAGAATAGCAGTAGTATCCTGTTGTTTACCTTGATACGGGGCTTAACTTGTATTCAGCGATAGATTAATGTAAGGGATTATGATAGAATCCTATAAGCCCCCTACATATGATGATTTATGACTTGTGGATGGGGACTCCTGGTGGAGCAAATACTACGACCGGAGGTCTAATGTACTGTCTCCTAGAAATAAAAATAAATCCTTGATTACTTAAGAAAAGAAACGCGTAACTGAAGCGAAATTCAGCAAATAACTAATATGAATGTCCTGGAGCTCCCACGGCTCAATTAAATGACCCCCCAAATGCTCGAACTTATGAGCAGAAAAGGTGTCACACTCATACAGAATATGAACGAGGATTTCATCTTTATCGCTACATCCCCTACACAAAGGGTCATCCGTAACCCTCATAATAGTTAGATGCCTCCGAAGAGATTACTGTGCCCAGTCAGTAATCCAATTGCCCTACGAATACCAGAGCGACTGTGCTTTAACAGCTCCTTATGACGAGAGCTAGGACAGCCACTATTTAGTTCCCTGGCCTGTCTCTGGTCTACACTTCAGTACGCCAGTCACTGTACTGTTGATTCTTAAAAATATAGAAGATAGTACCTCGCCGGACATATGATATCGGGCATAACTGTTAAGCGGTTTACTAGAAGAGGATTTCCAGTGAAAGACGGACGAAGTGTGGTACTATTGTAAAATATAATACCCGAGTATCAATCGCTAATTTAGTACTGGGTACTTATATGCGTCCCCTAAGGGAGAGATATCATTGCACCTGAAGAGGAGAACGTCGCGAAGGGTCTAACTCTGACGTCTTCCCTCGGGATTTCAAAACGAATTGATGACTTGAAGTCAGAGTTCTTTGTTAACCCAATGACGCTCAAGAGACTCTGGCCATTGTAAAACTGTTTTTTCTGCTTGGAAATTTTAATAATATTTTTTGGCCATGATATTTTGTATATATTTTTTTAATTGATGAATTGTAAATATATAACTTGTAAGTTGTACCTCAAACCTTTGAATTAAAAAAAATATATTGTAAAATGAAGTAATATCAAGTTTTAAAAAAAATTAACTTACGATACTTATTTTTAAGTTATAATATATTACAAATCAAAAGTGTTTAAATTTAAACTGATACATTCAATTCCAGGCTTTGGAAGAGAGAAAATGTTTTTATTTTTTATTTTATGTTTCGACTTTTTTTATTTATGGTGTTTTATTGGTGGATGAAATTAATGAGAAAAAAATACATTCATGCACAAATTAAATTTAATTATCGCAAAGTGAAAGTAATTATAAGACCAGCAGTTTTGTAAACAATAGACCTCGCGATAAAAGAAAAAACTTAACTTTGCATAAAACGGAACCACTGAAACGGCCACAATCTTGAAACGGAATTTAAAATAAAAAACTCTTATATGTCGTTTTTAATGACTTCAAGGAACATTTATGCAAAATTTGAGGAAAATTGAACAACACCTCTGATCGTGACTGCGTAACAAACGAATTTACAGACAGACAAACAGACGAAATGTCGATCGGTCGAGTTAAAGCTGGAACTCGCTGACGCTCGGTCAATAAACCGTAGCAGAAAAACTACTACCAAGACAAACGGAGTAAAAAACCACGATGATTTGTAAGTTAAGCGAATTTTAGATGAAAATTATATCTTATATAGATTGCCGAACAAAAACCTCTGTTTGCGGATGCTAATTTTCTGAAACTGAATTCCGATTGTAATTATTGTGATTGGTTTATAGTGCTTATCGGTGCAAAAAAAAGTTTGTGTTTCATGAGTCATTCCATTAGTATAGTTGATCGAAAGCATACACATTTCAACACTCCGCGCATGTGCCATGAACATGGCCGCCCTTGGGGTGTGCGACGCGTACGACCGCACAGAGCCCCGCGCTCAGAGTAAAATACGCAAAATAAAATTTTACAGATTTTTTTAAATGTTTTTACTTTTGATACGTAAAACACCTTTAAATCAGCTATATGAAATATTATGATAGAAATAACTCCCTCACAAATAGCAAGACTGTCATAAATTAGGCCTTATTTCGATAGGAAATTAGCCTTGCTTTTAATTTTCTATTAAAAGAACAAAATAATGCATACATTTTACGTAACGAAATTATCTAATAAATTTTCTGCGCAAATGAAATTTAGCTGCATCAAACAGTTATAGTTGATAAAAAATACCAATTGGATTTTCAAAAATCTGAAAAAATTTATTCACAAGTTACATAATTTATGTTTTATTCAAACATATTCATAAGCCTATGCAGGAGACTGAAAGGGGCTCGCTACTAACCAAAGGCCCACGGCTGAAAAGGCTCTAAACATGAATGCTATATTGAAACAAAAACGCGCGTTAAAAGCAGAAGACACCTTATAATGTCACGCGCGTTATTTTCATCCACCAAAAAAGCGTTAAAAGTGTGAATGTACAAATTTCTCCGATGCCGATTGGCTTAATTTTCTATATAACATACTTCTTTTAGTGAATGTAATAAGTTGTCTGCTCATACTATTAAAATTATACTTATTTAATCCGTTCATGGAACTAATTTGTCATTTACAATATTCCTCAGATAAACTTATAGCGATACAATTCAAACTATGCAAATTTGGTTATGGCTCATGAAGAACACGAAAAATATTAGTTTTGTGTTTCATTCACAGTTTTAATAAAGACAAACTTTCACGAGTACATCAAGTTTTAATTTCAAGTTGTCCACCGCAAAAGCAGTTATAATACATATTAGTACACACACAATAGTATATATGGAGAAATGCAGTTAAAACCAACCTGGGTACTATAAATTAATAAATATAAAATAACTAAACTTACTATTAAGAATATAATTAAAAAATTTTTATTTAAAAATTTAGTTAAATATCCTAAGAGTTATTTATATTTATTTGAATTTTAACTGTTAAATTACACAATAGAATATTTAGAATTTTATGCAATTATAGCACATGTATTTTAATCAAAGTTATACAAAAAAAAATTATACAAGAATAAGTGTTTTATATAAAAACAAAAACTTTATCATAACCTTAAAACAATACACTAGAACAAAATTTCCAATGATTGTTTTAAAAAAGATTGCACATATCATTATAGGACCATTCCCACCAGATGGTGGACCCATCCCTATCGATGACTCTTCTGCGAGTGCGTCAGCTAGTTCATCAGCTAGTTCGGCAGGAGGTGGAGCTGCAGCTGCGGCAGCAGCGGCGGCAGCAGCAGGAGGAGGAGGAAATAATGGCGGAGCTGCAGCTGCAGCAGCGGCAGCAGCGTCGGCAGCAGGAGGTGGAGGAGGTGGAGGAGGAAATGATGGCGGAGGAAATTATGGCGGATCTGGAGCTGCAGCAGCGGCAGCAGCGGCGGCAGCAGCAGGAGGAAGTGGAAGAGGATATGATGATGAAGCGGCAGCTGCTGCAGCAGCAGCAGCGGCAGCAGCAGCAGGAGGAGGATATGATGGGGAAGACGACTTTGATTCCCCAGAAGGAGATGATGGATATTACAACACAGGTAACTACGGCGGTGGAGCAGCTGCAGCAGCAGCCGCCGCGGCCGCAGCAGCTGGAGGTGGACTATCAGAATACAACCAAGGAGTCGGAAGTAACAGTTTTAGTTCCGTTTCAAGCAACAACGGAGCATACAACAGTGAATACTCTTCATCCGATGGCGGAGGTTTCGCTTTCAGTTCAGGAACAGGAGGAGGAACCAGTCACTCATTCAGTGGTGGAGATAGCAGTGGAATCGCTGTAGGAAACGGGCCTGGTACTTTCTCGAACGGAAATGAAGCGGATGCTGCTGCAGCTGCCGCAGCTGCAGCTGCTGCAGGAGGGTCGTCGGGGGCTGGTGCAGGTGCAGGTTCTGGAGCAGCGGGAGGTGGAGGAAGAGGTAGAACAGCCGCCGCCGCTGCTGCAGCAGCAGCCGCAGCAGGCTCAGGAGCAGCTGGAGCGGGTGCAGGTGCTGCAGCAGCGGGAGGTGGAAGAAGAGGTAGAACAGGCGCCGCCGCTGCTGCAGCAGCAGCAGCCGTGGCAGGCTCAGGTGGTGGTTCAGGAGCAGCTGGAGCGGGTGCAAGTGCTGCAGCAGCGGGAGGTGGAAGAAGAGGTAGAACAGGCGCCGCCGCTGCTGCAGCAGCAGCAGCCGCGGCAGGCTCAGGTGGTGGTTCAGGAGCAGCTGGAGCGGGTGCAAGTGCTGGTGCAGCGGGAGGTGGGAGAAGGGGTGGAGCACCGGGTGGTAGAACAGCCGCCGCCGCCGCCGCTGCTGCTGCTGCTGCGGCAGGCGCAGGAGGAGGTTCAGGAGCAGCTGGAGCGGGTGCAAGTGCTGGTGCAGCGGGAGGTGGGAGAAGAGGTGGAGCACCGGGTGGTAGAACAGCCGCCGCCGCCGCCGCTGCTGCTGCTGCTGCGGCAGGAGGAGGGTCAGGGGCTGGTGCGGGAGCAGGAGCAGGAGCGGGAGGTAGAGGTGGTGGAGTTGCAGGTGCGGCAGCGGCTGCTGCAGCCTCCGCCGGAAGTACAGGAAGGGGTTCAGGAGCTGGTGCGAGTGCAGCTGCTGGTGCGGCTGCAGGAACAGCGGGAAGAGGAGGTGGAGCGGCGGCCGGTGCCGCTGCATCTGCTGCTTCAGGTGTTGGTGGGAGCGCAGGTGCCTCTGCTGCTGCGGCTGCTGGTGCCGCAGGAAAATGAATGCATTTGAAACACGAATGAATAAAATGATTATTCCTCTTTCTAAAAAGTTTTTGTTTTGCCCTTTTATTGATTTTTTTATGAATTTTTAGGACTTGATAATTAAACTGCTGCACTTGATAATTAAACTGCTGGCTTGATAATTAAACCGCTTTTGTTTAATATATGAAAAAGATTTCAGATTGCCCAAAAATATTTTATTATTTTAATTTTTTTTTAATAATTTTGTAATGAATAGCATAACAAATGTGTATTAACATATATTTCTCGGATAATAAAATATTTTTTTTCATTTTTAATTTCATTCATTTTCTTTTTTATATCTTCATGCTTACTTTTCCATTTAAGGATTTTGATCTGATTCAAAACCAATGTTGCCAGTTTCCCATTGCCTTTCTGGAAATAAAGAAATAAAAAAATGCACATTCCAATAAATAGTTATTATATTTTTTTAATAAAACCATAAGAAAATAATAACTAAGTCGGCAAAATAGTTCAATAGTTATTTTCTTTCAAAACAATATAAAATTAAAGGTTTCTCTTGTCATATATTTTTTATCTGAAAAATAATAAGCAAGAAGCTAACAAGTATAACTATTTCTTCTGTGTTTCCATATACAAGAGTCGCTTGCATTAATGTAGCATGTCTGAAAACATAAAAGTTAAATAAAAGCTAGAATCTATACTAAAGTGTATAAGACTGGATTTAGCGACTAAAAGCCAACAAAAATTTGCATTTTTGTTTCAAATATACTAAAGAATATTTTCATTGTACCAAATATTAGATTGACAATTTTAATCATAATTTCACATTTAGAACAAGATCGATATCTTTCCCTGAAAAAGAAATGTAAGGTTTTTTTTCATGCCTCCTATAAACCTGAATTAAGTTCAAAACTTATCTAACATGACAAAGATAATCAACAATCTTATAAACCTTCCACCGACACAAGATGTGCATTAACAAACCATGGACAACTTAACATAAATTCCATTTAAATTTTTCTTTAGGAAGACTTCTAAGGACCCTTAAGGGGGTCCGATACCTTCGACATTTTTTTCTTTATTTTTATACTTGTACAATCCAATTTTTTTTCTCTTTCTAAATATGCATAAAAAACCATTTTAAGACGCTCAATTTTTTTTTTAAATTGCACATTTATTTTTAAATTAACATTTTAGTAAATTTTTTAACAATTTTAAAAGTCCTACTCCTTTTTTGTTTTTCAATATTTTGAAGCAATTTTTTTTATTTAAGATCTTGAATAATATGTAAATAGATGTATGCATTCAAATTTTGATTCAGATACATCATTTTAAAAAAATAAAATATATTAGAAATTTTGGAGAAAAAAAGTGACGAAAAAAAATAAAATTCCATTTTAAGTGGTTTTAAAAAACAAATTATGGTAAAAATAGGAAATCTGAATGCATACATCTATTTAAAATATATTTATCTTGCTATACACACAAAAATTATGATTTTAAGTATAATAGTAAAAAAGCCTTAGCATTTTTAGTGTTCATTAAATTTCAAAACCACGAACAGAGATATTTGCTTTTAAAGTTTACATATGATACAACTATGTTACAGGAACACATCATTAAAACATTCATAACTAAAAAAGTAATAGGAATTTTTTGAAGCAGTTTTTTGTGAGTTATTAAGATAAGTTTGAATATTATTTTTTAAATATAAAAAAAAATGATTTTTTTTGCGAATTTTGGGTATCGGACCCCCTTAAGAATCAACTCCGCGTGATCCGCGGACCGCGGCAGGCCCGTCCAACCCCCCCCCCCTCCCCCTATCCCCTATAATCGGAAAACTCTGAAAGTTGGGAATTTTAACTTTTAAAAATCACCGGACTGGGAAAATGTATGCATTGTAAGATTACATTTAAATTAAACATCAGTACGGACACTGCATTGGGTGCAACAAACCAATGCTTGTGAGAGAACTATTTAATATTACATAAAATATATATTAAAAAAAAATATCAAAATTGTCGATAAGTTGGACCTGGGAATTCTCAGCGCTGTTGAGCTGGAAATTTCGAATAGTTGAGTTGGAAATTTCGAATAGTCAAGTTGGGAATTTCGAATCGTTAAGATGCGAAATTTCTTACTATATTGTATGACGGCACTGACCATGGGTGGGGAACCACTGATTCTAGGGACTATTAAAATGAGTGAATATTAAAATAAAAGAGAACATATTACCTAAGCAATACAGGCTCTTCCTGTTCCACACTCCAGTTCGTACGCAGTCGAGACGGGTATCCGGGCTCCTTGTGTATCCAGCATCACAAACCAAAGTCGCAGTCTTGCGACTCAACTGCAACCGGCCGTTGTCGATTCGTACGTGA
This sequence comes from Troglohyphantes excavatus, assembly GCA_963932185.1. Lineage (NCBI taxonomy): Eukaryota > Metazoa > Arthropoda > Arachnida > Araneae > Linyphiidae > Troglohyphantes > Troglohyphantes excavatus. Next base: position 41,294,088 of record OZ010667.1, on the reverse strand, counting down.
GGATCGTCGCAAGTTGGGCCTGAAACGAGACGTACGAGTTGTGTTAAACCTAGAAAAGTGGATTTAGCTCTACTTTTTTTTTCCACTTCAGAGTTTTTCCATTCAGCTATAAGTAAATCGACTCGTCTAAATGTAGGTAACTCGTTGACGGAACTCTTGCATAGTTCGCTGAAATTTGACGAAATGAGGGATGTAGATACACTGTTAAAAGTAGATATTTAAAAATAAGTGAAATGTACTCATTTTTTAGTGCATTAATGAAACAGAAATCCTCAAATTTTTTAACGAAAGTGAGTTATTCAGATTCCTTTTCGGTTCTTTTTTGATGTCATCAGCTCATGTTTGGGTCATATACTTATATTGTCAGAACTCATTCTAGTCTTCTTGACCGAGTGGATCGAGTGTTGGACTATGGAACTATGTCTGCGGCACGAATCAGCTCGTCGTTATGGAATTATTATATTATTTAATTATTTCTGAGAGTGTGGATGGCATCATTTATAGTACTCTGTAAAAGAATAGATAAGAAACGATTTAACAGAAATTCAGTTTAAATATATACCTGCCGTCAGTAGAATGATCGGGACATATTGTGACAATTGTAACATTATTTATTTTAGAATTTATGAATGCCGCGTCACAAAGGATGCACAACATTGAAAACCTGCAAAGAGCTTGCAAAAAACTTGAAATGATTCTGTATATTTGCATATGTTTTTTTTCTGTTCTTGTTTCAATCCTCCCAAAATATTTTTTGTGTGTGACGGCACTGACCATGGGTTGGGAACCACTGATATAAAGGGACTATTAAAATTAATCGAATTTTAAAATAAAAGTCATTTGTCAAAATTAACATTTGAAGCCGCTTTATTTGCAGACTTTTCAGAATACATAATAAACACTATCAAGTGCAGTATAAATAATATACATCCTCAGATTCTGAATAAATAATGTACCCTCTCCGAAATAACACTCACATTTTTGATAATTCTGCGATTGCCAAGGCTACTTGAATCATATTTGACAATTGTTCCGTCATGGAACTGAAATCAATTGATATTTTTTAAAGTTTTTCAACATACAGTATTGTTGGCAATTTAAAAAATAATCAAACTTTTAATAAAGAACGAAACTGTTAATAAAGAAATAAACGTTTGGATTTTTAATTCTACACTAAGAATTAAAATGAGCTATTAATTAATAAAATGTTATTAAAATTGTCCTCCCAACAAAACAGTAATAACTTCTTTTAAAAACTATTTGTTTAATTTAATTGTTTATTAATGACTAGCTGTTACCTTGGATTCACACGGACAGACAAATGTTACCCCATTGATTCGTTTCCCTCGTATATACCTTTTCTTTCATTTTCTCGAAGGGAAAATAACTGGTCTAGTGTTCAGAAATCTCCGGGTACATCTTCGAATGTTAGCTTTCCCGTTGAAACCTAATTATCAGAAAGAGTTACTTCGCCAAAATAATTTTTGATCGCCAACGTTTAGTTGTTTTAAACAATAAACATATAAATTTATTTTAAAGCACTTCATTGTATTCAAGATCTTATGATTTTGTAACAATGTAGATATTAATTTCTTTTTAAAAGCCATTTATGAAAAAAAATATCTTCTAAAACCGTTTTAAACGGAAAATTAAACGGAATTTAAAAATTTCAAGCCTTAGGTGCACAATTATCGGTTGAATAGTATCTGTATATAAATTTTCAGGTATGTTCAAGCAGTGGAATAGACTGTTTTGTATACCACATACACATGTACAGACACTTATTTTTATTATTATTATTATTATTATTGATTGTTATTAGGCTACTTACTCGTTAATGCATGAGCAACAACTTCACATAACCGTATGGGTACATTTGACAAGGATTTTATTTTGACACCCACTATGTCAACATTATTGGGACCTGGACAGTTGTGGAACTCCCAGTTTAAGACGTCTAAAATTAAAAAAAAAAAAATCGTTAAATATACTGTTTTGCTAGTATTTTGCAATGTTGCATAATAAAATATTTTCAAAGAAATGCCTTTACGCACCAATGCTTCCTACTTTCGAACCGCAACTGAGTTCTTGGCCATTTCTTTTTATCATGAAAACTTCATAAGCGACGTCCACTGCCATGAAACAAAAATACATTATGAAAGTAGAACACATCAATTTCGTTATAATGATAATTTAGATATTTAATTCCTAAAAAAAAAATCTTTAGAAAAATAAATTATTACTAGGAAACAAATAAGTACAAAATTACATACAAAAAAATTTAAAAACTATTATATGCAATCTGAAATCAATGCAACTTCTTCACTTCTTCCATGTTATTAAGAAAACAGCCGATGAAACCTTGAGGGAAAATTGCAATCCCTTGCAATACAATATGAAATCGAAAATATAACAATCAAAATGTAATGGATAATATGTAGTAAATAGTTTTTTAATGAATATTTTTCAAATAAATTGGCTAGATACAAGAAACGAAATTGATGAAGAGTTTTTTTGCAAGATTGTTATTACACACAGGATTACCTTAAGTAATTATTTTGTCATGCCACTTCGCTGAATTTAATATTTTTCCACAAATATAAATTACAGGAATTTTTTTCTGCTGTCATTAAATAAATGCGTTTTTATTGAGTATATTATGTGGATGTTGTATTAGTACCACCGTATGTGAATGTTACAGGTAGTTTTTTAATCATTGAAGTTGCGTTCTGACGAAAGTGCTCTGTTGTTCGTACTGTTGCTAACTGTTGCTAACTTGGAGATCACTGACTGTTTAGTTGAATTTTAAGTTTTTTTTTTTAATGTAATTGGTATCCATACTAGATATTTAAAATATGTGTATGGCTGTTAAAATTTTAAAAACAATTTTCCATAGAATGTTATTTATAGTTTGTAAAAATAGACAAAGTTTCCGTGTAAAACTTATTTTCATGGTATTTTAGCCCAAAACTGTTTGTTGTTCTTCTAAACCCATCACAGTCTATTGAGAAATATAAACTTTCTTTTATTTACCGCACTTGTAATAAATGTATCTTCTATTCGATTTAAAATATATCGTTTATATGAACTATTTTTAACAAATATTCTGACTAATTTGGACTGTCTTGATATTTAATGCTCATCAACCGGTACAAGTAAAAAAGTATGAGAATCTTTCTCACCGTTCTACCTTTGGGTAGATATGTCATCACTCGAATGAGCTGTCCTGGTGTCTGCAGCATTCCAATCCAGGTGTCTGATGTCCCCCCCTTGGTGTGAGAGCAGGTGCTTCTCAATCCGTCAGCGGCCAGATCTGCTCCGTTCTGGTCGTCAGGATCGGCTGTCGTTGTCTGATTGATCGAAGAGAATGCCTGGGGTTCGTCTGTAAAGAGTTCAAAGAACATTCACTGACGATGTTTAGCCGACAGCAGAATCTTCCTAATTGTTGAAGCATTTATGATATGCAGTAGAACCTCCTTATAACGGACCCTATTATAACGGACAGTTACAAAAATTGTAATAATAGTAAAGGAAGTTTATTTGTATCTGACGACTTTTACATTTCCAATCAAGAGATGAAACATCGAACATTTGGAGTGCGGATTTTGAAGCTGTTGAACCATTTAAAAAAAAACCTGAATGACATGATATAAAATAAGATTTATCAGGTGAGCCAAATTTATATAATTTTGACGAGACTGAATGATTTTTGAGAATTCTACCTGACAATACACAAGCTTCAAAAGCCGGGAAAAGTATTCCGGGTAATATTTATGCCGTGTATGCGTACACATTTTTTTAATTCAACATATGTTAAAGCCTTTTTCATGCAAATAAACACTTTTTATATCTAACAACTGTACTATCATTGATGTACTATCCTCTACTTCATTACACCCGTTATAGAATATTTTTTTTATATAAACCGAGCTTTCATTAAAACGGACAACCTTTAACCCCTATTAGTCCTTTATAAGGAGGTTTTACTGTAGTTATATCAAATAAACAAGGGTTTCTAAATTAATATCTACAAATTTATATTTACAAATTTAACAATTTCAAATGCCTGAAATTTGTCTCTTTTTTTTGTCTCCGTCAATAGGTTATTAGTTCGTTCATTCTCCAAACACCTGCTTTAATACTAACCACCTTGTATATCAGCAATGCATGACCCTAAAGCTAAAATCAAAGACCCAGTGAGTATAACTTACCGCATACAGGAGTGTTCCCTATCCAGTCTCCCGTGTCCTCGCACCTCCTGTAGAAGTTCCCTCCGATGTGGAATTCCGTGTCGCAGTAGTAGTGGATCACGTCTCCAGCAACGTAGAAGTCCTGCCGAGGTCCATACCCACCCCACTGAGGAGTGTCCGGTGGCTCGCACTCCGGCACTGAAGCAAATTGAATCGATGTACGAAGAGTTCCGAGACACACATCATACACAAAATAGAGTTAAATATGTTTATATCTGTAACACCTGTGCGAATCGACAAGGGCGGGGTTTAACAGGGGCTATGGCCCTCTATGGCTTTGACTTTTTACCCCAGATAACAAATCCCTAATACGAAATCCATTGGCAAAAACTTATCACAAAGTGGTATGGCAGGGGGGAAATTATGCTTTTATTATTTGACAATCGAAAGAATTTTTTAAAGAATATTTTTACAATACATTTTTTTGGTGAAATTAGGTATGGCAGCAATCATACCTGCCATACCGGTTCCGGCGCAACTACATACAACCCAAAGTCTTTCTAACTATTCGTAGAAATTAACAAAAAAAAAATACCGCCAAAAGACTGAAAATGTCCGCGTGAAAATTTAATTTAAAAAAAAAACTAATAAAATTAAAGAATTATATTAAGTTATAAACTTTTGAAACACGACATATTTATAACTGCAGGATCAAGAATACAGATCTAATAGTTTTTAATATATACTCAATTGTGCCATAAATTGGCAAATCCTTTATTTTTAATTTAGTGCATGTCAAAAATACAAATTACAACATAAAGATATAAATAGAACATTCCTTCAGGGTATATAATGTTGTTTTCTAAATTTATATTTTTTTACTGCATTTTGTTATACGCATATAACACAAGACATTTGGATCAAAATCATTTGCATAATTTTTTTTAGAACACAAACAATTAACAAACACTACACGAAATATTCAAATTTTGAAATAATTCTAAAACAACTCGAAGAATGTATAATTGCTTATACAAAATATCCTACCTGTAATATTGAATAGGCCATTCCAATTTTTTTCCATTATATAATATTTCAGTTCAGTAGCCAATTAACTATTATAGAGAGCAGAGTACATATATCTACTAAAAACAGCTTAAACAACTAATGAACAATCCTGCCCCCTAAAAAGAACAACCCTACTACGAAAAAGAACACCCTTTCTAAAAAAGAACACTCGTTCCAAAAAAGAACACCCTGCTGTGTAGAACACCCTGCTATTTAGAAGAACTCTCTGCTCTTTAGAACACCCTGCTCTTTAGAACACCTTGTTCTCTCTTTTTGTCAAAGAAATGTCATTTTATAGAATTTAAAATATATTCTAAACGTATAATATTACATTATTTTGTGATAAAAAATAGTTTTACATTATAATATATTTTGGGATTTCTTATTAATATAAATTATTTTCTTTCATAAAAAGTTAAGAAATATTCTTTGTGTTATTTCGTACAAATAATTTGTTTTAAACGTTTTTTAATAATTGATTTTAATAATTGGTTTTAAAAATTGGTTTTACATGACATTAAAAATCCCCGCTAATAGAAAATTTCATTTCGTAATTAATATTTCTGAAACATAAGTTGCAAACTGAAATTTCTATCATGATATGTAAATAAAAATTCTCTATATCAATGACATATCCAAAACATAGCAAATCTAACTTTTCACACCAAAATATACATATTATAGTGAAACTATTTTCATGAATTATTTAAGCTTTTATTGAATGTTGATTATATTAAAGTGTTGTCGCATTAAAATATTCTTTGACGGATTTTATACCCCTTTCATTACATATATTTCACAAACGCAATTATTAAGCAATCCAATTGTCCCATAAAAGTATTAAATATTAAATTAACTAAGTACTATTAAATTAATCAAATTGCAGATATTGCAATGAAAGTGTTCAATCGATGAGAATTAATGAAACCGGCTAATAAACATGAGTTTTATGAAATGCTAAAAATTTCATAAAAGTTAATAAATTTTCATTAAAAAATAAGTACCTCCTTCTAGAACTAAATTATTGTAAAACACCAAAAGCCACTATTTGTCATTTGAAGTGCTTAAAAAATATAAAACTTTAGACAAAACATTTTTAGGATTAGCGGGACATCAAATTAAGATAGAATACATCCGAAAAGAACAGATCAGAAAAAACAACAGGGTTTCTTAAAATTGAAGAACAGGCTGTTCATGTTCTTTTTAAAGAACAGGGTATTCTTTTTTTTCATATCCCTACTGTTCGCACGCCAGCCTGTCTTCGGTAAGCTCTAGATTTCTCCGCACTAACACAATGATACCAAAAAGTCATAAGATTAGACTTCTTTGTATCATTGTGTTCGTTTTGAGCAGCTTTTTCAACCCGTTTAATTTTCAAATGTTTCAGTCGAACTTTAGTGTGTATCTTTATAGTAAAATCTTCTTCACATTGTTACTCTCCATTCCACATAATTTTACACAAATGGTTTAAACTGTCAACTAGTCACATGGAATGGTAGAACTCGTCGTTCGTTCAATTTACGCACTTCTTACGACCCTTCTATTAGAACTGCAGTTAAAGTTGTTAAACAGGCCAGCGTATGCCCGTTTTGGGATTCGTTCTAGCTGACAAGTTAGATGCCTATGAAGAAATGCGAAGTAGCAGACAAAAGGTTACAACGCAGGAGCCGAAAAGAAAAGAATATCAGAAGAATTGTTCACAAAATGAAAATGAAAATTTCAAGTCTAGTACACAGAAAACGAAATCGTTTCCTAATCCTAGGAATGAAATTAATTGTAAAGATCGACCAACAGTCAGTTGTTACGGGTGTGGCCAAGTAAGATTTATCAAGCCTAATTGTCCCAATTGTTCCCCAACTTCAAGAGTGGAATCATCCGATTTCAGCTCAATAGAACTTCGTTCCTGTTCAATTCAACAGAAACCAAGGACCTTGTTGTCAATCTCAATCAACGGCATGAATGGTACAGCAGTTACTGATACAGGATCAAGCCATTCGATTGCTGGTGAGGTGCTGTACCGTCGTTTGAAAGAAAAGGAAACAATATTTGAATCCACGACTCTGAAAGTCACACTTGCTGATCGCATTGAAAAACAAATTAATGTGCATCAAACCCAAGTAAACATCGTCATTCAAGAACGAGTTATCCCAGTGGAATTGTTTGTTTTACCAACAGCTCAAAACAACAGAACCCTTCTAGGAACAGACTTTCTACGAAAAGCAGGAATTGCCTTGGATGTGTCTAACCACAGCTGGAATTTCAGTAACATGCCTAGACAGAAGTTCTCCTTTGCTGAAGACACAATTCAAAGAATTCCTGAAGCACCAAATGCCGTTGCGGATCCCCATTCAATTAACTTAATGAATGTTGAGAACGAATATGTACAGTTGGGCCATGTAGCATCGTTGTTGGATCTGTCTGTTGTCCGGATAGCCATCTACCTTGTTTTATCGCGTTAATTTTTTTTTGTTCAACCTATTAGCGTTACCCCATGAGACACCACGGGGACATTGGCTGATCATATTGATACGAGGAAGAATACCAGATTAAATTAGGATGGGGGGGGGGATACCAGATTAGATTAGGGGATGAGTAACCCTAAGCGACTGGTCGAAGGGGGCACTAGCTTTTTTGTAACCATTGACCAGTTTCAAAATCGACTGTTCATCTGACCATGGTTTAAAAAAACGAGGCAGTTTGGTCTTCCTTTCGAGATATATCCCGAACCGTCGTCAGGCCTTCGTGGCCGAGCCGTTAAAGGCGTCAGCTAGGAATACGTAGGTTCCCGGTTCGATGCCAGGTGATGGACTTGACAAAAAAAAGTAAAAGTAGTGATCTTGTGATCGGAGGGTTGCCAGCTTCGCTACAAAATACTAGAAAAGTCGTCCAGAACATCCGCAAAAATTAACGGCGTGTATACGGGACTGGTGCACGATAAATCTTATCGGGGTCCAAAGTCCCGACGTCTATTGAAGGCGTTGGGTGCCAGTTCAGGTGTTTCCTCGTCATCTGACCATGGTTCTAAAATAACGAGGTGCATGGATGAATGTGTGTGTGAATGTGTATGTGTTCCCGGGTCTTTCCTTCGAGATAGACCCCGAACCGTCGCCTATAGCCCACTGTGCAGCTCTAATGCGACGTTTTTTCAACCAATTCGACTGCTCAAAGGGAAGGGATGATGATCTTGAAGGGGTTGCCAGTCGAAGACGAATTTGGTGCATTCACCATAGCAACGAAGATGCCACGTGGCACAACTCACCTAGAAACAAGAAAACAAACGCTTTTGGAGCGCAATTCACCCTCAACCTTCGAGAAAATGGCTTAAATAGGACATCGATTATAAATATTCGAAAGTACAAACATTAACCCAGTATATAATGTATGAATACGACGAAATTCATTATCTTAATGTAAATGTATTAGCCATTTACTATTAGCCTTAAAATTACCCATTTAATGGAATGTATAAAGTATGTAAGTAAATACATTAATTAAGGCTTTTAGTGACAGGTCTGCGTTAATTTAACTCCAGTTCTAGTATTCTAGCAGCTAATTTTAGATCCTGTGGAATTTTAAACATTAAAGTTCTACGTCAAAATTTAAGCTTCGGCTTAGCTGAAAGGGTGGACAGTACGGTATGATAATTCGTTCAGTTTAGTACCTGTAATTTAATTGATAAATTTTTAAATAGTTTTAATGTTAGAACCGGATATTTTTATTCAAATTTTTTTATGCTAAATTCTTATTTCAACATATATATTTCAATAGCATAAAAACTGAAAAACTTTTAGTGCACTTAAATTGTTTTTTAATTTCTTTAATCCTTTTATTTAAATATATATATAATTTATTATATAATTTATTATAGTATATAAATCATTAAATTAAATCTGTTAAAGATTGTCGTGCCCTTCAATGATTCCGTTTTTATAATTTATAATAAACACATTAAAGCTTGAAAGGGTTTTAAAAAAAGAAATTATATTCTTAATATTTACTGTACTTATAATGATCAATTAATTCCCTTAAAATATGTTAACATTTATCCGTATAAAATAAGCTCTTTAAAACTTATTTTGTACTTGAGTATTTAATTCAAAAATAAAAGTTTATGTTTTCGTAATTGTCGCTTTCTACCGTTAATGAGAATGATTTTTTTCTATTATTACAAAAAAATTCAATTACCTTACGTTAGAAAAATTAATACATGAAAACGAATAATTAAATATTTTAATTTGCATGAGTACGACGAAATTTCACTAAAATCCTTTTTATTTTAGAATACTAATTTTTGAAGAAAATTTTAAGTAGTTTTTGAATATTTTAAAAAATCTTTTATAAACAGTAAATGTCTTTAAATGAGTAAAACTTTAGTTTGCATTAGTACTTCCATTACTTTAAATTAGTTTTATATTTTGCATTTTATGAATTTTATGTAAAATGAATTTTTAATTCTATTGCATAGCATTCTTAAGGTTCTTAATTTCTTAAATCTTTTTCAACTCAAATTCAGTGTTTTTTTTAGTAGGAAATATGTATTTATAAACTACATGACTTTTATTTATTTCACAAAACCCCTCCAAATGAGCATTTAAATTAGTTTCCTTATAATTTGAAAATAAAAATGCGCAAAAGAATACAAACTCGTCGGAAAAGGAAATATTTATTTATAAGATGGATATTATTTTCAAAGACGTAAAAATATTCATTTCTTAATTAAGGATTATACTTTTGCGTTGGACAAAATAAAGTATAAGTTTCTTCAAAGGAAATGCCGATGAAGATACATTTCAAAAAGGGTTCTAAATTAACTGTCGTTTTTATTTTTTTATTTTAAAATTTATAAAAATTTCTATTTGACAACCGTATTTTTTACCCCAGTCATAATTTTTTACATCATTCCGAACGATGGAGAAAATGGCAAAAGAATACGGCCAGAATTTGAAAATAATCTTTCTGTAATAATTTTTTCCCTGTAAATTATAAAACACATTGTTTTGTGTGCTTATAATCATTATAAGTGTTTACAGTGTCTGTATGCATGCATAAACTTAAGTAAAGCTGCCAACCTATAAAAAGATTTTAATAATGTAAATTGATTTTCAATAATTGTTCTCGTGCTTTTCAGTAATTTTTGTCAGGCGGATGGTGATATTTTTAGAGTGTAAATGGAAACATGCTTCTAATTTTATGAAAAGCGTTAATGATTACAAATATACCGTAACAGTTAGCAGAAAAAGTTAAGAAATTTAATTGGTTAAGAAATTTAATTGGTTAAGAAATTTAATTGGTTAAGAAATTCACTATAGTCGGGGACAGGCTAAGTTGAACCTGAAGCGAAAGGTACGATGAGTAAACAAGCTCGATTGAGACCCTGATTGGCTAAAAAAGAAACATCCGCTGTTTTAAAAACAAATGAAAATGTATCAGAGTCGTCATATTTGGCGTCGTTATCGCCTTTTTTCTACTGCTTTTATGTGAAACTGATAACACTTCAGATGGGAATGAGTCACACTGCTAATCTGAGGGGGCCCGATTTGGGTATAATGTAGATTTAATATGCAGAATTACAATAAACAATTTTCTAAACTAAATTACAGATGATACTTTTTCTGACGAAAATATTTTTTTTTCAAATATCACACTATTTAAAACATTTGTAAAACTATTTCTTTCGAAAAACTACATAAATGATATAGTTAAAAAAGTTAATCGTTTAACTTGATTTGGATATTGCATTGTATCTTTTTGCATCGATTTTATTTGACAATTGTCCTTATAGAGAAAAATTTTATTAAAATGTATTACTTTGATTCCACATTCGAAATCGTTATCCGTGGGTTACGTGTTCTTTTCTAATGGCGCAGGCGCAGGGATAGTAATCGGAAAGTTGCGAGTTCCGTTCTTCTCGTTTCACAACTAGATTTCAACAAAAAGTGGACTCTCACCGTATCGTTTGCATTTTAATTCTCACAAAGCGCCGCGTGAACAACATATATGCTTTGCTCTTTTTACTTCTTATAAACATACGCACATACCTCAAGGTGAACCCACAATAAAACATTCTCGTCAATGTACACTAATAAAAACTGAAGCGCATACCCCGCATTACTTCCCAAATTAACTGATTACTATCACTCTAGCTAAATATATCAAATAAAAATTTGAAACTTACATTCAATAGTCAACGACGCAACAATGCTCCAAGATGATACGGCAGCAGCACACAACAAGAGTATCGCCATCTTCTGAATATTTATCCACAACTTATAATAAGGTTTGGACGTTTGGAATTCTGCTCACGATCTGATAACTGAAAAGGCTTTCTGCTAGTCTGCGTCGTTGAATACATTACTTCGGCGTTTATCAGAGATGGCAAGAAAATCCTGTTTGCGAGCAACCGGTATCCAATGTCACGCACGCTTTCACTTAAGGATTGGCTTAAAATCAGTTGATTGGGCCTCGGTGCTTTCTACTAAACAATAAATTCTAATCCAGCTGTTATTGAACTCTCGACTTCGCTCGTGTTTTATTAAGGACAAATAAATCTTAATACTGGATACTGGCAGTGGCGGATATGGCTGTTGGGCAATAGGGGCAATTACAAACTCCGAGATTTTCTAACTTGCAATACCTTAAATTGAGTCTTTCATTTAGGAAGGAGTTTTTTTTAATCATATAATTTAGTATTAGAACATAATTTTCTATTAGGACAAACTTGCATTTTAAAGAACTTTTTAAAATACTTCATCTAGATGACATGAACAATCCTTGAGCTGTCTCTCCAGTTTATAAATTTATACACGAAAACTTTCGTGAAGGCAAATAACTACAGCAGATTATATGTGCGACAAATCTGTATACATAGAAAAACCTAAAACAATTTTTTTTATAAAAACTTTTTTCACCCTTCTATAGTTTGTTCTTTTGAATAGCTCGCTGGTACAAATATCTTCGAAAAAGATAATAATATACTAATAAAGAGGAATCTAAAACATCATTCCTTTTGTACTGTTTGTACCAAAATCTGCATTTATTAATGGTAAATACTAATGGTTGCTTTTATGAGTAAAAATTATGCCTAAGCTTTCAATTATACAAAAAAAATTATCAATAATTGTCCTTCCCGAGAAAAAATTCTGGATCCGCCCCTGGATATTGGAAAAAAAATATTGACCCCGATTACTTTAGTATTTTTTTACGCATATACATGTTCCTGAAAAAATTCTTCAACGATTCCTACTGTTAACAACTATCTCAACAGTGGGGAAACAGATTCTAGTAGGAACATCTTAATTAACTTTTTAGGGAATACTGAAACAGTCAAAAATAGAATACATTTTGAAAATATAAAATAGAACTAAAAGAATTAATCTTAATTTGGATAATCTTTTGAACTGACAATTTTTTTTTATAAATAATTAATTCCTTGCATCTCTGGGCGTCCTGGTACAATGGGCGCCCCCTTATTTTCTTATTTCAGTCCCTGAGGGGCCGTCCGTCACGTCCCTGTATCGCAAAGTAACATTAAATTTTTTGCAGGGGGTACCTAATCAGGAACGCTATGCTTCTATATTAATTACTTATAATATATATTCTGTATATAAAAATGAACGTGTATGGTAAGGTGGAATAAAATGGGTAGGAAAATTACCACTTTTTTCATTGAAAGCAATTTTTTATTTTTAAGAGGTTATCAATATGAAACTTTTTTTGGTGCAATGGGTTCCTCGACTTCATCTTTGAATATATTTAATAATTTATTTTTAATTTTAAATTGCCCATATTTTTAGTTTTTTTTAAATATGTTTTTTCAACCACACATGTGGTAAAATGGTGTTATAAAGTAGTTAAAACAATAAATTTTAATGTATGAAAACTGTTTTCAAATTATGTTAGATAGTATACATATTATATGTTCTTATCACAGTACGGATTTAAAGAACTTTAAATCATTCAAAAAAATTTCAAACAAGGGAATACATACTTGGCACGTGTCTTAAAATACTGGTTGACTCGTGATGCGAGACTAGATGGTGCCCTAGTTGCGTGCCACACCATAATTATTCAGAGCAGTAACCTTCTATACAGTAGGTTAACGAATTAATTAAGTGAGATATAATTGCGTTACCAGACTGACTGAACTGGCGGAAGGACAACAGGGGTAACAGATGGGCTGTCGACACCGGGTGTTAAAAAACTAAAATAAATCACATATTCACTTCAATAGTTTAGTAATTTTTATTATTAATGTTTAATAAAAATTACACAAACTGAATGTACAAACAGCCATAAATTTATCCGTGCAGTATTTGATTTTGGAGCACCCCAAAGACAGCGCACCGGTGCGGTAGCACCTCCTTAGGGCCGTCGCTGCTTCAGTAAATATAGTTTAATATAGTTTTCCTCAAATATTTCAAATGATGTTTCCATTTCTGTGTATAATTTTTGTTAAATTGAATATGAGTGTCTTGGTACTGTATGGTATTATTTTTCTGTTTTATATCCATCCTCTTAAATTTATAACTTTTCTTCAATAAATCTGCCTTTATCACCCAAGGAGCTAATATAAAAGAACTCTTTGATGTATTTCAAAAGTTTTCATTTTGCCAAGATTCCTCTGAAACTGAAGAAATAATGTACTTTAATATTAAGTCTTTTTCATAAATTATATAAAAAAAGAAAACTTATTATATAAAATGTAACACAAAGTATATAATTTCAATAAACTTATTTTAACACCACGTGTCACGGAAGTTCTGTGTTACGGCTGACAACAAATAATAATAAATATATACTAAATATAACTTTCAATTTTACTTTATATTTTTCCATATCAAATGTAAAGTAATTAAAGTTTTTTTTTGTTTTTTTTTAGGACCATTCTACACGAACGGGAAAAGCGCGCGGGAGCTTCTCGATGATTCGAGAATTCATACCGCGTGGTATGAATTCTCAAATCATCGAGAAGCTCCCGCGCGTTTTTCTCGTTTGTGTAGAATGGGCCTTAGAAGTATTATAACATATTTCTGGTGTTCCAACGTGTTTGTACACTAGACCAAGGATAAGTTAAAATAAAAACTAGATTTTGATATACAATTTACTAGTAACCATAAAACGTCATTTGAACGAGTCAAAAAATGAAGTTTCGAAGTATAAAGAATTTATAGAATTCCAGATTTTTTTTTACTTTACTACATGGATTTCGTTAAACGTTAATAAAATGTTATAATATATCAGGAATAACAAAAATTTCACTTAATTTGTTTTATAAATGCCGCTTAAAAAAGACGTCAAACTAATAAAAACTAAATCATTTTTATCTGAGCATTACAGGAATGTCAGTTTTATATTCTGAATTATGAGTTGCTTTCAATAGCATCACCCTTCAAGTCAAAAATATGAAGAACATAATTAAAAGACTTTATTAACCAAGTTAATATCTAAAGGAAATAGTTCTGTTTGCTAATCATGGGTTTAAAAGAGATGGCCCCTTCTCTTCACCACACCAATCTACAGCGAGGTAAACAAGCGCTTTTTACATGCTGAAGGTGTTATTTTTCTGCAATTAAATAAGTCTTGAATGCAATGCAAGTAATAAGCAGTGTGTGTAAAATTTTAAATTTACTCTTGTGCTTATAAAAATCTAGTAAATGTACTTGTGAAAAACTAGTAGATGTAGTTGTGAAAACTAGTCGATGTACTTGTGAAACTAATCGATGTACTTGTGAATAACTAGTAAATGTATTTTCAATTTTCATGAATAACATTCACCCTTCACTCTTTAATTGGTTGAAAATAGCTTTA
The DNA here is from genome assembly GCA_963932185.1 of Troglohyphantes excavatus. NCBI lineage: Eukaryota > Metazoa > Arthropoda > Arachnida > Araneae > Linyphiidae > Troglohyphantes > Troglohyphantes excavatus. The sequence goes on along the minus strand of OZ010667.1, from coordinate 41,279,023 downwards.
GGATATTCTAAATCATGAATAAAAGTAGAATACTTAACTATAGATATAGATAAGTGAATTTAAATATGTATAATTTATATGAGCGAAGGGTTAGGGGAGATTTGATTCGAATATTTAAATTTATTAAACGGGGGAATTTTTAAAGTTCGAATTTTAATATGAGTGATGAAATGAGAAGTCATGAGTTTAAATTGAACAAACCACATTTTAAACGGAAAGAAAACAAAGCACTATATTGGCCGTCAAGATTTGTATTTTAAAAGGAAGAAGACGTGTTACCTGAACAATACAGGCTCTTCCTGTTCCAGACGCCAGTTCTCACGCAACTAAGACGGGTATCGGGGCTTGATGTATAACCAACATCGCAAACTAAAGTCGCAGTCTTGCGACTTAACTCAAAGTGTCCATTGTCAATTTGTACGTGGGGATCGATGCAAGTTGGATCTGAAAGTAGGCAATTGTGCTGGATCAGAGTTGGAACACAAGATTCTGACAAAAGATGCAGAGGTGTCACCAATTGTAGGAAGATGGTCATTATTTGGTTGTTTAACTACACATACTAAACCATTCTTTTTATTGTACTTTAACTACTTTGTTGGTGGCTACTGAAGATAAGCGACATGTTTAGAATGTAAGCGAAATAGTTTGACATTTTTTTCTATTATGTCAATACAGCCAAACAGAGATCATCGCACAACAATTTGTGACCACTTAATATAAAAATTGAGATTTAGGCAAACAGGTGGTATGATCATAAATAAACTCTCATTAATTATGATAATAATGTATATTAATAATTTATTAATTATTAATAAACATTAAATTGTATTAGTTAATAATTAATGAAGAAAATGGATATAATTAATGAAGAAAATAGATATAATTAATGAAGAAAATGGATATAATTAAAGAAGAAAATGGATATAATTAATAAAGAAAATGGATATAATTAAAGAAGAAAATGGATATAATTAATGAAGAAACTGGATATAATTAATGAAGAAAATTGGTATATTTAATGAAGAAACTGGATATAATTAATGAAGAAAATTGGTATAATTAATGAAGAAATTGGATATAATTAATGAAGGAAACGGTTGTAATTAATGAAGAAAATGGATATAATTAATGAAGGAAACGGATATAATTAATGAAGGAAAGGTTATAACTCTGATTAAATAATAGTTTGACCCTCTGCACAAAGAAAATTATTTCTTTTGATAATATAATTTTATGAGAGGATTGTAGATAAAATTATTCCGAAATTGGAAATGTCACTGCACTTGCGCTCTTAATAGATCGATTCATTAAATATTCACTAATTGAACTTTTCGTCAAAAATTTCCCTTTGCACCAAATTTACAAAACAACGTATTTTTCTTTAATTTTGATGCATTTTCTTTTTTAATTATTGAAATATTGTCATAAGTATAAAATTAATATTAAATATTATTTTTTTTTTAATTTGCTCGTAAAATTAAATATTATTTCCTTTTTATGTTTTTTTTTTCTTTAAAGTTGGTTTTCCTTTTCGAAAAAAAAAGATCATTTGATTTGTTTGTTGAAATATTGTTGTCTTCTACAAATTGTGATAACGCGAATATAAACAAAGAAACATTTACATATTTAACTAAATATTTTACAATACGAATTAAAACTAGTTTTTAATCTTAAAATTATAAACAGTCAGTGAAAAAACTCTGATTAGGACTATCTTTGAACTAGAATGTCTACAATAGACACCTCGATTGTCAACACAATGTAAAGTTATAAATGTAAAAATTATTGATAAATCTAACCGAAATTTTTCCGTGTAAATTGATTTACAAAAAAAAATATTAAAAAAAAGATTAAATTATATTTTATTTAAATTACATTTTAAGCCGTTTGTTATTTTTGTTGTTGATTTTTTAATGTTTTGTTAAATTGTTTATAAATATACGTTACACATTCAAGTACTTACTTGTCAGAACATGAGCAACAACTTCACACAATCGGATTGGCACATTCGACAATGATTTAATTTTGACACCTACTACGTCACGATTGTTAGGGCCTGGACAGTTGTGGAACTCCCAGTTCAAGTAATCTAAAATTAAAATAGCATATGTTTTTTAAGTATACATCTCTGATATTTATTTTTGTAATGTATGCATTATGGTAGAAAGTAAGCAATTTTAAGAAACTAATTTTACTCACCAATTCTTCCTACTTTAGATCCGCAGCTGAGTTCTTGGCCATTTCTCTTTATCATGAAAACTTCGTAAGCGACATCCACTATCATAAAACAAAAACACATCACAAATTAAAAAATTATTAAGTACATCACAGACAATTCATTTATTAAATCAGTTGGGAATCAAAATTGTAATGTAAATATATTTAAATTCATATAAAAGAACAATATTTCACAAAAATTAGATAATTGTTCGTATTTTTTTATTTAAACTTTCTCATTTTTAAAAGCTTTTTTTTAAACGCTAAGGTTTTTTTCAAGAGATTTATATTTTTTCCAAAAAAAATTCTCAAATCCTTTGAACTACGATAAATAATAATTGGCATTAAATATTTGTGTACTACATGTATTTGTTTTTTATATAAATAGTTATTCATAATAACACAAATTTTTTCATTAAAATTAAATTTTTGTTAACTTTAACTTTAGTAATTAAAAACAACTACTTACTTATAGAGCAAATTTGCATGACAATTTATAATATGATCGAAAAATTATATATTTCATCATTAATATATTGATCATTTCACGTTTCGAAGAACTTAATATCAAGTAAAGTCAAACCCTGAGAAAAAACGAGTTAAAGTTTTTGTTCATTGAAAATACACCTCTCATGCAGCATAAAATCTCGAATACCTCATTAAAAAACATAGATACAGTTCTAAAATTTCCAAGCGTGTTTGGAAGATTCCAAATATAATTTTAGCAAATAAAAAAAGTCGTGAATTTTATAATTATTTGAGAACCTAGTCTAGTCCCCTTAACACTTCAAAAGAAATAAGAATGGCACTAATAAGAGTAAATTTAATTAACCATAGAAGCATTAAACCAGTGATTCCCAACCTTTGATCCACGGACAATGTAATGTTTTTTTTTCTTTTAAGATTATTTTTTTTTAATTTCAAATAATTATTATTTTATACCGAAATCTAAATTGGGGAATTTGTATATATTAAATAATTACTAATCTACTAGTATGCTCGTGCAATAATTATCGCATGAATGGCCCCCTACACACATACCCATTCGTTAGAGCCAAAAAATACAAAAATTAAGTCGGCTCATAGAAGGTAGTATAATCAATGGCTTGTTTAAAAGAAGCGTTAAAATGAATTTTTGATCTGCATTAAATTTTTCTGTTGTTATTTATGAGATGAAAGTAAGGAATCGTCACTGGTATATGAAATTCTCTTTCTTTTGGCACCTCATGTGTTAAGATTCGTTGCGTCTAAAATGCGTAGGGATCTTTACTGCAGATATAATATACATGACAGAGGTTGTCTAAAAAAATAAATCCTGTACTTTTTGGTAGATACGTCATCACCCGAAACAGCTCTCCTGGGGTCTGCAACATGCCGATCCAGGTGTCTGCTGTGCCTCCCTTGGTGTGAGAACAGGTGGTTCTGGATCCATCCGTGGCACGGTCTGCCCCGTTCTGATCAACAGGATCGGCAGTCGTTGTCTGATTGACCGAAGAAAAGAGTTGGGGTTCATCTGTAAGGAGTTGAAGAAACATAATATTCGGTTATTGTGCCGTCATAAAAAAGAAGACCCTATAACTCCAAAAAGAAAAACTTTACAGGAAACAAGAAAAACCAAATGCATCTACCTGCATCAAAGTGTTGATACTTTAAAAAGGCTTTTATTGTCCAGGAGTAATTGCTTGAATGCGCAAATTGTTTTTTGGTAGTAGTTATATTTTCTTTTATCATGTAAGTTTACCATGTTTATCTACGTACAACTAACTCATCATGGATTTAGAGCATTTTTAGTATTCACTTGTCATATAGGGTCTTCTTTTATCAAAAACCACCTTGAACTGAAGTTAGGGTCAATATTAATTTCATTCTCACCGTTATATTTGATTTACAGATTTTTAATGTCATGAAAAGGAGTATTTTTGAAGGACAAATTGGCGAACCTAAGAAAAAAATGAATTTTAAAAACTTTGGAGTTAGGGGATTTTAACTTATAATTGCAGTATTGTACTATATCGTTTATACATAGAGTTTCGATCCATTAAAGAAAACTAGCGGATAATGAAAGAAATGTTGTGTGTGGATCTCTAATTATTTTGGTACATTGAAAAAAAATGGCCAATGACCGAATCCCCGATATTGAGTTATGTCCATCAATTACTGGATATTGGCCTAGTAGACTATTGACATTGGTATTTTTGAAACAGAACTTACTCAGAATATAATTAACTAGAGGATATTGGTTTTCTTTCCCTTACAACTTTCGTTATTTTCAAGAAGAATTAAGCATGACTGCATAACTCAAAATCGGAGATTTTGCACATTTTGCACCTTTGGCAAGATACAGATTTATTGCTGTTGAAAAATCGGTTGCATAATGGTGAGAAGTCGGTTCAAACAGGATTCATTTGTGATATGATCACGAAGTCAAGTGACAAATAAAGTTCATTGAAGAATTTATAATAGGTGGATAACTTATCGTACCCATTTTGTTTTTGACAGCATAAAGACTGTTTCAGATATCTGCATAAGTAATATCATTCATAATACAGTATTACAGCTTTCACAATTACATACAACAAAATTTAATTTTATAAAACATTTGAAAAACTATTTACACTCAAAAAGAAAAATAAGAATTTTATAAATTTAACAAATTTCAAATTAATTAACTTAATGATAAATGTGAGTGAATGAGTTTTACAGCTAGGTTTTAGACACACTATTAAAAATAATAAAATAAAATATTTGAAATAATATTTAAATACGTTAAAAAGCTTTAAGTTTTAAATGTACACATATCCACCTCATCCACCATTTTTCTACTTAAAGAATTCGTCACTATTGATTTATAAATATATCAAGCTCAAGGAACTTTAGGTATTGGTAGATAACAAATACATCACGTTTACGTAATCCCATGAAACTGGATATAGTATGGCTCCAATTAATTAGCCGTTGGGTAACACTACTAAAAACTGTTTTCATTTAATTCCCAAGCGAATTCGGGCGATTTTAACCCATTATCTTATCTAAACAGTGACATCAAAAGGGCCATTTTTTCAGAACCCCCTTTAACACAGCGAGCCCAACTTACCGCATACAGGCGTGTCTCCAATCCAGTCTCCCGTGTCCTCACATCTCCTGTAGAAGTTCCCTCCGATGTGAAATTCCGTGTCGCAGTAGTAGTGGATCACGTCTCCGGCAAAATAGAACTTCTCCAGGGGCCCATAGCCCCCCGATCTCGGAGAATCTGGCGGCTTGCACTCCGGCACTGAAATTGTTTATGTTTGGTTACTTGGAGTAATGGTTACCCAGAGGAGTAACCGTTCTGGCTTGTACCCTCCCCCTTTTTGATGCTTTACTTCAGTTAAAAATTTTAATAGGGAATTTAATTAGAATATATAAGTTTCGACCGCTGAGCTAAAAGCATCACTGGAGGGGAGACTAGGCGCGCCTGACCGGTTTACACCCTTTTGAGCCAAGGTAGAAAAATATAGTCCTTTCGCATGGTGTTTGGCATAGAATGAAGTGCATACATCCTAGTTCTAAAACCTCACATTTCTGTTTTTCTAAAATATATCAAATGTTATACATTTAATATTTTGCCATACTTTCTTTCTAAAAAGATAAAGTAAAGCCTGAGAGATAAAGTAAAAATATATTAATGTTTTATTAAGTAGACCGGGTTCAAAGTGAGTAATAAGCAATTTTAACCTATATTGAAAAATCATGATAAACAGGCATGGCTGTGGTTTCAATGCTGTAGGAATTTTTTTTTTAAAGATTTTACAAATTTAACAACTATTTTTTTGTTTGTTTATTTTGTTAATTGTAAACTAAACATTGAAGCCTAAGAGATAAAGTATTTAATCGTACTAAAATCCAATTTTATCGAATTTTTGCATATAGCTCCTTTTTTTTCATTTAATATAATACCACTTTATTACTTAACTAAAAAGTTTCTAAAATTCCTGAAATGTTGTTAGAGGGTCAAAAACAGAAATGTTTCTGTTTCTGATAATCACCACAACTGATATAAATGAAGCAATTTCTCCCACATACGCCTTTCCTAATCTGCGATAAAGGAAAAAGGAACTCCTATAGAGACAATCTGTATTATTTTGAACATTATTGTCATTTTATGTGCTGTTGTTGTTATGTGGGCTTTTATTGTTACTTTTTGTAGGCTTCTTTACGTTTTCTCTATGTTCTGTCCATCACTTCGATCTTTTAATGTCCGGCGCCTTCGGGCACTCACTTCGATGGCGGGGTAAATGCTTTCGAGCAGACACCCTGTCTCTCTACACAAGATCCAAGATATAAGTTAACTTAAAAAGGCTTTCTACTTATCGGTTTCATTCTTGCCTCGTAACTGTGTAAGGTATACAAGAAAGACCAAATAAGGCATATTAAATAGATTCGGATTTAAATAAAATTATAATAATACATATTTTTTTAATTTACATGACGATATTTAAAAATGCGATTTGCTATTTAAAATGCGTATTGTAACAAAGTTTGAAATGCGTCATGTATTTCGTTTCTATACAAGGGAGTTGCGGTAACAGGTGGGCATAAAGAGCCGCTAATAGGATTTCGGGTTTTTTTTAGCAAAGAAACCTTAATAATGAAAAACTTACAATCAATGGTCAATGAGGCGACAGTACTCCAGCCAGACGATGCAATAGCGCACATCAGGAAGATCGCCATTTTCACTTTGTTTTTTCCTGCAATCTTCTCAACTTAAATAATAATTCGACGGTTAAAAGTCTTCTCAAGATTAGATGTCCCAACGCATTATGCGAGTCTGTGCGATGGAATACATCAGGAAACTTCGGAGATTATGGAAGATGACAGACAAATCCGGCTTCCTTCCTACCAATACCCATTTTCAAAAGCTATGTCGATTTCCTTCCCTTTTGCGAATTGTGGGAAATATACTTTTTATCTTAGTAACGTTAACTTGTTTATAAGTTAATTTTCTTTAATAATTAAGGTGATATGAGGGAAAAATGTGTTTTAAAACTCGATTTTTGCGTTCAAAATTCAAATTTCTCTCAGAAATTTTTTTAAATTACAATTTTTTTTTTATATAAAAATGTTTACTTTTTTACTGGGAACAAGCTTTATTTTCGTTTAATTTTGAGGTTTATAAATATATTTAATAATTATTTATCTTTTCAATTCAAATGTGGGGAATATAGTTTTATTTTTATCTATGGAATGTTTCGTGTAAAAAGGCATTATTAAAACAAATATTTTAGTTAAATTAGCACTTGAATAAAATTTAATAAAGAACAACCTTCAACTCTTAAAAACTCATTATATTTCATTATTAAAAGACTGTGTTTGTAACAGTCTGTCTAAAAGCAAGTTCTAATTCGCCATTTTGAAAATATACATGGCTTTTTTAGATTCTATTCCGTATTGACGTTATTTTTTATTTTATCGCAGACGATTTTTTTTAATTTCATTTAAAACATTCTGATACGCTGTAATGATCAAGCAAATTTAAAATATTATTATATCTTTGTTTATATATTTTATCTAAAAAAATAGACAGAAATTTCACAAATAAAATTAACTTTAAAAAAAATTTAAAGAAAAAAGCGATAAAAATATTTTTAATTTCTCTTAAAAGTGTTTAAATTCTAAATTTGGTATATTAACATAAAATGTCGTCTTATTTTTTTTAATTACCTTCAAAATGTAGGTTCTTTTGTTAATCTGTGCCATTAAAAAGTCGTTAAATTTTGATTGATTTTTTTTCAGAACATTTTTCTTCATATCGGCTAACTAATTGAAAAAAAACTTTTCTTGAATTTTTTTTTAGATTTTAAATTAAGATTAGTCTTTGCCCCATTTTCACTTATAAGTCAATTATTGTCATTCCTCGCTTTGCTCGCTTTTCATTCACATCACAGAAAATATGTCATAAGATATCCGATCCAAAATAAATGTCGTGTGAACCAAATAAAGTTATACTTTCCATCCCTTTATTCTAACAACGGAAATCAGCAAATTCGAAGAAAATGACGTGAAACACGGTAAATTGCTATTTCTTTCATTGATTGTTAAAACATCGATCTTTTCAATTTTAAATAAGTTTAATATATAAAAAATGTGTTTACTCAAAATCATTATGTTCTGATATTTGCGTCACAAATATAAATTGTTAAGATATTTAGTAATGATAAATATGTAAAATTACTTGAAAGAATAATAAAACGTTTGTAGAAGTTTTCTGACATTTATTTGAACGAATTGAAAAAGTATTTTTATTATTCTGAATTAAATAATACAATACTAAGTAGTAATGCATAAATTCTCTATTTTGAATAATATGAAGCGGTTTTTATATTTTATATTCCTTTAAACAAAAAATTTTGATTATGAATTTATGAAATTTTCTAATTGCTCCCTTAAATATGTGTTCATAATTCATTCATGTAAGCATAAAATATGTTTTTATATATTTTATGCTCATTGCATTCAAACTAATAAGAACTTTTTGTTAATTAAAAAAAGTAATAATAATAAAAATATTACAAAAGAAAGTTATAAGATTTCAAAAAAAGGTCATGCATAATATCCTTTATTATAATTATTTCGTAAATGCTGTGAAAAAAAAATAGTATTTTTATGCAATTAAAATACTCAAAAAACCCTAATGTTTCTTACATCAGCTTTCAAGTCATTTAGGAGTTCGGCAAAAAAATTTAAGGAGTAAATTTATGTGTATAGTGTTAACATTCGCCCACAAATTAAAGGAATAGTCTTAAATAGTGAAATGATTTTTTTTTATTGAAGAGGAGACGATTCCCGTTAATTTTTTTTTATTCTTGACTTTTTGAAATCAAAATTTTAATGTATATAAGAGAATACTATTTCACTCAAAATAACTTAAGCTTAAAAACTTTTAAAATTTTTTTTAAGCTTTTTTCTTTTTAAACGTAAAGATTTTTTTTAATATTTATATATTTCCCCAAAACGTTTTCTTAGATTCTTTGAATTAAATACATAAGAATTTGCATTAAAATTTTGTAAACTACATATATTTGATTTTTTATATAAATAAACTATTCATGATGACACAAAAATTTTCTTTAAATATTTTTTTTTACTGTAATAATTTTTTTAAAAAAAACTTAGTCACATATAACTTATGTGCATGTTAATTATATACACAATTTTAAAATATGCTTAAAAATGTATACATTTATCCATTAATAATTAAAAAAAAGCCTCAACGTTTCGAAAAACTTAATATTGAGAAAATCCAAACAGTGAGAAAAAATTATTTAAAGTTTTTGTTACTCGAAAGCCATACCTGTCTCAAAAATCTCAAATAACTCATCAAAACATACAGTTCTAAAATTTGCAAGAATATGTAGAAAATTCCAAACTATAATTTTAACAAATAAAAAAAATCGTGAATGTCGCGCAATTTTTTTAGTATTGTGTCCCTTTACAGAAATTAGAAAATGCAAATAAGAGCCATGAGTGAAAATATTTTAATTTTTCAAAAAATTATTAGAGTTATGACTTATTTAGCTTAAAAATTAATTTAATAAAGTGTTTACACAAAATTCTTATTTTATTAATTATATATCGATCACTCTATAAAAAGTAATGATTATACTAAGTAATATTTTTCATAAGAAGTTATTTAGAATTAGTGTAACTTTCCTTGACTTTCAAAATTAAAAGAGTCAAAATCGAACAAAAAAGTTTAAATAAAACAAAATTAAAGGATTTGTTTTTTTTTAAATATATTATATCATGGACTTCGAAAATATAACCAAAAAAGATCTAATGTATCAGTATTAAATAAAGCTTAATCAAAGTCTTCTAAATATTTCCCAAATAAGAACTTAGTAGAACGTTTTCCTGCTATGCTCCTGCCATACTTTAATTCGTTCAATTAGAATTTTTTATATTATGCAAATAATTATTTAAAACAAAATTTTATTTTATTATACAGAATGATCACAAATTGTTGAGCAATGGCCATATTTTGGCTGTCTAATTACGTATAATAAACCATTCTTTTCGATATGCTTTAACTGTTAGTTGCTGCTAAAGCTGCAAAGCCAATTTTTTTTTATCATGAAAACTTGTTAAAAATATAGGCGGAATTATCATGTCCGTACGATAATTATCTCATGAACAACCCCCCCCTTCCCACCTCCACACGAATATATTAGCGAATTTTTGTCAGCACTACCAACGGCTCCTTTAAAATCTGCTTGGAAACCAATTATTTTTAAACGCATTTAAATGAAAACGTTAATATTCATCAGACAAAAGTACGATTCGTCGCTGTTCCGGGAAATTATCTTTCTTTATATACCTCACATGTTGTTTCGTCGTGTGTGAGACCCGCAAAAGGGATCTTTATTGTTGGAATAGTATATATGATATTTGGTGAAAAATAATGTTTTATTATGCCAATACAGTTAAATGTGACATAGCCAACCTGCACCACCCTAACTTGTGACCACACTGTATAACAATGAACTTTTTACTACCCTGACTCATTGAGTTGAATATATATATATGATCACACTCAATACAATTTAGTTAAACTCAAAAGAACACAATTTTGAAGAATGCGAAAAAGAATTGTGTATAGGTTATTATCTTGGACATAAACATCTTTATATATAATTCTCTTACGCGGTGATTGAAAAACGCTATTTTTCTCTATGCGGAATGGCAACAGTTACTTTGTTTACAAAATTCTGTTGCGCCCACATTTTTATTTTGTCATTGTGTAAGCCATTTTGACGATTAACCTCTTCAATTCATTGGTAAATAATTATTTTGATGATTTCAGCTTAAATTAGGAAGAATATAAGCCTTATTAAATTAAAAAATAGAAGTTTTAAAAAACGCTTTTCCAAACTTTAAATGAAGAAAAATTGAGGTGGCGCCATCTGTTGGCAATTTTGAAAACTAGATGTCTATGAGCTTCATTTTTATTATGTGTAAACTCAGTAAATTACACACTTCTGGTAGGAAAGATTTATGGTATGCTTAACGTCAATTATGGCCAAAACAAACTACCAATAATGTTAGAAATTTAACTGAAACGCGGTAAAGGTGTAAAAATAACGTGGAAAAAAATAAATAATGGTAGGCTTGCCAGTGGTACCATTGTTTTCATTTGTAGTTAAAAAGAAATTTGTTTAAATGATTTTATATTGATTTACATAGCGAAAAAATGTGGTGATGCCAAGATGAATATTAATTTAAATTTACAATTTCAACTTTTAAAATTTTTAGTAATATAATTAAAAAAGTATTGTTACTAGGACACATTGTCATTGTGTCCTACCTTTTAGCGAGCGAAACGAGAAGTGGTTTGCGAAGCAAGCCTATGAGGATTGCGTAGCAATCTTCCGGGGGTTCGCGGAGCTTCCTAGTTTAATGTATTTTTCTATTTAATTCAAGAGATTTAAAATGCCATGTAGTGGGTGAGATTGTATGATGTAGCAAGAATATGTGAGAATAAAACACGATGTAAAGTAGAAAAAGAAAATATTTATTATATAATCTTAAATAAGAAGTATTTCACATCAAAAACATGTGTTCCCGGTGGTATTTTAACTAACATCAGGTACATTATCAGTCAGAATATACAATATTTTCTATAGGTGAAAATCCTTCCTACTCTAAATAGTAAGGGGAAAATATTCTAAGACCTAAAGGAAAAAAACATATTTTATGTTAACTAATGGGTTAAAAAATAGTTACTGAACTGTAACGTTATATATTTTTTAAATACATGTCAATAAGTCATAAAAATATTTGTTAAATCAAATAATAGACAATCACAAAAAAATGACAATTTCTTTCCTTTTATTTCTTAATATAATTAATTATATTTAATTTTCGTTTCGTTTTCATCATTTGAAAATTAATATTAAATAGACGTTGTAAAATTTATTAGTATAGAGGGAATTCAAGGAATTATTAATTAAAACAGTGTGGTTTTAAGTTAAAAATAGACTACATCTCATTAAATTTAGCTAATTTGTCTATTTTATAGAAGATATAATTTTTTTGAAAGCTCGTATAGTATTATATACTGTATTTTGGAGATATACATACATTTTATGAAATACTAGTTCTAAATTTGAGATTACTTTACATTGAAGAACAAAATTATTATTTAGTATATCAAAGACTACAACACAACATTTATTAATAACAGCATGTTAATAATATGTTAACAACAATATGTTAACAATATGTTTATTAATAACTAATGTATATGTTTCATTAAATTTGCATATTTGAATTTTTAACATTTCAAATATAATTTCATAATCAAAATATTTTAATCCATGGTATAATATTTAAATATCACACTTATATATAACATATGCTACATTTCTACAATACAATAATTTTGATATAAACAATTAATACAAAAATTCAAATTCTTTGTCACATTTTCAAATATTGGACATATAACAAAAATATTAGATAAAATTATACATATATATATATATATATATATATATATTTTAAACTCTTTTAATTTTGTTTGACATCGTTTATACACATGCTCATGTCTCTAATTATTAAAATCTATATTAAATAATTTCAATTATTTATTAAGTAATATCTATTTGGAAGATATCAAATTTAAACATATAGAAACCTAAACGGAAACGAAATTAACCTTTTGAGACATAAATGAACATGAGTTTTATGCACTGTGAAACACAGTTTCTTCAATTTTGCTCCGATTAAATATTTCGTCAAATATGATAAAGTATGTTGTTAATTTTCCTCAAACAACGAAATATTTTGTTATTTTTGACACTTCTCATTTTTTGGCAAAAAAAATTTAATCGGTGCATATTTAACGAAACTTTTGTGATATTTGAGAAAATATTTTTAACAACGTCGGTTAGGGTGTACTTATCTAATATTATATGACATTTTTTAAAAAGCTCAAATGATTTCCAGTAACAAAATAAAATCTTAAATTGTTTTAAATAATTTTAAAGAATAACCAAGTAAAACAATTTTGAATAATTACAAGTTTATGTAGTTTGAAATAAACGGTTTAACGTTGTACGAAGTTATCATGTTAGTATTCTTAATCGACTATGCAGTTAGCTGAATGATTCATGACTAATACACAAACTGGACCTCGCATAACAAATTTTCCGATTTCTTTTAATCGAGCAAGTTGAAATATGTTGATTTATGAATTTTAATGATGTTATGTGTTGTCTAAAGGCCGGTTTACACGCTACGATAAATTGTAGCAATTTATCGTAACGATCGAATTGTTACGATTTATCGTTGCGTGTAAACAGGACATTGTAGCGATTAATTGGAATTGGAATTGGATTGGATGGTTGATGCCGGCCGGCATCAATTTCTGCGAATCGTAAAGATCTGTTGGAATGTGTTTTGTTTTGTTTTTTAAATGGCATTGTAATTGTAGCATGGAGAAGAGCTAGTTTTTTCGCAATAAATTGCGACCATGGTAATAACTTCACGATTTAAGAACATGCATTCGATTTATTGATATAATTTTTTTTATTTATTTATTTGATTGTAATTCGCAATTTTAATATTATTGTAATTATAAAAATGATTTTACGAATATCTAAGAAATTATATTAGAAAGTCGTGGGACATACCATAGGTGAGCCGCGTCAACCAGGTTAGCCATTTATTCACCCTGTGACCTTTGTAAAGCGTGGGGCCCTAGTATATTCACGCGTTGCGTAATATTATTAAATTTAGTTTGCTTATAATTACAGAAAATTAGAGTTATTAATTATGAAAATGAAAATGAATGCCAATCATTTGGTTCATTTCTCAATTCTTTCAATAATTTTACATGAGAGAATTCCCTTTTCTTTAGCAACCACTGGCAGCTCCACTTTGTTCTTGGTTTTCGGGACTTTTTCACTTTTCTCGCTAAACAACCGATATATAATGACAACACCACTACTATTCCTCCTTGGCAAAAGCTTATTATTTAAGCCGTCGATACCGGTCTACAACGAATATTTGACACGAAATCGTTACGATTTATCGTAGCGTGTAAACAATACTCACTCTTTCGATTTATTGGAACAATAAATTTGTCAATCACATCGTAACGATTTATCGTAGCGTGTAAACCGGCCTTAAGAGTCATTTATAAATTTCACAACAAAACAGGATTTCCAAATTTTGTAAATTCTAATTACGTTCTTATCCAACTGATTGAATGATTTTATATTTTTTCTTTTGAAGTTTGAAATCAATCAATTTACACTCACTAATAAAAATGAGTACTTGAAAATAAGTAAAACGTACTGATTTTTTAGTACATTCGATGTTTATCATGGCTCTCCGAATACATGAGTTTTAATTTTTAAAAAGATGTGTACTCGAAAATCCGTACAATGAGTAAATGTGATTTGATGTTAAGTTCGTCAGGTTTAAGTTCGTCAGGTTTCATTAAGATCGTTTGAACAGAACATAAGATTAGTTATATCAAATCACATTTTTTGAGAAAGTACGGTTACTTGCATTTGAGTAGGTCATGCACCCGATGAAATTATACTTAAAGAAAGACGAGTAGGTTTAGATACTCATTATTTGTACCTTTTTTTACTGTCTTGTGAAGCATTTGGGGTCATTAATTGCGGCGCTCAACAAGGTAACTGCAAAACGAGTTATGCAGGTGCAATTTGTATATGGGTCAGTGAGATGATTGGATGTTTATTTTATATATAAAAGATTTAGTACAAAATTAAATATGATTAATTCCATATAAAAGTATTAATATAACATTTAACCATTTAAAACTTCAAAAACAAGGATTTTAATTAATATTTCATATTATAAGTAACAAATTCCTTAGTTACAGCTAACACTAGGATCTGATTTTAGTCTAAGTTAATTTTTCCAAACTATAGATCGCGAACCATGGGGACTCTTCGAGTATGGATCCATTGTGGTAGAGGAGGCATGACGTAACTCTCGCTAACATCAAAGTGAATCCAACATGTATGGCCTCAGACACGTGGTTAATTACGTAATTCCATTCATAAATTTTCGCTGCTACGCACTTCTTAATTCATCAGCCAATCACGAGTATTTTTTAATTCATAATTTTGAAGAGATGGCACGTGATATGGGCCTTTCGCTCTGAGATATGGGATTCACGATCATTATGTCATATTCTCTCTACTACAGACCATTCATGCTCGAAGTGGCGAATCACAATAAAGTACATTGAGTCTTTGATAGTATTTTATCAAATAATCATAAAAAAACGTTGTTAACGATATACATTTATGATGTGTCTAGGAACATAAACCTAAGTAATACTGATCAACAAAAATATCAACAAATATAACATAATAATAAAAAACGGTGACTGATTTTCAGTAATTTATTTTACTAATATAGACTGTGTTAGATAGTGTGTTTGTTTCAGGTTCAAATAAATACCTCGATTTTGAAATGAGGCTGTTGTAGTATAAAAACTAATTTTATTTTGAGGATTAAACACAAGGTAAAAAAATATATAAATTTCTAATATTTCAACACTACATTTTTCTTGAATCTCGTTCCCCTTTGTTAAATTTTCTCGCAGTTAACTTTCTCAAATATTTATAAACAGTGTATATTTCTTCAATGTCCAATTTTTGTAAAATTTTCATTTAAAAATATATACAAAAAGATGTAATATGGCACAAATTTAAGTACATGTATTAAAGCAATATTTAAATTTAATTTTCAAATATTATTTTCAAATTTTACCTATTTACGGAACTGGATGAGAGGAACTACAGAGGTTTTATTAATCTATGGTGAGTGACTAATCCTTCAAAACGTTTGGAAACTCTGATCTAATTTATACCATAAATTGAGCATTTAGAGTTGTTATATAGAAAGAATTTACACATAACTATTTACTAGCACATTTCGACAAGTAATACAAATACTTGCACTTCAAATATTTCCCATTTTACATTAGTACTTAAATAAATAAAAAAAACTCTAAAAGAAACCCTTATTTTTACTCTGCTGCACCACACAAGTAACCACACATAACGGTTAAGATAAAAAAGTTTAAAAAACGCTCCATTTCCTAGAGTTTGGGCAAAAGCAATGAGATGATTTATTCCGACAACCAATGATGCAAGTGACAATACTTCATTGCATCGCCAAAATGTCTCGTCTTAAAAACACCGAGTCATATAAATGGACTGCATTGTGAATATGATTTGTTTTCTGGGGTAGGGATCCTACTTATACATTTTTAATCTAACCGTAACACAAAGAACAAACACACAGACTGTTCTCTTTCTTTCTGAGTGCGAACACACCGGAAAGTTCCAATTGCGGCCCATTGCAACTTTTTGTCTGTTCGATAAACAAATGTTTTCTTCTTTGAGAATATGGTAAACCCGGTTCCCTTCGACCGCAATTGGGCTATTGCCGAACACACTGTTCTTCAGTTAAAAATAAACTGTAATTGTGCCTATAATTTGCTTATTAATCTAAAGAAAGTTTTTATGTTTATTATCCAAGGACAACAAATATATTGGTTTCCTTAACACACCTCAGGTAAAAAACTATCTCGCCTCATTTGAGTCTTCTATGTAATCATTTAATTAAGTACCACAACCCACTAAAGATCTCCTCTTGGTATAAAATGGTATTTTCACGAAAAATATATAACATTTATATGAATAAAACCTTAAATTAATTATAAACACAAATACGCATTTAATCCTTCTTGTTAGGTATGTTCAGTTCAACTCGAGATTGAATGGAATAATAACCAACCTCCTGGGGATGAAATAATTATTACCCCTTATGCAACTCCTTCCCTCTTTGGAACTTAAATACAAAGGATTAATAACTGCTCAGTTAAAAAACGGGAATATCAAAATGGCTTTGAGTACAAAGGGTGCATTCACTTAAAGTAAAAATCAGGGTTTTCCATGGAGAACAACGTAAAATTTAATATATGATGGCTGATGAATCCATGGATGACACTACATTATCCCTGTGTTGTTGTTTACGTTTTGCCCAGCTTTTCGAGGATCGAGTTTGCACCACCTGCACAGCCGGTACAGGCCGTACAGCGAGGCGATGGCGAGTATCCCTCCAAGGACCAGAAGAAATATCTGCGTACCCTGGGACAGAACTGAAACGGAAACAGGTTAGAAATTAAATTTCTACTCTCTAATTATATTTTCTATTTCAAGATTTAAGCAAAACTTCTATTAATACAGCGCAATGCTAGTGGTCTGATAAAAGGAATAAATGAAGATTTAAAGGAAGAAAAGATAAATGTACAGGATGGTATAAATTATTGGTTTAAGTTTAAGCTAAGAATGCAAGAAAGCAACTTTGAAAATCGAATGATAATTTAGAAGATAACTTTGATGTTCAGCTTCAACTTTTAAAGTTTATAACATTGATTTACATAGCTTAAAAAATTATTGTTTCTAGGACACATTGCCATTGTGTTCTACCCTACCGCTAGTGAAGCCGAGCATTGGTTTGCTAAGCAAACCAAAAAAATTTGCATAGCAATCCTCCGGTGATTGGCTGATCCTCAGTTAAGCAAGGGGAGGATCCCTCTAGTTATTTAAAAAAAATATTTAAATATAGAATCGGTTCTAATAACACCACGTTAATAAAATAGATTAAGTACTTTTAAATTTTAATGTTTGACAATCATTGTAAATAATAAACAATAGAAATAAATATTCATGATGTAAATTTTGATATTAATAAAAATGTACCAATTTATAATGAAATAATGACAAATGTATATTCTTCTGTAAATGGAAAAGTGTGAATAATATAAATTGTAAAAGGTGTAATGAAATTCCTACCTCCCCAATTTTCAGAAACTTGACCATGGCTTCCTCCACGACTTCCAAATCTATTTAAAAAAGGGAGCAATCATATATATTTTGAGACATATTGCACATAGCTAATCATGTTGATCTGAATATATTCCCATAATAACAAATAACAAAACAAATCCAGTATACTTAACAAAAGTCTATATTATAAGACTGTAACTCGTTAAAAATTCTTTCTTATTGTACTATTTGGATTAGTTGGATGCACATCTCTTTCAACATCAACTTTCCTTTTGCTTCTCTTAAGATAATTAACAACTTACTCCATAGCTTGTATTCCGAATCTTAACAAACAATGCAACCAGACAGACTTAGTTATTGCCAAAAGAGAAGTACAAACAGACAAACTTATCTAACTTTACTAAAAACATCAAGACCGGAAAAACATTGTAGAAAATATTTAAAATATTTTTTTTAATAACATACTTATACTTTAAAGATTATTTTAAAATATTCTCTATTGTTTTGGTAATCCTATAATCTCTTGACAAAACATCACCGAAAAGGCAAAACTTTACAAATAAAATTTTTATATTCTAAAATAAAGCATTCTAATTAATGGGTTTATTTGATAGTATTTTTTTTAGAAAATATAAAAAAGAAACAGACCAAATTCCATTTTTACGGTATTCTTAGCTTTAAAAAAGTTGTATAAGCTTAAGAATTAGAACATGCTTTTAAGTTATACTGCCAGAGCTGAAAATTAGGTCAATTTATTTTCTTTTTCTCTAGTTTTCTCTAAAAAAATAAAATTTTACGCAATTACTAAACGACGTTCAGGAATAAGGCAATATTTTTATATAAAGATAATATATTAATAAGCGTTACAACTTTGAATTTATATTTTATCTTAAGAAGTTAGAAAATGACAATAAAAAATAATCTAAAATTAAGAGTTTTTAATTTTTACACCTCTTTTAGCCAAACGAATTCACTTAAAAAAATTTGCATAGTTTAATTACGATCATTAAAATTATTCATATGTTCAAGTAACAAGTTTTCAAGTTACAAGTTTTCAAGTTAAAGTTTTCAAGTTACAAGATTTCAAGTTACAAGATTTCAAGTTAAAGTTTTCAAGTTTTCAAGTTACAAGATTTCAAGTTACAAGATTTCAAGTTAAAGTTTTCAAGTTTTTAAGTTACAAGTTTTCAAGTTATAAGTTTGCAAGTTACAAGTTTTCAAGTTACAAGATTTCAAGTTACAAGTTTTCAAGTTACAAGTTTTCAAGTTGCAAGTATTCAAGTTAAAGTTTTCAATTTAATGTTTTCAAGTTACAAGTTTTCAAGTTGCAAGTATTCAAGTTAAAGTTTTCAATTTCATGTTTTTAAATTACAAGTTTTCAAGTTACAAGATTTCAAGTTACAAGTTTTCAAGTTACAAGTTTTCAAGTTTTCAAGTTACAAGTTTTCAAGTTACAAGTTTTCAAGTTATAAGATTTCAAGTTACAAGTTTGGCATGGCAACAATTTAGTATGAATCCTATACATTACTTTTTATTACCCTGTACTATTTACTAATTACTACACAACTATCACAAAAAATGAATATTTTAAGGACTATTTCTGAGTTTTTGAAGGTTATATGTTTACCAATACATAAAAAAATAAAGCGCAGGGCCACATTTTTAAGGCATCATTTATAGATATGCCATAATGTATGAAATAGTTTATATGGATAAATATTTAAGAATTTGAAGTCATACTCACACAACAGTTCCGCAAGAAACGCAGGAAACAAAAGTGTATAAACAAGCGCATACGAATAGAGCAACTTGTTTGATATCGTGCATTATGACGTCATTTCGAGTAGGTGCACACGGGAATGTCTATAGCAACAAATGGAATCCTTGACTTGAAGCAAAAGAGTTGGTACAATCTGCAATACACAAAATAATACAATTTTATAAAAATATTATAATCGTTCCAACAAATACTTAACTCATTTGACATAATTATATACACATATGGTTTAGACAAGAGATTAAACTTAAGAATACAGAGACATTCAGGGGTGGTGTAAGAAACTTTTTTGACACAAGCAAGCTTGATTATTTTGGCGTCCCCTCTTAAATTGCCATTGTGTGGATTATATTACTGATATTATCTGGAGAAGAAGGGGTATTATTTTACTTTTTATTAGGGTGCTTTACGTAATCGCAAGTTTATTTGCACTTCTTTCAAATTTTTATTTAAAGATATTCAACAGATATATCAGTATCGATCAGTAGAGAAACGAAATATTGAAAACTAAGAGAAATAGACAAATTTCAACCAGTTTAAAGAATGGTAATCGATCCTGAAATTTTCCCGGTAAAAAACTGAAACATCTAAACACGTACTTTTAATGAATAATTGTAAATTAAGTGACAAGTTATTAGAAGAATAAATATAAAAGCATATACTCCATATTCTATCATGCAATACTTTGAAACACACGAAAAAATAATGTTTTAATAATAATTTTCTTTTTTAAGTTTTTATGACCTGTTATATTTTTATTAAACTTTGGCATTCTTTTAAATACACCCCCCCCCCCTCCTCTCCAAACGACCGTTTGCGTCGCTTAGGCCTTAAACTGACTCTGGACGCACTCCGTCAAGGCGTCTAAATAACTGTAGTCGAAGATGATTTCAGTTCATTTGTAATACTTATGCAGTGTAAATTTTATGCTTATGTTTATGTATTGTCTCTTACTAGCAAATGGTTAAACTCACAAGTTTTAGCAATTGTAACCCCAGACATTATGTCAACAAAGTTGGGGATCAAAAATAGCTTTGGAAAAGTACCCCTTGTATTCTTGTCTTACAAACAGTCACATATTTCTTAAATGTGCGTCAGTGTCACTATTTCCCATCTGAAGTTATTTTTGAATTTGAAAAATTGTTTTTACACGTTGGAAGTTTTAAAAAAAATTCACACAAGTTTTTAAATATATTTTTTAGAAAAAATATATAGTGTAAGAAGATAGTTTTTAAATGATATACGCATCAAACCGATAGAGTTGAAAAATATTGTTAGATTGGATAATAAATTTTTAAAATATGCACATTAATGAAAAAATATTTAATCCTTGACGTGATATCGCTTCCATAGCTGACTACAACTATGACTAACGGTTGTTTTTAATAAATACATAATGTACTACGAATTATCCATTTTATATATTATTTTTGTACGAAGGGGACTTAATTAAAAGAAAAACATGTTTCAATATAATATTAGTTATCTAATGTAACACGTTGAATGAATGTCCTTGTTTTCAACTGCGAAAAAGATGCGCCTAGAAATTATTTTGTTTGCTACAACGAACACCTTTAACAAGTTTGTGACATTGCCCATTATGCAATGTCATTCAATCTAGCTTTGAGGATACCTAATCCCCTTTCCGCAAAATAAAAAAATAATATAATCATTTTCGACATGACTATCGATAAGGAACACAGCACCCAAGACAAATTTCATAACTGCGGCTAGGATCAATAAACCATATCCTCTAGCTATCAATGTCCCTTATGTTATATATGCCTTCACTCTGTCGTAATGGCACACCTTGCAAAAAATCCAGACATTGATCTCGATGTTTGTTCTTTGTCTACAACAGAAATATGGAATTGAATGTACAAAAAGAGAAATGAATAACACGTCTTGTACTGGGATTGGTTTTGTGTGTTTTTCAAAAACAAATACGAAGGAAAAATCTATTTCGGAACCAATCATAAGCGGAGATACCACGTTGGTACTCTTATTTCCAGTAAACTATTACACAATCTTGAATAAGTCTAAAAATACTATCCACAAACCAATATATCAATATATCTTTCCCAAATCTTTCTCAAAAGCATTTTTTATGTTTGATTATATAAAGTTTGATATGTTTCTTCAAGACATTTTTAAAATTTTATTAGATCTTATAGACTACTCGGCTTATAGGGAAAGGCGAGAAGAAAACATTTGAACGCCAATTTTTTAAATAATTATTGTGTTACATTTTATTTAAGAACAAAAGAAAATATATAGATAATTTTTTTTTAATAAAGCGATATATTTGACATTTTCATTCACTTGCAACAATGAAGTAATATGTTTACCCTTTCTTGGACACAGGTGTTTGAGTAATAAATGCACAGTCTGATTTTGCAGATATTAAACATATCAAATTAAAAATGTAATACAATACAATTCCCCCCCCCCCATTACAAAACGATTATTTAACATATTAACGTTAGTTGTATAGTGTATAACAATCCTATATCCATTAAACATGTTTTATAAATGAAATGTTTCTAGCTTAAGCTTGTTTTTAGATAAACATAATAGTTATTTATTATAGTATTCAGATTAAAATATTAAATTGCAGATTTTGATTTTAATTATTTTTTCAAAATCATCTACAAAAGATCCTCTACAACACTATTCTCTATATTGTAGTCTGCACATATTTTTGTTGGGTAAAGGGTAAATATAGCTTTAAAAAAATGGAAATGGACAAACTTCAAAGAACCGACATTTTTTTTTGATACCGTGTAAACAGGGACGATTCAATGAATTTTTGCGAACACGATTTTGGCGCCCTTATTTCCATATCATTTTTGAGCCAATTTTGCAATTTGGGTCAATTTTTTTAACATTCGCATTTCTAATTTTGTCAACTAACTTATATTAGTTTTACTAATGTATTTTTGGGGAAATCACTGCTCTGCAGGGTGATTTTTCAGGTAATAAGAAAAATATCCAATTTATATAACCTGTATAAAGTAATATACAAGTAAAAAAATAATAAATAAATCTCAAAGTAATTAATTTAATTGTAATATGTAATTTAATTAAAAATATAACCAAAAAAAATTTCAAGTGTTGAAAAAAAATTGAACTCAAACTATTTATATTTTTCCTTTTTCACTAAAATTTGGCACCCTAAATGGCTGCTTATGTCGCTTGAGGTGTTAAGCCGCATCTGCGTGTAATCGGGTGAATAGCAGCATTTTTTAACTTCATAGTCATATTTAGCATTCTTCTTGTACAGTGAAAATTATGAGTAATAACTTAAAAATTCGGTCGGCCGGTACTATAAGCACTCATGGTAAAAAAATATTAAATTTTAACTTTGAGGGCAAACAAATTTAATTTTATGCACTACTACAATTCACCAGTAAGTGCTGGTGTATAGCAACAATCGCCTTTTTTAAATTCCATTTCGATTCTGAAATATCGCTAGTTGATTTCGAAGGTCATTATTGTCTTTTTAATCAACTTGTTTAAGATTTCCTCACAAAAAAAGTAAAGGTAACTTACAAATTATTATAAAGCTGGTAACAATAAAATTACCTAATGGCAAGTCATGATTGCATAATTTCTCCTCTGAAAGTACAAGATAATTGACGGTTTATTTTCTTCTTAAAAGATATTTAGCAAGACGAAAACGACGTTGTAACAAGAGATAATGGCAGATTAAGAATTTTTTTAAAGTGTTTATAATGTTGTCCAATTAAAATAAGAACGTCAGATAAATAGAAGCAATGCTTCTATTTGCCCGAAAAAAAGACTAAATACAATTAAAAAATCCTAATAAACTAACGGAAAATCATATATATATATATATATATATATATATAAAACTAAACTTATTCACCCTGATACACGGTACAACAGTTTGAAATAAAAGTATAAGATAAAAATTTAACCAAAATGACACCTTATAATAAAAGAAGAATACGCCGACATAATTACACATGATTTTACTTTTCTATTATCTATTCTACGTGAATAAAAATAATGATAGTATTATTAAAAGTTTTTATCATTTTCACCCGTCAGTGAGTTCAGAAAAGTGTTTTTTACTTTGTCTGTTTATTAAAAAATAAATATGCCCAAATAATCTAGTACATATATTAATGATACATTAACCAAATTCGTAATTCTGCTATGATTTATCTATGAGGCGTGATAATATAGTTGAAATCGAAATTATACGTTCAATAAGAAGGTTGTCATTGTTTAATATAGTTTTAAATTTTTCTAAAAATGTTTTTGTTAAGATTCCAACTGATACATTTTCTTATTAAGGCTGCGGAATATGCATATAATTGGGCAAATAGGTCAATTTTGAAAAAGCGACATTTTTCTTATGTCATCAAGTTTTTTTCAACTTTAATATTTATACCACATAAAAGGACATATTGAATAAATTATATTATATTTTAGATTTGTATAATAAAATATTTTTAATTGTAAGGTGAAACAAGAAAAGGTAACAAAAAATATATTAACTACTTTTATTCTAAAAACGTAACTGTACTGTTCATAAAACAGTTTCAAATGATTGGATTAATTACAGTACAAAAAGAATTTCAAATTTTTGTTTTACATTTTTGAGAAAAAAATTATTTTTATGGTTTGATAAATGAGTAATAAATATATGTATATAACAAAAATAGTTGAAATACAATTTTATGAATATAAGGTAGATGTTAACATGTTATTATATTGTTTCTAATCATAATAAAGGGATTATTCCACACAAAAACGCACATTTAAAAGACTAAAAAGCTTTTATAGAATTTCAACTAAAGAAATAAATCAAATCAAAGACACAAAATCAAATTATACGAAAATTCTCTATAATCCATTTATAACCTCCGTTTAATGAAATTCGCAAAACCCATTTACGTTTAAAGCATTTTTTGACAAAAAACGGAAGTAAAGTCTCTGGAACAAACTGAAATCGATTTTTTATCGTTTGTATATTTATTCTCCATAAATGCATGGTAAGACGTACTCTGCATCCAATAATTAAAAATTATTTAATAGCACTTAATTAGTTGAATTATCTTCCATTTTAAATATTTATAATCTAACACAGTAAGAAAATAGAAAAATAAATTTAAAACTCTCAAATACTAGTTTGCTCAAAAATAAATTTACCCCGTTTAATTCGAATTAGAGGCAAATACAGTTTTTAATTACAGCGGTGGGACACCCTTTCGCAGTTTTAAATCCGAGTAAATAATAAAATTATGGCTTAGTTTGAAAGCGAGCTGTCAGAAAATGTTTTGTGGAAATTATTAATAAAAATAAACTTGACATATGTTCTAATTATTTTTAATGTAACCTTTTACAAGCTGCAATGGTATAAGAAAAAGACTCTAGTAACAAAAATGCTTAGAAGGACAAAGTAAAAAAAGTGGTATGGCAAATTATAAATTTTGTAGTATTTAGTGAAAGCAAGAATTTTATGTTTTAAATTCGTTTCGTTACATTTTTAATTTACTTTTCGAGTCAAATTAGTAATCTATCGGGTGGCTATAAAATAATTTTTCCAGTTTTTAGTTCTGTATCTAAAGAAATTTAAGGCACTGGAAGAAAATTTCCATAAAAAAAAATTATTTACAATAATCACCTACAGGAGGGATTTTGGTGCTGTCAGAGCCGATAATAGGTATAATACATGTTAAAAAAGTTGCCATAGACACACAAATTAATTTAGTGATCAAACTAAAAGGAAATAATAATTTATGCATCAGCTTCAGGACGCATCTCAGGTTCAATTTGTTATACACATCATCAGAAAAGTTTATCATCATTTAATCAATAATAGTTTTATCATCAAAAAAGTCAGCACATTAAAAATAGTTTATGTAATTCTAATTCTGATAAATAATTCTGACTAATGAATAAAGAGTTATTTTGTTTGAATTTAATCGCTAAATTAATTTGTGTGTCTATCGAAACTTTTTTACATGTATTATACAGATTTTCTGCTCGGACAGCGCCAACATATCCCCTATTGATCATTTTTGAAACTATTTTTTTTTTTACTGAAATCTTCACCCTACATCCTTAATACGAAATGTGGTGTAATTCCGTTCATTAGTTTTAGATGCAGATTCCTCAAAAAGGGAAATTTATTTCATCACCTTATCCAAAATATAAAAATAAATATTTTGTAAGTTTTACTTTGACTTCCAAAACAGAATTTTATTATACAATTAAACAACAGCGCGATAACAAAAATCTGGTGTATAACACCACATAACTTTCCGTGGCAAAAAAAACAACAGTTTTTTAAGATTTCACTTCTTGAACAAGAATCTAATTCCTTTCACTGTTCACAGTTTTAGCACAAACTACTGCATCTGACTTAAAATATTTTTAAAATGACAAATATGCTGAAAATTAAAAAATTATCTAACATAAGAGAAAATTTCGTTATTTTAATTTTTGTCTCCACCGGCCGAGCGATTTCTAAGGGAACTTCAATGATGCTATTCTTACAGTTTAAAACAAAATCATTATGCCGTGTTTTTAAACAATACCCGAAAAATTCAAATCGGATAATGACAGTCCCTCGTTTTGAGTGTTCGATTTTAACGTCAACTTTGCTGTCATGTAATACCAATAATAGTCACTCGATTATCAAATTTTGTTGTCGTATCAAGCTATTCTTAAACTATTAGGATCATTGACATACAAACTAATTTTTAAAACACATTTTTTCGCATTCAAGGTGTATTATAAAGATTACAAATGTAAATTTTAATCTTATGTAAATGTATTATAAATTATGTAAATTTTATTAAAAATTATTTTAATTATTATGCATTTCATATATGGAAATTTAAAATAAAAACAATACTTACAATTAAACCCCAATTTAAAATGTTCCACTACATTTAAAATCCTACTATACCCACCAATATAAAACATACATTGCGCAACTTAATAAACATGTTACCATAACTTAAACACAAAAGCATCTAACAAAACAAACAAACGACGAAACATACCTTAAATGCGAACCTACATCTCTTCTCTCTTACTCCTATTAAAAACTCTCAATTAAAAATAATTTTTCCAAATAGCTGATGAGCACTGGTGCCGTGCAAACCGACCTTATATGGAAATAAACATGCATAAGCGTCAAACGTACTTGCGAAGGATATCGACGTATTTGCGATCTGGTCCGTGCCCTGGTGAGTTCTTTAGGTCTGAAGCTTTGTGACGTCACATTTCCTTCCCTAGATGCTTTGCGGGATCGTTCGCTCGGAAGATGAGGATGAAGGAGTCTTATTTTAAAAATTCTTATCGCGTTTGTGTAGCTTTTTGTTTTCGTGGGCTGGGGAATTCGAACGCTGAGCTTAACCTGTTTATTGATTATTCATAAATGTGTTACCTTATTTAAATATGGTAAACATTGGGTTTGGGATATATGAATAAGGGAATTGTGTGTTGTAGTTTTCTTCTGTGTATCGATTGCTAGGATGCTTCGGTTGTTGACTTTGTAACGTGAATACGTTTTTAAAATTGGCCCGGGTACAACGGTCATTATCAGAAACTTGAACGATATATAAAAAAAATTGATATTTCAACGTCTCATAACTCCAGGGAGGACCAAACTATGGAGATAAATGACCTGCCATCGTGTAGGGAAAGTTGGGTCGTATAGACCCCGTTAGCCATTATAGCACTTCACCTCTGACTTTTGTACCACGTGGGGGGGATTAGCCAATAATTTTCGGACATACGCTGGCCTGTTTAACCATTATAGCATCAGTTTTAATCAACATATCGATTGTAGCGAGTGTGTGCTTAAATTAAAGATAACAACGAGCTTGAAAATTTAATTTTCCTAGTAGAGTTTAAATCATTTGTGAAGAAATTGTAGGGAGTGGAAAGTGACAATTTGTAGAAGGCTTCATTGTGAAGCCAATATATCACACTAAAGTTCAATTGCGGCAACTAAAACTTAAAGTAGTTAAAAGAGAAGTTCAAGACGAACAAAATTATACGAAGAAGTCTTAATTTCTGACAAGGACGGAGATATCTAGAGCTTACCGAAGACGCAAAAATTAGCGCGCCGAGAAGCCCAGCGTACAAAATATTCATGAGCCAAACCTTACGGCTCAATGAAAACTGTACCTACCTGATTTTAATTTAATTCATATGAAAAATACTTTAAATTATATAATTTTAATTGCTTATGAACAAATTTAGAAATTAATTTTTGTTTTGAAAGTTCTAAATATTTGTTAATATTTGTTACTACAGTTGGTTTTTATTAATATTAATCTTTGGCAATTTATAGTACATAGATCACATTTCCCCTTTACATTTGTATTAAAAAAAAAATTTAACTCATCTCTTCAAACAACAGATATTTTTTATTTCATAATATGCCTATGTAACTTCTTTGTTAATTTAATTAATAGGAGCTTCTGTCAGTATTTCAGAAAACATGACAGAAGAGCTAAAAACCTTAATAAAAGAATCAAAGCAAACTTTTTTTTTAAAAAGATTTTACTACAAAACTAAATTTAAATTTTATATATATTTTTTAATTTAACCAAATGTATAGTTAGTTCATGCACTTTTATTAACTGATAATTTCTCGTTGTTATCGGTAAATAAGTTAACAAAACGTGTCCTACTACGTGTCCTACATAAGCATAGAAAAAGGGGAGGGGGTTCTAGTCAAAATGTTTACCAGAAAATGTTAATATCTCCAGAAATTTATGCAATTTTCTCAGTAATTAACATATAGATAATTAACTATTATTAATTAGTAACTAATTGCTAATTATTGTCTAATTTCTGCATCGCTAATATTTGTCTAATTTCTACATCGCTAATATTTGTCTAATTTCTACATCGCTAATATTTGTCCATATTATCCATAAGTTTAAAATCTTAATTACCGAAATTCCTTTTGCCTAGGTTATTGGATGCAAAAAAACAATACTTAAAATTGGAATTATTAGGTTTGCACTATTAGCTGACAATACATTTTAAAAGAAAATTTCTTAAAAGAAAATATCAATTTTGTTCAAATTGAGCTTAAAACTAATTAAATAAAGTAAATAGATAATTTATTCAGTTAAACCTTACAAAACCTTTTATTTGAATATATCACAAAAATGTACAACTTAAATTTTTAATTATTTCGGCATGTTCTGTGTCCTAATGAAGCGAGCATCCTGCACTACGATGTAAAGATTCCCTTCATCTGAAAAGAATAAAAAATAACATTAATATTGAAAAATATAATAGAGCTTCAAATACGCGACATACTCCATGTGAAGGACCATGGGAAAAAACGATGACGATCCATTTCCAGATTTTGCAGAAAACGCACTTTGTCTCATAGAACACTCTCAGAAATAACATAATCATTTTTCAGAATGTTGCGATCGTCAGGGCTACTTTCGTTATATTTGACTATCGTTTCGTCATTGAATCTCGTGACTTTTGACGAAACAAGAATCCACAAATTTTGAACGGAAGACATTTACTCAGATTTCTTTTGGACCCTTTTCTGTGTCATCAGCTCGTGTTTGGTTCTTATACTTATATTGTTATTATTGAAACGAGCCTTGAACTCTGGAACGAGAGGTTTGCGGTTCGAGTCAGCTAGTCAATATTGAATTATCACGTTATTTGAAATCGTCCATATTTTTGACGAAATAAATTTTGCTAACCCGGGTGAATGAAATGTCCTTGTTGTACAATCTTTATTCAACAATGAAAATATTTTGAAATCGGAGAAGTTGTTAAAAAATAAAGTCGATAAAAGGTTAATCGACCATTTTTTTTTTAATCGCAAAAGTGGATTTTTCTTTATTTAACAAAAAAAAGAATTTTTGGAATCGGACAATATTTTATTTTTAAAAGGTCTGGTTAATTGAGAATTCCGGATAGTTAAACGCCGGATAATCAGATATGTTTTTTTTCAAAAGGTGACCAAATGAGACATCCCCCATCCAACCAAAAATTGTTTTCAAGTATCTGAATTAGAACAAAAATCTTGCTCGAACACACATAATTTTTTTTAATACATAACAATCGAATTCATAACCTCTCTAATTTTGACGCGCTTTGGCGGTTTTTGTTGGCGCGCTTTTCAGTCGGTTAAAAACTGCATTAACTAATATAAAGCGTTTACAAATCGATTTCAAGAAAAGGTGGACTTTAACCGTTCTTCCTTCGACCCACATGATATATAAACATCTTTAATAATAATAAAAAAAGCTTAAAGAGTTTTCTTACCCACGCCCATCATCATTTCGTTCTTACTCGTCCGAATTCTGAAGAAGAGCAGCTCGTTTCCTGGGTCCAAGTCCTTAACTGTTTTCCTCGCCAGGTCACTCAATGGGACCAGAGAGTTGGCCATTTCTGCAGTCGTGGCATTGTCCATTGAGGTCCGGATACCTAGTAGATAATCATAAACTCATGATGTGTCACGCTAATAACGTACCAAGTACCGAAGTTATAACAATGTTGATAACTGGTTCTAATGTTATAATCTGATTCATAAGATTTTGTCGGAAAGTTCTAATTGCGGCCCATGGAAACCTTTTGTCTGGGCGATAAACAAATGTTTTCTTCTTTGAGAATATGGTAAACGGAACGAGAACAACGGACTAAGAACAGACATTTGCAAATTGTAAAATTTTAGCAATTTTACTTAAAACTATATGATAAAATATACGTGTTCGGAAATGTAAATTATAAGGGGATATATTGTTATTTGTAAATGATTTACGTTTCGGCAAAACATGTGCAACCAAAAGAAGACGATTTTGCAATGAAAATAAAAAAAAAATTTCGTAAGTTTAGTTTAAAATGTTGCTAAGTAAATGAATTTTATGGACACCTTATCAATGCAATAAACTACCCCATTTGTAACGAAAAATCAACGTTGTTGCAATGTCTTTGTGTAAATTTGATGCCAACAAATATCGTTATTCAAACTAAAACATCCATTTGGGGTTTCTGTTCAGAAACATTATTAAAACAACTGTAACATACCGTAACTACAAAAGTAAGTACTCAAAAATAAGTAAAATGTACTCATTTTTTATTACATTCGATGCTTATCACAGCTCCGAATACATAAGTTTCATTTTTGAAACAGGCATGTACTCAAAAATGAGTACAATATATAAAAAGAGCAGTAGCTTGCCTACATAGGCTACCTCTAAAAAATCCCTTTTAATAAATAGCGACAATTACAACAGACTCAAAGGGTATCAAACCCATATCCTAAGGCACTGCAGTCCAGTGTCTTATCCGTTGTACTACCAGGGCGACATGAAGAAGTTAAAAACAGAAGAAATATTAAAAAGGTGTGCCAAAAGAATGGAAAGCAAAATAATTGAGTTGTAATAACTCAGCTTCCATTTAAGTAATCGACATCAAATAATGTGGAAAACCATCTTCTGAACAACTATTTTAAGTTTGCCATGTCGCTTTGTTAAGATGGCTTAAACAGAAACTGAAATCAGGAATATTAAATCACACTGCTCAATTTTTAGAGTATGGTTGCTTAAATTTGAGTACATCATCACTCAAAGAAAAACGAGTAGGTTCAGGTATTCATTTTTTAGTACTTTTTTTTAAGGGTACTATTTTGAATTTGTTACCGGCATGTCAGTATTATATAAACTATACATAGTTGACGGATTGACATATTTACTAAAAAATACAAAATTAAATATATCGAAACAAAATAAATTTATCATCATGACGGCACTTTCATTGTATCCTGCTTTATAAATTTCTATATTTTTATAAATTGAAAATAAAATGTAGAACTTATATACCATAGCTTTAGTGCGGAAATGCTGTAAGTGACAATTCACTAATTGTTCAGGACAGTCATTTAAAATTTTGTAGAAGAAAGTTTGTTAAGAAATGTAAGAAAACAGTCGTCTGCGGTTTCTGTCAATTAAAATACTAGTTATTTACCTACCACAATTAGGTAATATATAGATTACAATTAGAGGATTCGAATGAGCTGTTATTCTCAAATTCACGAAAAAGGCACTAACCTCATTATAAGAAACCAACGTTATAAGAAATTTTTTAATAAAAAAAATTATCATTACGAATTTTTAATTTGTATTTAAGACTAACGAAGCAAGCAAACGTAATAAAACCAGAGAGTAATAGATAAATATTAAATAGAGAGCGCCTTCAATATCAGTCTCTCGTAAGGCTACGGTGTCAACATTGAAAAGAAAAATCAACATCACGTGGTTATAGCGCTGCCACATTTGGCGTTCAGACATCTGCAGGAGTTTCAAATTTGGCGCACTTTCTTCTTTTTTGGTGATAAGGAGTTCTGTCCATATTCAACTTCTTAACATATATGTAGGTATTTACTTATTTTCAAACAATATGCGCTAAATATTTCCTCTTCATTAACGAAACGAAAATATTTTATTTGTGTTCAATACACGAAGAAGCGAAACTCTTTATATTTCTCAAGTTTTATTGTTCACATTTTCTTATTGAAGTATACAAAATAACAATTGAAAGAACTTCGCTTATGGTAAATTTTTTACATAAAAACGTAACGCAATTATTTCAAAAGTACAAAGTAAGAAAAATATTTTTAATATATCTGTTAAATTCCCTAAAATTGTGCCACTCGTTAAAAAAAACGATATTTAAATACAAAATTAAACACAAAACCATATTACAATACTTCGATCTCGCTTAGTTCTGAAAGTCGCCAAGGCCTGCCATGTAATATTGGCGCATGAATGAATTGGCATTTCCACATATCACGTGGTTTCAATAATGGACACACGGAAATCAGCATTTTTATTCCTCTATTTTTATCGTTACTCTATTAATAAAAAGAACACCTGATATTATTATGCATTTCACTTAATTCGATAATGATTAAGCCTTTAAATTTTAAAATTAAATGCTAACAAATATTTAAATCCAGTTAAACTACCGTAGAAGTCATAGCTTTAGAATTCAACTGCATAAAAAAGAACGCGGGTAAAGAATAAATATATGTAAAAACAATTTACAGAAGGCTAACTAACAAGCTTACAGAATGTTCTAATAAGATTTTCATTTACCTCTGAAACCTTCAAGTTAAATGAAAGTGATTTACATTTAAGAGACGAAAAGGAATATAACTTCGAAATGAAGACTGACATAAAGATTTAGTTAATAGAAATTAAATTAAAAATTAAATATATATTTGTTGTTTTGTTTAAAGGGCAAAAGTTGGCTAACTGTAACAGTATGCTGCCAGAACTGCTGCAGAATCCTATCTACAAATTCTCTAAATGTTTTAGTAGGAAATGTCCTGCTTAAAACAAAAGTTAAATGGGAAAAAACAGTCTATTTCATTCGAACAGAACCACATTTATTTATTTACACGAAACATATCGGCAAGAAATATATATTTTAAAATGTAATACATGTAACGTCTCCGAACTATATTAATTTTATATAGAAAAAATTTAGAAACTATTTTATTTATTCTTCACTAGCCTTGTCGAAATAAAGAGAGAGACATTCGGGTATGAATATATTTCTTTGCATATGAAATAATAAATGTTGTTGTCTTACTTTCCTTTTGATATATACATATTTTAGCCCTATGAGGATTTAGCAAATTGTCGAAATTGTTATGTTGTATTCTTTGCATAAAAGTTTATATTTCCAATGCATGTATAATTGTATATATATTTTTAATTTTTATTACTTTAAAAGATCTAGCTTCCACGAAGCACATCAACGCTGTAGATTTGAAAAATATTTCAACATAGAATATTTTCATGAATTTAAAATTTACGTGTATTGCTAGAAAAACCGGGAAAAGATACCACTAATTTTCATAATAGCCTTAGTGCAGGCCTATTTGCATTAAAATCGTGTTATTTTATCATTTGTTTTATTTCAAATAAAAACGCATTTTAACAATTGAAAGTAGTATATTTCTCCCTTCTGAACATTTTTACACAAAAGAATGTTAAATATTTTAAAGTTATAATAATTTAAAACCAAAAATAATAGTTAACGTAAAAAAAATGCAGTTTTTCGCATTCTATAATTTTTGGAAAAATTTTGTTAATATTTTTATTCATTAAAATCCAGAAAACTCAAAAACAACTTAGTAGTATAATTATTATCAGAATTATCAAACAAACAAAGCCGTTTTCGTTTTATTCAGCCCAAAACCACAAAATTTGGTTTGACTGCTACTCGAAAACTGTTACTGTTAAATTGTATGGAATATTTGCCAATTATGTAACACTAATGATTATAGAATAAAAAAAGATTTGTGATTATAAAATCATAAACTATTTTGATACGAAATGGCTTTAAAAAAAATAGAAATCATTAGCATATGTGTCATTTATTTTTTCGCGAGTAACTGAAAATTTAATTTTCAAAGTAGCTGAAATTTTATTAGCATATCACAAATAAATACGTTTAAAAATTTTTTTAATTTTTAAAAATTTTATTAAACATTTCTTAATAAACTGGCATAATTTCATAATTTTAGGACATTTACTTTTTGAGATGCGAGCGGAACAATGAGACAAAAAGTCGCAAATTAAAATTTGCTTCCGACATTTTTTTCCTTCTTCGTTATTTTTAATACCTATCTTAATTGACCATATCTAATTTAATTATAAAGATAAAAATATAGTCTTTATAACATCGGAAAAACAAAGTTTTAATGAACATTAATATATTTTTTTGAATAAGAAAATATGTAATTTTAAATGACTTATAGCACTTTAGAAATCACGTTTCAAAAATGAGGGTGAAAAAACTTCAAAAAGTGGAGCATGTTTAAATGTTTAAAAAATTTATAAATCCAAAACTAATCCGAATTTTAAAAAATGCTTACTTGGATTTCCTTTTCAAACCTATTCGTACACTCCCTAAAAAAATGGATCTCTCCTTTTTATAGTGTGTCAGAAACTCGACGAAAAATTACTTGTAAGCGAAATTTTATCAACGACGACTTTAATATTAAATAACTTATAAACTAATAACAGTATTGAAACAAAAATATATTCTTCTTATTTATCAAACATTTCTTAACAAATTCACTGAATTTCATAATTTTATGACTGTTACATTTTGAGATACGATTTGAATAACATTGAAAGAACTGAAAATTCCCCCTAGGGCTTACTTTTTTTAAAAATAGAGATTGCCGCTTACAAAAAGCAATGCAATATGTTGCCACATATTGCTCACTA
This sequence comes from Troglohyphantes excavatus, assembly GCA_963932185.1. Classification (NCBI taxonomy): domain Eukaryota; kingdom Metazoa; phylum Arthropoda; class Arachnida; order Araneae; family Linyphiidae; genus Troglohyphantes; species Troglohyphantes excavatus. The sequence goes on along the minus strand of OZ010667.1, from coordinate 41,243,873 downwards.
CAGAAATTTTATCTAACTGATTGTACGCCTTAAATTGTTTAATTAATTGTTTTATTAAAAAGTGTCAGAAACTACCATAAACTTTAAACAATAATAAAATAATTTTCACACAATTAAAACATTAATTTTAAACGTCTAATTAAATTTTACAATCTCACCATTTTCATTGAAAACCATCACTCCCGCAACACTCTTTTTGCGAATCAATCTTTGGTAAATTTCCTCGGCTTCATTCTGGCGTCGCAGAAAAATAAAAAGCATTAACTAAATTAAATTAGTCTCAGTTTGTAATTCAATTAACACGTGAATGAAATAATTACCCCAACAAGATCCATGGCAGACATATACACTTTCTCCACTTAAATTAACGTTCATAAGAATCTATTGAAGCAATAAGAAGCCGTAAGTTAGTCGACTTGAATTGGGTTTCCGTGAAAAGCAATCAACTCGTTGCTAGGTAACCAATTGGAAAATGCTATAAAGACGGATACAGTTAAAACGAGATAATTGTAAGAATAATAAAGCTGTGGGTTTTGGATTACTTAGAACTAGTTTTGAGTCGTTAACGTTAAAATCTGACTTTTGACATACAAGCAGGAGCGATTCTAGGAATATTTGTGACACAAGCGTAAATTATTTTGGCGTCCTACAAATATATTTTGTTATGGGCAATTTGACAAAATGCGCTTTATATTTAATATAGAAATTTTCTAACTTTGTCTCTTAAATTCCTAAATTTTGGTCTAGAATGTATGTTTCCGGCAAAAATAAAATACAAGCTATCCTTCTTAAAGTAATATACGCATAGAAATATTTTAAAGTTGCAAACCTCAAAGAAATCAATTTATTTAAATGTAATATAAGATTGAATGGGTGAGATTTAAAAGGAAAAAATTCCAATTGGATTCCCGTGGAATCTTTTGCTTTTTAATCCCACCAAATCAATTAAATTAAAAAATATATTAGTCTAAAAAACGCCAAATGTAGACTGCAATTTTCCAATTTTTTTTTTTTTTTTTCAATTTCATGGAAATTTGGCGCCCTTCTTATTCCGGCGCCCCAAGCGGTCGCTTAGGCCATAAGTCGCACATGCAAACAATTAAACTCTCAATTGCAACATTGCAACCATAAACAAATAGTTTCTTGACTGTGCATAAAACTTGATGTGCAATAGCTGAAGTTGAAAATAGTTGAAATCTTAATCAAGAGAAAGTAGTTTATTTAAATATATTTATTTTTAAATATTAAAAGTTTATTATTAAGTTAAGGAGATCAAGAATTCAAAATATTTTTTAAAAATGATGACTGTTAAAATTTTAACTTCAAAAATCTTTAAACTCAACTGTATAAGAAATCAAGATGGAAACTCTATATTACGCTTTTAGGGTGATCCATTCCAATATTATAACTCTGTGAAAAAAAAGCATTATTAACATAATAAATTGGATTTCGTACAATAGAAAATTAGGCGTTGATGTGTTTAACATCTTGAAATAAAGTAAAGCACGCACGGTGCTTGGATGCGGGCTCATGGCAGGCGGGACGACTTGTTTATAATACTACAGTTGGCAATCAATTCATATTTCTGTAATCTGCGGAATCTAAAATTTAAAATTAACTATATGAGGTAGCAAGATAAAAACGTTACGTTACGCTTTTGGAGTGATCCATTCCACACTATTACTCCGTGACAAATAGTACGATTGACATACTTTTTTTCTCGTTCAATAGGAAATTAGGCACAGAAACGTATAAAATCTTGAAGAAATAAAAAAAAGCATGCATGAGGTGCGGATGAAAGCACGAGAAGAAAGGCAGTTATTACTTTTTTTTCTGTTGGCGACCCATCTCGATTTCTATAATCTGTCAAAACGACGTTTCACGTGAAAAAATATTGTCCCAGCCCCCTAAACACAATCGAAAAAGAAAACACCAATTTATACCAAACCCCTCAAAAATAAAATAATAATAGTACAAATGCGTTACTTTGCAATTTTAATCAACAAATTTAAATTTAACCCTTTCGCGCCGGGAAGTTTCACACTTTTAATAAAACCCAATAAACCCAATATATTAGATAAAATTTTTACAAATATGTAGGATAAGACCCAATGGTTTCCATGGTAATCACATGCGTGAATAGAAAGCATGGATCGCAATTTGTGGCACATAGCGAAAATTTTAGATAATTTTGTAAATAACAGTTAAAAATTCAAAAGTCACTCTCACAGAGAATTGTACCGATATTTTTTTTATTTTTTTTGCTATTTCATCTTTGCTCAAATTTTTCAATATTTGACTAATTTTTTGCTAATAAAGTAAATAGTTTTAGCCTTAATTAATCCTGATGGTTCAAAATGGAAATTGGATACTTTAAAGATTGCTCTATTGATCTTTCATGACCCTCCATTGAAACTTTTAATTTTAACTAACTTAAACGCGCTAATCAAAACCGCCAAACGCTCGCCAAGGAGGATACTATCGATTCGACTGTTATGTATTTTTTTAATGCATGCTTGCGCATAATTTGTTCTAATTGAGATATTCGGATAAAAAAAATCATTGGATAATGGATGTTTCACTTGGGCACCTTTTGTAAAATATATCCTGTCATACAGCATTTAACTATACGGAATTCTTGATTAACTGGACCGTTTAAAAAAGAATATTGTCAGATTTGTAATTTTTTTTTGTTGGACAGAAAAAAAAACAATTTTAGCAAAAAATTGGGGACAAAATGGTTATTCGACTTTTATTTATCCAATTTACCGGACTTTTTTCGTTAAACATTAGGGGGGTCTGCGCCCCTACTCGCAGACGCTCGTCCACCTGAGGGCCCTTGCTGCACAAGAACACCTCGCTGTCCGACGAGGAGAATAGTCTATACCCATTTCGAAAATAAATGTTTATTAATGCTTCGACTTTCTCGTCATGCCTTGTTAATATTCGACGAGGCCCAGCCAACACTGATAATTTCTACTAAGTTGCCTCTTCCGTTCTTCAACAACACTGCTGATTCTACTACTCTCCACATCTCGAAAGTGCTGCAATAATTCTTGATTTGCAACATATTTAACATAAAAAAATCGTCCTTGGATTACATTTGAGCGGCTTCCATGGTAGTGAGTTTCGGTTTAAGTTGTTTAGATGCCAAATGGTGGTAATTATTTTATCAAAAACATATTATCCAGGAAAATTCGTATTAAAATTAATAATTTTATAAAATATGACAATTCTAAAGCAAATTGCATTTGTAATAACAGACCAGAATAACATTTCTAACACATAGTTTAAAACTATATAAAAAGAACATTAAATCCTCAATGCGAATAAATTTGAAAACAAATCAATCCTTACACACAATTCCAAGAAATTTGATTCAAATTAAAGGATTGCCAATTTCTTACACCAAATCATAGAAAACAAAAAAATAAGTAATCTAAGTCGCCAAATTGCATTTGTAATAACGGACCAGTACACAAACTGGATTTCGTGTAATTTGTCTGGTAGCTGCACAATCTGAACGATCCTCTTTTAAGACCATTAAAGTGTTTATTGATTGGTTTAAAATTTTTAAAGGTTATCAGAGTGAATAATTCGTTGAGCGAAATCAGATTTACATGGATATAACTATTGTTTATATTTTATAAAATTATGTTTAATTTATGACGCCAAAGGGGCAACACATCATAGCACTATTAATCCTACTTTTAGAATTTTAATGTCAGAATTTAATTTTCTCAGTGAACCTTTGTTTGAAAGCCGGTCATGCGCGGTCCAGTTTGTATATAGGTGTGTTTGTAATAAAATAAAAGCGTTACTTTTGATAAATGCAGGTGGCAACAGTTTAAAAAAAATCAATGTATCTAACTATCGCAAAAATGGCCGAACTATAGCCGAACAGTGTTCGAATGTTTAAAAGTTTATACTTTAAAAATTAATAGCTATTTTTATTTAAAAAAACGATATGCATTAGATTAGATTATTCGACACTAAATTATAATTATAGGATGTTTCTTTACACAAATTTTGCTTGACATAAATTCGAATTTTTAAATAGTTTATAATTTAAAAACCAATAAATCTTTTCAGAAACAAAAAGCGATGTGCATTAGATCAAATATATGGCTACTTTTTACAAAAAAATATATAATTATGATATTGTTTTCTTCAGAGTATGTTTTCCCTTGACACAACTCAAATTCTTGCATTTTTCAACTTTACCGTAATAACGTAATTGCTATGTTACAGTAAAAATACCATAATCGTATTTCCCAAACATTTCTAAATAAACTCAGTAAATTTCATAATTATCCGAGTTACTTTTTGAAAGGTGATTCAAAATACGGAAGAGGAGAGGGTTACTGTTTGTCAGTTAACGTTTTTTTACAAGAGATTTTCTCCGATTTTAAAATATTTTTATTGTTAGACAGGGATTGTCCAACAATGAAATTTCGTTTACCCGGCACTTATTAAACCGGATAATCTCAAAATATTCTATCCTGGTCATGAAGCAAAACGGGCAACAACTTGAGTTTCCTGATGAACAATAGCAAGTGATGAAGCTCCCTGATAAATTGAAAAAGGGAAAAATATATTTTTTTATTTTTAAAAAAAAGGAGACAACTTTAAGAAAAAAAAGCGGTAAAAAGTTGTTTTTTTACGAACAAGTTTATAAAAATATATAATATTAAATTGAAATTTTGTACTCAAAATGAAATCCGGAATTCTGCATTCGAAAAATTAAAAAAAAAAAAAACATTATAAAAGTAGCACCCCTGAAAGAAACATCCACCTTTCTCCATCTGTCTACACTTCCCCATTTCCATTCTCTTATTACAAACTGGTTTCCGGCGAAAATCGAACACAATCTTTATGATCGTTCGGATTTTCCTGTCTTCGTGAACAATTTCTTCCAAAAAATCCCCATGCGTCTCAGCGACGCGACCCCCTATATAGACATACGGAAATGTCAATGCAGATTTGCATCAATCCCAGAGATGATAAAATTAAAATCTGAACACGCAGAATTCCGCGGAATTGTACCATGCTTTTTTTTTTCTCTCCTACTATATTCATCATTTTCCTTCTATCAACAACTTTAAACTAGGTAACTAGGAATTTTCCAAATAAACATGAGATGAAAAATTGAATGACATTATAAGATAGCATAATTACAATAAAATTGTTCCTTTTACTTAAAACATATTCATGTAGGGCGTTGGTAGAACTCGCATATTATGTCAGTCTTAAGATTCAGTGTAAAGCAGCAATAAAATTAAAGGAAAGGAGGATTTACATTATAATCTTATACTTTCCATATGGGTCATTTTCAAAATCCAGTGACAAACGGGAAAATCAGAATTAAAAAAAAATTCATTTTTTGAAAAATATTTTTTTTTAAAAACATTAAACTGAATATTATTAACTATATTTTAACGTTTTTCATGCAGTTCTTTTTTTAAAATATGTTATTAATTTTTATTATAAAAAATAAAACAAATTGTCATGTCTGTTACCAAAGACGGTAACAGACATGACATTTCATAGAAGAATAATTAGTTACTTGGAATATCTAAACTAAAACATAAACAACACATTTATTTTGGATAAATAACCTTGTCAGCTAAATAATTTAGTTGAGAAATTAAAAAAATATAAATGATTTATATAAAAAAAATTAAAGTAAGACATGACATTTAATAAAAATATTTCTACAAAAGGTCTCCTTCTTCATATATTAACAAGAAATACAAGATGGCTGCTTGTAATTATCTCTCTAATCCTGCTGCATTGATAAACAACTTTTAACATTCAGAAAATGTAAATTTTTATTTAAAAATATGTTTTTAAGTGTATAGAAACAGACATGACACAAATTTCTGAACAAAAAAAATATATATTAAAAGCTTAATTTATTTTTAAATATTATGAAAACCTTCTTTAATGCAAAATACAGAAAATTTAAAACAATTGAAAATGCTACACACAAAAAAATTCGGCATTGGAATAATTCTATTGCAGAATTCAAATTATACTTTCTGTTTGGGACAGCCATTTTTTTTATTCCCCCACCACATTTGTTTAAATACATAATTTTTATTTAAATATTATAATCCAATTTTGTATTTCTTTAATAACAACTGTTTGACTATATCTGTACAAAAAAAAAAGTTGAAAAGATAAATACAACCTATAGGGAAAATATTTTTTATTAGGATGGTAAATGACACCGGAATTTGAAAATGGCCCATATACCTCATGCCATTGACTACTACAAAACAGTGTGGTGACTGAAGTCAGTCAGAAGGAAAAATTATGCATTATAAAACTTGCCTTATATTTTAATACTGCACAATGCGCTGTTATTTACAGCTGAAAAAATGGTCGTCTCCTCAAAGCAATTCTCAGATAATGTCATAAAACACTTCCCTTGAAATCTATAATTGAACTCTTCAGTTAACTAAATTCATGCAAGGAACCTATTCGTTTGTAAATCTATAAAGTCAATTTCCGAAAATCGGCAAAGAATTTTTATATCAACACTAAAAAAGCAAGCAAAAGCAGAAAAAAAAGAAAGCAACAAAAGCTTCAGAATCTTGTCATTAAAATATTCTTATTTGTTCAATAAAAAAGTATTTTTAAAACCCAATAATTCAAAATATATATTATATACAATTGGTGAGTGTACCAGAACCACATAATTCATATTTTAGCTATGTTGAGATAAAATGCTAATCTTTAAAAGAAGAAGCAAACTTGGGCAAAATGTTTTGAATTGAAAAACATGTTGTACAAGTTTGACTCTTAATTCTGAGCTGTTCAGATTGTTATTCAAAAAACATGCATAGTAACTTTTAACTTCATTTGAAAATTTCAAAAATGAACTTGCATATAGTCTTCAATTTGATATTTTTTAAAACTAAATCTAATTCGAAAAACCTTTTAAATTCATAAACTAGAATTCATCTTAATAAATAGGACACTACATGTTGATCAATTCGTAGCTTCTTATAAAAGTACTTCACTTATTGAAACTAATTTTCAGTCAAAGAAACTGCAAAAAGAAGTATTTACAAATGCAAAGCACTCATCAATTTTCTATCCGACAGCTGAAGTAACAAGGAAAGGAATGTCATCTTGTACTATCAGGGCATAAAGACTGTTGAGCTGCATCTTCAGCAGCTACGATAGAAAAATTTGATGACTACACCCCATGTTTTGTCATTCTGAGCACACATGCTTATGATATTCACAGTTAGAAATTGCAGATCAACAGATGGCATTGGTTTAGGAGGTAATTTATCTTTATATGCATTTGGGAGATTCGGATACAACAGAAAAAAATCTATCATTTTTACTGCTTTAGGGTACTACTGAAAAACTTTCAATAACTTTTAACTTTGGAGTTAGATGTTAAATGCCTTATATACTTATAAAATGTGTCTTTCAATGAAGAAAATATACTTTTAAAAATACTTAAACAAGCCATCACTAGAAAATCGGTTAACAAAATTTTAAATGCGTTGCTACACACCAAAATCACAGCAGATTTCCAATTTTGAAAAACTACTGTAAACACAAAAAACAACCACAACAAGTGTACCCTTTACTGAGATTAGATATTGAACAAGAAATATAAAAACTCTTTTCTTTTAAAAAGATTTATTAAAGAACCCTGTCTTGGAATATTTACATGAATTGTGAAGTTTTAAAATGAGAATGAGGATGCATAACATTAAAGTAAAGAATAAATGAGACACATACAAAAGTTAAAAAATAAAAGGAGTTTGCTTTCAAAAAGGGTCAGAATCACTTCAAAAATAATGCAATATGTATGTATTATTTGCAGTAGTGTTAAACATAGGTTTTATATAAAACCTTTTATCAAAAAAACACATTTCAGAATTTTCTGTGGAACCATGAGTGATCTTCTCGTAAATAAGGTTTCACTCTACATTTTGTGTTTGAGTCGAGAGAGTAACTTGTTTCAAATAATAGACAAATCAGAAAGTTTCTAAACTTGATGTAACAATTTATCTGATTCCAAAAAAGAAATCTTATGGTGTTGTCATCATTTTAAAAACAAATTAGTTTTTGTAATTTTTTTTGATTTTTGATTTTTGAAAAAAAAACATTGATTTTTTTTTTAATGTTTCAGTTTTTTTTTAAATTTGTTGAAGCAAGTATCCCTGACAAACTAACAAACATATATATATACAAAAGAATAACTTTTATGTTAATGCTATTGACTTGAAAAAAAGGAAATTTTTAACAACAAATTTTTTTGCATGATAATGTTTATATATTCACGCAATTCCACTATTTCTCATTTCAGCAACAAAAAAGTACTTGCATAATAAAATTTGAAAAAAAATTATCGCAATTTCAAATTTGTAATTCTGTTTCATAGAGCTATTATACTAGAAAATTTAAACAGTTAAAGTTTGGCATAAAAAAAAGCAAAAGAATTTTGCATTCGAAACTGCCAAAATATAAATTTTATTTTGAAGGATCTGACCTCTTTTAATTGCAAACTCTTGGAATATTCTCATGGAAGTTCACTTATTTAGGCTTAGTTTCCTGATCTGTCACAGTCTTTATATAAATGGCGTCGGGCGGAACGTCTTTTCGATCCTGCTCGTAAATGAAGGACGATGCAATCGCGATTAAAGCACCATCGGGACTGAAAGCAAGGGACGAGATATGTGTTGGGTAGCGATGAAATTGGCACAAACGCTTTTTGTTGAAACCGTCCCATACATTGACGTAGCCGTCCGAACCACCAGTGGCGAAGGTGTTGTAGCCATTGTGGAATGCAATGCAATTCACTGGATAGATCAATTCAACACCATTGCCTTCCTTGATACGATGACATTTGAAAGCATACTTCTTCTTTTGGACTTCGGTACTGGGATCGAAGTATTCAACAGCAACACGGCCTATAAAAATATTGCAAATTAGTTGAAAAAGTACCATTAAAAACTAGTTTGACAGAATACATATATTAGCAACTTCCATTATCTTTTGATGCCAAATCAGTCACTTTTTGAATACCTTTGTAAAATGTATAATAGTTATGAACTTTTTATGCTTCATATATTAATAGCTTGAGCATATACAATCAAAAGCATATTTCTTTTACTAATATAAGAAATAGTATTATACAATTATTGAAATTAAACCGAAATTTATATTTGAATTGGTCACAAACTTAAAGAAATAAAAATAATCTTAGTTTTATTTAGCACATCAATTTATTTGGAAAAAAATATAACCAGTGAAATTTTTAAGAAGAGTAGTTATTTAAATTTGTAACTGATTGAACAAAAACAGTTACTAAACTCAATGAAATTTAAAAAACATTCCATATTTAAAAATTTGCATCGAGATTTTTTTTTATGATTTTCAGTAAACTGACAAAATACCAGCTAAAAAAATTGCAATTTGTAACCAAACTTGGCATGACTGAGTAATATAAACTACTTAATAAACCAAATGCAAATAATTTAGAGTAATTTTGAACAGTTTTCTTAAAATAGTAAATATTCTTTTTCAATGTCAAAAAATTACCTAATCAAAATTATGATGTTGATTAACTTACTAAGGAATTAATAATTAAATACTTGTCAAAGTAAACTAATAATTTCAAATCGAGATTAAAGAATACTAAATACACATAGAAAATAGAATTTTTAATCTGCAAAACAACAAAACTTGGCAGATAAGATACCCTTTACACTTCACAAGTCTATAAAATTATGTTTACGTTTCAGAGAAAGAGCGAAAATTACAAGAATACTTAAAATTTCTAAAACAGTGGATTCTTTTATATTCCGGAACTCTTTCATACCCCATTATATTATAAATCAACATATTTGACTTAGGCTTCATTTACAATAACAAAAATTTCATAAAATGTTATACAGTGTTCTAATTATATGCTAAAATACAGCAAATTACAACAGGTAATGAGATTACAATACATTGTAACATTCAAGAGAAAAAATAAATACATAATTACATATGAATAATTCATAAAGGTTTCAAAACACTTTTTATGTATATGACCTACACCACATATGGATGATAGTGAACATCTGTAATATGTACCTTCATCATGCTTTTCATGTATCACCTATATTAGTTGGTTTTATACTTAATAATAAAAAGTGTTTTGAAACTTGATGCATCATTAATGCTAGTCCTGTATATATATTTTCTAAATATAAAAAAAAGTAATTGACAAATTATAGTAGTTTAATTTTTTAACTCTTGAATCTCATATTCTGAATAACTTTTGAATAATCTACAAAATGCAAATTCTTCAGGAGGAAATAAAAAATTTAAGTACACTAATTTACAATAATCATTTACATGTTATTTTAAAAATATTAAGTCAAATTTAGTCATTTCTGTTTATAATGAAAGAATTACACTCGATCTGTTTGCAAAGAAAAAATCTACAACATGTCATAAAATTAATATAAATTTTGTTCCTCAATGTTCTGTAGTCAATGTAAACAAAAAAAATTACCTTCAATAGAGCTGAGAACATATCCTTGCTTGTTTGGGAAACATCGAATACATCTAGTTTGGTATTTCAGACTTGATTCTCGACGCTGGTTGACATAGGACATATTTTTCAGCTCGTACACTAACACTCTTCTACCAGCAGTGCCAACCACAAGGAAATCTCCACATGTGGCCATTGTATAAACCTACAAAATACCAAAAAAAGTTATTCATCATATACCTTGGCAAAGGTAAATAAAAAAAAGGTAAAAAAAAAGTTATTATCATATATCTTGGCAAAGGTATGGAATGTCTTTACAAGGGACAAAAGCACAGGCTACTATTTTGTAACTTGACTTGTAAAATTTGAGTTTCTTTCATTCCTGAACAAGGAAAAACAAATCATTCAAAAATTAAAATTTTTATTTAATATAACCTCCTTTATTTCAAAGCACTTTCACAGCTAATATTTTTATATTAAGTCAATAAAAGTATTTATTTTCCTTAAAAATATAAAAGAATATATTTTTAGCTAATTTGAGCTTGAACAATAATACACATCCATGTAAAAAGTATTTTTTTTTAGAGCAATATATTCATCTACCTTTTAAAATACAATTTATAGAATAAGCTAGTGTTCCTGTTATGCGTTTTTCAAAGGGGGCCGCGCCCTGCCCTTGTTTTTGTAAGTGCTGATGCACCCTGCTCTTTTTAGAGGTGCAAAATGTGCCCTGCCTTTTTTTCAGTATCTTTTTTGCGCCCTGTAATTAAAAAAAAATATTTTTCCGCACAAATATTTGCGATCTTCGTCAAACGAGGATATCACACGAAATTTAAGATGGTTATAACTCTTAATTTCGGTTGCCTCTGACGAATGCCACTTCCAGATGGCACTCTTTTAAGAATTTTTTCATTCATAAAAAACCTTAAAATTGTAGAAATTCACTTAACGCGATCTGCTGCGATCTCTTTTAAAAGACTTACAATCCTTTTGCATCTGATGAATAAATGTTTATACTTCACCACTTTATATTTCATCATGATTTGATTTGCACTACATAACAAAATGGCATTAAATTTTTCGAAAATATAATTTAATTTACGAAATTGAAGTTTAGGACTTGTCATTTGGAGTTATAAAAATTGATTTTTGTAAGAAGCTTGTTTCTTTTTGTTTAGTTTGTACTAATGTTCTAATTTGTTTTACTGCTAATATATTTTGTTAAATTTTTTTTATTTGAAACTTATCTCTCTCCTTCCCTTTATGAAATTTGAGATAATAAAAACTTTTTAACAAGAAACTTTAGAAAATTTTGAGGATTTCAGAATTTTCTTTTTTGAAATTAAAAAAAAAAAAACTACTATTAGAGATTTTTTTATGTATTGAGTTTATGGTGCAGTTTTTTAAATTTTATTTTTTGTGAAATTTTAAACATTTCTAAAAAAACTCCAAGTTATACAAACTTTAAAAAAGAGAAAATTCTGGCCTTCTTTAAAAAAAATCCAGTTAAAGGTAAGGAAAGTTCCCTTTTAGTCAACAGAAAGTGCCCTTTTACATAACAAAAAGTGCCCTTTTTGACAAATCCCCCCTCCCTGCCCTTTTTTAAAACTATGTGAACACTAGAATAAGCAAAACCAGTGATCAGAGTTTTTTTTTTTTTTAAATAACTTTATAAAACCACTTCAGATTAAAACCTCAAAAATAATTCAAGGATTTTTTGAAAACTTTCCAAGGGTTGCACAAATTCTACATGTCTAAAGTGAATTTAATCCTTTCCTTTGTGTCCCTATTTATTTTGTAAATTTTTCTCAGAATTGCTGGCAATTTTAATAAACATGTATTGTCTGTATAATATATATATAATTAAAAATAATTACAACAAATATTTTTATAGGTTGATATTTTTTTAAGAATTAAGTTGACATATTGATCTACAATATATCAACTACTTAACATTCAATTTACTTTTCGAATAACTTTCAACTTATTTATTCGTTTACGTGGTAGTCCTGAATGTAGAAAATAAATCTTAAATATAGACTGCAGCAAGGCTCTATGATCAACAAAAGTAGTCTGGAATTTAACCCAGAGTGCCTATGATGATCTTGTAGCCAAAGCAAAGTCTTGGGTTTGGAAATTATTCTTATTTTAGGTGTCTTGTGCATTAATAGAGAAACATAATCTTCAAAAATGTATAAAAATATTAAGTAACTGATATTGTGAATTATATACCTTTTTAATTTTTAAAGGTTTAACATATAATAAAAATGAAACAGATCGCTTCTTAATCTGTCACATACACATCACATATCTCTTTCGATCTTCCCTTTCAAAAGGCAAACAACTTCAAATTTTTCAACTAGAGTAAATCTGCCACGAAACACACAAGTGAGGAGACACAAAAATTAGGAATACTGTCGAAATAATTAAATAATTGCATGTTGATATTATCAAGCAAAATAATTGAATATTGCACATTAAATGAACTTGGATGACTGTATCCAGCCAGGCTTGGACCATTTTATATTTGTTAGAAATATAAATTATAAAACAAAAACACTTTGTTATATCATCTGAATAAATTTTTAAAGAAATAGTATATGAGCAGTTTTTCTAATTGCCTATCAAATACTATTTAGGCAAAAGGGGGCAGCACCAAAATTAGACTTGCCTGCGCTCAAAAAGTCATTGAACAGTACCCGAGTATGACAATCCTTAAAGAGTTATAAAAAACTTACCATTTATGCAAGAAAAAGTTATCTTATTTTAAAACCCAAAAATGTTTACTTTATCAGGCATAAGGTAATTCCCAACACATTCATTAGTCCTCGTATCCCACAGCTTTACAAACTTGTCCCAACTTCCAGTGATAGCACAACGATGGTCATGACAGTACTCGACACACTTTATGGCTTTATCATGGCTCCCTACGTTGGTTTCTATTAAGAAAAATTATTATTATTTTCAAATAAAATTGGTACCTTTGATAAAAACTTACTCAGTTTAACATCTGAATTTTAAACACATCAAACTAATCTATATGAATTTTAGTTTGTAACACTCTGCAGCAACATAGGTTCATCAAAATTTAAAAGGATAAAGTCATATAAATGACTTTATATGTCACATATAATTTGGCAAGTTTATCAAAATTCTATTCTTTTAAGTCTAATTTTTGTTTTCATATTGTATTTTTTAAATAGAAGTTTGTATGTTGAAGTTATGGTCACATTAATTACATCAGCTCCATTTACATTTGAACATCCTATGCTATAACTCATATCGTCTTCTGAGAATTTAAAAGGCACTGCACACATTTTAAATATATCTATGATATTAAAAATATTTTAATTGTTTCACCATAATTCGATAATTATTTAAATGTAAGATAAATTGTTTCAAACTAAAAAACAATTTGTAAACTTTAATCAATATATACTTTTATTTTCTATGATATTTTAATGAATTTACAAGATTGAGATTTTATGATAAAGGGGCAAGATTTTTTATCCAAAATGTCTATGCAAGCAAATATCATATATACATTTATGAAAAATATAGCAATATTTTGCCAAACTTGAATATAATGTAAATTTTAAAAATTAATATCACAAAATATTTTCTTTGTAGTTTACATTGATTTTATTATATGCTTGCAGGTATGCAAACTCATACATTTTTCTTTGATGAATTTGTATTTTATTGATAAACCTATTAATGAAAATAACATTAAAAAATGTTCTTATAATAAAATTCACAATGTTAAAAAATATTTTTTTTTTTACATTTTACTAAAAACAAATCTTTAACAAACTTTCAATAGTACATTGTGTCTAAAATAAACAAGTATCTCTAGTTTTAAGTTGTTTTAAACATTTTAAAACAAAATAAAACACTAAAAAAACATACATATTTAAACATACAAGTTTAAAAAACATCTTCAAAAAAAAAAGTGTGATGAATTTTTCTTGTAATGAATAATACAAAACAATTCGTTAAAAGGAAAAAAAAAGCCTTCAAAATCTACATAATTTTATAAAATACCAAAGGTACAAAATGATAAAATTTCATACCAAAGCTATACTAGTTAGATCCATCAATATTTCTTATAATTAGGGATGAAACGGATATCCGGCAACTATCCGGTATCCGGCTGATTTTTAACTATTAGGTAATTATTCGATATCCGGAAGCAAAGTGCAGGATATCTGATTGCCATGCCGGATATCCGGATTAATAAAACTCTGCAGATTTTTTTTTTGTAGCGATCTATTATCTTTTGTTCTCGCTTTAACAATCTTCCTGAAAATACTACCAATGTATTCTGCAGATTCTCCTTTGAAATTTCCTAAGGATATTCAAGTGGGTAAGGAGTGAAGTGATAACATTCATGAATGAAGACATTCGGAACCAGCCACTAGCTATCTTGGAGTATCTTTGACTTTGAACAATCCACATACATGGTTGTGTGTAGGGTGCATAGCTACATCTCTGATCGTTATATATTAAAAAATTGTTTTATTCTCCAGTCTAGTAAGTGCTAGTTTCAGCATTTAAATATAGTGCAATTTTAATTAACAATTTGGAAATATTTTAAAATTACATATTTAAATGCATCCAACAGTACAGCTCCGATCATTTCAAAAGCAGTAGAATATGAATAGTTTCCTAAAAATCTGTTAAGAAAAGATCTTTTCATAAAAATAACTGCCGGAAATCCGATCTGATATCCGGTAAAAACCAATTCGGATATCTGGTATTAAATGTGCGCCGGATATCCGATATCGTCAAAACCACTATACGGTTCATCCCTACTTAGAATGTAATAGAAAGGCAGTTACTGTGGTATTAGCTAAACAGTCATGCATGAAAAACCAAATTACCTGAACTGGAGTTTATATCAAATAATTTCAGTTGTCCATACAAATCACCACTCAACGAATGAACATTATCCTAAAAAATAAAAGTTTTATTTAGCAAACTTTACCAAATACAAGTATATAAAAGCATGTAAACTTTACTTTCTTTTCTATTGATCAATAGCTACAGTTTTTTTAGATTTATTAAAAAAATTCATCATTTTAAAACAATAAAAAAAAATTAGAAAAATCTATGTAATAGTACAAATTTTAAATTCATATGAATCATTTCTAGAAAATTTAACAAATGATATAACTAAAACAAAATCACATGTAAAAAGACAAAAAAAATATAGTTGTACTCCGACATGGGAGTGCAACTTATTATTTTCACCTGAAATACACAACTTTTTCACTTCTAACCATTTATTAAAATTGACATATATTTTGTTGATTACTTTGATCAATAGCTACAGTTATCTATATATATGCAAAAGGTATACCTTTTGCATATATAGATCCAAGTAATCTACAAAATTAATTTTCCACTTGGTTGAGGGTTATTATTTCCCTTATTGAGTATATTCTGGACGTGTTGTTTTCATGTACTATACATCCCCGTGGAGACACAGTCGCAGAAAGTAGATATACCCTTGCAGAAAGAATTTCGGCAAGGGATTTTTTTTCTTTGGATTTCATGATGATTAGAGGTGATCTATTGTAGAATTCTGCATGAGAAAAGCTCATGGGATTATTTCAGCAAAGGATTGATCCCTTATTGCCGAAATTCAAGATTTATACTTTTTGATATTATCTCTTGGAGATATTAACGTTCTGCAGTGCAATGCCACATCATTCGATATTTCTGCAAAGGATCAGTCCCCTACAAATATATTATAATATGTTTTGTGTGTGTTGAACCCTTTTAATCTCATCACCCTTTAAAAATTTTAGAAGGAGGTTTTTACAACCAAATTTAACTTTCTGGAAAATATTGTGGTTTATAATTATACTTTTTACAATCGACACAAGTTTTATAATTTTAAATCAAAAATGAAATACTGCTTTATTGATTGAAAAAAAAAATTATTATTTTGGTGCAGTATAGCCCATCTGTTGCTGTTTCACCTTTAAACACTAACAAACCAACTAATAAGTATTAAACGGTTTAGAGTGGATCATAAAATCCATGGAAAAATAATATGTTTACCTCTTCCTTCCTCTTGCATTTGAGCCACTAATTACCAAAATTATGTTAGTTAATTTTACATTACTTTAATTAATCAATGCCATAGAATCAAAAAATATTAATTTTAATTCTCTCATGGAAGAATATATCATGGTTCATACAGATTTTCAAAAGTAAAAATTAAGTAGTTATTAAGGACTTTTTAAGGACCTCTCGATAATTTTTAAGGACTTCTTATATTTTTTGGCGCCGTTGGCGGAGAATTGTAATTTATTGGTGCAAAATTGGTGCAGAATCCCACGTAAATATGGTTTCGTAGGAAGTTGGCGTAGGATACCAGTTCCGGCAAACTTTAGCACAGAAATGTTAAAGATGCTACATTCCTGTGAATTTCCCCAATATTCTAGAATGAGTATCAATTCTTCACAAAACGACAAACGAGCTGAGATTTTCTAACGATGAAGTGTCGTGTACGATAATGAAATACCATTGACTAAAAAATCGAACAACTTTTTTTTCCGTCACTAAATCCGTCTATTAACGCCTTGCCAATTTACACTTGCATATAACGGTCAAAAGTGTGGACACTATTAAAGTAAAATCCGGAATTCTACATTCCGATATTTTAATGCACCCAGAATACTGGGTTCCGAAAATTTAAAAAACTTGGAATTTCGGGTTAGACATGAAAAAATATCAACCATGTGAATTAGTAAAAAAACCTCATATTTGACAAAAATTAAGGACCTTAGTTGAAAATTAAGGACTTTAAGGGCCCTTAATTAAGTACCCACCTAAATTAAGTATTTCTTAAGGACTTTTAAGGACTGTGTGAACCATGTATATCAGTGTTCATAAAATAACATTCATTTGCACATATTTAAAAAAAAAAAGTTATGCAACTGATTAACTTAAATGCAACACAAGTTAATTACTCAGAAATCGGAAATTCACTTGCTTGTGAATTCGACACAATGAGGCATACTTCATACCTGAAAACAGCAGTCCAAAACAGGAGCTTCATGGAGGTATTTCAACCTCAAGGAATTATTAGAAACATCGTACAAGCGGACTGTTGAATCCCAAGAAGATGTCAGGAGAAACTGATTGGATGAAGGTCCAAAGTTGACTGCAGATATAAGGTCAGTGGGAGGATTGTCCAACTTGAAGTCATTGGACGCATCAGCAAGCGTCATTGCACTGTGGAATAGAGACTAGCACAATTATCAACTATAAGCATTTTCTCATTATTTTGCATACAGTCATCAATTTATTTGAAGGATAGTTCATTTAGCATAATTTTTAAACATTTTATTAGCCCCGCTTACCCCTGTTACACTAAGTCACCTGAAATTTAAAATAGATTAGGCAATACTATTGGTTTCAGCGGCAACGAATGTTTAGGTTTTGGCCTATATTTGGTGCAATTTTAATAAGGTGATGTTTTATAAAGTAATTGAGTATTTGTCTATAGCAGATTAAGATTTAGTATTAGATGTGCCCTAAAAAGTATATATTTAAAATACAAAGTAGACAGTCAGAAAAAAACATGTACACTTGGAAATGAAAGGCAGAAAATAAATTGCAAAAAATGTAGGTTTAAGTCAGACAGGAACATGTGATTTTTCAACAAAAATATTAGCTGAAATATTTTTAATGATAACTGAAAACACATTTCTTAAAATCATAACCTAAACAAAAAAAAACATAGTTATTATCTTATTGGTGGAGAAAATGAACCAATCTTTTTTCAATATTGTTATGATAGCAAAACAACACAATCTACTGTGCCAGTTAGATAACTTCAATGGTTGTATATATGAAAGGAATTTCCTGTAACCAACCCCTTTTTAAAATTCCTTTACACCTATTCCTTTAATTAACTGCAAAAAAAATTGGAGTATCGTTCATAACACTCATTTTTTTTTCAAAACAAATTGCTTAATTCCCATAATTTCTGCTGGCCCTGTAAAGCTTTAACTACATACAAGTTCATTTACATTTTAATCCTACAGGGACTTCTGAAAAACAAATGCATCCTTTTGCCATGAAGGATCCCCTCTTCCCAATCAACGACTGTGTTTTCCACACAATCTCTAGACATAATAGCTATTTTCCCTCTGCTTATAACATAACAAATCCCTATATGATGTTATTCATTGCTTAACTTTTGACAAGTGTGCATGTACTCTTGACCCTGAGGAATAAATCGTTTTGTGTTCTGTTCCTGTCCGGCCTCTTCAATTACTTAATCCCCACTGCACCTCTCCCAAAATGAATGACTAATGTCATTCATGGCATATATGTACTTCAAAAATGATTCAAGCATTGATTGGACTGAATCTATCACATTCAGAGCTACATAATCTTTATCGAAATATTTTTTAATTGCCAATAATTGTAAAATTCTAATTGTATTGCCTAAATTTTTTAAGTATGTAAGCCAATTTCTTTGAATACATTAAAAATATTAATTCTGAACATCAGCAAAATAAATATTTTGTTAGTTAAGTAAAAACTATTCAATCATTACCTATGAAAGCCCTAAAACTTAATTACAATTGCAGACACATTCCGGGAATTGTCCTTTTTGTTACAAATAATTTTCAATCATAGATTGCGAATAAATTTAGATAAAAATTATTCATTGAAATATGTCTACCAATAAAATGAAATTCAGATATTTCTACTATAATTTGCTAATAAAATAGCATGTTTATTTAATGTTCATTGTAATTCTACTACATGTAAACATGTCAGTCGGAGACCTACCTTGCATTTAGTTTTATTTCTGTAAAACAAATCTATAAAGCTTAGAAAAATTTATTTTTGCTATTGACAAAAAAATTTCTGATATTTACCAAATCGATTCTGAAAAGATATAGCCTAGAATACATGAAGAATTATGATAATTCCATTATTATTTTTGCAGACAATTCTAAGGTTGAAAGAAAAAATTTAATAAAAAGTAGATCCTAGACCAATTCCACTAACCTGTTGTTCAGCTTTAGTGAAATGCTAAAGAAATTAAAATGTTCATTTGCTGGAGTAAAATTAGGTAAAAATGTATTTCACGTTACAACTTGATTAGATGCCAAAATTGGTAGCCCTTAATGGCAACCTTGAAAAGGAGAAAAGGAAGAATTCTTTGGTTTGCAACAAACCTGGTTTATAAAATTTTCCAATTGAGATACTATTTTAATCTAAATTTTTAATCAATATATAGCCCAATATTTAGAAGTAAATCACCTTAGAAAGATTTCTTCCCCAAAACAAGCAACCCAGCGAAATATTGAGATAAATGATAAACTATGCAACAGCTGTCGGAATTAATGGAATTGATTGGAGTCGCAAAGATTTTTGATTGTGAAAAAGTAAAAACAAAACTTAAATTATTTCCATTGATTACATTTTTTTAAAATATTCAATGGTTATGAAAACAACCCAAACACTATAATTTGCAGTTAACAAAGTGTGCAAAATCTAACCTAACAAACAATTATTTCGAAACACATGTTGTCTTAAGCACTTGTTATTATTCATTTCATTTATCAGAAATCGAAATAGAAAGAGTTTGACCTTTGAGTATTACTTTGAAAAATAAATTAAAGTACTTTAAAAAAAAAGAATATTTTATTAAAAAATAACATTGTTTATTTTTCAATGTGGGTAATCTCACACAAACCGGGACCGGTCTTCAGGAAACAATTTTGTGAAATTTTAATTATAAATATAATTAGTTTCTTTCACTTACATGATGGATTCACAATTTTTCACACAAATAAATAATATAAAATTAAAATTCTGCGAAAGTAATTAATATTTAAGTCTTAAGTTTAATCGGCATCAATAAAATAAACAATAACTTTCAAAAGTCTAGCTGCGTTTCATGAATTTCAGTTCAGTTCATAAAATTAATATGTTGGTGATGGCCTGGTCGGTTAGTTGGTTCTAAATAAGCGTCGAACTAGAGTGGCATAGTGGGCAATTGAGAACGGTTCAGAATCATTTCGAAGGAAAGATGCGGGAACACTTCCTCGTATTTTGAACAATGATTAGACAATGAGGACAACACCTGATCTGACCTTACACAACCTCAATAGGCATTAGGACATTGGAACCCTATAATTTAACGTGCACTTGGTTTTTGGTTTGGTTTGGTTAATTAACATCGCACTAGAGCTGTACAGTGGGCTATTGGCGACCGCACTTGTCCCGTATACACTCCGGTCGTAATAATAAAGAAGCCTCCGTGGCCAAGCGGTTATAGGCGTCAGCTGGGAATCCGAAGATTCCTGGTTCGATCCTAAGCGATGGACTTGACAAAGAAAAGTAAAAAAAAAGGAGTGATCTTTCGATCGGAGAGTTGCCAGCTTCAATAGAAAATACTAGAAAAGTCGTCCAGAACATCCGCCAAAATTAACGGCGTGTATACGGGACTGGTGCACGATAAATCTGATCGGGGTCCAAAGTCCCGACGTCTATTGAAGGCGTTAGGTGCCAGTTCAGGTGTTTCCTCGTCATCTGACCATAGTTCTAAAAATAACGAGGTGCATGTATGAATATGTGGTGGGAATGTGTATGTGTTCCCGGATCTTTCCTTCGAAATAGACCCCGAACCGTCGCCAATAGCCCAATGTGCAGCTCTATTGCGACGTTAATTAACCAAAACAAACACATTCACACACACATTCATACACACATTCATACATGCACCTCGTTATTTTAGAACCATGGTCAGATGACGAGGAAACACCTGAACTGGCACCCAACGCCTTCAATAGACGTCGGGACTTTGGACCCCGATCAGATTTATCGTGCACCAGTCCCGTATACACGCCAGTATAATTTGTTGGATATTCTGGACGACTTTCTAGTATTTCTGTAGCGAAGCTGGCAACCCTCCGATCGCAATATCACTACTTTTTTACTTTTCTATGTCAAGTCCATTTCCCGGATTCGAACCACCAATCCTCTGATTAGTAGCTGAACGCCTTACCAACTGAGCAACTAGGCCTCTTATGCGGAAGGATAATTTTTTCTACCTACGCTCAAAAAGGTGTAATAAATTTGTTGCGCATGCTTAGTCCTCGCTCCACGGTTTATTATTACTTTAGTTCTGTGGGGGCCACCAGCAACTAATCCTAGATGGTCCGGTCGAATCCACCAAACTTCACATAATTTTTTATTTTTTTATTGAGAACGTCTTTTATTGCATAAAATAATACCTTATTGGAGAAAACCGCATACTAAGTTAAAAATTCTATGAGATTAAAAAACAATTAATTTTTGCAGTTTTAAAAACATCATTAAAAATATAAGTGCTATAGAGCAATTTCAATTTTTAACCAACTGAAAAGCGCGGCAACCAATATCAGAAATCACCAAAGAAGAGAGAAGTTATCAATTCGACTGTTATGTATTTTTTTTAAAAAGTTTGTTCGCGTAAGGTTTCTGTTCTAATTCAGATATTTGGACAAAAAAATATCTTAGATAGAAAATGTCTCACATGAGCACCTTTCGGAAAAAAATATTTATAACTACCCGAAATTATAAAATTAATTAAAATAATGTTTGTAAAAAGATATTGTCCTATTTCAAAAATAGTTTTTTATTGAAAAAAAATCCACTTTGGCAAAAAAATTCAACAAAAAAAATATCCGGCTGCGTTGTATATTCAGAAATAACGATTAATCGGATTTTTTAAAACATTTTTTCCGATTTAAAAATATTTTCATTGTCGTATAAAGATTGTACAATAGTGAAATTTCGTTCACCTATTTTTTAAACCGGATGATCCCAAAATATACTATTTGGGGGGGGGGGGGGGGTATAAAGGGCGAAAAAGTCAGCAACAACTTGAGTTTCCATATGAATAATTAAAACCGAGGATCTTATATGAATTTACACATATTATTGAAAATATATTAATATTTATACTAGCATAAAATGATATTTTTTATAAAAAAGAAAACCCACTTTAATAAAAATGCGCTAAAAAGTAAAAAAATATTTTTTCATTTTACGAACAAGTTGAAAAGAAAGAATTTTTTAATATTAATTTTCAAGGATAGTGAAGACTATATATAGAAGGTGTGCTCGTTTTTCGCTTTTTGAAAGTGGGCAAGGAAAGCACATTTTTGACGTCATTTTAGCTCCGCCTTACTATGGGTATTTGATCATTCTCATTGGCTGTGTGTGAGGTTTAGGAAAATCATGAAGAACATGACCCCGTAGGGGCCATCGCCTCCAGTATTACGAATAATAAGTCATAACTTTAGCTTACTGCTACATATTGGCTGTGTGTTTCAAACATTGCTACTTAGGTTCGATCCCCGGTTGGGTAACAACTGGTGATTTAATTTTTAATTAGCAAAATAATGTAAATACCTGTAAATAATTGTGTTCAGGTAGCTTCACTACTAATCCGTCCATGTTTTGTTATGTCCCCGTATTTTACTTGATTGAAATTGTAACTCGTTTAATATGTCCAATACAAATGCATTGACCTGATGTTTCCTACCCCCATTTTAATCTTTCAAAATTCATGGACATGCTCTCGTGGCAGATAATATTATTTTAATAAGCTTAATTTATTAAGCAACTCTTTTGCAATTTTTACATGCTAAATACAATCCTTAAAATATAATTTAAACTATTAAAATTTAGCGAATTCTAAATAAAATTAGTGAATATCACTTTTAAATAGTTCACAAAAAACGAATAGATGGCAGCACCTAACAAACGAGAGCATTAGACACGCCTACAGAAAGCGCGAGGTAGGCGTCACTATGATGTCAAAAATATGCTTTCCCCGCCTTCCGTCAGACAGCGTGAGAACGAGCACACCTTATATATATATATATATATATATATATATATATATATATATATATATATATATATATATATATATATATATATATATATATATATATATATATATATATATATATATATATATATATATATATATATATATATATATATATATATATATATATATATATATATATATATATATATATATATATATATATATATATATATATATATATATATAAGGTGTATTCATTCAATGATAATAGCTCATTCACTAAGAATAGTTAAGAATTAAACTAGAATTCGATTGCCATAACCTACCATTTCAATTGCTGTTGAATATCAAAATCCAATTAAAAGGAACCAAAATTCCTGATGATAAAAAAATATTTTTTTAACTAAATTAACTAAATTTTTTTTAATTTTCTTAAAATCTTATATAGAAAGCTGGAAATCCTCAAAATGTAACCGGATCTCTGTTTGTTGGTTTGTCAGTACAAGAAAGGCTCTGTAACTACAAAACGTAGAGCTTTGAAATTTACAGAACAGTTAGTTCAAAAAATAAAATTTTAACGTGACTATTTTCAAATCTCTACGATGTTCCATTCCGCTAAAAAAAGTTATAACATTAACTTTTTTTAGTTTACCTCAACGAAGTTTCACGAAGTGGCAACGGTAATATCAGTTAATATCAATGGAGAAATTGAAAATCTAATATTAAAAATTATAAATCGATTCGAATGCCGGTCTTTATACGAAATACTCTATAAGTACAAACGTAGCTTTATAAAATTCACAGAGTACTTTCTTAAAAAAAATTAAAAACATTGTGATAATTTTTAAGTTTGTACGATGTTCCATTCGTATATTATAACTATTTTAATGTATGTCATTCGCTTAACGTGGATGAAAATATCGTTTGCAATTTAAAAGAATTTCTTTTTCGCCATAAAAATGGCGTCATATGTTTTGTTTGATTTAATAATTATTGAAAAACGTCTGCACATTTTGTTTGCTTTTTCCTACATTACGGATTCATACAGAAATTAAAAGAACTAGAATTTTTTTATAGGGAAATGGTTTATAATTGCTGTAATTGATTTGAGTCTTTTGTTTTGTGTGTATACAGGTAAATTGTAATTATATTTGATTATCTTAGATCGAACTTTTATAACAATACTTTCTTAATGCGTGTAATTTGTGAATGAACGTCAATTTTATTTATTTGAAAAGTATTTTATGCAAGACATTTTTTGTTTTTTAATTTACGAAGCATAGTTTTAATGTGAATTTTCAACTATATATTACTTTTTAAGGTTATTAAAGGAATAAAATTCCACAGATATCAACTGATAATTGAGAAAATATATTATTTAATGTGCCAATGAATATTTCCTTTCAAAACATTCAGTATAAAATTTAAAATTATTGAACGTACATGGTGAGATTATAATATGGAGCACCAGGGCATATTTTAACATAGAGTTGGTGGGCCTTTTTCCCCACCAGTGCTAAGAAAAGCCCCACTACTCATATGGATTTGATGCCCATTTTGTTTAATTCCCTAAATATTTTCTAAAAGTGTAAAACATCGATCATTTTTGTTAAATAAAGTAAATTCATTTAATTTGAATTGGCAAACAAATAATTTTTAGCATTTTTGCACAAAGTTTTTGTTAACCTTTATGTGTAGGCTGGGACAACATATGTCCCATACAGTGTAGAGATCTAGTGGTGGGCTTGTGACACTTTCGAACCATGGTAGGGGGGGGAAGAATTTTTTAATCGCATGTGGTCTGAAGTATGTTGTTTGCAGCATAACTGATAATTACACCTGTTCGGACATGTGACGTTTCGCTAATGGTTTATACAGATCGCATTAGGTTTTGCTTTTCAGTATTTCGACACCTAAATGGCCATTCCTTAAATATGCGTGCTTTGACGAAAGATTGTTAACGACCCCTCCTTCTGACAGTTACACGCCTCATGATGTAAGGCAAGTCATCCTTCCACAAACCTTTGAGAATTCTTTTCCCAGCCTCCCAAAGCGACATTTTTTCCACAGCCCAGGAATTAGCCCACAGTCAATGCAACTTTTCTGTTACAGAGCCCCTGTGAAAAGGTTAACATCGAGGTTCAGTTATGTTGTCAAGATCTATCAGCATTCTATCTTTGACCATAGAAAAATATTTGTCCCCACCAGCGTTTTGACTTTAAAATTGCTGTGGCTACTTACCAAATATTTATATGACATGTAAATTTCGATGCAAATACAATATAATAGTATCACAAAATCAAAATTTAGAAAAAATGGTTTAATTAAATAAGTAAATACCGAATTTTTAATATATTAATCCGGAAATTAAAAAAATGTACACAAAATAAAAATAATTATATTGGAAAAGCCATTTGGAAATAATTAAATCAAAATTGCAATACTGTGAAACGAGAAATTCGGATTGTATTAAAAGTTAAATCATTGAAGTTCACGATCAAAGTTCAAAATTTGGCCATCTTTAAAAACTTCTATTTTAGTATCGAGATTGATTCAGACGAAGTTTCATTAAAAATCACGCTTGAAGTTAATACTTTAAAAATGCAATTTAATAAAAATCTTCTTGGTGCAATATTTTTTTTTTAAATAATAGAAAATTGCATTTAATTTAATATTTTTTTTCATTAGATAAAAAAATCATAGATCTACGTAAATACTTATTATTATAAAAAAACCTATTATAATACACATTATCCTTCAATAATGATGACAACAGTAATTAAAATTTCATCAATTAAAGTAAGCACTGAAAATTAAAATATTATAGTTATGTCCCAATTAAAAATCGGGTAGGTACAGGCCACGCTGTACCGCAAGGTTTTGTTCGTGAACATTGTTCGACTCCACTCGACACAAAGTTCAGAGGGGGAGGATAAATGACCGACATGGTTGAAACGGCCTACCTTCGTTTACACGATGGTATGTCATTTAGCCATATAGACTGATTCCACATTGAGTTATGATAGCGGTTGCATATACTGCAGTTCCGTGCAACGCCTACGTGGTACAAACGTAAGAGAGGAAATTGGATTAAAATAGACATGTTGGAAACGTTTGACTTCGTCTGCACGATAGTATATTTTTATACCCATAGTCCGATTAAAAGTGGAGTTAACGATTTTACAAATGTCGTTTTTTATTATGCGATTTTATGCAACTATGTATTCGTACCGAAAGAAAACACCTATTAATTTCAAAAAGTATTTTTAAGCAGGAATGTTTAATTTTTAAAACTCCATACCATATGAGAGATAAACTAGAAACTATTGGATTATTATAGGTGTATCAGCAACCAAGTAATATTGAGATATTTTTATTTTTTTAACTTCTAATTTATCAAAAATAATTATATTTTAAAATAATTTATAAAAAATAAACTTTATAACTTTTGAAAGAGTAATTTTAAACTGGTATATGCGAATATCCCTGGGAGAAGAGGAAAATGCATATATTTTCTGTCATTTGTCGTTATTTTATTTATCCGGGCAAGTAGCAGTGAATATATAAAATGCCGAATATGTCGACTTGGAAAATGATGGGGGGGGGGGGGGGGGGGGGGGGGAGAGATTAGATAGAGAGTGACCACCGCCACAATGCCCCTTGGCTACGGCCTAGCCAAAGGGGATCTGACGACGACAAGGCACCCCCTTACCTACGTGCCTGCATGAGGTGGTGAGAAAAAAAATTCAAAATCGAATTACTGTAAAAATCATAAAAATACTTAAAAAATCTAGAAAATTTTCAATTTCTAGTATAATACTTCTTGTTGAGTTGCATGAGGGAAAACCTGGTATTTTCCTAGGGTCCTATCCCGGAAAATAATTTTCAGAAAACTTCAAAAACATGTTTTGAGGTTATTTTTATTATCAAACTAAGCGTAGCATGACGTCATCGTATTTCATTATATAGCATTTGAATTTCGGCGACGAAGGGGAAAGATTTTAAAACGTTATGCATATATTATTTTAATCAAGGAATCTCAAAATATAAATTTGTTCTCTAAATTTATTTCATAATTAGGGAGTGATATTTACTAATTTTAAAAATAGTTAATCGTAATATTGGTAACGATTTCATGAAAAATAAATGACAAATGCAGCTGTTTCGATACTTATATGCCAACGTATTCCTGTTTACTTGAATTAAAATTAATAAGTTTAAAAAAATGGGGGGGGGGATTTTTTTGGGGTGTGGGGGATAATTAATCAGTCACTGAACCACCCCCATGAAAAATCTATACCTACGTGCCTGACCTCATGCTTCCTCCATGAGAAAAAAAAATAATATGATGATGACAAGGAAGGTTTTTTTGTTGGTAATTTATAATTTCCCCATCTTATTTATACTGAATTTATAGTTATTCAAATATCGATATCAAGCAACACAGAGCAGATGTTTTTGTCTGGGGAAGGTTGAACAACACAGTGGAATAATCAGCAAAGTCTTCTGCCAAAGCGGATGTCTCAATTAACCTTAAAAACCCCATAAGGTCTCATTATTATTTGTATCGTCCAATTGGTATTATTCGTAAAAAATACTTCAACACAATCACTTATTTATTTATTTAGACGTGAAACTCACAGATAAAGGTGAAACCACTTTAAATTACTTCTTCCGTTTTGTACTTCCGTTGCCAATGTTGTACGTAATCTAAAACCAGTATCGTCAAGCTTAAAAACTTTTTTGGCATGAAACATCTTAAAAAGCCGCTACCTACATGGAGTATAACGATAGAAACAGCATGTTATATGCTATTAGCGGATCTATTCCTACTAACTATGTGGTAATTAGCACAATTTACATAAATTTGTTCAATTTCGATAGAAAAATAGACTACGAATAAGTGTAAAAGCTTGAAATAAAGCACAGCACGTACGAGACGTGAACGGGATTCCGCGGAATCAAATATAGCAGCTTGTGTAGCGTCCTTTTATTAGCAAAATTTGTTATAGATCAATTCATTTTCCTATAATTTTCTGGATTAACGACCCATGTCACATATCAATGTTTGTGAAATTTGTGCTGCTTTTTACAAAATTTCGGTACGTCACGCAAACACAGCGTCCCTCTTCCCTCATGTCACGCAAGATAAACCTCATCTTCCTCATAGGCGCATGTCATGGAGGTGCATGTCTTCGTGACTTTAACCTGCTTTGAACGAAATTTCTTGTCTCTAAGAGTTTAAAGTGTGGATTTGTATAGTCCAGGGGTCGGCAACCTATTGAAATGGAAGAGCCAAAAGTTACAATTTATAAAATTTCCCAGTTTTTAAAGAGCCACTAAAAATTTTCATTTCAATATTATAGTATTTGCTTATATATATTTGATTTAAAATAAACGGCTTTAAATACGGAATAATATTTATTCATATAAAAACACAAATATAGATAGTTAAATCAATTACATGCATTTCTGGACCTCCAACTCTTCCAACTTGCTCTTGAGTTCTGTGAACTTGCCATTCCACAAGTCTTTGGCTTTGCATGCCTTTGAAAGTTTGATTAAATATGGCTTATAACTTGTTGTTTTAAGTTTCAAGCACGACTTTAGATTTTTATTTGTTAATTGACTTCTCACTTTACTTTTTATTATATTCATGCAAGAGCTCATACTTGCTCGTACGAATATGTCGACCCGAAGATCGTCAGCACTCCATATGCCATGCATTTCTGGACC
Source organism: Troglohyphantes excavatus (assembly GCA_963932185.1). Lineage (NCBI taxonomy): Eukaryota > Metazoa > Arthropoda > Arachnida > Araneae > Linyphiidae > Troglohyphantes > Troglohyphantes excavatus. The sequence goes on along the minus strand of OZ010667.1, from coordinate 41,214,756 downwards.
TCCAACTCTTCCAACTTGCTCTTGAGTTCTGTGAACTTGCCACTCCACAAGTCTTTGGTTTTCAAATCTAGCAATTGCATTTGGAGCGATCCAGCATCAATTCCAAATAGCTTAATGTTGATCTCATTTGTATTTTTGTTGAGAGGATTTACTATGAACGCGAGAGTACTTTTGTTTGTTTTCAATTGCTCGATTCTCTCAGCGAATCCATCCTTCATGTTTTTTAAAGTGATGCTGAGGTAATTCGTGTCAATAGTTGCATTCGTCTCATCTCGATATTGCTTCAGATTTTTAAAATGAAGTAATTTACCGCTCACCATGCCTTCAACAAAAATAAGTATATTTTTTTCGAAACAAACTACTTCTTCAAGCAAGGCGTAGGCTGGGTTTCCCTTACTTTGCAGTTTCAGATTTAGTTCATTTAGTTTCATTGTGTCTCATTACGGTCATGTTAAGCGTAGCGATTTGTAATTAACGATTATTAAAATAGAAGCTATTAAGAAATTAGGTACTTAAAAATATATTTTCCTTTTTTTTAAGGGTTTTGATAATAAATTATTAATTTTTTCGTATGGAACTGGAGAGCCGCAACTTCAGTGGCGTAGCCAGCATTGGGTTACTTTGGGTTAGAACCCCCCCCCCCCATAGCCAGATCAAATTTTTTTTTTTGAAAAATAACAAGTGCCAAAAAGAAAAAAAAAATCTTCTTTTTCTCCGATTTTTATAGAGAAAACACGCGTCGCATTTCCTGGTCTAACCCACATGTATCTCCTGACTTTCTGTGGGGGGTAAAAAAATTCTCTTGCTTGAAAATGAAAGTCTTTATTTTGTTAATACTAAATGCCATTTTAGAAAGAATTGACGAACTAAAGAAAAATTTCGTTCCCCAACCCACCTCCTAATTTTTTTGGTGCTTCTATTACATTTACAATCAATTTTATTTTCTCGTATTATCTTGTTTCTTCTGCCAGCACACAGACAGCTAACAGACATTTGGGAGCCACTTCTGTCATTACAAAATACTCATCGTTCAAAAAAAAAAAAAATGGAAATGAGCGGGAAATATATTGGCGCCGATATTTATCTACGTTAAATATTATGAGAGCCAACTGAACTTTTAGAACCCAATCGCTGCGAGTGTAGGTGGTTTTATTATATTTGGTTTCGAATCAGTTTAAATAATTTCAATGGTGTTACAATGAAAGAACTAATATTATATTTTAGTCAGCAAGGACGAATGGTTTTTGTGAACATGCAGTTTAAATGTGGAGCAAAGCTGCGAATATTTAAATTGTAAAAAAAAAACCTAAATGAACGGTATTTTCTGAGTTTGATAAACTGCACTGGTAAGTGGATAAATATGATACGGCATTTTTTAATTAAAGTTTAATTTTAAAAGATTTCTTAAAATTCGATAAAATAAAGTTTTTGCATTTGATAGTCATATTTAAAATAGCCAAACGTAAGAGTAGACGGTCACGAGCGAATTTAAACGAAACCAATAATGTTCAGTATTTTGCATGAATTTCGTCGATAATTTTTTTTTTCTATCTTTATGTTTACCTGTCTATTTTGTTGGGGTTTAATAAATGTTTTTTTTTTAAATAAAACTTTTACAAGTTTATTCATTATTTATAATCTGTACTTTAGTTCATGTTGACATCTCTAACCGTTAGACATGTATTTTCCCACTGTTTCATAAATATTTCTGTTTGACCAAATTATGTAGCTGTGTTTTATATATGGCAGTTTTATTTATACCATTAGGTAAGAGAAAGTATACTTAACCAGTAAAAAATAGATATTCCAAGGCCCATTCTACACGGACGCTATTTACGCCGCGTTGCATTTTGCAAAAGTCTCTGATTGGTGCATTCAAACCATGTGGTGGACCAATCGCAGAGTTATCTGCAAAAGCTAACGTGCACAAATAACGTCCGTGTAGATTGGGGACATTATTAAAGCACATTAGCTTTTGTAGATGGCCCTGTGATTGGGAAATACAAACTATGTGGTTTACATATACACTCGTAGAGCCATCTGTATCTAACACGCGTAAATACGGCGCTGCGTCTTGTGCTGGTGATTAGACAAGCATTTTTCAATTTTTTGTCTAGCTTCACAGATTCTACAAATCAATGTTTTTTTTTTATAATAATATATTTTTTATTCACTTATTTGATTTTTTTACAAGCAACGTCAATTTCCGTTATGATTTTGCCACAATGCGCCGTTTTGCTGCGTTAAGCAACCAATGAAACCTCCTCCCCCATATCACGCCATAGTCATGCATGATGATTTTAATTATATAATAAAGAATTATTTACAAATTTTAAATTACTACTTAAAAATTATTATTATTACCCCCCATCAATATTTAGCTACAGACTTAAATCCCAGTAAAATGTCAACCAGGTTTGTTAGTAATTTAAATTAGGAAATGACTTAAAGATTAACCTTTGAAAATTAAGCTTTTAATTTACATCTTATTTATAATTGTTATATATATTTAATTAATTAAAATTATTAATTAGAATTTTAATTTAAAACTACTGCTTAAATTAAAAAATATCATAAATTAAATTTACTAATTTAAAATTACTACTTAAAAATTATTATGATTATTTAAAATTACTAATTTAAAATTATTAATAAAAATTGCTAATTTAAAATTATTAATGAAAATTGCTAATTTAAAATTATTAATGAAAATTGCTAATTTAAAATTATTAATGAAAATTGCTAATTTAAAATTATTAATGAAAATTGCTAATTTAAAATTATTAATGAAATTTGCTAATTTAAAATTATTAATTAAAATTATTAGTTACAAATTGTTCAAATCAATTTATAATAAAAAAAAATATTTGGTTTTGGTCGGACCAAAAATAATTTATGAACCCCCCCCTTCGGACAATCCTGGCTACGCCACTGCGCAACTTTACATCAAAAGAGCCGCATGCGGCTCATTAGCCGCAGGTTGCCGACCCCTGTTATAGGCGAAAATCATACACAATTCAACTTAATCAAAATAAATAGAAGACCTATTCAATTATGAAATTGGATACTTGAAATTACCGTAATTGTTTATCCTTACATTCAATAACCAATTCAAGTATTAGATGTTTGTAATATAATGCATAATTTTTTAGATATCACAGAAACAAAAAAATGTCCGGTATATATACCTGTATTTATTAAAATGAGTCGAGAGGAATAAATATCAACAGTCGTAGTATCCCAATCAAAAATATCCTTACTGATCTTGAGAACAACGTACGACGCTAACAAACAAATGTATGCTTTTTTTAATTGACACAGCTTTTATCATCAATTAAAAGTAGTTTTATCCCTGAAAAACAACAGGACCGGTCGGAAATCGTAATGAAATCGTTATTTTCCTCTCATACACACGCAGGGAAACAGTACGCTTCCTTTTTCGGGAAAATTTCTCCGAACTATTCTTGTTTTGGATATTTTTTTTAAATATTACTTGTTAAAAATTTTAATTTTATATCCATATTGCATCGCTTTTCCTTTAACCTTGAGTCAAATTGATTATTCGTTTCTGAGTAATGAACTCGGTTTTAAGAATAACTTTGAATTTCTAATTTTGTCTATCGTCATAATACAAAAAATCGTTCTAAAGACGGATCTCCTTTTTCTCATCCTTTCAATGGCAGTACCGCAGTAAGAAGTTTCCCTTTCTCTTGTTCTCTTTAATAAATACAAATAGTACTCTTTAATAGATATAATTCTTTTAGAAAATATAACTCTTTTAATAAATACAAATAAACGTATGAGTCGATTTTATAGAAAAAAAATGGCCGCTATGAATACACAATTTAATTGTCTTAGGTTCATTCTTTAAATTATAGATAACATTCTATATTGACAATATGATGTTCACATTTTTTAAGGGAGGTATTTTTAAATTTGAATTATGTTTTTCGTTTAATTTTATTGATAATAGTTTAGGACGACATTAGCTGAATGATAGACCTTCTGATATCATTTTTTAAAAATTTGTTTTATACAACTAGAAAGCTCTTCAATTTCATACGTCTATGACTTTTTTCAAGTAATCAAAAACTAACACCCACAAACCTAAAAACTTTTACATTTTTCCAGGACCATTGCTTTAAAAACTATTTCCAATAGACCATAGCGTAACTCTAGTATATTGTTAATACAACCAACCCCAAAACAAAATTTTTATGGTACTCACAAGTCACATCAATTCTTAAAAAAATAAACTCATTGAAAAACCTTATAAATATTTTTTTTTTAAATAGGAATTTCCTACGAAATTAAACCATTTTTGTGTTTTTTCACAGCCAAAGTTTGATTTACACCATCTTGGTTAACTTTCTTTTAATAAAAATTTTATTAAGTTTTTTAATTCTATAAGTTATGTATTACAAATTTAATATGAACAAGTACATTGATTTTATCAGTAAGCAACGCAACACAAAACATTTCTTCCACGAAACCCTATATTAGCAAAGGGTGACGAAGTAACGATTCTTAATAGCGTGATTCCTGGTAATTATAAATGGCGGGCCACTTTCTAAATCGTGACCTTTAGCATCTGCTGGTGAACCTGTTGGATTTATTACACACCTACGCCAAGCAAAACACTCACTTTCTGTGACCTTCAATCATTACTTGTTTTTTTTTTCATAAAGGTCGTTTCTATTTGGTCACGTTTAAAATGCTGACCCTTTTAAAAAGCAGATGTTGTTTTCGCAAAGTATACTTTTCAGAAATGAATGGCAAAGGGTTTACTTTAAGCTTATACTGGAAATTTAAAGCATCGCGCGGCTCTGGAATATTAAAAGTGACGGGACCCGCCTACACAAAAGAGTTCAAGAGAATATGAAAAATTCGAAATTTAACATATAAATTTAAACTGTTAAGTGCATTAAAATTATTTTTAAATTTTAGAACAGGAAGGTTATATTTTAGAAATATACTCAGTTTTCGAAGTTCGTATGTAGAACAACCGATTATATAAGATAAATAGAAAATTGGATTTTCCTAACATCCAAAGGGAGTCATAGCTTGATACAAATTGAATTTATATAGAAACTGCCGTACACTTATCTATCGTGAAAACTGTCGTAAAGTCTTCAAATAAATCTCAAACACCGAAAACACAATGAAACTTCTATTTTTTTATTACTATAAAAAAAAGGTATCATATTGCACCTGTTGAAAGTCAATATGTTCGATTTCTTATAAAAGCGTCAACATTAATAAAATCCAAGTGTTCCCGATTTATTTTCGTTTATGTTATTGAGGAATCACGGTTTATGTTGTGATTTAAAAACAATCATGTTTCTTGTATATAACATTTAAAAAGTCATTAGTGTTCTCTTATTAGAGATGGTGGAAAAGGGCGGAAGTTTTAACAAATTTACATAGAAACTTTCAAAATAAATTGGACATTTGTCCTCCCTCCCTCCCATTTGCTTCCTCACATTTGGAATTTAATTGACAGTACTACCTCAACTTGACAAACTCTTTAAATCGCATGGATTATCTTACATGTAATAAAACGTTTATGTTGCGCTTGAAAGGATCAATTCCAATGATTTAACCTATCCACGGCTCAAGAGATTTTTTGCGACTGTAACGTTGTTTTCACTGATTGGAGAGTTTAAAGATTTAATAACTTTTTCTTTAAATGCTTTTTTTTAATTACTGAATTTCAGAAAGTTGTTTATCAAATAATGTGATTTGAATATATTTGTGAAATAAAGTATTTTTTGTATTTAAAAATTGGGTGCATTGTGGATGTAAATAAATACACCAGAACCTGATATCACGGACTTGGGCCACAGTGTGCTAAACTTCTAATATCAAAGTATTGATTTAGGGTAGAGCAATGGTTCATAAGCCGTGATCTGAGGGCCACTGGTGGTCCGCGAGAGGTCAAATAAGGTCAGTGATACTATTATCCATCTAATCTCCAATATGTTTTGCTACGCTTTTTTTAATGCAGTCATTGTCTGAGAACTAATAGAAGCATTCTTTCAAAACAAAACAAAATCGGAATAGAAAATCAAAATTTACCTGTTAAGGAAAAAAACAAATTATATGCATTTTGGAATACTTTTTTTACATTTTCATATACGTTTTCTCTGATTATTATAACCATAACCGAACATGATTATTTTATATTTTGTTGAAGTTTCTTTTTCTGTTGAAGCCGGTATTAATATGTTGATATAGTTTGTAAATTAAAAGTGTTTTTTGAAAGAAAAAATATAAGTTAAATCATTTCAGCTTTAAACAATAATGTTACTTTTTGCTTTTATTTCACTATAATCCCATTTTTCTACCTGACCTTATTTCTCTCTATACCCATTTTCTATTTGATACCTGACTTATTTATGGTATCCAAATTATATTTGGATACTGAATATTTTTAGTATTAATAAATGGTGAGATTTTTTTGTCACCACCGCATTAATTATAAAAATAGACACATGCATCAAAATTTCAACAGAATGCCGAACCAGACTGCAAGAAACCGGGCTCTTTTCCGGGAAACCGAGACGCTTTTAAAAGGTCCGAGAAAGAAATGCGTCATCCCCGTTTTAAATAAAGCTCTGGAAGGAAAAGGATGTGGTGGTCACGTGCGACCGATTAAATAAGTGTTCGCTGATCACGCGTGACTCTGCCTGTCACATTTATGGCAGCTGTTATTCGAGCGGGAGGTCAAAACCCGAAGCGTGAATGGCGCGTTATTCGCGGACACGAGTGATGGATATTGCGAACCCCCGGTCTCTCTTCTCTCATTCTGCTGCAATTACTGATTCCAGCTTGATTCTTCTTGATGAATTCTTTGCATTGGAGGAGAGATGGCGAAAAGGAGATTAGTACGTTTTTTTTTCCTTCTCACTCTCTCTCTGAGAAGCAATCGGTGCCTTCTTGGCTTTTAATAAATGTGTATGAGTTTTGTTTATTTAGAACCTGGTCCCATATGTTTATGGGAGGCACAATCAAGCATACTAGAGGGTGTAAATTTCATGCCTTTTCTACAATTTAATTGAATTCAGCCCGTTCATAAATTTCATTTTACTGTTCAAATTTTAAGATGTAGATGGCACCACAATGATAACTTTTCGTTTGTTCATAAAGTGTAATAAACTAATTAATTGCTTAATATTTTATAGTTTTGGTACATTTTTGCACATCTACAGTTCACTCCCTGTCAAATGACACCTTAATATTAAAAATTGGTTATATATATTTTAGGGGGAGTGACTCTGACAAAATATGGTCTTGCCTATTAAATATATTGATAGATTTCAGGGCAGTGGGGACTTAAAGTCCAAGAGGTCAGTTGGAGCGTCGAACTAAAGAGAGGGCCAAATTTGAGTTTAAAAGTGAATAGCTGCATACAAAATAAACTCTGTTCTCTTTATTTGATTATTTAATTATTTTTCAAATATTTGGACATTTCGTAAAGAATACATAACTTTATATCTTATTTTCTTACTCCCGAAATGTTTACGTCACACAAGCGACTTCAAATTTAGGATTTAAAGAATGTGGCAAGTATGTTCAAGATTTAAAGAATGTGGCACAATATTTTATGGAGCTAGTTTAAAACATTAAAAAATAAATGTATATGATTAGGTCGCCTGATTGCCTACAATATGGTACCATATGGGAAAATAGAGAGGGGCCCCAAAATTATGCTTGCTACTGATAAAAAAAATTAATTGAACTGTCGTTGTTTTATGGAAACCCGTAGCGGTATATACCATACGTGCTCGCGCTGACTGATTAATGTACGAAGCAAAAATTCATTTATCTATTTCGTCTGTTTTATATATCGAATGAAATTTATTCAAAAATTCATTTCCACAAGAAACAATGAAATGATCTCAATAGAAATATAGAGAACAGCTGTGCTATGATAGTTTTTATCCGAACTCAGTTTTTAGAGGCTCAGATAATCTTACTGGAAACCTGTCCGAAGAATTCTTACTTTTGCAATACTGCTTTCTGTCGAATTCCAATATGGTGAATGTTTCCTCCAAAAGAGTATATAAATAATGTTCAATTTTAGTTAGTCAGATTACAGTTTTTTTTTGTACGATACGATAAGTGAAAAAACACAAAAACAACAAAACGGCTATGTAAGGAAGAATTATATATCAACTTTTCTGGTTTCCCATTTTTTTATTCTATAAAGCGCATTTTTCGTTGTAAATAAACAATCGTTTTGTATTATGTTTAGAGTAAAACCACGAGTAGTAATCTTGAAAACAGGTTATTTTCTTTAAGTTGGATTTCTTCAACTGAAAAAGAAACATTTATGGCTAATATGCCATAAGTAAAAGCACTTTTGAGTTTGTGTTGTGTCGTTATGTATTGATGTAATCCAAACGCAAATTTTATTTCGAATAAAGTATTTTTAAAAAAATGATATCCTGGTGTGTTTGTTAACACAATATCTTTTGAATTGATAATTTAAACACAAACAAATCTAGCATAAAAATTAAATGGCTATAGAATTTGACAACAAGTTTAACGTCCTAATCAATCGTCCCAAGTAAAAATACATCGCACATTTTTTACTTATTTTTTGCTTTTTCCATAATTTAAAATTTTTTGTTGGTTCATTGTTACTCTTTTAATAGTATATGTATTCTTTTATATTTCAATTATTTGTTTAAAATCATATAAAATCATCGGTTTAAATTCTGTTTTGATATATCTACAAGAACCTCCTCCCTCGCACATACAGCGCCGGATATAAGGTTTTTGCGGCCCTATGCGAAATTTTCCGAGCGGCCCCCTCTTTGCCCCTCTTCCGTCTGTGATTTTAAACTGATACATGTATAGATATAATGTATAATGAATATATTTTAACTCCAAAGTAAATTTTTAATTTAAAAGAAATACTAAGTTTAATTGAACACTTATTACATCATTCGCAACTACAGAATAGCAGAACATATTTACTGTATGTTGATATGATTTATATATCGGTGTGGTAGATGATCGCTGTGGTCACCACACATGTACTTCAGAAGTCACTTCATGTCAGATTAGTACTATTAAATATAAAACCAATAAGGAACAAGAAAAATTTGCGATTTCGATTCTTAAACTTTTCCAAAATATTAGGAGCCATGAAAAAGAATTAAGTAAATTTGGATTATTTTACAATTATCGAACTTCTCTAAAAATAAATTCTGTATCTTGCCGCCCTCCTGAGCCTGCGAGCCTAGGCAGCTGTCAATTGTACACATAATACACTTTTCTTACTCGAGAATAACTAATAAGCAAGTAAATATTACAAAACTTCCTACTTTACTTCAAACCCGCGGAGAGTTGACATAAAAAAAATGCGTCCATTTTTACAAACAAAATAAATCGATTACTGCTCATGTTAGATTTAATTTTTTTTTCTTATCTTTGAACTGTTCTTTAATGATGTCATATATCAGCAGGTTCTAAAATGGCTTCGAAGATAGTTACGAAACTTGAAGCACTTTACATTTTTTCCTTCCGTAATACCATATCGTAAGACTTAAATCAGACCGAAAACCGGTCTTCATTTCACCACCGACAGGGTGCTTTCTTTTTTTGTTTCATATCACTGGAATTGTTTTTTTAGAGTAAATGGTATTTCAGGCTTTAATGTTTTCCACAAAAATAACACTAAAAAAAGATCACTAAGAAGTAAAACATTATATAACATTAAATTGAAAATGTTTTTTTTTATTTAATCTAGCAATCTCAATATTTTTTGTGGTTTACATTTATATTTTAATAGTTTTCGGATGTTGATTTGATAACATTATTATCACATTATTAAATAGATTTTTTTAAAAACAATCATACCATGTGTGTACGATACAAATATTTTTAGAAAAAACTTTTTTTATTCAAATAATGCTACTTTTTATTTTATCGAATTGGGATAGGAAGAATACAAAGTAAGATTAGTTTCATATAGTTTGACTTAAGGGGGAAAAATACAAATCTTTGTATTATTAACATTTTAAAATTACGTTTTTGATAAATTTTTCATAAGATTTCTTTGTGCTAATAATGGCGATCGGGAGAAATTTCGGAGTTAATTCACTATTCTTTTTTGTAAGAGTTGTGATTTCTATCAAAATAATATTTATAGAATCCCTTGTTATGTTTTGGTGCAATATCGCATTCGTCATACATTTTGGCAATAATCGCAAGCGATTTAAATAAAACATTGCAATACACGGACAGAGTTAAAAAAAATATTAATGTATTAATGTTACAGTTGATATTATAGAGCGCATAAATAAATTCCTTCAAAGCACTTAAAAAATTAATATGAGTTCAAGTACCCCATTTGTTATCAATCCATTTTTGTGTACGCCGGTTTTTTTTTCCGATATTAAGAATTGCGGAAAAACATTCTGATGAATAAAAACTTTTTTTCATGGTGTCTAAACGAAAACTAAGAAGCCAATTTATTATCCCTGCATAATCTAATTTGGAAAAAAAACTATGATTTCCATTAATTTTCTATAAGTAATTTCGTTTTAATAAAAGAGAAATTTAAAAAGTTTTTAAAAAATGTTATTTAGGAACAAATTTTTTTTTATATATGACTTTCCATGTCGCATTTTGGGATTTTTAGAAAATACTGCAACTGCTTTTTGTTGAAGAACATTCAAAACTGGCGCGAAACTTTTTAATTGGTGTTCATTATTCCAATAACCACATCACTCATGAAGCGGGACGATCTCTGCACCCGTCAAATGAAGTGAAAAGATGTCTCCGTCACAACCGCTTAGCAATTCGCCCTGACTGCCAGATGACAATCTGCCAGGGATTGACATAGACCTCAAGGCAACATTGCGGAAGCTAGAACAAAAAACAGAACGACACAAATGAAGGAGAATACGCGACATCAAGAAACTTTCCCCCTTCTTTGCCAGCGTACACAATGCAGTCGGACGATCGTGTCAGTGGTTGCTACAGGATCCCGAATTGTCTTCGGATTTTGTTCAATGGAATGCTGCTCGAACTGTCGCGATATCAAAATCGTTCGTGTAGTTTGTGCGACAACTCATTTGTTTCAAGGTGAATGAACATTTTGACCAGTAGTATTTGTGGTTATTTAAAGGTAAGGGGGTTATTTTCGATTTTTAATTATAAATCCGAGCTCAATTATTTATCAGCATTTCAAATTTTGGAAACTTTTTATAATTAGCTCTTATTTTGCTTAGGTATTTTCTTTGAATCAATAAAAAAAATATTGACCGACGAACGTTGTAATAAACAAAATTAAGAATTAAAATGTGGATTTTTTTTATAAATGTATATTTATTTTATTTATTTGTTAGGTGTTTAAAGTGAACATATTAATCGATGATGCAAAAATTACAAAGTGATATTTTTTCAATTTCGTATACTCTGCCTCATCTGTTCTTACCTTTAAACATTTGCCTAACAATGCATATATATTTTTTATTATAATTTAAATTCGGTATGTGTCGTGTATACCATTTTTATTCATCTTCTTAATGTGTATACAATTACTCTTAGTTTTATAGTTATAAAATAAAAAAATAAATACTTTTTAAAAGTGGAAATGACGTTTGTATTTCAAAAAGTTTCCACTGGTTTTAGTATTTTATCCCACGTTCATTTTCAATTTTAAGTTTTATTTAAATTATTCTGCTCGTAGAAATCAAACTATTTTGAGAGTACTTTATTCGGACAAGTCTCATTTCGCCATGTATAATAAGAACACACTACAAAACGTTATTTTAATAAGAACAAAAACCTCAGAGTACAACTGTACGTCAAATGCAAATTAAAAAAAAATCGAATTATTTTTAATAGAAATGAAACATGAAACCATCAAGTATTATATACAAAAAAAATCGAATAGAGTTGAATTTAAAAATTAATTTACGCCTAAACTTATCATTGAAGGCGCATAAAATTACTTTTTTTTTTTTTGGGGGGGGGGTGATACCAAACAACTTCCGTTCTTTCTTTGTTGGTGAATCTTTGCATCCTTGGTTCCTTGAAGATAAAAAAAATTTACCTTAAAAATAAATATATATCTGCTTTGAATTCCATTGTCTTCAAACTAGAAATAAGAACAAGTTTAAATGTTTCACAACTCTTTCATAAACTGTTTTTGAAATTGAAAAAGTCTCGCATTCTAGAAAACAAAACCCACAACTATTAACATTTTTTTTAGCGTGAGAATTTAAATTATTCTTCGCAGCAATTCAAAACAGATTTTTGTTTCTTTTGCAAAGGCTCTATAAAATTGCTCTCCTCTTAATAGCGGCTTGGGAAAGATTTCGGGCTTCGAAACAAGTTCTTTTGAAGAAACCCTTGCCGTTCTTTTATAGAAAAACTGGCCTGAGTTTCATTTCACTGCTTTGATCACTCAATTTGCGTGAAGGAAAGTTCATTTTATTTCGAACAGGGTGCGTCGGGTTTGAAAAAAAAAAAATGCAAAATAAATCTGGCATTTTAGCACAGGTTTTCCAATTAAACGTAAATTACTTTTTACAAAAAAAAGCTGAACTTTTGACGAATTAAATAATATATAAATTTAAAATAAATGAGATTGAAATGGAAACTGGAATAAAAAAGGCTTTTGATATTTTAAAGAAACGACCAAAGAACAGAACTGCATTAAACGTTTTTATAACGCACTTCTGCTTATGCGTAAAGTTGGAGTCCTTATTATTATATATATTTTTCAAATGTCAGTATAATGGCTATAAATGACCTTGAATAAACCTAAAATTTTAAATAATTGATGACAGAAGGAGGAAAATTACTATTTTTCCTACTTACAAAAAGCAAAATTTTCCTATTAATATATTTAAAAAAAATTGCAAGAAAAGCTCGAGCAATGCTTTTTCTGTATTTATATAAGGTTCTTTATGGAAATAATAAACCTTTGACGGTGGAACAAAACTGAAATTCTATCCAGATCCAATATAAAAAAAGTTAACTTTAATTACAATTTTTACATATATTGCGTACTGCATTTGATTGTTATTTTAATGCAATACTTTATTATTTCGTTTTAAAGGCCAAAACTAAATATAATATTTTGAAGGAAAATTAGTAGCTTGCTTATGAAAGACATATTTTCTTTTCGTCATCATATCGTACATGCATGCATAGGTCAATGGTTTGAGGTTTATAAATAAATATATAAAGCGTAGCATTATAATAAATTTCATATAAAGCTTTGCTACTGCAAAGCAAAATGATTTGTGCGTTTTACTATGAAACGTTTCCATGTATTATATCTTTCAGACAGTATGAATTTTCATTTTTTTATACAACCTTCACATATTTTTTTGGGGTTGAGGTTCATAAAACTATTAGTAATTTTTAATGAAAACTTAAAAATAGTTAATAACTTTAATAGATACTACTATATCAATTCTCCATTGTGGCATTCTTGAAAACAATAAACATATCATTAGTTGCCAAGGACGCCTTTAGTAGTCGTTGGGGCTGGTGGGCCCTGTGCGAACTTAGTGACGGGGCCCTTTTTAATCTTCAACACAAACTTATGATAAAGTTTGAATAAAACGTAAATTAGCAAACTTATGAATACATTCAATCAGATTTTTGAAATATTTTTCATATTTCTGAAAAGCTAATCGTGATTTTTTTAAAATTATTAACTACACATATTTGATGCGGGATACATTATACTTGAATAAAATATTTATAAGAGAACTTCGTTACGTAAAAAGTCTTAATTAGTTTGGTCTTTTTAAAGAAAATTAAAATTAAAACTAATTTTTTGTTGAATAAGAAAAAAATTATGCCAGTCTTGCTATCGGACACATTATTATTGTCTGAATGGATCTCCCTGAACCTGAAAGCGTATGTTGTTTATGCTATTTTTCAGCTATATGTCTCCTATATAGCTGATTTTAAAGACGTTTCACGTCAAAAATAAAAACATTAAAAACATGTAACATTCTCAGTTTGCTCGTTTTTATCTGATGAGTGCGGGGCTTCTCCAAGTCGCACACCCCTAAGGGCAGCCCAGAGTAGTTCATTAGTTTGATATTAATTTATCCAAACAATTACTTAAGTCCACCCCACTAGTTACACCACTGTTCTGTTCCTATTGTCAACGGGCCGCTCGCAATGCAGACTTATCTTTGAGCTATCGTTCAGCATAATCAATCACGCTTTCTGTGTAATTCATTAAATAATGCGACCAGCGCGGCTCTTCTGTATATTTCTGAGAGTTTGCCTGAGAATATTATTTTAATAATATAATATATGCTTGTTTGGTGAAGAATTTGATGGTGGGTACCGGTGACCACACATAAAAAAAAGTTAAAATTTTGTAAAAAAAAATTCACCCAAATGATTAAAAATAATTATCTTTAAATATATTATATCTTAACATATTAAACTTAAGGGTAGCCACACACTGACAATTATCGGGCATGCAACTGAACTATTTAGTTGTATGCAATTGAAAAACTCTATCCGCTCACTCACCTATTGGGGGTATGCAACTATCGGACAAAATATCATTTTGCTCGATATCGCGCTAACAGCTTTGACAAATAATTGACAATTTGGAGATTTTGTATGGATAATACGAGTCTGGCGATCAAGATTGTCATGAAAATTATTTCAACAAAACAATGTGGGGAAAATGCCAATTAAAACACGAGATTATAATAAAAAGATTAAAAGTTTGTTAAAAGCAAAGTTTAAAACAGTTTACATTGAAAAAGAGGAAGACTTCAAGATATCCGAGTAAACTAAAATGATCAAAGAAAGCTTAGAGTTAACTAATATGAATGTCGAAGAAGCTTGCAATAATTTTCGATTGTTCATTATGATACTTCGAATAAATGATTTTGCAAATCGAATTAAACTGAATATGATTAAACTAAGGTTATTTAATCAGACTTATCAAATAACAAAATTTTATTGAATGATTAGTAATATCAATGTGTTATCAAAATAATTTTAGAACTCGAAGAAAAATGTGTGGTAATGGAAAAAATAAAAAATAAATTAAAAAAAGTTTAAAAACTTATTATAAATCATCGAGTATTACTTTTTCTTGTGATGTCGGATTTTTATTGTTTCTTGACTTTTTTAATTTTGGTGTATCCAATTGAGTTTTTTTTAATTAGCAGAGGGTTTCGCTTCATGTTATCTCTCGAAAGGTAACAATTGTTGTTGCTCGATTCTCTTTTGCACTGCAGAAAATCGCTAACACATGGTTGAATATGGTTAACAAAATCATAATGTTCTATTAACTGAAATTCCGATTGATTGAATACCGGGCAGTTTTAGAAAATTTCTCTCCGTTAACAATCAACGGAGGTGCGTGTTTCAATTATGAAAATATTGTAAAAGTATTTACCCATTGTTAAAGGGAAAGGATAGGTAGAAAATTTGCATTGAAAAGCTCGTTAACTACTGTTCTTTAACCGCCTCATGGCGTTTATACACATACATATTTTTTTTACTTTGTTCGACACAAGAGAAAGAGTTTTATTTCGATATATTTTTTATATATTTTTATTCAGGAATTTTCGTTCGCTTAGCAATAATTAAAAAAGAGACCTAAATGAATTATTATTAATATTTTTTGTTGTTGAGTGGACAATATTAAAATTGCTGATTTTTTAGTGTAGAAGAAAATGGGTAAGTTTTACAATTGAGAATTCCAGCTTACCGATCTCTGCGTCAAATTTTTATTTAAAGTTTATCTGCATGAACTATTTTAGATACGCCTCTTAGTCTGCATTTTTTTTTTAATTTCGTTAAAGCAGAAGTAAATTATTACAAAAAGCAGCTTATAAAAACTAGAATTAGTCACCAACAAAAACTTCGTCAATAGAAAGAAAATGAAGAAGTCTGATGTTCCATAAACCCCCATTACGCCCCGGTACATTGCTTTATTTCAAGATTTTACACGCATCAGTGTCTAATTTCCAATCTAACGAGACGGAGTTATAGAGTCGGAATGGGTCATCCTAAAAACTTCACGTGATATTTTTATTTTTATATTCGTGTAGCTGATTTTAAAGACGTAAACCAACATTTATAATGAAGATGTTAATAAATACTTTATTAAAATTATTTTTAATCCAACATAAAACACCTATTATTATGCTCTTAAAGGTGAATATTAAAAAAAGTTCCTCGAATAAAAGTTATTCCCATAAATAATAAAATAAAATAATTGCGGATAAAATTTTACTTCAAAAGCAAAGCGCGACACATTTGCGAATATCAATCATATCCGCATTTGTTTAAAATTCATCAACTGCTACATCGCACGGTGAGAAGGCAAGAAATTACAACACATTTTTATGCACTTGTCGAAACAGCGGGTAATATAGTCTGATGATAAGGCAGTTTCAGAACAACTTTCTCTGCTCTAATGAATTCTACTCATGCGAAGCCGCATCGAGCTTGTTTGTGTACCTCCCTCCCTCCTCCCCGCCCGGGCTAACAGCGAGCGCCCTCAGTGGAATCGCCCGACCTTCCTTCGCATGAGATTTGGACTTCAGATCTCGTAGCGCTATTGGAGAGCGAACAATACAGGGATCCTTTCGACGTTGAATGCTCTGAATTCGTGTGTGCTCCACATGTGGTTGTAAAAGAGGCATCAACAGGTAGGACATTGTTTTTTTTTCTTACTTTCGTTTGTTATATTTCGGAGACGCAAATCGAAAGGGTGTGCTCAAAGCGAAACTGGAAGGATTTAAATCGTCAGGTGTGTGATGTGTTGAAACGCTTTCGTTTCGGCCCACACGACTGAAAAGCGGGAAGTTGTATCTCTTTTTACGTGTTTTTATTGAAAGGGTAATAACCGTTGTTTTGGCTGAATGGAATAAGCCGGTGAATTATATACAGCGGACTCAGCTGCTATAAGTTTGTATTTGCAACTTTCGTAAAATTTCTTGATTTGATTTTACTTAGTTTTACTTATACTTAGTTTCTTTTTTGTTTTCATTTCAGCGGTCTAAAATATGATGAATTTGACCACAAAATTAAATATATTTTCCTATGTAGTTAAAATGAGTACTGTTTTTTCAATGGTGAATTTAAATTTTGCTTACTATTTCCTATAAAATGACACAGATACAAGTTATGAACCAAGAAACGTTTTTATTATTTTTTTTAATTAACAAAAATACCGGTTTTTCGTCCGCGGTTTAAAATAACTCGCCGTAGTAATAAAAATAAATTCGGTCCTTCAAGTTTAGTATAGCATATATTACTTTAGACTGTCAAATTAAAATTTAAACTATCTTGATAGTTTCGTGAATATAAAAAGTGAAAGAACCCGAATATAACATAACGGTGTAATTCGAAAATCAGTATGTATAAATTATTAAAAAAATATAAGCATTTTGTAAATATGCAAACGCGTAAATAATATCGATAATTAATCCGAATTTAAGCAAATAATTGAGGAAAAAAATAATAAATATTAGACTAAAGGAGGAAGAATTAACCATAAAATAAATGTAATTGATAATAATAGATAACAAAAATCAGCGGAAAATATTAGCAAAAATTTAGTTTATCTACTAAAATATTTATTCAAATAAAATGTACCAATTTCTCCCCCTTTTTTACATATAAAATATTTCAAAATTAGTGGGGCTAGGGACAAAAAATTGCGGAGTGACGACGGGTATTTTCACCCCCGCTCTCCACTTATAAACGATGTCACTGCATGCACTATAAACTGCCACTGTGTGTTGATTTGTAATATATTATAACTTCAAAAACAAGTATAATTTTTTTTTCAACACTTAGTTACTTAAAACACTGGTAACCCTCTTCCTTTAGGGTTTGGCCGGCACACAATTTTTTGGGGGTTTTATATTATGAATTGTTGTATCATTATTTTTATTATTCTTATTGAAAAAAATTAAATTAGAAAGGATCTTATGTAATTTATTAATTTAAAATATCTCAAATCCAACGATTTCGATAACATCCGTTCTTTTACTAGAGGAAACGATTATCATTTTTTTAAAGTTATAAATTGAAAAAAAAAATAGCATTACGCATCAACCAAAAATGCAATAACACTTCTAAAGTTCTTTTAGTTAGTGAAGATGAGTTTCTCTAAGAAAATCGAACGAAACTTTTTTAAATATATTAACAATACATGACTATTTTATAAATTGCAGGTAAAACTATTTGTTCTATTATTAGGATAACCTATAAATAATTATAATACTAAACATAATGAATAATTACATTTTAAATGAGGACTATACTTCACTTTGGTACTAGAATATAGTACTACCTGTATGGCCAGTATTGCATTACTTCTGACAATTGCCCTTGTTTCCTTCAGTACAACCGAAAAAAAACAGCTGTTTTCCATGGCCTTATTAATTGTTTATGTTTTTTTAATTAAGCTTTTGTCTGTGTGCGTGTATAGTTTGAGTATATAAGTTTCCATTGGACCTTTTTATATAACATGTTCTGTTATTTACTTTAATGTTAACCTTAATTTTAAATTATTGGAATAAAGAATTTTGCTATTAGAATTTTACAAATAGATTTAATAAAAAAAAAATTCAATTTTAGGGCTATTGAAAGCTAGTTTTTTTTTTAAATTTTTTTTTTTTTTAAAGAAAACAAATTTATATTTCAATTTCAATCCATATTACAAAACTGATGTTTTATTTAAAATATTTTTTCTGATCGATATTCTATTGATACCTTTTTTAATTATTTTTAAAACGTTGGCTGAATATTCGCCAATAAATTACACTTGCGAAATGTTTAACTTGCAAATAATTGTTTGTTTGCTTGCTTCAACATTTATTCACAAAAAGTACAAAATGAGGCGTTTGACATGTAGTTCTAATATAGCTCAATCATCAGAATCATACAATCAGGGTCGATATGTAGTCAAAACTATCTAAATTGTTATTAGTTAAGCAATCGTACTACTACTATGTTCTTAATTTAAAAAAAAAGAAAAGAAGTTTTTACTGTACATTAAATCACTACTGTACGTGTTCGGTCGTAAAATTGAGAACAGACCTACCCTGTCTAGAAAAAAATTACCCTTCTACTTTTTTACTTTAACTCACAAAAGAAATAAAATATTTATTAGTATTCGACCAATCACATCGGAACGGATGAAACTGTGGATACAAGGTAACATTTTATACTTTCTGAGCAGAATCGTATTATTGTTGATACTTTTTTTTTTTAAGAAGGCGTTTATCCAAAATAAACTTATATTTTGTATGCTTTCAAATGGAACATATTTATAATTAATTTTTTTTTAATTAATTCCGTCTACTACTTACAACTAAGCACTGAATGTTTGTGTTCATTTACTTGTTAGAACATTTTCTTAAAACAAAATAATTAAAGCATTCTGAACATTTAGAATATTATGCATTTCCCTAAAAAGTAATTGAATTTCGTGTTTCAACTCTTTTATTCTTTTTTATTAGTTGAAAGTTAAAATTTGTACATTGTTTGTTTAAATTTTTATAAAATTTTGTGTTTTGTTTTCTCAAATAAGTTATTTGACTACAAAATGTTGCATGCTGTCTGCGAATTCTAAAGTACTTCACTATAAATTTTATTTCGGAAGGGCTTGCTTGCATATCTGCATGTTCATTAATCATCCAAACCCAACATAAAACATCGCGCAATGAGTATAGGACGAGTTGGAGAGCACAAACCGTTGCATTTTAAATCACCATTTGTATTTTAGTTTTAGACACTCATTGTAACATTATTTGTTCACCGTGACAAAAAAAGTAATTGGCTAAACTTTTTATAGTAATTTTGTTAAAATTCTATTTTTAATCGCCATTTTGCTAATTTTGCAAATTATCAGTATATTGACGAATTGAAAGAAACTTAGATTTTTGAAAAAATGTGTATGCACTGAATATGCTAAATGTCATTAAAACATAATTAAACCATTAAATAAGATTATAAATGTTTTCTGTGAATGTAATACTGTTCTGAAATGCCTGTGTACGCAAATGCCATTAAACCATTTTTAATAATTCGATATGACAAAAAATTAAAATTTTATTTAAAAAAAAAAAAAATTCTAATAGGTATATTTTTAATTAGCAGTAAAAAAAGAAATTATCTTTGTAGAAAAAGATATTTAAAAAATATATTTCTACGTATCTGACACCTTTTTTTTAATTTACGACTGTCCAATTAAGCCACGACTCCATGTTAGTGTCGGCTCTGAATACAACCTAGTAATTTTACTGTCTTTTACCTGAATTCTTCATCTGTGTACAGAGTGACGTCACCGATAAGTACAACGGTTTTTAAACAAACATAAGATAACGCACCTTATGCTCTCTTAAGGTGGATAAATGTTAAGAGATGAATATCTGCAACTTCAATCCTCACTTCCTGCCATGGCGTTCGTGCTTGGACTTTGAACTAGTGTCGAGAAAGGATATGTGAATTGGTTTCTTGAGTTCCGTTTGTTTTTCCTAGTTTATATAGCAGTCTCGGATAATACCGGTCGGAAACCTTTTAAAAGATGGAGATGATAGTTTAGATGAACATGAAAGATTTGTTTCATTGCACATCATAAATACCACTGTTAGATGGTATCGTCGTCTTCGAAATGGATATCTTTGTAGAAAGCGAGTAATGTTCCTTTTAAGAAGAGATTAACTTCTATTTTCTGTGGAAATTGTACAGGTCAGTATTCTTTGTGCTTTTCAATTATTTACGTAGCGAATTAATAATTTCGTTTATAACGAATTAAACGAAGAACGAATTTAGTACGTAACGAATTAAATAATTTTGTTTAGTTAAACCCATTTTTAAAAAGTAGGAAATTAAATTTTTAAATGACTCCTCTAGTTTTAAAAAGTTTAAATATATCTATAAAAAAAATTCTTCATTGCGATCACGATAATAATTAGGCGTAGAAGAATCTCGAATAAGATCGTAAACTAAATTTTGTTTTAATACGATTTAGTAAAATTATTTTAATCCTAATTTTAAATAATAACAAAATTGTATAGGTATGTGAAGAAATTTGTGCCATTACTTAGATAATTAACGAATGCTATTTAACAACTTGCTAATTTAATCTAATTACTTATTCGCATAACATGTTAATTCTTTTTATTTGGTAAAAATTATGGGTATAGAACTTTGAGGCATTGTATTAATCTGAATTAATAAATAATTTCTGTGCTGAGTTTCAAAATAAGGAGTTCATTAATTGTTTTGTTCGATTTCATATTGATTTAATACAGGACATATTTGATGGACTATGTGTTTTCATAAAACCTCGTAGATTCAAATTCTGTAGGCAAAAATGAAACAATCTAAATTTTGGTTGTTTTTCGTAGATTATATACCAGCAAAGTTAAGTTTTAAAAAGCTTTTCTTTAGAAACAATAATGAATTTTCTAAAAGTTAAAAATAATTCAGCCTCGATTATAGTTAGCGAAAATTATGGCATGTTATAAAAGTTAGAAATTATCTTAATAAATTTTCAGTCTTCGTAAAAGTATGTATGACGGGAATCGCATTTGTTAAAAAGGGATATGTTATCGGCATTTGTAAAACAATGATATATGTTCGCTTTTATGTTGTTTTAGTGTTGTCTTATGTAACATATCCCCTTTTTATAAATGCCGATTCAATTGTAAGTTGACCTCGTAGTACTATTTAAAAATGTTCTAAGTAAATATTCGAATAAACGAATAAAATATACTAACTAATAAAATAACAAGGTTTCTCTAAAACTCTTCCAGGATATCAAGCATAAATATACTCACTTAAAAAAATATTAACATAGCTTATTTTTTACGATTAGAATTTTTGTTCTTCTAGGAAATAGGCTTATGTAAACTAAAATGCCAATAAAGTGTTATTTCTCAATTAGTAGACAATATAGTTTAAAATAATAATAATTATTATTTTTTATTTTAAATAAGTTTTCAAACTAACAGCAAAATAATTAATTTGTAAAGTTGTTTTTTCCGTGAAAAGATTAAAATTTTATTTATAAAGCATGGATTGTTTTTTTAATATATTGTTCGTTTTTAAGCTTTTATATATACTATATTTTAAAGGTATTGCAATGTACAGTATTTTTAGAAATTTAAAAATAGTGTTATTGATGGGAAAAAATGGAGATTAATGACAATTCCAGGTCAATCGTTTGCAATGTACAGTATTTTTTATGAATTTAAAAATAGTGTTATTGATGGAAAAAATGGAGATTAATGATAATTCCGGGTCAATCGTCCGGAGGCTCAAATGTTGTTGAAAAAGAATAATTAATTGACTTTCTATACACCATATCTTACAAGAAGTTTTTGTATCCGTCAGTTGTTTTTTGCAGCTGTTGTCTAACAATAGCTAATGCATATTCCGTTTCTGAAAGAATTAGCGACTCTTAATTTATGACAATCATATATTATAGCTTTCGAATTGTGCTTGCAAATTCATTTTTGTTATCTGCTACGAACTTTCCAATTGTCTAGAAAAGATAAGTAGTAATCAATCCAAAGTTAAAAATATGGGATTGTTATTTTTATATTGTCTGACATATAATGGAATAAGCCGTGTTCTTATATTATAAGAAAAAATATTTTGTAGAAAGTTGACACAATTTGATTATTAGCTGACGTTGATTTTGACATTTTTTTTCGGTGATTCGCAATATTTTTAATTAATTTTTAAATACAATTTACTTTCCTCTTATAGCTTTAATTAATGCCATAGTTTATTTTTGTACAAATATAGTGAATATCTTAAGAACATACTTTTTATATCAGTCGTTTGTCTCTAATATAGAATAAACTTATTTTTTTAAGTATTTTTTTTAATCTACAAACTTACTTTTGATCATTTTACTATTCTTTTACAGATTCTGTATTTTAAATTTGTCTAGCTTATTTATTTTATTAGGGTACATTTTTTTAATATAAGACACACCTGATATTAAATATTATGTATAAGTCTTAATTCAGTAAAATAAACTGCACTTGTGTATATTTTCTTCTAAGTATAACTAAAATTAAGATTTTCCCAAGCTTCATGAGCTTGATTGTAATACGACCTCACAAATTGTATTTAAAAGAATTTTATAAGTGTATCCTAATTTTTCCAATGTGCGAGAAATTACTCGAGTCAATATACATATCCGCCGGTAATTTATTTTTAATATTGATAGTGATAGTGCAATAAGTTTGGAGGAATGTTTAATACTATGCAAATGCTAATATCCCGTTGTATAATTTTGACATATTCAGAATAGTTAAAACAAGTATTAGTGCGCATGCTTCGTTGACATGGCAATAGATTTTAGTCATTTATCAAGGTATTTGTTCCCCATTCGGTTGCAAAAGAGTGCAGACTGGCTAATGAAAGTTATACTAGGGGTGTGGTATTTATGTTAATTTTAAAGAGGAGTTATACTTTTATTTTCTGATATTTAGAAGACTGCTCTTTAACTTGTTCTTTTCTATATTTATTTTTTCAAGTAGGGGAGTGATTATTTAGTAAAACTAAGAATTGTATGAATTATCAAGAGACTAGCAGAAAAAAATCTCACTTTCAAGTGAATAAAACGATCTATTGCGTTGCTTCATTAGTATTTAGTGTTTCAGTTTATACTTGTAAAAAAATATTTTTTCGCAGTTGTCTTTGACAGAATTTTTTTTGTTATCAAAGACACATTATCCGCTCTTTGAAACGAAATAGGGATTTTTCACCTGGGTCCATTTAAATAAATTATAGACATTTTTAAATAATGGATTCGTTTTTTTTTATCTTGTAAGTCCTACATATTTAATTTTATAAGTTACAAATTTTCTAAAGTAATTGCAGAAAACTAGTTTAACAAAAGATATACACAAAGAGGCACCAGTAAACATTAACGAGAATTAAGCTAGCAAATTGTTATTGTTTGTATATTCTTTACATATGTCTTTTAAAACTATTCAAATTTTTGTTTTATATTACAAAATATCAAGGGTTTTTGCAAGTAAAAAGTATTAAAATATTTAAGTTTCGATTTCATGCTAGCAGACATCCCCAGCCCAGGGGCGAGAGATGAGTCAAATTTCGACCAAGATGCAAGCATACGCGCATCCAAATTATTCACGCATCAGACCTTACGGTTCACCAGTGGCGGCTTATGGACTACAGCAAGTACAGCCGGGCTGCGCCTAAATTTATTAGTGTATTTTAAATCAAAAATCAGATATTTTAATAATTTTCTTAAATGAAGATTAAAATTAAATTTCTACGGTAGTAAACAAAATCTCCGATAAATTTCGAAATGAATTTTCTCGTTTTAGCTGCACTTGAGATTCGATAAGCTGATTGGCTCATGCGTGAAACGAGAACTTACGAGAATCTCTCCGCGGAAATGATTTTCGTGATAAATTTACTATTTTTAAAATCTGCAAATAATTCAAAATTGGTTGTTACCTATAGGAACAGTGTGTGAGTATTTAGTTTAAACGAATGTTTGGTCGAAAATTTTATTATTTGGTAATAAAATAAATTTACCTCTTGTACTTTGCTTTCAAATAATCTGGCAATGTTTAAGTAAGTTAGTTAGCAATTGTTTCAGAATCGCATTTATAAGATTTTATTATTTTACATATGTATTATCGTAAAGGACAATATTTTACCTGCATGCATAATTTTAAATACTTTCTTTAAAACATGTAGATGTTGAAAAAATCCACATAAAAGTGACGAATGCTTAGAATTAACCCTTCTTTGAAACAATTATTTAATTCTTTGTTTCCTTTGGCCCTTCAAAGAATGGAGTTTTTTTAGTAGAGTTCAGCGTTCATATAATCAGAGTTTCGAGTTCGATGGTCGTCTTTTAATAGCAACACGCATAATCAGCGGAAGGGACCAAACATTCGCCGTATAGAAAGATCTGGTGTACGTTAAATCTGTTGTCCAAATGATGATTATTGTGGCGTATTCTAAATAATTCGTGATGTGGTAGTTTGGAGAGTGGGGTGTCTGCTCAAATGTTTTCTTCGTCATATGACTAGGGTTCAAAATTATCACCTAAATGGTCCAAATTTTTTCTTGTGAAATAAATCCCAAACCTTCGTCAATAGCCCATTTTATAGTTGTAGTTCGACGTTAATTAAACACACCAAACCGTTCTGTTTAATGAACATGGAGATTACGAAGATCTGGTGTCCAGATTAAATGGAATAGGATAAACAATCGATTTTACATTGGCGAAGAAAGAAAGTAGTGTTTAACTATTCAGCAGACAATAATTTTGACATGCGAAATTGAAAAGATAAGGAATAAAAACCACGTGCTTTCGTTTATCCTACTGAAGACGTCAAGTTCATAAGCATATATCTTCATCTCTGTAACTGTAATTGGATTGCTATGACAACATAACAACAACAACAAAATCACATGTCGACCTTACGTCGATTTAAAACTACAATTAAATTTCAATGTTTATTTTTCTAAAAACGTGCCTGGAACAAAAATAGCTCGATATACGCATGTGGTTCCATTGCGAAAGATAGCAGCTAGAAATTGTGTGTAGCTTGTTTGCACAAAAAGAACGAATCAACCAAAGGAATCACCAATGTCCGGCCGAGTTATTAGTGATTTCTACACTCCTAGTACATTTTTTACTCCTTTCTCTCCGATCGCGTCATACAGGATGTGTGCTTTGCTCTGGCTGTCATTCACGCTCTTTATTGTTGGCTTCAGAAGTTCTTGGGGTACGGAAGGCATGAATGCCCTCGGATTTTTTCTGCATTGCTTGGTGAGTTGAGCCATCCTATATAAAAAAAATGTATGCGCAGTAGTGTAATTTGATTCGCTATACTTTTTTTTCTAATAGGAAAAAAGATTTCTGATAGAGGGAAAAAAAAGTGACATGATTCCAGCTTTTTTCCTTGTTTTTGAAATTGAAATTAAACGTTTTTCATTTTTAGTGTAGAATTTTTGTTGTCTGTAAGTTTATTTCGGTTATATATATAATATTTCCTATGTATCTTTAATACATTTTAAAAATAAATAAATATTGGTTAATAATGTAAAGAAGATTTTTTCAGTTAATAGATGTTTTTATGTTTTAAATGAGACAAACATGTCAAAACACTTTGGTCATTAGTCACAATAAAAAAATTAAATATAATTTACATAAATCCCTCATGCACTAGCTTTATTCTAAATAAATTTTATTCAAATTTCTAATATATTCCAACTTTGAAATGCTATATACTAAGACTGCACATACTTCTACAACTGCTTCAAATTATCTCTTAAATTATTTTGTCTTTTCATCTTAGAGCATTGCCTTTTACCTTGAAAAAAAAATATTATAATTGGATAGTTTAGTTTAAATTAAATTTTATTAAGACTGCAATTTCCATAACTGCTTCAAATTAGTTAAGTGTCTAAATTATTTTGTCTTTTCATCTTAGAGCACTGTCCTTTATCCTGAAAAAAATTATTATAATTGGATAGTTTAGCCTAAATTAAATTTATGTAGAATATATGTTATTGTGGACAGTGGTGGTGAAGGATGCATTATTCAGAAGTGCTGTGACCAAAGGCTCCTCTTTTGTACTGTCAGTGTTTAAGCTGTCATTGATCTTTTAAAAAAGTGCAAAAAGGAATTCTATTTTGCTAAACTATTAATATTTATTTTAGCGAAAATGTGAATGCAAAAAATGGTTAAAATGATCAAATGTGATTATTCTTTTCTGGTTGTAAATACCATTTTTTCTCTTGATAATTTAATAATTATAAATTTTGAGATATATTAACAATATTAATTTTCTAAAATATTAAAATAAAGTTTTAAAATAGCATGAACATTAATGAAATAAAATGGTAACATAATTAATGGTGGAAAAAAGTAACTTTTTTCCAAAATGTTTTTGAAAAACCTAAAATTAGTGTTGGACTTTTTGCTAATTTGTTAAAAGGTTTATAAATCAAGCTTAAAGTATGTGTATTATGACATATGAAGAAAATATAACAATTATAGTAATTATCTAAAAACACATTTTTATTTTGTGCCTCAATAACTTTGAAATTACATGATTTTTTTTAAATAATTTTTTTGTTAATGTAAAAAATAAAGTTATATCTAATTTTTTTGAAGACTTTATTATTAAAATGTGTTTAATGTTATTAGATGTGACAGGATAACATTTGCTACACATTAAATTAATATTTTTTAATTATGAAACTTGTTCATACTGTATATTTTTATTACATCTTGTCTTTTAGGCTCATCCAGTTCATCATGTTCATTTCATTAATCATCACCTCCATGTTCACATGCATTCTATCATCTGAGCTTCGCAACAACACATTGTCCTCTAGTCAGCTGTTCACATTTGCTCAGCCCCAATCATTCCTACAACTGAAGCCAGAGTGGCCATTACCTGCCATTAGAGAAGTCACATTTAAATTTAGGTAAATCTCCCCTACTTCAGATCAATATATATGTGAATTCAAGATATAAGCATAATATTCATATTAACATTTTATTAACCTGTTAGTATTGCAGTGTTTTAAAGGTATAGAGCAGCACTGTATATACATCATGAAAAAAATAATAAAGCTTCACTGAAATGCTACATCATACCAAAGTACTGTAGACAGCAAAATTCTAGTCTTAGGGCTTGATTTGTTGTTTTAAGTTCTAAAACAGCAAAACTTACAAACTACTTAAAATAACAAATTTACCTTTTTCAAAGAAATTATGTTTAACTAAAATATTGCTTTTCGTTAAGATGAAGCAATGTAATATTTTGGTAGCATGTAGCCCAAGAATGGCTTCAAATCTTTCAATCTCTTGTCAACTATTTCTTTTATACTCCTCAATTATAAAGTACCTGCATTTTTTTTTGTTTTAAAAAATATTTTAGATGATGTGAATATTTTTATTGAATAGGAAATAAAATGGTTATAATGCTCTATAGTTAATATATTTCTGTAAAAATAACCAAGTATGATTGTTTTGTGCACCCCCAAAGGTGGGACATTGGACGGCGAACACTTATTGGGTTATATTGAATCAAAAGTAGTATTTATTAAAAAATTAAATGAGAATATCTTTGTTGTTTCATGATCTAAGTTAATAAAAAGTTGCATTAACGAAACTTAAATTTTTAGCATTTTTTAAATTTAAAACCTTTTATAGTTTTTCAAAGAGATTTAGTGTTTAATACAAAAAAAACACACCTTAAAGTCAGATTTTTTTTTCTGGCTATAAAAAGAAAACAATTTCACGTCATAATTTTGTTGTGTTCCACAGTATTGTATTTTGATTACCTTTGTAAAATAAGTGGTAAAACAAGCTTGTTATTAAAGTTTTTTTTTTTATTTCTATCAGGACGGATCGACCTCATGGATTACTACTTTTTCATGGTTCAACATCTGACGTGAAAGTTTTTCCACTTTATGAGTTATATGTCATGCTAGAAAATGGACGGATAAAAATCATCCATGTTTTTCATGAAGAAAAGGATGAAATATTTTTCATTGGGAAAGGCAAGTATTATAAATTGATTGAAATATTTATAAATTTATAGTTATAAATTTTTCTATTGTTCTGTCCCTTCTTTCCAAATGTTAAAAAGAAAACTGTTTCAATTTGGTTTGCAGGTTTGAACCGTGATAAATGGCACCATGTAATCCTTCGTATTAATCCTGGAACTGCACATCTATCTGTGACAGTGGATTCAAAAGAAATGACTGTCAGTTTGCCATCTTTATCTCATAATCCAAGTTATGGTATTGTCGATAATGGATTGAAAACTGTTATGTATTTTGGAGGTAATATATATTTTAAACATTGTATGATTTTTTTTCTAGGAAAAATAAGTAAATTTAGAATGTAATAATAAGTATCTTGTTAAAAAAACTTTTATATGATTAAAAACTGTTTAAATTATTTTTATATTATATTTCTTATATTGTCATTAGTTTTTTTTTTTTTGGGGGGGGGGGGGGTTGGTTTGGTTAATTAACATTGCACTAGAGCTACACACGGTGGGCTTTTGGTGACGATTCTGGGCCTATCTTAAAGAGACCCTGGAATGATGCCTTATATTTTTTAACCATGGTCAGATGATGAGGGCAGCACCTTAGCTGGCACCTGACGCAACCTCAATAAGCGTTAAAGGAACTATTAAATTATTATATAATAATTTCGTGATGTAACAGGATTTGCCTGCTATAAGTAAATATCTGATAACTGATCTTTATATTATCAGATATTTACTTATAGCAGGCAAACCACTAGTATTAGACAAACCACTTTGTTATGAAGTGCTCTAAAAAACAAAACAAAATTATCCAACAGTTCATCACAAAACTGTTTCAAAAATTATAAACATTTTCAACATCTCAAGAGAATGTTCTAATATAATTTGTTTTTGAATATGAAATATTACAGCAAACATTACTTCTTGTTTTACACTTATCCACTATAGTTAAATTTTTTTAATTTTCAGGACTTGATCCCAACAATCAGGCCACAAATCAAAAGTATAATTATGTACGCTTTACTGGATGCATGGGAAATATAATGTTCAGGCAAGCAGGAAATCCCTTATCGCCAACTAAGATTATCCTAAGCAACCAACTTTATCCTGAATGTGTGAACCAATGTGAAAAGAAAAATGAATGCTTGTTTGATGGACGTTGCATCAATCACTATACTCATACATCTTGCGATTGTTTTGGCACAGGACATGAGGATAAAATTTGCTTTAGTTCTGGTAATATACCTTTATTATCTTTTAGCTATATAAATTTAATTAAAATATCTCTTAAAACTTTATAATATAACTGTGTAATGAATGGGAATTCTTGGTGACTTTTCTGATAAAAGCAATATTTTCAACTTTAACATGTTTTTTGAGACAAAAACCGATTTTGTTGCTGTTAAAAAAATAATCCTTAATTTTTACCCTCGGGGTTGGTTGGCGAAAAGGGTTATACAATTTGATGAAAAATCGGGGTAACTTTTCAATGTATTTTAATCAATTCTTTAAATGTAATAGATTTATAAAAGAATCGATTAATTTTTAAACAAGGAGTCTCCCGTTGATAGTGTGAAATGAATTTAATTTGTGTTAACTAAAATAACTTGGTATTTTAATAAAAATTTAGCTAAATGGATGTCTCAAATATTTGATTGTTTACGATTTTGTTGCTGTTAAAAAAATAATCCTTAATTTTTACCCTCGGGGTTGGTTGGCGAAAAGGGTTATACAATTTGATGAAAAATCGGGGTAACTTTTCAATGTATTTTAATCAATTCTTTAAATGTAATAGATTTATAAAATAATCGATTAATTTTTAAACAAGGAGTCTCCCGTTGATAGTGTGAAATGAATTTAATTTGTGTTAACTAAAATAACTTGGTATTTTAATAAAAATTTAGCTAAATGGATGTCTCAAATATTTGAAACTAAAATACGAATTGTAAACATATATTTTGCTTGGTATTTCTCTAGCTTTCTGCAGAAAAAGGTATGTTTTTGCCATTAATTGAAAAGCATGGGAATCAAAATTGAAATTTTTTGATAATTGTATTACAATTAAGATTTTAATTGCAGTCGTGTATAAAGAATTTGCAATAACACATGCTTTTTATAATGCTGTGTATCATCGCTTTCTAAAAAAATAAGACTTATCTTGCATGTTTTAACCATTGTATTTTTTATAGATCCAGTTGCTATGACATTTCGAGGCTATTCATATGTAACATATCGTGTATATGATTGGAGAGATAGAGCTCATTCTGAAGCTGCACGCATTAGTTTTAGTTTTCGAGTATGTTTATGCTTTGATTTTGTTTGTTTTTTCATGCTATTTTTTTGTACAACAGAAAACAACTGATCCCTTTAAAATAGTGGTACTCAACCTTAAAGTGTCCATCAAATATTTGTCAGGACATATAGATTACCAACCCTCAAATTATAATAAGTTTAATGAAGGTGTATTTTTATCAAAAATGTTCCTATTTTGGCTGTCATATCTGAATTAAATTCAATTTCCGTCTGTACCAATGTTATTTTCAACTTTAGTTAGTTACTGTAAACTAAGTACTAAATATTCATTTATTAAATATAATATAGCTTCTAAGTACAATCCACATACTAATTATTGTACTTATTTTGTAAGTAGTGAATGATTTAAGAATTTAAACTTGTTTATTTTAAATTATTTTACTTTAAATTACATATGCAAATAATGAATTTAAATCTTCAAGTAATTGGTTGGGTATGTAAGTGTACATACATCTGTTTAGCCAATGTTGATCAATACTGTAGGGTACAACAATACATTTTGAAAATAGGAATGGAAATTAAGTAGCACATTTTTAAAAGCAACAAGTGGAATGATTATTATTATTATTTTTAAATAAACATTTTATCCTTAAATTATATTAGCCAACAGACAATAGTGTCATAAAAATAAAACTTTTTTAAACAAAACACGGAGAACTAGTTTCTAGCTAATTAATTACTATTCATACTTATAACCTTCTGCAGACCAATGTGTTGAGTATCATTGTTTAAAGTCGATTACATTACCTCTTTGCATGTCAATGTTCGATCTTTTTCAAGCCTTATTTTAGTGTGTATATTTTGAATTTTTTATGTTTTTTCAATAAATTTTCTTCACAGATTTTTGATTTATTATTTAAAAAGTTTTCTTTATGAAAGGCGATATGCTTTTTAATTTGTGCTATGCATTTTTACACAATGTCAAGTTTTGCACATACAGACTTTAACAAATGATTGTTGCATAAGTTTGACAGAAAATATTTGATCTTTTCTAAATATTTTTCCACTTTGGATGACGCTTATTAATTGAAAGTATGATAATACCCGATTAAAATTGTACTGATTTTAAGAAATTTTTCTTTTAACAAAAATGTGTATTTTGACAAAAAAAACGAAGTACCATTAAAACAGAAAAACTTTTTGAAAATTATGTTGTTTAAAATTGGCTTATTTCAATACATTTTTGTATTTTTGAAAAGTTTTTTCCATTTAAAATACATGTGTTATTTAAAGCAATACATGATGCAAAATGAAACAAAATCAGGAAATAAACAATTAGTAAGAATAAACAATTAAAATTTGTAATGTAATGCTGAAACTTTTTGTAGGTTTGTGGTGAATTTTTTTACGTCTTTGATACATTAGATGTTGATAGCATTTAGGCTAACGTTTCATGATATGACATCAATATGGCTCCTTTTTTGGGGGAGTTTAGGAAAGTTCAGGTGTTTGTGCCATCTTTGCCTACAAACCTATGCTAAACTAAATAACGCATTTCTGCTTCTTGAGATACAGTTACAAATGACACATTTGAACATATTTGTTGAAAATCAGCATATCACACATTATATTTATGACTAAAAGAAGTCGTATTGAATATTTGTAAAAATTACCTTGGATATTTTTCTTGGTTGTTCATATATTACTTATCCTAGTAATTTTGAAAGCAACTTTGTTATTTTTCTGAATAACCCAGTATTTTAAAAGTAATTTTGTAAATTTTTTAGAAGAATGGGAATAATATTTTTTCAGCATCCGATTTGATTTGTTACAGACTTTAAGCGTTTTTTAATGGTATTATCTGTCCTTCATTTAATCAACAACTTTATTGGTATTATCTTAATCTGGATTAAAGAAGTTTACTGTATTGTATAAATTCTTATTTAATATACAAATGTTCATGAACTCTGCTTTTTTCTTCAGACATTTTTTGCAGATTCTGTTCTTGTATATGCAGCTGGGGAACATCCTAATCATAATTATGTGTCCATAAGTTTGTATGGTGGACAGCTTCATTTTGAAATAAATTTTGGAGATGGGCCTCTAAATAGTACCATTGGCTATTCACTTAATGATGAATCGTAAGTTGAACTTTTCTGTAGTTAAAAATTGACTCAAATCTAGGTGATAAAGTTAAATTAATTGATAACTAGTTCCTTCCTTTAATTTGTACAGAAGTTTAAATTTTTAGAGATTAAGGATTTTAATACCATTAATATGAAATGATACACTTAACAGTGAAAAAAGTTTAATAAAACAGACTAGTATATTTATAATTTATATATTATCATTACCAAAATATATGCCCCTGTTCCTTTAAGTTGTGACTTTTTATTTATATCACGGTCTAAATAATTTTGCCTTTGGAGTGATTTTTATTTTGTCTCATTTTTTTAAGACTGAAAGGGATGATATAATCATAATAAAATAAGTGCTTTTTACTAATGCGGATCATATTCTTCTAACACTAATGTATTACAGCGGAACATATTTTACAAAATATTTAATGTATGTTGTGTTTTTAATTTAAAAAAAGATTCATAATATTTCACATATATAATATGTATAAATTAAGCTATATTACTTAGAGATGGCTGTCCTTTTCTGCATTGGAATATTCCAAAGTGTTAACCCATTATTTATATGTATTTTCTTTACATTCATATTTTCAGGGCTGCCACAGGCGACTAAATAGGCGACTAAAGCGACTTTTTTTAAGATTCGGCGACTATTTTTGTTAAAATAGTGCCAAAAGCGACTATTTTCATCAAAACCCTCTACTTTTTTTGGCTTTTGGCGACTATTTTTGGATAACTTTTTTTAACAACACTGATTTTCCAATAATAAATTCACAGAATCACGCACCGTTTAACGAGGTTATGGTTTAACTAATTTTGAAGTATCACGTAATCTGATTGGCTGTTGCATACGGCGCCAATGTACTGCTATTTGGCGATTCTAAAAGACAAACAGTCAATGAATCTTGCCAAGCATGTTTATCACCGATATACATTGCTTTCTTTACCTTTTAGAGAGCAATTCGCGTTTAGGTTGCGTGTGTTACTTCTAGAATTCACTGCGCGAAGCAAAGAACATTAGATATACCTCAGGAATGAAAATCTTCCGAGGTTCCGCCGTTTTCCTTTTTTTTATTACTATCAATTTAATAAATGTATCAGTTTTTTTTTTAAATTTTCTAAAAAATTACTAAATATACTCGCGTATATTCCGAAAAATTTTAGTTAAAATTTTCAGTTAAATGTGTAGCCTATATGCATGTTAGTTAAAATAATTGCATAAAATAGCTGGGGAGGAGTGGATTTTCGAGTTGTATCGCAGCGATTACGTTTCCCGGTGCCGGTGTATTGCAATTTTAAATAAAAATATCGTTATTAGCAAAATCGTTGTAATCAAAATTGCTGTAAAAAATATCAAGGATGGGAATCCTGAGCCAAAATTGGTATCCTGCACCAAATTGCTACAAAACCACATTTATGTCGAAATTTGATGGTTCAATATCTTTCGTTGCATAATGGCGTTGTTTTAAGAATTTTTTCGTTCATGAAAATTCCGGAATTGTAGATATTCCGTATACGCGGCCTGCTTCAGTTCGTTTATTGTTTTTTCGAAAAATCGACGTTCAATTTAAAAAAATTCAGATGATTTCACAAAAATTTAGCATCTTTCACATCTAGAAATATTTGCGATCTTCGTCAAACGGGAAAGATATATCTCGGAAGTTGAGATGATTATAATTATAATTTCGGCGCATGTATCGAATGCAACTTTCAATTAATGCTCTTTTGATATGTTTTTCAGGGTGGTAACATAACCTAGAAAACCGGGAAATCAGGGAATTGTCATGAAATTTTTTTATTCTGGAAATATCGGGGAAAAGTCAGGGAAATTTTCGAAATTACACAAAAAATCAGGGAATTTTTCAAATTTGGATCATTAAAACGGCAATTATCCTCCATTATGCACTCTATTCTGGGTAATTTAGTTGGCAATATTTCCTTTTAGTTCTGAAAAAGATTTTTTTTTAAAAGTGGTTATGCACATTTTCATATTTTCAGTTTTATTTGTGTAAAAACGTGAACCACTGCTGAGGGAGCAGCAAAGCAAAGTGTATTGGACCTTGAAATTGTGAGCAACATGTGAAGGGCTAATGAATGTGATTTATTGAAGATTGCAATAGGAAATATTAAGCATATAAAACATTTTAAATTATCTCCCAAAGAAATAGTTGGAAAAATTTGTTTTTTTTTGCATTCTCTGCTTACAGAGAACATGATTAATTACTATTATGCCTGCCACAATTGTATAATTTGTGTATCAATAAATTATTAATTTAACTGACAATAAGTATTGCTTATAAATTTTTATTTATAATGCAGTAAATTTATTGTAGCGTGGATACTTTGTTTTTATACAAAGCATATATTTCAACATTTCTTAATGTAATTTTAAAGTCAGGGAAATTTTGTGACACCATCATGGAAGTCAGGGAAATATCAGGGAACTTTTTTTCCAGAATGTGGTTGCCACCCTGTTTTTTTAAAGCATGGAAACCTTGAAATTGCAGAAATTCGCTAAACGCGATCTGCTGAGATCTCCGTTTCAAGACTTTCAATCCTTTTGCATCAGATATATTAATTCATATATTTCATTACTTCCCGTTTTATCATGATTTGTTTTACACTACTTAACAAAATTGCATTATATTTTTCGAAATTATAGTTTAATTCACGAATTTGAAATTTAGGACTTGTTATTTTCAGTAATAATTTTTTTTTTATAAGAAACTTTTTTCTCTCGTTTGGTTGGTATTCAAATTCCAATTAAATTATATTTTGTTTAAACGTTTATATATTTTTATTATATTAATTATTTTTATTTGAAATTTTCCTTTCTCACAACCATTCCACTTAAAAAAAACATGGCTTTTATTTACCTTTTGGGAAATTTTCAAATTTCTTATTAAACTAATTTTTTAGAGTGTAATTTTTAATGATTTATATTAACATGCTTAAAATAACTAGCAAGGTTAGGTCAGTGTTTTGAAAAAAGCTTTTTTTTTGTGACTTGCAATTTGTTTTAACATTAAGTTTTGGTTTTTTAATGTTTATATATTTTATACATTATTTTTCTTTTGTTTGAATGCAACATGCTTAAAATAAGTAGTAGCGTTGGTTTTCCATTAAATTATCATTCTACAATAAATGTAAAGTTTGTGTGGAAAAAATAAAGTAATATCATTTCCCATAGACAGTAGCATACTTCTTAATTGATTTCATGCACAACATATGCAAAATTGCAACACTGATTTGGTTAGTGTACAAACCACATTTCACTGGAAAAAAAATCCACATATTTTTGTTAAGTATATATTGAAAAAAAAAAAAAAATATATATATATATATATATATATATATAAATTCAATAATTCTTAATTAAGAACTCATTTTCGTTAAATATTTTCAACTGCCTTTAAATACTCATTTAAAGCATATGCATTTAAGTTTATTTAGTCAGCTAATAACCTTATTCACAGCAAATCAATTCTTAATTAGGTCGAAAATCAACATTTTAGCGTCTTAATTTCTTTAATTTTCAAAAATGAAAATTTGAAATTTCTAGGGATTTTGCATAAGTTAGATGGTAAAATTAGTTAAACCTTCAAAGAACTTTATATCTGATTATCAGAATCTAATATCCTATACAAGCTTGGCAAAATAATAGGCATTTTAGAGTTGGAAATTTCTTTGCTTTTGAGAATGTTAGGTCCCTGTTTTAAATTAACACCTCAGCATTTCGTCTGTTTGTAAATTTGCTTGTTATTCATTTATGACCAAATGTGTAGTTTGACTTTCTTCAAATTTGGCATGAATGTTGCTTGAAGTCATTAAGCTAATTATATATGTGTTTTGTTGTTGTGAGGCCTATGTATTAAAGTTAGCATAGAAATCAAATCAAGCAATTGGTTCAACAAAAAGTTTCATAATTAGAAGTATTTGATGCAACCCTCAATTGTTCCCAGAACTACTTGTAAACTTTGATGGAATTAATTAGATATCTTTATAAAGCTTAATAAATTATTCAGAGTTTAAGGAAAGATTTGTATTTTTAGATTTGTGATTACGTAGTTAGATTTGTGATTACGTATGAATGCAATTAGCAAGATTCGGGATATAAACAACTTATCATTACTACTAAATTTGGTTAAAAGACTGCAATTATAAAAGTGATTTGTTTCAATTTTGGAGTTATTTTTATAACCATTGCCTTCAGTCATATTCTATTATGTTTCTTTAACAGTTGGCATATGTTCTTCGGGTATTTTTATATACGTTAATTTTTTTAAAAAGCAAATATTAGTGCAGAAATGCACTTTTACAAACAGTACTATTGTTGTACGGTTTAAAAATGGAATTTGTTCATATCTAGTGAATATATAAATTTTTAATTTATGCAGTCTATTTAAGAAAATGAGTATAAAGTACATATTTATAATTGTCTAAAAACAGTGACAATAATAAAAAATAATATCAATTTGTAATATTACTTGCATTTAATAAAATGCCTTTGTCGCAATTTGTTTAACGTTTGTCGCAATTTACTGCTTTTAGTCATTTTTGCTAAATATATGCATAAGTGAGGAGACTATTTAGGCTACTATTTTTTATCTCTGAGGAGACTATTTAGGCTACTATTTTTGATGTCTGAGGATACTAAAGCTACTATTTTCAAAGGTACAACTCAGTGGCAGCCCTGTATTTTAGGATAGGTCTAAAAATTATAAAAGTCTGTAGCACAAGCCTAAAAGAAACTATTATTATTAAAAAAATGAATAACTTGCTTTAAATTGCTGAATTTTGAAATTTTTTCATCCATTTTCATTTTTTCTTTTACTGTGTTCCAGTTGGCACACCTTAACAATGCTACATTCTGGCAAAGATGTATCGCTGAAGCTTGATTCTCGATGGCATTCCTCTCTAGAGTCAGCAGGACCTCATCATCACCTCCATTTGGACCCAGAAATTTTCGTAGGAGCTGCTCCTGCAAAAGCAAAAGGTAAGATTACTTTCAAAGAACTCTTGACATTTGCAACTAAATGCGATTTTCTATCATAAAAATATTTTTTACTATTTCGCAATTTTTTTCAAAACCTTTTTCACGACACACTATTTGGATAAAAGTAGGTATGGCAGTAGTCATGCCTGTTTGGGCTCCACTGAATTGTTCATTGAAAAAACACTACATTTTGCATTGTATAGTAAACATGACTTTTCATAATTAGTTTTGAAATTAGGATTTATAATTTTAATCTATATATCTTTGTTTTTCTTTTTACCTGTTAGGTTTAAAATCGAGAGAGAAGTTTATAGGTTGCCTAAAGAACTTTTACTTTAATGACAAAAGCGTCTTGCATGCCTTATATGCTGAGGATAATGCTGCAAGATACTACAGCATGTTTGCTGCAGAGTATGGCTGCGACCCTACAAATGTGATACCAATGACATTTCCTCTCCCCGAATCGAAACTGGTACTTACGATGCCCAGCACTACCAAATTGGAACTATCTCTGGAATTTAAAACTCTTCAGACCAACTGCGTTCTAGCTTCTGGAGAAATTAAGACAGAAAATGGGATTGGTGTCTGGGAGGTAAGATGTAAGTCTCTGATTGTAATTTTTGTAGTTCTTTTAAATTTCAATTGAAAGGTTGTACTGAAAAAAATTTGTTTCAGTAGCAGATTTCAAATGACCTTTGCTTTAGCATAGTATCAGCATAGTTTAGCATAGTATCTTTAAAATATTTCTTAACAGGTATTCATTTTTAATTATTTGGAATTTATTGTATAGGACCATTTCACAGTATTTGTACCTCTCTGCACTTTTGTTATTATTTTTATAGTATGTTAATGTAAAATAAACCTTATTTTTTTTTAGTGGATTTACCTAGTTATTTTTAGTTTAGTTAGTATTTAAAAAAATTGGGTATACTTTACATTAATGAACATATAATAAAATAATAACAAAGAGTTACGGAGGGGACAAATACAATGGAATGTCCCTATAGTATTTCTTAAACTTGGAATAATTTTATATTTTACTAAATCAGAACCAATTTGTTTAATTATAATTTTAATTAGGTAATATACAGTTAAAATATAATTAAGCAAGAAAATACCACCAATTCTATTTATGTGCTAATGAAAAAAAGTAACTAAATTATTCAATCTATTGCATTAAAAAAAATTATACAAAATTTACACTGAAACAGTATTTGCAATTTCACTAAAACTTGTCACTTAAAATACAGAGTACACCAATAAATACAATTGTTTGTATCTTAAAATTAAATATCTTTTATATTACTAAATATTCTTTGTATCTTTTTTACCTACATAGCTGTTACTTCATAAAGGAATAACCCTATTTGCTATTAACCGTTCCCCTAAAGATGATCTTGCTTTAGTGTGGACTTTAAAAGATGAACATTCTGGAAAACAGTTAGCTGATGATCAATGGCATCATATTGGTGTAGTGTATAATAGTGGGTATGTATTTTTTTTCAACACTAATATGTAATGGAAGGATTTAAAATTAAAAGCAAGTGTTTTATTTTTTTAAATAGTCACT
Source organism: Troglohyphantes excavatus (assembly GCA_963932185.1). Taxonomy (NCBI): domain Eukaryota; kingdom Metazoa; phylum Arthropoda; class Arachnida; order Araneae; family Linyphiidae; genus Troglohyphantes; species Troglohyphantes excavatus. Next base: position 41,175,240 of record OZ010667.1, on the reverse strand, counting down.
AAATGAAAATGTCACAATAACATTAAACGAATTATTTTATTTTAATAACTTGTAAAATATTGGCAATAAGTCATTTTTATTCTATTTCTTTTAAGATTTTTCAGTTTAGCTAATATACCCAACGAATCAATGCAAAAGAATTTCATAATTTTGTTATTTGATTCTATTAATGTTAATATATTTTTTTTGTATTAAATTTTCTATTTTTTTTTTTTTTATGTTTGGTTTTGTTATCTGATTTTTAACTTAGGTAGGTTTTTTAATAAATTGGTTTTGAACATAATCTTTAATTTTTTTACTAGAGAAGTATCTTTGGAAGTGGATTATCGACATGCTGCAAAAGCCGAGTTTACTCATCCTCTTGAATTTATGAGCCAAATGGTTCTTACAACAAGTGCTAAAAATGCAGAAAGAGGTGAGTGTAGAATATATATATATATATATATACAGTGTTCACTCTCGAAATAAAAAGGGGCAGGGCGCTGTTGGCAGTTAAAGGGCACCCCATTTTTTGAAAAGGCATTTCTTGTTTTCAAAAGGGCACTTTTTAAAAAAAATGTTTTGTGTGGGCGTGGCCACACATTGACACATCGGACCCGTGACCAAACGAAAAAAAGTTCCGATTTGTTGGTTGGCATTGCGCCAGTTCGGGGCATATCTCGAAGGAAAGACCCGTACAAAATTGATGTCTCTTTATGAAAATATTATTTGAAATCTAAAATTTGACATTTTAAAAGCAATTCTGTAAGTAGGAATCAGATCCCTTACAAAACTGATAAAAAGGCTACTTAAATCCAAAATTTGGTAATAAAATGCCTAGTCTTGCAAACCAATCCCTACCTAGTCCCAAACCATATTCTCATTAAAAAAAACACAGATAAAACCCTTAGAATTTCATATGCAAGCACAGGCAACCAATAGGATTTGTGGAATGCTCCGTGCTCGAAATTACTGCAGAATCATCGCGATTTCACAGCGCACGTAGTTATAAAGGAGTTTGTTTTTCTACTGTCATAATTCACTTAATTCCAATTTACACACAATTTTTTTTTTAATCGATGCCTTTTTTAAAGACAATTAGGAAAGCAATGATGCTTGTGCTTGACTGAAAAGGGCGGAATTTTTTCAAAAGAGGGCAGCTTTTTGAAAAAAGGGGCATGAAGGCGCTATAGAGATGAAAAAAGGGCGAGCAGGGCAGATATATATATATATATATTGTTGGAATGTGTGAAGAAATCCAAATAATTTTAAAGAATTTTTTTTAACAAATTTCTTAGAAAGAGAGCATTGTTTTTATTTTTTGTATCTTATTTATATGTGTAAAAGTGTGCTTTTATATTATTACATAGAGTTTTTGGAATTCTATTATGAATAAATGTATTGGAACAGTTATAAATTCGGTTAAATATTAAGTTTTCTGTTTTATTAGGATTATCTCTTTAACCGCATTACTTTTATTATACAAATTAACTTTTAGGTTATAATTTGAGTTTCGTGTCCCTATGTGCTTTATACTACTCTTGTAAAGTCTGTTCTAACTACTATTATGGATTATTTTAACCAAACAAAATCTATTTTGTTTTAAGTGAAATGGGATATTTTAATAATAAATTGTCATGTTGTATTAATTTCTTTGATTAGATTAAATGACTATTGGTATTTTTATAGTAGATATAAATTTTACATGTGTTGTTGTGTCCCAGTTCTTGAGTAAGATACCCATAATGGGAAAGTAGTGTGTTTAATCCTCATAATCCTTTCCAAATATTCACCACGGGAGGTACAAATTTGCTGTACTCTATATGTTGATCATAGTATGGAAGTTTGGAGAAGAGTTTTCATATATCTGAACCAAATCTAATATACATTTTCTAAACCTTACAAAAAGTTACCAATTTTTTTTACTTTTCTAATGAAATGCTTCACTCAAATGGTAATGTTTTTATTGGTGAAGAAATCGGCCTCTTTTGCTTAGCTATGAAATTTCACTTGAAAATTATTTTTAATTTTTAACAATGTTCTTTTGACAGGTTTCATTGGCTGTATGCGAGATATTTATGTTTCTGGTGATTGGATCGATCCTCGAACTGTTGTCGATACTCAAAAAGTATCTGGAAAAGTATCACTAGACAGTTGCTTATTGGTCAACTTATGCAACAATCCTCATGCTTGTGAACATGGTGGGAGATGTTATGTCGAAAAAGGAGAAACTAACTGTAATTGCAATAACACAGGGTATACTGGAAGAACATGCCACTTTTGTAAGTTTTTCACTTTGTATCTTGAATAGTTTCAGTAGTTCTTAGCTCACAATTTTGAAATTTTACTGATTTTCTAACTATTTTTGTATTTTTTTCCTTAAAAGTAAATTATAAATAATATATTTTATATTATTGTTATATATAATATTATTTTATGATTTACTTTATTTTATAAAGTAAATTATAAAATTTTGGAAATTAAAAATATTTTGGAACATTTTATAATATTAATATAACCTAAAATGAAAACTCATTCTAATTTTTAAAATCTGTAATGAAATGTTTTGATTCATCTTGAAATTCTTTATTTAAAACCTACAATTCTGTATTATTCAGTATAAAAATACCTATTTGTGATTTAAGAAAACTATATAACTTTACTTTTTATCCGTAGTCTCAAAGATGCTAACCATGCATGTAACTGTGTTACATTATTTATGAATATTTGTATTTTAGCCCTTTACAAACGCACCTGTGAAGAACTTTATCTTGTGGGTTACAGGAAGAAAGGAGTCTACACAATTGACATTGATAGAAATGGGCCTTTGCCACCAGCTCATGTTTATTGTGATATGGGGGACAGTGGAAGCATGATAGCAACGAGAGTAGAGAATAACATGCCTACTGAAATGGTGAATTGAATCATTGTATATTACACTAAATTATCCTAAGATATTAATAATAAATTTTAGTTGACTTTTGTTTCTATAAGTAAAACCATGACCTGTACTTTTTCATTTATGAATTAGTATCTTATCTGTACTATATCATATTTCTTTGTAAAATAATTTAATTAACAATAAATTTTTTGCGTATCATTTTATGTGAATTGTAACTTAGCTAAATTACAATTCGATTATGAGTTGAAGATTACCATTTACCGTACAAATAGATATCGTAACGTTTAATTTTGCACATATTGTTTTACATCTGCAGTGTAATTTAATGCAGATTATTTTTATTAATATGTTTATAAACAAGTCACATGACGTTTAACTTCGATTATGACTTGAAGATCACTTCTCTACAACACTTTAAATTATCTACATAATAAAATAAATGCTATTGTTTAACTTTATCCTTACTAACTTAAGAGTTACTTACTTAAATTACAAAAAAACACTTAAATGTGACGATTACAAAATTAATGTATATAATGCCTTTTATTCAATAATTAAGATGTATATAAATGTTCTTAATAAGAATTTTTGAAGCTGCACTAATATATTTCTTATTATAAAAAGCAATTTAAGTTTAAAAATAAGCTGTTGCGGTCTTTTTTTGTAAATTAATACCTAGCTTTTCTTTTGAGGTTGTCCGAAAAGCTGGTATGAAATCCTTCTCCATTGACGTGACATACAGGGAATTCACTCCAGTAATGCTGCAGTCCCTAGTCAAACACTCGAAAGTGTGTCTCCAACACCTCAAATATGAATGTTTCAAGGCTCCTCTAGGGTAAGATTATGAATAATTGAATGATTATACATTACACTAAATAATCCTAAGATATTAATAATAAATTTTAGTTAACTTTTGTTTCTATGAGTAACACCATGACCTGTACTTTTTCTGTTATGAATTAGCATGTTATGTGTAATTAGTATATTTTTTCCTTGATATTGATTTTTCCCACTTGCTTATATACTCTAAAAATGTCCCAAACTCATTTTTAAACTTCTGTTATGCAATTGTCATTTTTGATTTTTTTAAAAAATGTATTATAACTTTTTTTTGTGTGTTAAAAAACTTTTAAAATAAATCTTTGATTTAAAAACATTCTTTTGTAAATATGAACCTCATTTTAGTTTTTTCTATTTATTAAACCTTTAAATTGTTTTAAAATTACTTTATAAGGCATATACCTGAATGACCTGTAATACATCAGCCCAAATTTAGTGATTTAACTTCTTTGTATTTATCTACTGCCCTAAATAACTTGTTTTATATAGCTCGTTATTGCTTAAATCACAGCCAACTTATTTTCTCTAACTTTTTACATCCCCACAATTTAATAAATTTCCAATTTTGATAACTTTCTAGCCTTCGTACATACACCTGGATGGAGTCGTCTGGGACATCTCGCTACATCACCAGTATAGGCAGCCAATCCGAAGGCTGCAAATGTGCCGAAACTAAAACCTGTGCCAATTCTTCACTCCTGTGCAACTGTGATATTGCAGATGCTCGTTGGCGTGTGGATGAAGGAGAATACACAAATCCAATCCACTTGGGGATTACGCGAATATACATTCTGCAACCGGAGGATTTGGAGTCATCAGCGGAAGGACGTCTTACTCTTGGACCCCTCGAATGTGTAGAAACAGGCAAGATTAATCACATATTTGTTAGATTAAGAATACATGATTATAAGAATAATTAACTTGGTTTAATTAAAATCCTTAATATAAAAAATATATGGGCGATTCTACAAATACGGGAATATTTACAGTACATAAATTTCCAAAAATTAAATTAATTTTAAAAATCTGAAAAAAATTACTAAGGTAGTTCAATGGGTACATAATTAGAATAAAACATCAGCAGAGCTTAATTGTTATATTTTTGTTTTGCCACCTATTAGGTATAAGAAAATGGGCATGTGGATGACTAAGAAAATGGGCATGTGGATGACAAAACCAGAATTTGCATGTTCTCAGTAAGCCATATATGAAGCTTTGTAGGCTTAACTTCTGTTAAGTACTTACAACTGCAAGGTTTATCACCATGCATAACCAGAATTTATTTATATTTATATTTTGCCTGCTTATTACAAGTCATGTTAATGACAACCTGAAAATGAAATACGACTTAGAGCAAATCACAAAAATCTTTGAAGAACAGCAAAATGCAACTTTTAGTCATAAGCCACAAACTGCCATGTTTATTTTCATGCACTTTTGCCACTTTAAAAGTTTCAATTTCCTTGAGAAAAAAATTCCATTTGTTTCAGCCATGTGGATGACTGATATTCCTTAGGACAAACTTTTAATTAATTTTTTTATGTAATAATTTTATTTATTTTGACTATTTTTAGCTTAATATTATTCATACATATATATTCATTAAGAAAAAGAAAAATGAAGAGGAAATCACTTTTGGTTTTTTAAATAAATTACCTGGAAAACACAAATTATAGGTATGGGACAGGGCATGTGGATGACATTTAATTAAAATAAGTTTTTTTAATGGAATAAAAAATCAAGTTTTTTCATAGATGAAAGTCAGAATAATAGTGCTAAGGGAGTGTAAATATATACATTAAAAAGTTTTTTTTAATTTCCAAAACAAAAAAATATATCAGTACGGAACACAAATTTTCCCGTATTTGTAGAATCGCCCATATAGCAGATTGCAGCACCTTTTAAAATACTATTTCAATTCTGAATTTTTATTCTATTCTTTATTTTATTGGCAGCTATCTTTCTGTATTAGCTTTCTTAATAACAGGGTTACCACATATCTGGAAAACTTAGTATTTTCCTGTGAAATAAAAAAAAATTCTAAACCCACGGTTTGTCAGTAAAACTCTTAAATATTAATATAAACTCTGAATGGTTTTTATTTCACTGTAATTTCACTTGTGATAATTTTTTTTCAATTCTTTTTGAAAGGAAAAAATTAGTTAAATTAACAGTTTTCTTTTAGCTTTTATTTAAATAATCTTTGTTCATATCAAACCTATTATTTTTCAGATACCCAAGAGTATGTAATAACATTTAAAACATGGAATTCATACATTGAAGTGCCAGGTTGGAGAAGAGGTGATATCGCTTTTAGTTTTAGAACTTCTAACAGCCAAGCAGTCCTAATCTACCAAGCCTCTATTCACACAACCCATGGCTACCTTCGAGTTTTACTGATAAATGGTATATATTTTTATTTGTGAATTTTTTTACTTAAATATATAAAATTTATGCTTAACATTTTATTGTTATACATAAAACACTTGATTAATATATTATACTAGTTACATAAAAAACATTTCAAGAGCAGGCTTTAACCAATGAATATCTTTCATTCTTTAATATAGAATGTTTTGTATTTTTCTTATTCTTTAAAGTTTTTATCAGATTGCTTAGCAACAAGAATTGTAAAGCTTGATTATTTTTTTAAATTCATTATTTTTTTATGTAGGAAGATATTTTAAATTAATAGTTACTGTCAGCTTTATTGAATATACAGTTTCTTCATATCTCATTTCTTTATTAAGAGAAACTAAATGCTTCAATATTACCGAATGTAGTACAAAGTTGGCATATTTACCCCACCCTCCTAACTTTTTTTAAAAAAAACTTTTGTAACTAAAAAATAACCACAGTTATAGAGTTTAATAATATTACAATATAGTTGATAGCTCTAAATTAGTGTAAGGATATAGATAAAGTTGTTAGAAGATTGTAACATAGTTGGCGAATAAGAAGCTATTGTTATCTACTTTTATTATCTATTTATATATTACTTTTTGAGTATACTCTTAAAGTTGACTATAAGAATTTCATGTAGACTTTTAAATATTCTTTTGCTTTTAGACTACGAGTTATCCTTTGAATTCACTCTAAATAATGTTCCACAAAATGTAAAAGTGAGATCGAGGAGACCCTTGAATTCTGGAGAATGGCAGCAAGTTTGGGTGGATCATGACTCTTATCACATGCGATTTACTGTTAATTTGGATTCAGTGATGGTTGATTATGGAGAATCTCATGGAGTCGGTCCTTTTGAAGGCCCCTTATATGTTGGAGGTGTTCCTGAGTAAGTTCATGTTTTGTTTGTTCTTAGATTGTGCGTTTGATTTATCCAAGTTCCAGAGTCAAGTAAAAAAAATTATCATTGTTGTTTCGGTTAAGGAAACAGAAATGTAAGAACTACAACCCTGAGCATAATTTTTAAATGCCTTTAAGACAATTTAAAAAAAATATTACAACATTATTTTTTAAAAAATTATATTTATATTTTTTTTAAACTTGGTATAATTTTCCGTAAAGGTTTTATATGTTTGTATATGCAGTCTTGAAATTTATTTTTATGAAAAACTTTGAAAATTATAGACCTAATAAAAGTAATATTTTTCAGGCACTTAAGACTTATTCAAATATGACTGTATCCATTCAATAAATTTTATATTTATGATATTGATATATTACTTTACATAGACGTATTTCTTTTTGGGAATAAAATATGTTAAAAAATTTCTAATATTCCAATATTATTGCTTTTCCTGTATTAATAATAATAATCCTTATAGTCCATGAAAAGAAAATGTAATTACTTACATTAACACATAACTATTTTGGTATATATGACAATTCTAATTAAGTTAGCATATTTTGTATTCAAATTATTGTATGCTTATTATATGTAATTGCTTTGACTAATATGTAATTATAATTTATAAGTATTATAATTAAGTACCTCTTAAGACATATGTAATTTTCTTTTAAATATTAATCAATTGAATCCTTACTTTCTACTAATATTTTTTTATTTATAAAGTTAATCTATTTAAAAAGGTACATTAAATTAGAAAAATATTTTTAGGTTTGTTGCGGGTGATTCCGTCATCAAGGAAGGTTTTATTGGATGTTTTAGAGGACTTGTAATCAATGACGTAGTTGTAGACTTATATAAACATATGACTCGAAGGTTAGTATTAATTTAAAAAGTCATATATATAAGATTTATGTTTTGTAATTATTTAATCTTTATTATTGCTTTTTTATTTTAATCCACTTTATTTTTTTCTTCATGACCATTTTGTCACTGAATTGTCATATTTCTAGTGAATCTGCTATTGTTCATGGATGTCAACCATCTTGTGCTTCAAGCCCTTGCCAGAATGGTGCTACTTGTGTGGAGTATTGGGGGTCGTATGTGTGTGAATGTGTGAACCCATTCGCTCATTCTGGAAAGAATTGTGAGAAAAGTATGTATTGATATTGTTACAAGAAATTGTTTATATATGAAAATATTATTTAATGTGTTGACATACTTTATTTTCATATTTCAGATGTGAATACAAATAGTATGACAGTGGTTGTTCCTAAATCATATTATCACCATAAAATTGAAGGAAACAGAACCAATCCAGTCTTGGATCAAAACATTTTACTAAGTTTTCGAACTTACGAGAAAGAAGGCATTTTATTATATGCTTTTGACCATTACAACAATTTCGTTCAGCTTCACTTCGCCAATAAAAAGGTGTACTTCACATTCAATTCTGATCGGACACTTTATCAGCTATCTGTTGGAGTACCAGGTATAGTTTTATTTAAAAAATTTATATATTTTCTATTTATTGACTAAAATTGAATTTTTGCAGTATTATAATCTCCTTTTGTGAGGAACATCCTATTATGGATGGCAATGACACAACAAATATTTTTATCCAGAAAAAGCTTTTTTTTCTTTAAAGTATCCAACGGTTGAAATATTTTTAGACATAATAATGTTTCTCTGTTTTGAAACGCCAATCCAGTCTTGAAAGAAAAATGTCAAAATAAATAACTGCTAGAAAAACACTTTTTCGGTTGAATTGTTTGACCTTATATCTCAATAATTAAAGTAAAATTATTTATACTTTATAACACATAAGTCTATAAATAAATGTTTCTTCTCAAAACTGTTAAACAGTTTTATAAATCGCAAAATTTACACTTTTTAGGTATTTAGTATAATTACAGTACACTTCACAAATATATACATACCTCATAATAATAAAAAATAATTTCATAAAAATCTGTTTTGGGCATATTGAGTTGTAATCTTTATGATTTGCCAGATAAGGAAATGTTAAGAAGCATAACTTATACTATATAAAATTATATTTTTGCTTTCTATTATACAGATCTTTCTAAGGGGTACCCAGTGCAAGTCAAAGTTGACCGTCAACCTAAGATGACGACTCTTTTTGTGAATGACGGAAAAGCGGCAGAGGATGTTGTAATAAGATTTGTTGACAAATACTTTCGAATGCCCTGGCACAGAGGAGAAAAATTAGGTTAGTTATTATTTCGCATTCAACATATAGTCCAGCTAAAGACTTCACCATCACATGTAACAAATATAAAAATTTAATCATTCAGTGCAAACAGTTAATCCAATTTTTTACTTTTAAATTCATTTTACTTATTATCTCCTCTGCTCAATCATTATTCATCTAAATTATTGGTTTCTGACCCGTGGTCCAAAGTGATTCGTGAAAATTTTATATAAAGAATTCTATCAATCACTGCTTTGAAAAGATGTAGTTTTTATTTCACTGGCACTTTAACTACAAATAGCGAAATAGGTTGAAATTCAAGCTTAAATACCTCTTTATTATTTTAAATGAACATAAATCATTAATTTAAAATGTTACCTTATGCAATGAAAATAACTTAAGTTAAAAGTGATATATATGTGCAAGTGGTCTACACTTAATCTTACTTTTAACTCGGCAGTCTGTGGATATCTAAAGGTTGGGAAACTCTGATCTAAATATATTATTATTTAAAAAAGTTTGAACTTCTATGCATCTGTCTGAATTATTATAATATCGAGATGCAGAACTTTAAATGTATGTCTGTAATCATACTGTAGTTTTAGCTTTCATCTATTGTATTACAAGTGTTTGTGTATCAAATGTGCTAAATTAACATTTGATTATTGTCATTTTTTTATTAAAATTAACAATAAAGTTTGCACATTGTAATATTCTATGTGTATAATTTGCCCAACTAATATATTTTGTATTGTAATTTTTTAGAAACTATTTTCCCACCAAGAGGCACATATAGAACAATTGAGCACAGTGAGATGTTCCTAGGTCATGTTGGCAGTGGCACTGAAACTAATTTGACCAAATCTGGATTTTCTGGTTGTATTCAAGGATTTGTGATTGGAGGTGAAGAATTTAACCTTGAAGAAGCTGCCATGACTCTGAACCCTGATGAGAAATACGGTAATACTCTTTTATAAATTTATACAAAGTAAATTATATATCAGCAGGTATTATATGTATTAATAGAACTGAAAAAAATATGTTTTTTATATTTATTTAAGGAATTTTGATTCCTGGATGCAACATGTTGTGTGACTACCATCCCTGCCAAAACCAAGGCCTCTGCATTGAGAACTGGAGGGAGAACAAAACTTCTTGTGACTGCTCGCTCACGTCGTACACCGGGGAAGCATGTCAGAAAGGTTATTTCCTGTTTAAGGTGCTCATCGTATTTGAAATGGATACTGACTACATCTCAATGAAAGATGCTAATATGTGCAAATTTAAAATCTTTGAAACTTCAAATATTTTTTTTAGCCGAGACTCCTTAGTTTTTAAAAATAACTATGCAGTAGACCTTTGATGTAGTGACCTCTTATGGGACCAATATGAGATGGTCGCTGTAATAAGTTTTAAAAATTTTACATGGAAATTAGTCGAATGATTGGACTTTCAGTAGATTTTGTTATAAGATAGGGGTTGTTGATATATTGAAAAGTCATTATAAAAATATGGCTTGCATGGACCTCTAAAGTCTTGTAGAACCTCAATTATCCAACCTAATTCGGACTGTAGGTAGGTCCGATAATCGAATATTGTGGATAATAGATAGCTAATGAATATTAAAACTACTATATTAGTAATTGATGTTTTCTTTAATTAAATAACTGACATTTAAGATGACAGTTGTTTCGCAGCTCTACCAAAAGTCTTTTTTTTAAAAAATAGTTCATTCAGAATCTGATTTTATGATGATCCAACCACTCTAGTCCTTTTGAAGAAAAGTCAAAACCTCGCCATTACTTATGTAACATTGGTCGTTTTCTTCCTTCTAGCTATCGCTTTCCAGTGCAGCTTCAGTATGTTCCCTTCTAATTTAAGAAATAATTTTATCCTCAGTTAAAATTTGAAATACTTGATTGTTTTGATCGCTGTTTAACCAGTCATTAATAGTCACTTGCCAAATTTTTTGCAAATATTGTGTCAAAAGTGTAAGCAGAATTTACGTCGTCGTCCTCTGTATGTAAAGCTACTGTCATTTTCTCCTTTGATTAAAGAAGGTGCAAGTTTTTTCCAACTATGCTGTGGGGAAGAGAATTCCATGTATCACCAATCATGTAAACACAGTCCTTTATAGTTAGCTTCTTCCAGAACTCCACAACTTTCGAAACTTGTAAACAAGTTGGAGTAAAGAAAAAATGTAATGAAAAATATTCCGTTTTTTAGAGGGGCTCGTTTTGAGAGAGGCAACTCGTTGGGTAAATTTTTTTATGTTGACTTAAGGACGGCCGGTTCACAAAGAGTTCCGGTTAAAAAAGAAGGGATAATCGAGGTTCTACTGTATTTCGTTTTTAAGATACCTTATTAATTCTTTCTATTTCGAAGAAGTTTTGTTTATAATTTTTTCTAACTAATTTTATTAGTTAAAAAATCTAGAAGCAGGTGGAAGTTTAAAATATTTTCTAAAAATTTCTGATATGCAACATTATACAACTTTTATTACCTTTCAAACTATATTGAACAAAATGCATTTCTAAAATATCAAGATTTTACTATGTTAGATTTGAATTAAATTTATTACTGAGATGTGTTTACATTACACTTAAATTGGTCTGTGTTGCAAATTTCTATGAAAAATAATCCTCTTATTTTTTTTTTTAAACACTCACTATTGGATTTTTTTATTACCACTCACTACTCAATATTTGTTTGCATTATTAATGCTTGTTTATTTATGTTTGCTACCTATTACTAAATAATCCTGTAAAAATATAAAATATTGAAATTTTGCAAATCCAGATATAGGTGGAAATTTTGATGGTCAAACTGTAGTGACTTATTCTTATGATGATGAAGAAATTACATTTGACATGGAAGATAATGTTGCTGTAAGATTAGCATTCTCCACTGATACAAATAGTTCATCATTTCATGTGCTCTTACTTGTGCAGTTTCACAAAAGGTATTTATTAACTTTTGTATATGAATGTTTTGTAGAAATATGTTCTATGTGTTAATATTTTTGTTAATAATTCATTTAATTTCAGAAAATACATACTTTTTGGTATTACAGAGAACAATTCGTTATTTGTGGAAGAAAAATTATCAAACAATAGTAAGTTTACTTTTTAAATTCATGCTGTCTGTGAGGTCAAATTGCTGTGGTACTGTACTATTAATTTTATATGTATAGTTTCAGATTGTGCAGAAACTGTTTTTCTATTAGGAGTGTTAGGCTCAGACCTGAAGCTTTAAACTATGTTGGCCTAGTCTAGCTTGTCTAATTATAATTTTACATTTTTAACATTTTATTAAATTGTGCATAATGACTGAAGAGAAACATTTTTGTAAAAAAAAACTTTACAAATGTAGAACACTCATTGCTTTTTTTTGTCTGACAGCTAAAAGGAACAGGCAGTGCAAACACTTTCGGACCAAAAAACAAAATCCCTGTTTACACTGCAACTAATGCAAATTATAGCAAAAATAACATTGAAGGTTTACAAGCAGTGTACTCATCAAACCTGATTTAAACAATTTCCTGTGGTTTTTGTTCAGCTTCCAGCATTCTGATGTAGTTTTACCCATGCTCAGTTATCCTCTTTAGGTTTTTTACAATTTTACTGAACTAAAAATTTACAGATAGGTGGTGTTAGCTTGGGATACTTTATATTTGTTTGCATTTCGAACCAACAGTAAAATATTATTTTTCTACTCATGCTAGTACAATAATAAGTGATTTGCAATAACCTTCAACCGAATATTGTATAGATTTTAAGAGTTTTGTTTTTCAAAGAACGAAAATATTTTAATAAATTGGAGGCAGTGCTGCATATGTGCAGTACTTATGGACGAGTCACCACTGGGCTCAACTTTAGTATAACTGTTTATAATTTGTATAAATATAACCTGACAACTTTTTATAAATTGCAGAAATATAACCTTTATTTAGAGTTTTTATTTAATGTTATTAAAAACCAAATTAAAAAATGAACTTTATATCATATTAGAGAAATCTTTCTCATACAGCAGAGAAAAGTTTCTATCTATTTTATTCATTACTGATTTTATTAAATATTCTTGGTTAAGTAAAGTCATACCTTTGACAAAATACTCTATTGTTAACAATTTTATATTTGGTGTAGGATTCTCTAAAAATTTAAAACTAAGGTGATCAATTCCCATAACTTCACAAAATATAAATAAAAAACAATTTCATCTTAAACTACTATTTTCATACATTCAAATGCTAAAATAAAATAAATGACATTAAAAAATGACATAAAAATATCATTTTTTGTTGTTGTTGTTCTTGAAAACTTAGATTTTATACTTATCTAAAATAGGAAGCAAAATATACTTTTATAACAAATAAAAATATATATGTATTATATATTTACAACTTTTTAGATTTGTTTATAAAACTTTTTAGTTTTTATATAACAAACAATCATGAAGAGCAGTTAAACAGAAACTTCAACTATAACTTTGACAAAAAAAAATACTTTAGTAGATTTTAATATTGTTTTCTTTGTGATTTTTAATTATTACTCTATATTTAAAAATTCTACTGTTTTTTTTTAAGTTTAATTGTTTTTGTAAAAATGCTTTAAGTTAATTATTCTTAAATTATTTCGAAGCAATCCATAAATTTACCTAATTAGTACCCCAAAGGGAGTATTAAAATATCATGGGAGGTTTCTATATGCATTTATCTATATATTTTTTGTGATCGCTGTATATTTACTCTGTGATACAGCACTGTCTTATACCTAAACAATCAAAAGCTCTCTATCCACCGATATGAATCTTTTTCAATATTTCAGTCGTAAGAAGAAAAGCCCAGACAACTAGTGTATGGTCAGACAGTAATAGACATTGGTTCTATTTCTCGTGGAAATTTGGAATTGTCACTTTAATTGTAGGTATAATTTGGTTTATATTTTGATTTTAAAATGAATTTAATTAATAAATTAAGACATTCTTCATTGTTTGATTTAATTTTTAAATAAAAATGCTTGAACTTCAATATTCAAAGAAGTTTTGAGAAACTAATAGAATGTTGACAAAATTGTTTAGCATCATTAAACAAGTTTTATAAAATATAATTAATTAAAAAAAATTATATACAAAATTACTATTTGTTAGGCAATTTTTATTTTGCTAATAAAGCAGTATCTTGATTTTTTGTTGTTGAAAAATCACATTGTAATTACAAATAGAAATAAACTAAATTTTTTAATTTAATTATTATCTGTTTACAGGTGGATGGAGAAAATTATAATCCATACATCCAAGTTATTGATGCAAATGCTGCATCTTTTGAAGGGAATTCAAACCAAATCCACATATCGGGTTTACCTAAAATTATTGATAATAAACATTATCAAAATTTCAAAGGCTGTGTTTCAAGTAAGTGTGTGTTTTTCTTAGTTTTATTTCAAAACTGTTTTAATTAATCATATTTGTATATTTCCTAATTTTTTTTGTTACAGTATGTAATGACTTTTAATTTTATTTAAAGTTTTAAAGCACTATAGATTAATATTTTTAAAAATATTTTAAGTTATTCTATTTCTACTTTTGTGTTTTTGTCTTTAATGAAACTTGATTCCCAATTGCAGATGTGATGGTTGAGTTCGGTGATGTTAAGTTGCTGCCTCTTGAAACAGCCTTTGGTTACAAAAAGGGATCCTTAGACAAAATTCGAGTAGAAGGTGTCGTAAATGAAAGGAAATGTGCTGCATTTGCACAAGTATCTCCATTGACTGCTACTTTGCCTTCAAACATTCCACCAGAAGTGAGTGCAATAATTGTTAAAGTAATATGTAATGTATAAAATATCTGTTAGTATGAATATTCATAATTCCAGATTTACCAAATGTATTTACATTGAGTTATTTACTATCATTTGCTTGAGAGTTAATTTTTTTTAAATATGTGCAAGTTTAAATAAATATAAATGTCATTTTCCTATAAATTTTCTGTCGATTAGGTTTGGTACGCAAGATGTTAAAAATCTTCTAATTATAAATTTTAATTTAATGAATTCTAAATATTCCTTTGAAATGTGTTTTTATTTAATATTATTAAAGTTAATTTTTTTTATGAAGCAATTATGTTAATCAGCAATAAAAACTATTTATTATTGATCAACAATATTATATAAAACTAGGAAGCTTATAGAAATCTAGTTTTAAAAATTGCCAACAGATGGGGCCACCCTTATTTTTCCTTCATTGAAAGTTGGGAAAAGCGTTTTTCAAA
This sequence comes from Troglohyphantes excavatus, assembly GCA_963932185.1. NCBI lineage: Eukaryota > Metazoa > Arthropoda > Arachnida > Araneae > Linyphiidae > Troglohyphantes > Troglohyphantes excavatus. The sequence continues at coordinate 41,159,730 of OZ010667.1, read as the reverse complement.
ACTTCTTTTTTTTTTAATTTATAAGGCTTATATTCTTCCTAATTTAAGCTGACATCATCAAAATAATTATTTACCAATGAACTGAAGGGGTTAATCGTCAAAATGGCTTACATAATGGCAAAATAAAAATGCGGGCGCAACAGAATTTCGTAAACAAACAAACTGTTGCCACTCAGCATACAGAAAAACAGCGTTTTTCAATCACCGCGTAAGAGAATATTATATAAAATATTAACTATAACAGTGTTTTTTAAAAATGAGCTTTTCTGTTGATTAAATTTCACTTTACAATAAAGTTTAATTTCAATTATTTTCGGATTTTAGTTGGGTTTTGTATACAGTTATACATTTAATTTATTCTATTGGGAAATTAAAATATATATTATATATATAGCATTTTATTTAATATTTAATAAGGGCATTGATTTCAGATAACGGGAGCTGAGTGGTATCCTGATCCTCCTGTTACTTCTGAATATAAAAGTATTTTCTCTAACATGGAAATCACTCCACTTGAAAGTATCAGCAGAGCAAGTAATCGTGAGTGTCTTTTTAAGCAATACTGATCTTAAGATATTTTGAACACTGATTGTGTTTTAAAGAATTGTTTTGTGTTTGTTATAAGAAGTTTTTTTCGCCAAATAATTTTTTGAAACTTTTAAGATATTTAACTGTACAATTTAAAAAGAAAATATATGAAATCGCAAGTTTGTTGGTTATATCTAAATTTTAAGCTAAATTGGTTGAAAAAAAATAGCCAAAGGGGGCTAATTATTGTCTCAATTTACTAAGTCAAGTTTAATCTTATTGTGATATAAAAATATAAAATATCGGAATTTCTTACAAACATAAAATAATCATTTAAAAATAAATCTTTTGAATGTGAATTTGTGATTGTAAAATCCGTCTTTAAAACTTTTGTAGTCACACGTCATTTAGGAGATGCCATCAGACTTGGTAGTAGAGAGTTGCTCTTAAAAACAAAATTTTTATGCGTGGCTCGGGCATGTTCTAACTCTTACCAAACTTTTTTTTTGTATAGCAGTATATTTACATATTTCCTCTAAGTTTAGTGCTAGATAATAATTTTAGTGTATGAATTATAAGAGCCTTCTCACAGATGACATTGTCTTAGGGAGACACGACTACTGAAGTGTTAATGATAACAAATATTTTCTTTAGAGCAAACTAGAAAAAAATCGAAAATTTTCATTGGTTTTTAATTTTAAAACGTAAAATGTATTGTTAAAATCAAAAGATAATAAATAGTGCTAGCATAATATAACAAACAATGTTATTTTAACGTAGTGTTTTTAAGAATTGAAATATTCTTTTTAAGGAATTCAACAGAGAATTTTGGGAATTTAAAATAAGATTTTTTAAAGCTATTATTGAACATACTTATAACATTGATGCTTTATCCACAGTTTGATATTCCATCATATTATTACTAAAATCCATTTTTGTTAATAAATTGCCTGTTTGTAAAAAATATTTTCTCTTGTCAAATTATTTTTAGGATTCTATTTGTTATAAAAGTTTTTCTTGTACATTTTCTAGGTGTTGCAGCTGTCATGGGTGTGTTACTTCTAATTGTTGTAATGGCTTTACTGTTCTATATTTATCGTATACAACGTCGTCATAAACGAGAACGATTAGGAGAAGAATATGATATGTATAAGAAAGGGAGACGAAGGACAGCTTCCAATCGCAGTGAGAAAGGTATGTAAATCATGTTTCAAGATTAAAATAAATTGTGTATAAAATTTTATTAAATACTCTAGATTTTGATAGCATTGCAGGTATAACTAGGTCAAGGAGATTTAGGTTTAATTTGAAACAAAATCTTATACTTTAATTATTTTAAAATTCAGATGTTTTTAGTTCATGTGAAATTATTTTATTAACAATTGTGACCATGTGTTTTTGTAATAATTGTAATTCTGAGTTTTAATGCCTCTTAACAACAATTTTGTTTTTTTAAGTGCTCATAATATTATAACATGCCCTGTTATAACTTTTCCAGCGGTAAGTTTCTCTCCTGATGATGACAGAATTGACGATTATGCTGGTATGACACCATTGGTTCACTTTCCTGATTCTCCACCTGCATATAGTTCGGTGGGATTTAAAAAATTGGCATCTTCTTCAAACGAGCCCAATGGGAGAAATGTCCAATTCAGTTCTGGTATTATTAATTATTGGATATTATTCAAAGGCATTTTAATGACATTTAAAATGATTTTTTTTTCTTTAGTTTGAAATATCAAATTTTTTTTATGTTTATGTTAATATATTGGTTTTTAATAGAAAGGTAGTGTATGACAGAACACAGTTTTTTTTTAAATATCACTTGATTGTTGTGGAGCACTGTTATAACTTTGTCCCTATAGCTGTCAAGTAACATATATTTCTAAAATCTTATATAAACATTTTGATGGTAACTATACAATGTTTTGCTTGTAACTTACATGATCTCAATAACTTTCATCAATTCTATCTCTATATGTAAATTATCAATGTGAGTCTATATGTGTTACCTTAGAAATGGAGATTTAGTGTTTTTGTCTATAGCTTAATTACCTACAATGATTAAAGGCTAAAAGTATGTACTATGGCCTATAGGATTTATTCTGTAATTAAACGAGTATTTTTTTATTTAAAAAAAGCACCCTTTGCAATAGCTGATATATTCTAAAATTTTCAATTCTTAAAATTTAAAAAGAAGCATTTTCTGCTTAACTTAGTTATTGATACTTCATACTTAATTATTTTTTTATCCTTTTTTGCTTTTAAAGTCACTTGAGTGATAATTTAAGAAGAAAAAGAAACATTCTTCAAGTATTTACAAAATAAACTTAAACTTATTAAAATGTTTTCTTTGTTTGGTCCTTCAAAAGTCAGCTATTTTGATAATGCCGGTTAGAAAGAAGTATTTAATAAAATTGTCATATGGCACAGCCAATTTTCTGTAAACATTACATTTAAAATGTAAACTTGGTAATTATTGTTTTAATCATTATATATCGACTTAAATTTAATTAAAATACTTCTATGTCCTAAAAAATTAGGCAATTTTTTTTTTGCTTTCTGTTTATAATACTTCTTAGGAAAAACTCTCTTACTTTTGGGTTTTAGAGTATCAAAATATTTTACTTTTATTTTAGACAATTGTTTTTACTTGGGAGAAGCTTGGAAATTGTTAGGCTCTATTTTCAATGTTTTCCCCCCTGGTAATAAACAAACTAAATCGCCATTTTATCCGTGCAAGTGAAAGCTAGTAAATCTAAATAGAATCACTTACTTTAATGATATTCACAATTTAATATGAATTAATTTTGTTAATCTGGAAATGAGAAAACTTGTATGTCCATTTCAATTTAAAGTTTGTTTTTAGATGTGCCAATTGTAATGGACTCTATTGAAATGACACCCCTGCGCTCTACTTCTTCGCAAGAGCTAGAATGGGATCCTGCAGGTGCACAACTTGTAAGCACTGTTAGTATTGATATTTAAATGTGCTTATGCAAATAGCATTTTTCATTAAATTACAAAAGACTTTATCTTGTTAAGATTAAAAATCATTTTTAAATCTAAAGCAAATTCTATTTATATCCTCTGTAAAAAAATATAAACTTTTAAATAAGATTATTAGTTTAAAAGTAACTAATTGCAAGATTTAAGAAGCATTTCTTATATTATATATTTTTAAAAATACCTAATAAAAATTTGTATAATATTGTAGATAAAATAGTCTGTTTTTAAAATTTTAAGAACCAATGAAATAAAATTGATGGTTCAAATATAAATTTTAAATTACCTATATGTTAATATTTTGCATGCATATAGGAGATTTTAAAACTAATAATTTGACATAAGAGTCTTATTTAGTATCAGATATACAAATTTTTATTTTTAATAGTGTGGGGGAAAAATGTATTCAATATATAATTTATTTGAACAATTCAAGTATTTCTTGAAAACCTGTAAGTATTGAAAATGAGAAACTATTTAAGATGCATATACTGATACAAATTTAAATTTCGATAATTGTTTTAATAAATAATTCAAAGTATAAATGTAGAAGTTTTTTAAATGCTAAACTATAAACACATTTCATGATAGTTGTTTTTGACGCAACAGTTTACTATGCGAGATATGTTGTTACTAGTCCTTCGCTGGCTAGCGGCAGCTAGACAGCTTTCATGAGTCCCCACACCCTCAAAAAATCCCGGGCCTGCAAAGGATCCGTCTCGAAAAAGTCCCTGGGGAGCCGAAGACAAGACAGAATGTGTTCCGGGGTCGCACTCATACCGGAAACAGCTTAACGCCGTTTTCATAAAAACAACCTCGCAAGTGGCCACTAGCAAATCTAGACAATGCCGACTTATCGGCTCTATCACAAGAGAGGCCAATAAAACCACCAGGGCTGTCCAGCCTATACCATCCATGGGGTGGAGGGACCCTCCACACCTTTAAGTCCTTGATTTTCCTGATGGAGAAAAGTTCATCAAATGTGAGGGAGGAGTCGGAGCGAACTGGTTCCGCCGAGCCTCTCTTCGCCAAGTCGTCGTCAATCTCATTTCCAAAGATATCGACATGGGATGGAATCCATTGGAGGTGCACCTCATGGGCCGGACTGAGGAGTCCCAACATGTTCAAAATGGAGATGCTAGTACAATCACCGACGTTGTTCCAGTCTCGCAAGTGTTGTATAGAACTTCTACTATCCGATAAAATCCAGATAGCTCTGAAATTGTCCTCCTCCAAAATGGCCTCAAGTCCGGCCTCAATAGCCAGCAGCTCACTTCTAAATACCGAACAATTATTAGGGTTTCTTGTTTTAATTCTTTTAATTTCTCTAGGAGTTTTAATATAGACTCCACTCCCGGATTGGTTGTCTTCGTTTTTGCTGCCGTCAGTATAAATTTGAATATCATCCACAGAGATTTCGTTAACGATCTCAAGGGCCAACTGTTTCAAAAGAGCCGGGTCAGTGTTACCTTTCGTTACGGGCTGCATCAGTTCAGTATGAAAGAAAACTCCTCCCAACCCCTTCGTTGGGTCAATACTATTTTTAAGTGAGTGTCTCTCAACTTCCCAATTGATTAAATTCAAAACTGTGGCTTGGCTCATTGGACTGTTTCTCTTTAGCCTTTGGTTACTCCGCCACCCATTTAGATATAACATGGTTTACTGCATGAGAACAACTTACTTTACAGACATTAAATCACTTTTAAAAAGTTAATTCCGTGGAGAAATGTTATTAAAATAAAAATTATTATTTTGTAGGCATTGGATGATATGAATCCAGAGGAGGCAGAAGGGAATGATGATGCAAGCGAAGATGAGGAGGGGCCATTGCCTGAACTGAAGAATCAGTTTGCCCCACTGGCATCAGCAAGTGAAGTGACAATTAACAGGCTAAGCCAAACATTCACCTGATAGGAATGATGGTGCTTATATCATTGTTTTAGTTTATTTGTGTAAAATGTGTATTATCCAAGTCACATTTGAAATTTAATGCATTATTTTCCCACTCCACATTTTTATTCGGTTTACATTTTTTCTGTTTGTAAGTGTACTTGATTATACCATTCTATGTTAAGTTCCTATTAATAGCATTTTGTAGAATATTGGCTTTATGTGTTATTATATAGGTTACTAGAGCAGTTCCCAATTATATGAAAAGCTTGGGTAAATATGTTCATGTTTAAGGTAGTTAAATGGGTATATAAGTTAATTGAAATTTCCTAGACTCCAACTGGGACTGTTAAAATGTGATATTAAATCAAATATTCATGGAATTTATAACTACATATAAGAAGTTTATTGATGTGTGGAATATGTCAATGTTGTAGAATTTTTATTTGTTTTGTAAAGAAACTTTTCTTAATTTTATTTCAGTTCTAGATTATGTTAGCTTAAAAGTAATGTATTTTTAGTTGAATAATGTTTAAATAAAATTAAATGATTATTTAATAATAAACTTGTATTTAAACAACTTTTTTAAATAAACGGTCTCTAATAGGAAAATTAGTATCGTTTTTATTATTTGGTGTATTCAAAATTTTAAATGCTTTATTTATAAAAATACTTACTTTTCATGCTCTTTTTCTTGTAAATTAGCTTTGTTTTATGCTGCAACTTGTTTTGTTTTTAGAGCAGGCAGCATGTTCATGTTTTTACCTCCCAAATCACTCTAACCTTGTTTATTTTTGTATGCTTAGATATTCTATGGAGTGTAAAAACATTTTTCTTCATAGATTCTAAACAAACACAAGATATGTAGGATTGTTTTGAAAGTTATTTCAATATTTAAGATGCTACCAGTTTTAGCATTTGTCTTGTTTTTAATTGGTTTAAAAAAATTGTGTAAACTTAAAATATTTTTGTATCCATTCTTCAATTTATGCAAAGCATTTAAAACTGGTGTTTTGATGAGTATTCATAATTCCCCTTTTAATAAATATACTGCTAGTTCTTAAACATTCCTGTGATATTTAAACATTCCTTACATTTTAAAAACTAGTTAGCCATCTATCTACATTTTAAACATCATAAGTTATACCTCACCCAAGTATTTTTCCTAACCATTTTTTCAAGGAATAATAAAACATAGCAGAATATAACATAAATATACAATTGTCTTCATAATGTGCCTGGATAAACTGCCATGATAATTTTATTTTTGATAATTGTAAAGTATTATTATTATTTTTAGATACAGATATCAGTAGAGTTGCTTAATACTTTGCAATTGTTTTCCAAGGTTTTTTATCTAAAATGTGTTTACATTCAATACAGGAATATTTACCATGGTGCACTGTCTATCTCATGTGATGTTCATATCTATCTTATGTCAATAATTCAGGTTTCTTTTTAATAGTAAAAGTTTCCGATCATTAGGCAGTCTATTTTATGATATAAAGCATTTTTGTTAGTGGCAGTGTGCAATACTTGCATATTGACAATAAAAAATATATATATAAAAAATGCATTGCTCTTGTAGTATTATACAAATTGTTTGGGAATGAAGGTTTGTAAGAGGTGCATCTCACAAAATCACTAGTCAGTGACTGTATTTTGCTATCATTGAGATTTTAATAAATCATTTTGTATTGTACACTCACTTGTTTTGATTTTTTTGCAACTTTATTCCAACATTCTAGACTACTTAGAGCAGTGACGGTGCAACTCATTTTTGGGTTTAGTTAATTAACTTCGCACTAGAGCTGAACAGTGGGCTATTGGCGACGGTTCGGGCCTAACGAAAGAATGATACATATTTTTAAATCGTGATCAAATGACGAGGACAACCTCTGAGCTGGCACCCACGCCTTCAGTAAGCGTCAGAATTTTGATCAATCAGATTTATCGTGCACCAGTCCCGTATACATGCCAGTATAATTTGTTGGATGTTCTGGACGACTTTCTAGTATTTTTTGTTGCGAAGCTGGCAACCCTCCGATCACTACTGTTTTACTTTTCTTAGTTAAGTCCATCGCACAGGCTAGCAATTCTCTTGATTCCCAGCTGAACACTTATCCACTGTGCTACCAAATTTCTTTAAAAGGTTGTTATACAAGTACATTGTAAAAAAATAACTCCTGCATTAAAAAAAAAATATTTTTACAACTTTTTACTTTCTAAAAAGTGCATTTTGGATCCTAAAATTTAATTGCTTGAATGATATATTTATTTTTTCGAGGAACAAAGACAAAATCTTTACTTAACTTTCACGTGAAACATGCTAGGTTAATCTTTATAAAGTCATTCTCTACATTTATCCAGCTGTAGGAAGATCGATTTTGACAGGTATTCTTTAAAAAAATTATAATGTAGATTATTCCATGGTTTAAAACAACTACATAGTTTTTTGTTGTTATCATATTATTTAAAAAAAAATAGGTATTTTTCTTGTTGACTTTAGATTTTAAAGAAATTGGGAGTAGAAAAGAAAAACGAACTAAAATACAAAATGTGCCTTCTTTTAAAACAAATCTCACAACACTAAAATAAAAAAGACAATTTTATTCCATTTCACAAGTTACAGAAAGTGCTTTCACAATTTTAAACAAAGCAATAGGTATAAAATAAAGAAATTAAATAAATCCAGAAATGTGTAACTTGTGGGAACAGTTTCAAATACTACTTAAATGCATAAAATAAGTGTCAAGATAATTTGCAGATGTGCATTGAAATAATGGCTACAAGCCACCAGCATCTGATTAAGTGTCCACTCTCAACACAACAGTTCTTTATTAATAATACAAATATTTTCTATTTACCCATAGTATAAAATTTTATTCAATAATAATTTAATGCATTTTAGATTTTGTATATAAATCAACCATAAAAACCAACAATGATATTTTTTTTGTAAACAGACCATGTTAATTAAATTCACTGACTAAGCCAAATTTCAGTGGAATTGTCTTTCTTCAAAATATTGATTATATTGAAAATTCATAACCTTAATCATGTTATTGATACATTTACAAGTTTGTCATGGTAGGGCAAACATCGGTTAAGCACAGCAGCAAGAAAGATGCATAAACACAACTACATTATAAATTACATTAATAAGTTTTTAAAGGGAAAAATTATATTGGTAATTGGAGAGAGCAATATTTGACAACTTGACAATAAATATTGTTTCCCATTATGAAGTGTGAAAAGTCAAATTAATAGGGACACTAGTGAACATTTACAAAATGATCTTGTACACTCATTTCATTTTTAGTAGTAGAGGAGATGTTTTTATACATTTGGGATAGAGTCACACAATGCATATCAATGTCTTTATGTACAAAAGAGAAGCAATGAACATTGCAGTATTTATGATGATGAATAAAATTCCTCTTCGACAATATTCACATGAATATTGTTTCCATTTCCTTTTTGTGTGATAAAACATCAGTTTGGAACCTGTAAAAGAAACATTCGCTTATAAAATACTGAATGGGAAAAGGTTAATTACAATGAAGCAGCACATTCTGGTTTAAACTGCAACATAATATATTTTTAATATTACACACAAAAAAAAACAGGTATGAAGAGTTTTGGATAGCATGTATGATACAAATTTTATGAAGTTTATATCATACATGTTAACATAAAATTAAATCTGTACATTCTTTAAAAAAAAAAATTACGTTAATTATTCACTTCAACAATACAATTTTTTTCAATTTAGTTGTGTCAAATGGGTGGCTTTGCTTTCATGTGATATGTCGCAAAAATCTGAAAATGAACTATGGGGTTGCCATTCAAAATTAAGTTTAAAATTCCCTGACTTTTCCAGAAGATTTAAACAAAAAAATTACGGATTTTTTTTAAAGATAGAACCGTAAAAAGGAAGTGCTTGCAAATAACTTCTTTCCTTGACTAAATATTTCTAATGATAAAACTAATTTTTTAAAAACATTGAACTTGAGTATAATTTCATTTTTATAACCTTAAAAGATTCATTATACAAATTTAACTCACCTACATTTTTCATTTGAAAAAGATTGTGGAAGAATAGTTGAATTGAACAATAAAAAAAAACATCGAACACACTAAAATTTGGTGAGTAAATTGTGAGACACAAAAATGGCATACATGGAAAGCATTACATATATTTTTAATTGGGAGTAATAACTATAAAATAAATTCTTTCACAACCACTTACATTTGCATTGTTTTTATGCTTTACTAACAACCACCCTGATCATGCAGAAACCCTAAAAAAATAAAGTTTATTATTTCTGAATCACACAATGATAAGCAGTTGAAAAACAGATTTTGTTTAAATCTAATTATGATTAATGCAAAAAGGGTTTTTAAAGAGACAATGAAATTAGAATATCTAAGTAATATGGTTTAAGAATAGAAAATTTCAGCTCAAATGTTTTGAACTACTACAAACAATTAAACAAAACAAAATATATGTAATTATATATAAGAAAACCTTTAACTTAGATTTTATTGCATACATTTCCAAAATTAGCTCATAATCTCTTTCAATTATAAATTAACAAAACAACTAAATGAAGTAGATAATTACCCCTTATTGTCTGCAGCAGCTGCATCTGGCTTTCTATCTTCTTTTTCAGCTAAGATTAAAAAAATATCTTGGTTAAAATTTAATAATTAACTTGGCAAAAAAACACAATTAAGCATTTTTTATCAAATTAAAATTACAATAATTTGGAAAAGTTGTATAAAAAAAAATAAGCAATTACTTAAATGTTACGCACTTTAACCTTTTTTTAAACCTCTACAGTTTCGCATATATTTGTTCTTGCGAATTTGTAAGAGTTTTAGAAATTAAAAAATAAATTAATAAGGTTTTAGGGAGCTAAATAATTAGATATTACTATTCCTAAATTCTGATTGCTAAAGCATACTAAACCTATAATATTTTAATCCTGAAGTTAAACACTCATTCAAAGAAAAAGAAATCCACAAAGGGGTTGAAAACTTTGTACAAGTTATATTTTTAAATTTACTAGCAGTACTGCTAGTGCCTCAGTTATACACAAAGATTTTCTTTTATATAAATAAGAGTTTATGTCAAGATTCCTTTTCCAATCCTTTGAAAAATCAGGTTTTATACATGTATTCAATTCAGTCCAATAAGAAGTGAAAGATATTTTTACGACAAATAAAGAATTAAAAAATTGCAACTTTTTAGATTTTTGTGCACAATTACATAACCAATGCTTTCTTATAAAAATTACCAAAAGCCAATCAGCGAAAGTCTGCAATTTTTTTTTTAAATGTTCAATAAGCTTATAGTTGCAATACACAGAAAAAATATTATCCCTTATATTGAAAAACAGAATGCCCTCACCTTTGATATCAGGCTCCTTCTTGGCCCCCTCAGCCTCCTCGTTCTTGTGCTTCTTCTTGGGACGGTGGGAGCGGACATCCCTGCGTCCATCTCCTTCATCCTCGCTGTCAGAGAACTCCTCGTCGCAAGCGATCCTCTTCTCGGAAGCCCGGATGCTGATTCGCTCGTCAGGATTCTCCTTATCCTCATCTTCGCTTTCGTTGTCAATTGCGTCTTCAGGAATTGCTGTGATTAAAAACATGTTAAGCCTAAATATTGCAAATACATACATAAGCTGATTTGTAATGAAAATTATAAATAAAAGTTCCACAGATAAACTTTTTCTAGAAAATAATGTATTTTTTATTTGTAACTAGTAAAGATCCATGATAGTTAAAATTCAGTATGCCTTACATAGTCTGGCTGCAACTTAACGAAAACAAGATTTTTTTTATCAGGAATGATAGTCATTTTAATTCTTTTTTTATGCAACAGTTTTATATAAAGGGCTTTTTAGATAAACTTTTGTTAAGAAAAAGCATAAAGATTGCTTAATCAACAAATAAGTGAATGATTTGTGAATACTATTAAAAATACTTATGCTTAATTTGACAGTAAAACACTGATGGTCAAGCAAAATAATTAAAAAAGTTGTTTTAATTGCATGAGTATTTAAATTTACTCAATAAAACTTTTCTTAAGCGATTCTAGTATATAGATACCAAATATTAAAAAACTTATGTTTTTTTTAGCAATGAATACACTCACTATCTGAAATTATTTTAATGTCTAATTCAATTTTCAAATGTGATTATCAATGTTATTGAATGCAAAATTATTTGCCCATACTATATTTTCAAACTGATACAACTAATGAACAGAGAAAAATAATTGTTGCCTAAGATTAGAATTATGATAACTTGCTTATATCACTAAAAGGTATGACAGGAGGAAATAAAGGCAACATTGGCATTTTTTTTATTCATTACTAATTGTTGTGAGAATTATTCACATTATTTTAAATAAATACAATGGATTACATTTAAGCTTTCAAGAATTTTTCAAAAATAATTCTTTGTTTGTACATTTACATGATCAAATATTTTATTTAAAAAAAAACCCTTACGTTGCATTTGAACACCAGGAGCATGAGGCAACATACGCAGATTTTCAAACAACCTGGTCCTAGAATCAAGGAAAGAAAAAAATAGGGATTTTAAAAGGTACTTAATTATAATCTATTACAGACATAACAGAAATATAACTTAAGAAGATTTATTTAGCAGAATTGTTTTAAGAAACCTACAAATCTTACTTTGAATTAAAATACACCTTTGATATCAGGTTTTTAAGTATCATGTTATTAAAATATACCAAGGGTTAAGTAAGTTTATTACATTTTTTAACAGACAAAACTTTCTTGCAAATAGACATTTTACAAACCTGATTTTTTCCAGATATTCAGGTGTATTCTGATTAGCCATATTCGAAGGGCTGATATGCAGTTTGAAATCAGGACCAAAGTATTCAAAGTAATCATTGTAAGGCAGTTCTAAAAGGAAAGGCATATTGAATAAATACAGATAATTAACTAATATTCAATACAAGATAGATATCTATTGAAAAATTTACTCGATATTGAAAATATATTTACCATTTGCAACTTCACTGTTCAAAGCAACTGATGTCTCATGCGTCCAACATCTTGCAACATTCCTGATAGTATATCCTCCCCCACCCAACAAAAGGAGAGGCAAATTATACTTCTTCACAAACTCAACACACTTCCCATGTCCCTTGAGGGTTAAATTGAAGCACCCAAGCCTGTCCCCTGACAAAGAGTCAGCTCCGCACTGCAGGACAATCGCACTTGGTTGGTACATTTCCATAACTTTGGAAATAAGCTATAAAAAAATTGATTTAAAAATTAAGAATGTAAGTACTAGAAATATTATATAAAATATGATCGCATGTGCACAAAATAAAGTTCATACAGCAAATAAAAATTTCAATTTTGATTTTTTTATTGAGATTAAATTCTTACCGGTTGAAATATTCCTTGTTCATAAGATTCATCATCGATTCCATCACGAAGAGGGAAATTAACTGCATAATATTTCCCCTTTCCAGCACCAATATCCTATGAAATATTTAAAATATTTTATTATGATGTTTAAAGAAATGATGCAAAAAGCACTAAACTAGAATATCAAAGATATAAACATATTACAAACAATTATATTAAGCCATACATTATAATAAAAATATTAAATTTTTGAAAAGCTTTGAATATTTTTTTAATGCAATCCATATTTTTGAAAATGGGATAGCATATATAGTTTTTTAAAAATAGTTTTATGCACTGCAAATCTAGTGCGGCTGAATTATGATCATGAATTGCATATTTGCATTGATGAACGATCTGCATTGAATTCAAGACGAAGTACAAAGCAGAATGTAACATTAGGCAACTGATGTATTGCCCTATAATATTATGAGTTATGTCAATTAGAATTAGTGACTTCATTGGAAGATACCAAACCAAGGAGTACATATTTGGTAGCAAACGGACTAACATGTTTTTACGCGTGTGTGTGATGTTTTGTGTCCCAAAATGGAACTAACAGATAAAAATAGAAGAAATATGTGCTAAAATCATAAGATTTATTTGATGGATTAGGCTATTCATGTGATGCTGAAAACATCTTTCTTCAAACAAGACTGTCAGGCGTTAATTTTAGTGTTATACAAACCTACAAATGAACTAATGTATGTATAAATAATATCCATTTGATATTTCCAGGTAAAAATAAATCCATTTATATAAGCAGCATGAACCCAAGGAAAACTCCCCAGACCATTCTTTGTAATTCACAGGAAAGTTGCTAACAGAATAATTCCATAATAGTATGTATAATAGAGAAAAGCATGATATTCCATGTTTAATCAGAGACAGCATCCTTTTATTAAAAAGGATAGAATATATTTAATTTATATTAAAATAAAATATTCTTACTCTTAAATCTCCAGTTCCAGGGAAGTATTCTCCATATTTATGAAATGAGGCAGTCATTACTCTATCGGTAGTGTAGAAAGCTTCTTCAACACCATCACCATGGTGAATATCAATATCGATATACAGCACTCGTTGATGATACCTGTACAGAATTTAATATAAACCTTCCTTAGTGTTTGCTGTGGGGTATTATTTAATAACAATCTATTATAAACATTTCTTAAAGCTGACTTGATTTGGGTACTTTGAATTTTTTTCCAGAAAATTATGCAAACAAGACTAAAACATTTTTTTTTTTAAATATGAAAAGTCTTTACAACTTCAAAAATTAATAAACGTAAAATTTAAAACACACAAGTTAAATTCACTAATAGTATATACAAATAAAACAATTCAGTTATATCTCGATAATAAAAACTTTAAAGAATCAAAAGTATATGAATAATAAAAAAAAATAATATATATATTTGTAAAATTGACAATTTAACCAATTTTAGTAGCATTATTTGGCTGCAGATAATGAAATTTGCTTGGTTGAATACTGTCAAAAACATCATAAAGTTGTATAAAATAAAAATGTGTCCTCAGAACTAAAAAAATTATCCTTTTACTTGCCAACATTTATTGTCTAACAGTTGTAAAATCTATATCTTAAAAATGATTTAATTCACAATAAATATTTTTTATTTCACCTACATATACTTAACAATTTTATTTTAACTGCATTTTAATTTATTAATAAATGGAATTACTGGACAAAGTAAATTAGGGTAAAAATATCTTGACCTGTATGGTAATTATCTGAAAAGAACAAAATTTTATACAGGTACATTATTGTCTGATATAAATTGTTATATTTTCACTCACTTCAAAAGTTCCAAAATAGCCAACACAATATCATTGACATAGCAAAATCCTGATGCTTCAGACTTCTTAGCATGATGTAGTCCACCAGCCCAATTAACTGCAATTTCGGCAGCTTGTTTGTTCAGTTTCACAGCACCAGCTATGAAATAACAGTTATACAGAATATAGATAAAAATATTATATGGAAATAGTCTCGGGTGCACAAATTGCATATAACTCGCACAACTTGCATTAAAAAGTAGTGTTCCAAATACAGCCACTTTAATTTTTTATGCAGCAGAACATGTTAAGAAATTGATAAAAGTGATTACTCATATGTAATTTGCTTATTTATTTAGTAAATTTTCAACAGTATAATTTAATGAAATTTGAATATTTCTGATGTGTACAAAAACATTGACTTTCTGCAATTTCGAGCATCTATATATATATAATTAACTCTTAAGAAGTGATTGAATAACTCTGTTTTTCTCTATGCGGAATGGCAACATCAGTTTGTTTACAAACATTTGTTGCATCAGTTTGTTAACAAACATTTGTTGCACCAGTTTGTTAACAAACATTCGTTGCATCCACTTGTGTAATTTGCTAATATGTAAGCTCTGTGATGATTAACCCCTTCATTTCATTAGTTAATAATTAATTTGATGAAGTCAGCTTAAATTAGGAAGAATATAAGCATCATATTAAAAAAAAATTGTAAAACATTGCCAAAATGCAAACAAACAGGAAATTGAGGTGGCGACATCTGTTTGCAGGTTTCAAAACTAGTTTCCCCATGAACTGCATCTGTATGACGTCATTACTCAGTAAATTAAACATTTCTGGTAGGAAAGATTATGGTAAGCTCAATGTAAATTATATCCAAAACAAACTCCAATATAGTTAGAAATTGAGTTAAAATGCAGGGAAGGCATTAAAGTAATGTGGATAATAATAAATAATGGTAGGCATGTTAGTGGTACAAAGTACTAATTAAAAAGTTAACTATACAAAACACTAATTAAGTCATAGAATAACTTACCAACTGATCCACCGGTAGATAACTGGCAAAATTCATACAATCCGTCAAATACTGGGCAATCTTCTCCAACATTAACTGCAGAATAAAAAAAAAATTTAGTACAATATTAGAACATTCATCCTTAATTGCCAAAGGATTTTATTTCAGTTGTTTAAATAAATTAGTAAAACTTTTTAGTTTGAAATGATATACTTACTTAATTAGCCTGTTCTGCTGCCCACTATAGGTCAAGCCCAATTTTAATGTTTTCACTGTACAATGGTTTTATTTATTTTCGTAAGACATGTTATGTTTTAAAATCCTTATTTATTTATAGATATTTTTAAAAATAGGGAATTATTATTACTTTTATAATGGAGCATATTTCTAGAATAACTGAAGACCATTAGATGTAATCGTCAGCGGGCTAACAGAAAGTACAGTTGGAGTTATGTAGCACAAAAATTGACTAAACTGTGCCAGACAGTTACAAAAGTTACACAAATCTGCATCATCAAGCAAACATAAAAGAAATGGGTTAAGAAGTCCACTTCTTTTGTAAATATTTAAATCCATGTAAATGTGCAATTTTGACAAAGAGCCAAAAGAAATTTTTTCATTCACAATAGTACTACTTACATCTCTGCATCTGCTTATTGTATTCACCCATATTGTCTGGTCTTATGCTGCGCAGAAATCGGACATAATCATCACTGTGGTATTTAGTCATCTCCTCTTGAGTAGCTTTGTGGGGTCTCTAAAATAAGAAACATTTTATGAAATATGATAGCTAACATTAGTAAATAATATATAATGTATCTTTAAACTAATGGAACATCTACGCTAAACAAAGAAAAAAATTAAATCAATTTAAAAGTACACAAAAAATATTTGAGTTACAAATCCACACTGACTTTTATTGTAAGTTACAATTAGAAATATCTATTTAGCATTTTTAATATTAAAAGATTATCAAATAGTACATAAAATATTGATTAAATTGATTGATATTGATTAAATTTCATGCAAACTGTAAACTAATGTTCTAACTGTCCTTTTACAAGTAAAAGAATCATGACGTAAAAAAATCTAATATTTTACAGTATAAGTTTATTTTAAAATAATAGAATTCACACAATATCCTCAGGAATGTTCAAATATTCCACTTTATAAAAATGGAGAAATTAGCGAAGTCCGATTTCTGAAAAATTTGTATAACTAATTGGTTCAAAATAATAAAAAAAATATATAAAATAAATTAAAACTACAGAAATGCCTTTCAAAACAAGAAAACTGGATTTAAACATGTAGTAAAACAAGTTTTCTGTTTTGAAAATCGGAAAAGACACCGGGCTATGCCGATTTCGGATAAAATCAGCAACTGTGGTTAGCTAATAATAATCAAATTCCTAACAAACTCAAAAAGAAAACCATGTTAAAACTAGACAAAAATTAATAAATATGCAAAAGAAATGCATTTTTAGTCACCAAAATCGTAAAAAGCGCAGCGGCAAATTGCCGATTTTTTAAAAACTTTCATCATTGATTACCTGTTGACTATCAAATGGCTGAGGTAAGAATGAGTAAACAGAAAGAAAAAAATGAGCTATTAAAGTAAAAATTTGAACTCTAAATCCAAAAGAGAAAAAAATCATCGTCAAAGTCGGAAATCTGTAGTGGAAGCTGTATAAAATACCGTTTTCGTTTAGCAGAAATTTCTTTCTCAAAGAAGGTTCTACTAATTATTTTCTAGTAATGTATCTTCTCATAGAACAGGTACTGAAATGTACCATGGAGTTAAAAAAAGAGGATCGACAACAAAGAAACGTCTGTTGAGATTTTTTCAAACCTGTGTAACTTATCGCATATCGGGACTTCTCCTACTTATGCCCGTTTATTTTCTTAAATGATAGGAAAGTAATTATCTAACCTAAAAAGAATCAGCAAAAAATGTTCTAAAGTAGTGCAGACATAAATTTTTTTCGTTTGATAGACTTCTGCAAAAATTTGTATGCACACTTTTGAAAAAATCTGCGTTGTACGACGCAGACCCGGAAGTCACATTTCCGCTTCCGGGGTAACAACAGACACAAAAGCTATTATATCCACTGAAGTCAATATAAGAATGGATTGCTTGAATCTTTAATGAAACTAGAGTCTTAATGAACCAGACATGCAATACTAACTTTTCTGTGAACCTAATCGCACAATTTTGTACATTGATTATGATTTTTTTTTTGTTAGATTTTGTGCTTTGATAAGTTTTATAACACATATAAAATTTTGATCTTTTTGCATTTTTGTAATATTGCAATTTTTTATTTTATTTATTATATGTATTTATCTTTTATTTCTCAGTATATAATTTCAGGCTAGATGTACTGCCAGATAATTGTAATATCCGGAATATTGCCAAGATGCAGTATGTTCGGCGGATATCCGTTGCATCCCTAGTTAACACCCTTATTTTATTAACACAATATATTTAATAAATAAAAAATATACTTTAGAAATATAAAAAAAAAAGCGTTTGAAACTTAGCAATACTTAAGTACTTACTATAAGCTTATACTTAACTCAAACAGTCCCTACTCTAACGTAAGCCTTTAGTTTGGGAAATGTTTTTAAGCGGGTCTGCTCCTTCTTGTGCCTTTGGTAAGCTCTAGAACTTGGAATTGTCATAAGTTTAAATTTCTTGATATCCTTTTGTGTGCTGTGTTTGTTAAACTGCTTTTTCAACCGGTTTAAATTTCCTATGCCAACCACAATAATAATGAAGTGTGATATTTTGCCATTGCAGTAAAACCTTCTTTCCACTACACACAAACAGTATGTCAACTAGTCAAATAGAAAACTAAGGAAATGTAGAAATCATTGTTATTTTCAATTTAAGCATATATTCACCATGATTTATCGATTACCACTGCAGTTACAGAATTAAAATCTAACTCTACCCTCACCCAGGACAAAGGTCAGCAGGGAGTGGATTAATGGCCAACTTGGTCCACCTTCTTGTGAAGGTAGGTATGCTATTTATCCCCATACGCTGCTGATTGATGGGGCTTTGAAATATCAATACTTTTTTTAATTGCTGAAGTTTCTGTCGATGAGAGCTGTACCCAGACTGATTTTAAAGACACATTTATCCCGTCAAAAAGTTTAGGAATCATTCTATCAGAAGATCAGTTGAAGTTTAATAGAAAATGGCGGACAAATTGTTACTATTATTACTTACATATATCTCCATCTTTCTGTACAGTCCATAATTCAAAATCAGATTGTGGGTCATGCGTATACGATGAGGCTTCATGGGATGACCTTGACCATAATAGTAATTTCCAATGTCCCCTATTAAAAAAAAAAAGAAGAGTAAAACAAAAGTACAAATAGGTAATAATAACAAAATTATTATTAAAAAACATAACATTCATTCAATCTACACACAACACCATTGGGTCATTCCATGTCAAA
Source organism: Troglohyphantes excavatus (assembly GCA_963932185.1). Lineage (NCBI taxonomy): Eukaryota > Metazoa > Arthropoda > Arachnida > Araneae > Linyphiidae > Troglohyphantes > Troglohyphantes excavatus. The sequence goes on along the minus strand of OZ010667.1, from coordinate 41,140,554 downwards.
TCAACACAATCATTTGACATCACCATATAAGATTTTGATGATTAAATTTGGCAATGATAGCCTTCTTTTTTACTAAGAAAATATAAAATTGTTATTAAAATATATCAGTGTTTACTCTAGGTGTTTTTTGGAAGGACGGCCTGCCCACCACGCCATTTTTAAATCATGATAGTGTCCTCATGCCCTTTTCTGAAAATGCAGCTCTCTTTTGAAAAAATTCCGCCCCCCTCTTGCAATTTTCAGTCAAACACAAGCATCCTTGCTTCCCTAGCTGTCTTTGAAAAATGATTCGATTAAAATTTTTTGCTGTATGTAAATCGGAATTAAGTGAATTACGACAGTATTAAAAGAAACTTATTTTTAACTACATGTGTTGCGAAATTGAAATCCTTAGTAATTTCAAGCACAGGGCATCCTACTGGCCGGTGTTATTTTTCTGTGTATGTACTTTTTGAAAGAGAAGATAGTTTGGAGGAGAGGTTACCAGATTAGGCATTTTATCACCAAATATTGGATTGAAGTAGCCTTTTCATCAGTTTTGTACGGGGTCTGAAAAAAGCTACTTATCAATTTGGTTCTTAACATAAATTTTAGGGATGAGCCGGATAGTGGTTTTGCCGGATACCGGATATCCGGCACACATTACAAACCGGATATCAGAACTAGATTTTGACGGATATCCGGCAGTTTCTTTTTTATGAAATTATCTTCTCATACACACTAAAAAAAAAACGGAAATCGGTCAAAAATTACAAAATATTTTTTTATTCTATAATATTCCCCAATTCCTTACCTTTAAGGTGATACCAAGATTGAATAAACATTAAAAAAAACTTTTTTATTTACAAAGGGTTTTTCTAGGGTGCTGCTAGCAATGGTGTATGTTTTGTACACTTTAAACTCAATTACTGAATAATTGTATTTTTACCATATGCCCTTTCATTCCACACATGAAAACTCAAGTTTGCTTAAACTTTTGAGAAATTTATTTTTAAATTCAACTTTATATTAATTGTGAGATGTTATGACCTTCCACCATAACGATTCGTTAAAAAAAATGTAATAGAATTTTAAAGTTAAAAATTTGAAAAAAGTGGTTTTTTTAAAGACCCTCGAGGTAAAAAAATTATATAAAAAAAAAATTTCATGCTATTAACTTTTTGGAAGGTCATAACTTTAAAAAAGATACTTCAAGTAATTCTAACAAAATTTATACTTCTAGATGAATTACAACCTGCATAATCATGTTTTAAAAAAACATGATAATTACCTAATTAGCATTTTACTTAATTCAGTTTTTTTTATAATGTATCGTGATTTTTAAAGTGTTTTCATACATAAAAAAAACTAAGAGTTTTAAATTTATATTTTAAAACAAAAATGTTCAAGTGTGAAGGTACCTTAACAGTTCTTTAATAAACTGTTCATATTTATACAAATTTTGAAACGGCCAGATCTGAATTGTACAATGCGTTTGAAAATGTAATTTTGAAATATTTCCAAATTGCTGATTTAAATTGCGCCATACTTAAATGCTGAAACTAACTTTTAGACTGGAGAATAAAACAATTTCTAATATATATTGAACAGAGATGTAGCTATGCACTTTACACACCACCACCTATGTAAATTGTTCAAACTCGAAGATACTCCATGGCAGTGGCGGCTCGCCCACTACAGCAAGTACAGCCGGGCTGCACCTAAATTCATTAGTGTATTTTAAAACTAAAATCAGATGTTTTACTAATTTTCTTAAATGAAGATTAGAATTGAAAATGAAATTTCTACGGTAGTAAACAAACTCTCCGATAAATAGCACGCTTGTTACCGTAATGCACAATTCAGGAGGGGAAAAAACTCCATTCAATCAAACTGCAGCCAAAAACCGAAATTCAAAATCAGCTGCATCGTTGCCATGGCAACCGCTACGTAGTATGGAGATTCCCCCCATGCTAATGCACTGCATTTGTGAGAAGGTACAGCCGAAATGAGTTTTCTTGTTTTAGCTGCACTTGAGGTTCGATATGCTGATTGGCTAATGGGTGACTAACATTTTAGTGGGGTTGCACTAACATTTTAGACCACGGGCTGCCACTGCTCCATGGCGTGTTTCGAATGTCTGCAGCATATCTTCCTTGCTATCTATTCTCTGTGACTCACCGCGTCTGAGTGTGAAACGCACTCCTTAGCCACCTGAATAGCCTGAGAAAAATTCAAGGGAGAATCTGCACGCTGTGAATACATTGGTAGAATTTTCAGGAAAATACTTAAAGCAAAAACAACGATAATTAATCTCCAAAAAAAAAAAAAAACTTCGATGCTTTACTCATCCGGATTGGTAAATCGGATATCTGGCACTTTACTTCCGGATATCCGTTTCATCCCTAATAAATTTGTAATATTCTGTACTACATTAGACTAGAGCTGCACAGTGAGCTATTGGCGGCAGTTCAGGGCTTATCTCAAAGAAAAGACCCGGGAACGATGCCTCATTTTTTTAAACTATAGTCAGATAATGAGGACAACATCTAAGCTGGCACCCAAAGCAACCTCAATAGGTGTCAGGACATTAGACCCCGATCACATTTATCGTGCACCAGTCCGGTATACTCGCCAGCGTAATTTGTTGGATGTTCTGGACGACTCTAGTATTTTTTTGTAGCGAAGCTGGCAATCCTCCGATCACAAAACCACTACTTTTTACTTTTCTTTGTAATATCCATCGCACAGATTCGAACTAGAAAATCCTCTGATTACTAGCTAAACACCTTTATCCACTGAACCAGTGGTGGCCCATTTTTATGTATTTATTATGATTCTTCATAAATAGAATAACTTTTGTATGGGCTCCGATTAGGATTACCGATTTGGTTATGTGAAAAAATTCATTTTTAATATTTTTAATTTAGTTTTGAACTATTTGTACTAATTTAAAAATTGACAAATATTATTGGTCTCAACAGGTATTATTATTGGGGCCTCTAGTTCCCCAGTGGAAAAAGGAGTTCAGCTAGCAATCAGAGAATTGCGAGTTCGAACCTGTGCGATCTTGTGATCGGAGGGTTGCCAGCTTTGCTACAAAAATAATAGAAAGTCGACCAGAACATCTAATAAATTATATGCGTGTATACTATACGAGACTGTGTTAGTACACAGGCTCAAAATTCACCTAAGTGGCCTTCATAAAACCAACAATGTTAGTTTTGTGTTAGGCCCATGCTGTTAAAATATCCGCTTGGGGGTCAATCTAAATAATTCGCAATTGCGGATTGGACTGCGTAAACGTAAATAAAAACAACATAAAAAAACAAGCATGGGATATAAATGCTCTGTAAAAAGGTACAGATGTGTTATAGGACATTTGGGGAGAGTTGTTTTTTGGCGTGTTTTATACGGGCTATAATTTATAGTATGGCAACCCCACTTAACATTGTTGGTATTATCCGATTCTTGAAGAAACTTTCAATCTGGCAACCCAATGACGTCATCGTGCTGCGTAATCGTTCGACTTTTTCTTCGCCAAAAAAAGAAATGCGCCAAATGTCCTATACTGCATCTGTTCCAAAAAGAACACTATAAAACGTTCCTCGAGTGCAAAGGGTTTAATTTGTAAGGGTTTTCGTAAAACAACGTTGAGTCTAGATTGCCAGATTTGGCGAAAAATCATGGCTGATCTTGAAAACAGGATGAACTTTTGTTGAAATCTTTTCAATTAGAGGAATTCAAAAAGAATGTATTGAAAAGTTGGGAATATTTAATAAAGAGCGATCACTTAATGCAACAGATTGACTTGAACAAAATTGAAAATCAACAAGTAACAAGTTCGGCAAGAAACAATGCCGACATAGACAAATTACTGAGCAGCTAAAAAATATGCAAAATAAAAACTCAAATAGGAAATATTAAGTATGTAACATGCATAAAATCTAATAAAACTGATCTAATGAACAATTAATTAAAAACTTATAGTAATTAATATGAAAATACAAACAAAAGCATTGTAAATGAAGAGATCATAACGAAGTAAAGCATTTCAACAAGTATTCATTAAAACTTACCATCATAATAGTAACATACACGCTTTTTAACAGGAGCAGTCATTTTTTAATGACCAAAATATGCTAACTCTCTACTTAAATAAATATTAAAACAAAATATTCATGAAAATTTTCTACCGCTCAAGACAAGCTCCCTAAAAAAAACTTTCTTACAAACCAAACAGAATACTGCCAGATTCAAAAATGTATGTTTCGAAAAAGGCCTCACCTTTTTTATATTTTGAAAACATTTTAAAAACTCCAGTAATACTCTTGTATAATAAATTATAGTTGAATATTAATTTTTATTGATTGTAATAAGGTAAACATAAATATTAAATACATTATAAGTCATTTAAAAAAAAAAACATTTCGGCCCATATTTGTACTGTTAGCAGTTTAAGATTTATTTACGTTTCTTTAACTTAGATTTAGTTAAATATGGATATTATCATAACAAATTCTAAATTGTTTTTTAAGGAAATTTTATAAGCAAAAATTTATTTAATAAACACTTTCAAAGTTCAAACTTCATAAATATTAACTGCTGAGTACCGCAAACAACTTTCATTATTTACTGGTCAATATTAATTAATTGACACCTCAGATAATCATCTTATTAATTGTTTTTAATTGAATTTAATTTTTTTCATTTAAATATGCACGGCGAACAATCCCCCACCCCTGCTTCTGACTACAACTGGTAGATTGACAGCAGAAGCAGTTGGGCTGGTAAAGTAAGCAAAGATGATTGCCGTGAAAGAAACCTGCTAGGTTCCGTTTTGTTCAACAACCAAACCTAAAAGTTTATTTTCTTCCTTTGCTCCGAGGACAACTACCCCTGTTACCTAACTTGAAAATTTACACCAGTGGCATTTCCGCATCGTTTGTTGGATTATTCTACAATTATGGTTGTAAAAATTATCGAAAAAGGCTTGAAGATTAACAGTTGGCTTAACAATCGACTGTCATAAGGTAATGAATAATGTTTAGTATTGCTTGATTAACCCTAAACTCGCAACCACAATTACATTTACCTTTCAGGGACGAGTGTTATTAATAGGAGGCAATACCTATTTTTACAAAATTCTTAACTAAATGTTTGCTTATGCGGATTTGATAAATACTGGTTATATTATGTTTATTAACGAATTGTTGTATAAAGTTGACATATATTTGTGTTTACTTAGTTAAGTAAATAAATAGACGATCCTGTTTGGGTCCGTGATTAATGGGCGAGCACCTATTGTATAAATTCATTTGTTTATTTTTGACAAAGTTTAAATTTTAGTTGGGTAGTGGTTGTTAAAAAATATTAACTTATATTTTCCTGCGTGCTTTTCTTATTTTTCTGGAATCGTCGTACCTCAAACGTTTTGTGTGTTTAAAATTGCATTAATATAAAAATGTATATTGAAAATAGATTTTTAAACATTTTAATGTGTATTGTGCAATATACTCTACTCATCTTAATTTTGTATTGTTTTTAAAAGTATTGTAAAACTTGGAGCTAAATATTTTTTGTCCGAAGTGATATTGTATTTTATTAAGTTTGTGTAGGGTGTTGGTTATTTATTTAGTTCTATTTTCTTTCACAAAATTGCACTTTAAATAAACTGAAATTGCATTCAGTTAATTTTTTAGAATCTAGATTATATAAGAAAATATTTCTTAGAGATTGTACATCCAACATTTCTTTGCATTGATAGTTCCAAAATGTAAACACAATAACCTAGTATTATGATGAAAGAATGAGTTAGAAAAATTATTACTTTCACAATTATTACTTTCCTTAATTTCTCCACTAATTGTCAACATTTTCCAATTCATGTGTTATTTACAAAATATAATTTAGATTTTTTTTTTCTAAATCTAGAAATCTATTTGCTAAGTATAATTCAATATTTTTAAATTATTAAAATGAGTTAATGGGATAGATTAATAATTTGTGTGTAGAATTACTCCTTTTATAATTTTTATATAATCGACTAGTTTTTTTTAAGTAAAATAAATTTAAAAGTTTTCGTAATAAGTTATTCTGTTATTTAATTCTATTTCTTAACTTATTTTATAATTTTAACTAATATGTATGATGTATTTAAAACACATGTTTTTTTTATTTTGAGTTGTGCTAGCTCATTTCATTTATTTTTCTGTAAGTATATAAGTAATAGATTTTGTATTTAAAGAACATCCCAGTGGCGTAGCCAGCATTGGGTTACTTTGGGTTAGAACCCCCCCCCCCCCCCCCCCCCCCCCATAGCCAAGTTAATTTTTTTTTTTTGAAAAAAAAAAATAAAAAAATTCTGATTTCTATAGAGAAAACACACGTCGCATTTCCTGGTCTGCCCCACATGTATCTCCTGCTCCTTTCCCTTCTGTCCCCTGAAGGGATGATTTTAAGGAGAACAATGGTGAAACAACCTTGAAGACAGAAAATTCGACTTTTTCTGGGGGAGGGGGGGGGGGGGGGGACGATGGGGTAGTAGGTCTGTATGATTGTCTTGCTTGTTTGTACATGTAAAAGGATACTTTTCTTAACACTTGAAATGGGGCGGCAGTTGAGCCGGAATTCACAGTGCATCAATCCAGAAATTGCTTGCTTTGAAGTAAGGTATTTTCCCTGACTCATTCATCCACTACGTACAGGCACGTCGCGCCGTGGAGGTTTGGAGGGAGTCCGAGAATAATTTGAAAACCCTAAAAGTTGGGAATTTCAAGGTTTAAAAATACCCGAGTTGGGAAAATTTATGTCTGAAGAAAAATAATATTTTTAACAAATGAAAGCAAAAACACCAAGGTTATTAAGGGAAAATTAGAAATTGTCCAACTTGTAAAATTAAATTTAAATTTGTGTGTTTGGTTTCAGAGTTCACTGCACACTTTTGACCGATATGACGCTAAGGCTCCAGGTGGAGTTGACTAATGTAGTCTGTAGCCGAGACAACGTCAGTGGCGGAACTGTTTTATAAATTTCATTGTATTTTTTATTGCGTCAAGCGAAAAAAAATTTTAACCGTGGCATCGTTTCCTTTAAAAAAAAATCCCTCATTTTAAATATATAATAAATTGTTTAAATTAAGGAGCAATGTTTTCAGATTTCCAGCAGGCGACTAAAAAATGGTCGCATCTGCTCATTCTGTTGTTCGTTATTGTCAAAGTTATATTATATGTTTTAACGTTCAGATTATCATTTAAAGAATTTTAAAATATATGGCGTTGCACTTTACGCAAACGTCACGCAGTGTTCTTTTTATTAAAATAACTTCTCTTTTAATTGTGTTAGGTGCGATTGTCTAAATCAAAATCCTCTCCTTTTTATTCGAAAATCACTTTTGTTTCATATAACCCTATTGGTTTTGCCTTCCACAATGTAAAATTTCTTTCATATATTCGAAGCGCCATGGCGCTTCGATTATATGGGACTGGCGCGTCAGTCCCATATAAATTTATAGTCTCGTGTCTAGGATTTTTTTTTGTTATTTTGTTTTGTTTTCTGATTAACCAATCACAAAATTGTGTAATGTTGACGCTGTGCGTTTCCTGTGTGTTTTTCTATAAATATATTTTTTTTTAGTTTTTACCAGTTTCAAATAGAAACTTCCAGAACTTTCGATGGGTTCTTTTATTTAAATCACCCCTCGGTTAAAAAAAATTCTCGGACTTCGATACGATTGCTACGAAAAATCTTATGCGAGGAGGACGCATCTTTCAGCACCTATTTTCTTTACCTAATTTTATGTGATATGTGTTTCGTTTTAACATTAACTTTGGAGGATTCTCTCTTTGAATACTTCTAAGTTTATTGAATTTATTTATAATAATTTAAATTCCTGTTTTCCTGCATTGATTAATTTAGAATTAAAATGGTTATTAATTAAAAAAAAATATAAATTAATTACTACTTGATAAATATAGTCATATTGGTATGTAGATACTTTTTTATTTTTGAATATTGTTTTATGTTAAGATTAGCAATGGCTGTTGGGTTGACACAACTGCCGAGTCCCTTTCACTCCCACTATTTACAGATCATGCTTCATTTTCAGAACATGGCTGTATTTGTTAACCCCCCCCCCCCCTATGACTTCCACAATAAAATTATCCTATAAAAAGTTGATAAGTTGGAACTAGGAATTTTTAGCACTGTTGTGTTCAAAATTTCGAATGGTTAAGTTTGGTTAATTAACATCGCACTTAGAACGGACACTGCACTGGAACATGCGTGCAACAAATGTTGCGTGCCACAACGTTGGTTCGGGTCTATCTCGAAGAAAAGACCTGGGAATAATGCCTCGTATTTTTTAAATCATGGTCAGATAACGAGAATAATACTCGAGCTAATATCCGTACCCGACGTCGTTAAGTTGGGAATTTCGAATCGTTAAGTTGGGAAATTTCTTGTCTCAACCCCCCCCCCAAATTTTTTTGTGTGACGGCACTGCCTACGTGTTTTAAGCTTTTAATTTACTTCTTAATTATAATTTATAAATAATATTTAATCAATTAAAATTATTAATTTTAATTTAAAATTACTGCTTAAATTAAAAAATATCATAATTTAAATTTACTAATTTAAAATTACTACTTAAAAATTATTATGATTAATTAAAATTACTAATTTAATATTATCAATTAAAATTGCTAATTTAAAATTATTAATTAAAAATTATTAATTAAAATTGCTAATTTAAAATGATTAATTAAAATTAATAATTTAAAATTATTAATTAACTTTTATTCAAATTATTAACTAAATTTTATTCAAATTATTAATTAAATTTTATTCAAATTATTAATTAAATTTAATTAAAATTATTAGTTAAAAAAAATTTAAATCAGTTATTAATAAAAAATATATATTTGGTTTTGGTCGGACCAAAAATAATTTATGGACCCCCCCCCCTTCGGACAATCCTGGCTACGCCACTGGAACATCCAATGTAATACCAAAACTACCTATCTTGAATAACGATAAGTTCCTTTCACTTATGAAATCAGGAAGGAAGTGGTTTCTTTCACTCTAAACATCCTGTGCTTCCTTGCTTCATATAACATAGTATTTATGATCAAAGAATATTAAAATTTTCTTTTTTAAATGAAGTATTTATACTAATTGCCACTATTATGCAAAATGAATTATTTCTTGAATACTTTAAATGTTTTTTTTTAATAAGTAAATTCAAAATTAAAATTTTCTTCTTCTTAAACTAGTTAATTTATCAATAGCTTTTAGAATGAGTGTTAAAAACCAAGTTTTAGTTGATTTTTTTTTTTAATACCTGCTGTTCACAGCTGTTGCATTAAAAAAAACTTGGTGGCTTGAATTATACTACACAGTACAGTGGCATATTATAAGAATTCAGCTTCTTAGGGGGGTTGACAGTTTTTATTTAGAATAAATAATTCTGTTGAAGGTTGAGAAGTAACATCTTACTTTTTGAAGGTTATAAAAAAAAGTAAAAATAAATAATTCATAAAAACCGAATATTTTCATTAACCTTAGTGTTAAACAAAAGTTAAAGTGAGATAAAAAAAAATGCAGTTGGTGCCCAACAGTCGGAGGTATGTACAAACCTCTGATACGTTTAATAATTTCATATCTTATATTAATAATTAACTCGTAAGGAACTGATACTTATTAACACTAACATTATACAAGGTTCAAAATGTTTAAATTGTTTTTAATGAATGTTCTGCACAGATGACAACTTTTATGTGTTTCCATTACATATAAAACTTTAGATTACTTGTGATGCAAAATTAATGTGCATACAATAAGTAAAGTATACATATTACCATGTCCTTGTAGTCCTATCGTCATTTGTAATTAATTTTAACCCTCAAATGGAAATGTGCAAGCTACGACATCATCTGAAATATGCTAGTGGTCTCCGAGACCGCACCACTTGGTTGAAGAAAGTCTCGCGCAGCTTCGTAATCGTGCAATTTCAAATGTCTTCCGGGTCATGCACTGTGCTTCCTACTACTGAGCCATCATTCTACATATCAAAATAGTTTAAACTAGAGTAATGGGTGGTCCCACGCACTTTATGAATATAAGGCTTAAAATGGTACTGATTTTTAAGCTGTAGTAATCTTTAGAAGTGGAGGTACGGATAGATTTCAGTGGTTTTAGAAGTGGGGGAGTGATTTCAATGATTTAAAGGTGGGGTGGGGTACATGGGTGCTTTCTTAATAAATGGGAGATGGGGGAGGACACATCCCCCTTCGACTTGCCACACTTCTAGCACTAGTATTAAATTAAATCAGGAAATTGGTTTTAGTTTTGATTATCCCAATACAACTCGGTTCAGTTGTTGCCCTTGTCATTATGAGACAGTGTTCTCGGGTCTTTTCCCATCCTGAACCTTGACCAATATCTCATTGTTTAGCTTAGCTCTAGGTCGATGTTATTTCAATCCAAGGAGCATCGAATAGGAGAGGTTGATGTACTGAATAGTTGGTTAAATTCCAGCCAGATTCTTCTTGGGGGGGGGGGGGGGGGGGGATCAACTACGCCAAGCACCACTGTCGGAGCTTTTCATGGAGTTCTGAGTTAAGTTGAGATACACATTTTTAACAGCTTATGTGTAGCTCAAAAAGTGTTTGGTAGTTCAATGCTTTAATTATTAAATGAACATGTTGTTTGTAATTGTATTGTTTCATGAAATTGAAACTATCTAGTGCACAAATTTATTAACAATGTAAAATAAAATGTCAAAATTTTTGTATAAATTTCAGAGTTTTAGTTTTTTTTTAATATAAAATAGAAATTGCATAATTTATTACAAATTGACCAATAAATGTATATGTGTTGATTATTATTATTATTTTTTAATTGCAAATGTTTTTTGTCCACAGAAAAATTTATTTAAAATCTGTATTCAGGTTAAGTTTTTTTTAACAATTATATAAACATATTGGACTGTTTTAGTCTTGTATCATTCGTGTTCCTAAAATAGTATAAAATTGTAATTTTTAAATATATTATTCAGTGTTCACTCTAGGCGTTTTTTGAAGGGCGGTTCGCCCTGCCCGCCCTTTTTTCATCTCGATAGCGCACTCATGCCCTTTTTTCAAAACTGCCGCCCTCTTTAGAAAAAATTCCGCCCCTCTTGAACTTTTCAGTCAAGCACAAGTATCTTTGCTTCTTTAGCTGTCTTTAAAAAAGGCATCAATTAAAAAAAATTGTGTAAATTGGAATTAAATGAATTATGACAGTAGAAAAGCAAACTCCTTTTCAACTACGTGACTTATGCAATCACGATGATTCCACGACTCCTATTGGTTGCCTGTGCCCGCATATGAAATGCTAAGTTTGTTTTTCTGTGTTTTTTTAAAGAGAAAATAGTTTGGGGCGAAGTTGCAAGATTAGGCATTTTATTACCAAATTTTGGATTTAAGTATAGTCTTTTCATCAGTTTTGTAAGGGGTCTGATTAGGGATACTTACAGATTTGGTTTTAGGGAAAACATTAATTATTAAAAGTCAAAGTTTGGATTTTAAGTAATATCTTCATAAATAGACATCAATCTTGAATGGGTCTTTCTTTCGAGGCCCTGGACCGTCAACAATAGCCCAAAATGCAGCTCTACTGCAATGTCAACCAACAAATCAGAACTTTTTTTTTATTTGGGCACGGGTCCGATGTGTCAACGGGTGGCCACGCCTACGCCAAACTTTTTTTGAAAGTTCCCTTTTGAAAACAAGTAGTGCCTTTTTTAAAAACAGGTTGCCCTTTTAATGCCAACAGCGCCCTGCCCGTTTTTATTTCTAGAGTGAACACTGTATTATTTTTATTTTACTTGAAAGAAATGCAAATTACTTATGAATTTATGATATAGTACAAAGACAAGGGATAACAATAATCTGTTGACCTTGACCGTTTTGTATACAATCTTTTTTTTTACTCTGTGGTAATCAAAAACAGGTTTTTCTGCAATTGTTTTCCTGACTTTGATATTAGAACGTTCTCTTCTTACAAATTTAACTTTGGGAGGCTTGATTCTCTTTTCAATATTGTGTTCTTTTATTAGCACAGGCTATCAATGATGCAAATTATACCTGTATATTAATGTCTAGGTAACTTCAACTAATGACAGAAAAATAAAGTTTATTACAATTTTTGTAGCTTTACTTGTTTTGTTAAGTTTTAATCAATTTGTAAGTTGCTTGAATATATCGTCAGCCAATCAGATATGCTGAATTTATATAAAATTGCAATTGTTTCTTCTGATTTTAAAGTTGGATAGTAAGTTTTGAATTAAGTATTTAACTTATTATCTAAAGTAAATTCAAGATAATTTGTTCTAATTGAAATAATCCAATCTCTTAGTAAATGTATTTTTTTTTCATATTTGGTGTATAGGATTTGTCAATATGCTGCTTTTTGCCAGGCAACACTGATTGGAAAATGATAATCCACTTTTTATTTTAAGTGTTTTTAAGGGGTAGCTTGTCGTACCTTTACTTTTTCTTTGAAAATGACACCCTCCTTGCTCTTTCCTGGAAAATCTGCTGAAATTCTTGCTCCACTCAAACCGTTTAGTATGTAAAAATTAATAATCTTCTGGTATTTTTTGTGGTTCTTGTTCAAAATGAATAATTTGTTATAATATAAAAGTTAATTACTAAAATTTTCATTTTAATCAAGCAGTTTTTTCGATTTTGGTTATTTCTATCGACTTTGTTATAGAAAGATATTTTTTTGCATATTTATTGCAGTATTTATAGCTTTATATGTTTTTTAAGTATCCTATGTTTCACTATCATTTGCCAAACTCTTAGAGTTTATTAAAAATCTTTATTTTTCAGTAGCATTTTCTTCAATTTTAAGTATTGAATTTCATGCGATTTATATCATTGGCAGTGATCATTCTTCAATTTTATTTAAGTTCTAGTCTATTTGCTTATAAAAAAATTCAAATTTTAGCAATGAATCAAGTTATTTTACCTTTTTTAATAAATATATAATATAAATTGCTCTCGGAAAAGTTCCCTTTTTCTGAAAATAGTGCACTGTCTGTTTTTATTTCTAAAACTAGTAAAAAGTATTTTAAAGAAATCAATATAAATTCACACTGTTTCTGTCATCAGTCTTTGAAATCACAACATTAAAAACTTAGCAATTAATTTACTTTTGTTCAGACAAAAAGCTTTTGCACATTTACATAAAGTTATTGACCTTTATAGAATTACTATTGCAAAAAAATATTGTATATATTAAAACACAATTTTCCTTCGAATTGAACTGTAAAATGTCAATCAAAATTAAAAGTTTAAGTAAAAAATATTTTTATAATTTTTAGAAATACATTTTACAAAAAATAAACATGTTTTTATTTGCTTAACTGCTAAATCTGTTTAATTTGTTTACAGTTGTGTTGTAAATGGTTTACTTTTTATTCAAAATATTATAAGCTATCTAAAAAAAACTATTTAAAAAATATCTAAATGTAGACATGTATTTCCTATTTAATAATATGTAAAAATAAATTTAGTTTTTCTTTAAACTGTACAAATTAAATATTGTTGATTGCTTTTGGATTGTTCATAACTGTAGTTTAGAAGCTTTATTAGAAAAATTCTATAGGTAATTTTTGGTAG